>OY720430.1:210133196-210733196 GCA_963082735.1 Pocota personata
CTCACATCTTTCCAGAACTCCATCCGATCCTGACAATTTTTTTGAACGAAACTAATTAGAATAAATAAACAAAGCAAATTCAATCAAAGTTTCTTTTCTCTGTGGGTCTGGAGCGAGCCATGTGAGAACGAACAAACATGGAACAAAACGTGTTTGTTTAGATTTGATCCTTACAAATACGACCATAGATACTGTCTGGGGGATCATGCTTTCTGCAAGATGCATTAGTTGTGACTCGATGAAGTCTGGGTTTTATTTCCTGCGTGAAGTCGAGCTTCCCAGTTTCTACGACAGCACTTTGCGAAACTAGTTCCACTCCAGGGTGAAGGAGTTTGAGATGAAGATACATTTGCAAAAAAAAATTTTAACATACGTTCTTCGCTTCTGAACTTACTATGATTTTGTACATTAACTCTTGTCGATGAGCTTGGCTAGGTCTGAAAACTTCTTGTACAAACCCCGAGTTTGGCCAACTTAGGCTTTTGATTTTGTTTGGATGCTGCCTACATGCCCTTGTCCCTACACCTGTTCCCTACCCATATCTAACTACGAATTAATATCATAGCATACGCTTCGTGTCAATCTAACTAAAACAAATATCACAAACTTCCCTCTTGTGTATAGCTGCCTCTTGGTTTCATATAATTTCTTGAATTCGAAGAAAGTACACACACAAGCTATTAAATCCTTAAAAAAAGTAAAAGGAAAAATAAAATTTCAATCCAAAGATTTTACAACCGCCTAGTGTATGTGTACTGTGTACTCCATCAATGTGATATTAAATCGGATATATTATCTCTGGGAATACTACTAATCCACCTCCGAATGAAAAAGAAGCCTAAGCGCAGCGTATAAATGGATTTGTTGCCAGTATTTCTTCATCATCATCGAATAAAGAGACATTCGCAGTCTACTACCGCACACACGCCCACATAAATAGTTGAATTCAATTTATGAGCGAAGCTCCCAATAGGATTTTCTTCCATAAAAAACACTGAAAAGGTTTCTCCTATCGACCATAAAAGTAATTTCTCCAAGGGATGAGAAATTATATTAGTACTCCCACGGCCCACGATCCAACGCAAAAAAAAGGGTTAAAATGATATCTCCCTTGATATTGTCCATTATTTCTGGAATTTAAAAAAAAAAACAAAATGAAATTTTTCCTCCTCTTTGATGTGTCCCTAGCTTATCAAAAGAAATACGAAATTCAATTCAAATCAAAGCTAGTCCAGAAAAAATCTCTTAATTGCAAGAAGTCATCATTCATCCCTTCCACATGTTCGACTTGGAATATCTAAAATTTTTTTCTTCTCTTTAATCTCATTTCAGACACTGAAACACTCTGAGGTCCTTAAGTTTCAAGAATCAGTCGACATTCATCATCACTGAAGGAATTCACACTCAACAAAACAGAAAAAAAGGGAACTCAAAGCCAACCTCCATGTTGGGGAAACTCGTCCTGTCCCAGTGCTGTTGTTGCTGTAATCCACATCATCTTCAGCCGAAAGGACGCATTCAAAAGGTAAAAAAAGGTTCATCCACCCGACTGTGGATCTTATTACTTTTCCCCAAACAGAAAAAAAAAAAAAAAAGTGAAAGAAGAATGTGTCGCTTGCACTTGTGATTCAAGTCATTCTTCTTTTTGTTGTTGTTATCCTTGTTGGTGCCCTGCTCAGGTGGAGGACCTCATTCTCCTCTGGCGATAAACCTATCATCCAACTAACCACACGTATGACAAGCGGCCTCATGCTTGTTGATTTCAATGATAAGGACACCACTATCCTTGTGACAGTCTGCCTATGTGTGTGTGTTAGATATTTTCTGCTGATTTATCCTTCGACTACTACTACTACTACTACTAGCATATAAATTTACACAAACTCTATTTCAATTTGCGTCATCGTGAAAATTTAGAAAGCAAGCTGAAGCCGCTCCAGGGTATCATCATTCCTAAGTCGTCGTCCCATCATCATTCCATCTCCGATACAGCGATACCACCGGCACCAAACAGCAACGAGACGACGACGGAAGAGAAAAAAACTAACGCAGCGGTCAGGTGGAATATGTTGAAGCAGAAACGTCAGGCAAAACAGAAGCCGAAAGCCAAACCGGTAAGGTCTTGCCTTTACAAAATGTGTGGGGGTATAGTATAATATGCGCCCGCTTTTCTTTTGATTTAGACATGATTTTTTTTTTTTTAGTTTTTTTGTTTTATATATTTTGTTTTATTGATTTTGGCGCTCGCACTACACATGGTTAAAGCTAAACGAGGGTAGAGTAGTAGTTTAGATTGTCTTTTTCATTCCACAAGTTTTTCTTCTTCTTCTTCACTTTGTGACTTTTTGAAGTTTTTTGTTTGTAGATGGTAAAAGCGCACAGGCAAGTTATACTCGTACATAGCTCTAGTTGTTTGCATTTTGAGTTAAACAAAGTTTTCTAATTAATTACTCTACTGAGAGAGTTTTAGATACTTTTAGCATTGTACAGAGCAAAACACTGTGAATGGTAAATGCAAATTGGTATGACTTGTTGGTCTAAAGAGTTTGAGAGCAGCAGTTTTTATCTTTGGCAGTTGAAATTTATTAAAATTATTTAAAAGTGCTTTAATATATTTTTCCGGCGTTAGGTCTTGAACTGTAACTGCTCTTTAGAAGTTTGCCATAAATATATTTATACATTTTTTTTTGTAGAACTTTTCAAATAAGGTAATCAAATAATCTTGTATATCGCTCTTCAAAAACGCCTGCAACTGTTCGGAATTCTGCAAGGCTTTTCAGGTCCTTTCGAATCTGCATCGATTTTTTATATCTCTTGCTTTTGCAATTAGGGCATCGAATTCGGTGCCGCAAAAAAAAAAAAAAAAAACAAAGTTGTCAACTATCACGACCTACTATCGATCAATATTTACTTAAAGAGCGTAATCTTGGCCTTCCAATTCCTCAGCCTCAATTGGCTTGCTTCAGCTCTCAAACTGTGGATCATATAATACTTGGGTCTTTTTTCCCTTTTACGCCCACGCATCATCGTGTTCGGATTCTCACGATATGCTTCCGCTCCGATTAGGTCTTCTCCAATTCCTCTTCGTTTTTCATGGGCTTTGCTTTCCACTAATTATTATATCACAGCATGCGATCAATCCATTGATACTTTCGCTCCCGTATATGACCAGTGTTATCATCGACTTGGACAAAATTATGTCACCTTGTTGGTAGAACTATGTTACATGATAAATTCGAAGACCAACCAAAGTCTGCTTCTGCTTAATACCTTTCTTTCCTTCATCTAATGAAAAAATATCCAAAAATATGTCACCTTAACATAATTTAGGCCCAATAGACAACACAGTATTTTCGATACAAATAACATTTCTTATCTTATCCCAACCAAATCCAAGTGTTAGCAGTATAGCAGTAGAGATTTCGTGCAAGTTTTACGAAACAAAAAAAAAAAAAAAAACGAAAGCTAAAACTTGTCGATCAATTTCGTGGTTTCCCACTTTTGATAAAAATTATGTCACTTATTCTGAGAATCCTAAAATATGTCACTTATTATGCCAGAATAATTTGATCTTAAAATTATGGGAGCATCGAAATTATTATGTCACCAGTGTCATAAATTATGTCACCAGTGTCATAAATTATGTCACGATGACAGCACACCTATACGTTCTATCATAAAGGTTTTCGTCTGAGATACAATTTGGCCAGAACACCGACAATATGTTTCTGAAACAAGGAATAACAAAAGTTATTTACAACTTTCTTGTCACACCACCTCCACTCTTATGCGGAATAGTCGCAGCTTGGTGTTTAAGCTGACACCACTGTTTAGGATTCTGTCTGACAGCTAAATTTTGTTCGTCACCACAGTTCAAGAGTGTGCAGAAGTGATTTTTACAATACAAATTTTCAGTACCGACTCTGCTGCTGGATTTACTTCTTCATACCTGTAGGCTTCTGTTCAGGCTTTTGTAGCCCTGGCTTGATCTTTTTAACTTCTGGTAAAACTTTCGAACATCATTTCTCCTGTAACCCCTTTCCAGTGATTCGATCTCGGGGTTTTCAATCTTTCTTCTTCTTTTTTAGAAGCTGGTGTTCTTTCCTTCCCTTCTGATTGTAGATGTCTCGTTTCTCTATGCAGCGTTACCTTATAAGACTCTTGTTTTGCTACATGTACTTAACGACACTCTTCACCAAATCAGGTGTTTCTTTGTGGTGAATGCGAGAGGCCCAGCACATCAGAGGTGGCGTTCTTGATGGCTTGCTGACAGTGATGTAATTGCGCATCTGTGCTTAACGTTGACACCATTGGACTCCTTGAGAGGCTCAGGGACACTTGTAGCCGTTGGATGTTAAATTTTATCACAGACTTCTTTGGTGTTGTGGTGTTTGGGATATCGGCATACGTCTTGAGGTTGTGATGACCTTTAATTTTGTCTACTTCATTTCACCATACGATTGATGGGTCTAATGGTCGCCGTGTTATTATTCAAGAGTGGATTGAAAAGATCTCGGCCTGATCAAGAAAAAAAAACTCGGAAGTTTACAAATTACCTTTAGTTTTCATCGTAATCTGTTTTAAGCTCAATAGACTTCTTTCGTTAGGTCTCTAAAGTTATTACACCACTTTTAAAAAATGTTTCCTCAGGTCCTTCAAAAAATAAGTTTTCTGCAGTTTCGACCTTTTCATTCGTAAAAACTCAAGAATGACTGAACCGATTTCCATGTTGTTTGACCTTCTGTTTGTAAAATATCTAATGATTGGAGGTTACAATTTCAATTAAAAATAAAACACTGGTTTTCGAAAAACCGATAAATATGACAAATTATATCGGCCAAATGGTCGCCACGGCTAGCCTTGTAGTCTTTAGCCCTTTTGATGAAATTTTCCATTACTTTTCGGCATAAATCCGTCGGTAGTTCGAAAATAACGCATCAAATTTCGTCCTTTAGCTCTGGAATCGATTGGGCGTCATTGGCATATACTTTTTGTTTCACATAACCTCGAAGAAAAAAATACAACGATATAATGATATCGCACCGTCATGGTGCTCAATTTTGCTCGCTGAAACGGGGGATGATGCGGTCGGCAAACTTTGTGTGTAATTACTGCATTGTTTGTCGCGCTGTGTGGTATGTGGCAACATCTTGTTGAAACCACATGTCTTCCACATAAATATCGTCCAGTTGGCCGATAATGTTAACCATTGACTGTTAATTTTCGTCGAATTACGCCGCTGGCCCAAATTCCACTCCAAGCCATTACTTGTTGTGGTTGCATTAGCTGTTCGTTAATGGCCCGCCGTTTTTCATGACAATTTTCTTTGTTTACATAGCGATTCAGTTGAAAGTGAGCCTCATCGCTGAAGATGATTTTGTTCGAGAAATTGCCATCAACGTGGTGGCTATCTGATACCCAATCAACGAATAGGTATACCGAAAATGCGCAATCGTGTAGGTTAAATTTTTCCTATTCAGGAGATGGGTTTTTATAATTAAAGTACGCTGTTCTATCGTATACCACTCAATTAATTTCAAAGCTTAGTACTCACAGATATGGTGACAGAACCACATTAGTGCCAGATTAAAATCTTAGCCTCCAATTGAATCACCATTTAGATAGCTAAATGTCATTTTCCGTTTTTTAAAATCACTTAGTCGCTATTTATGGACCGAATTTTGTTAGATACACGATTTTCCTGTGCACAATTCTTTTTTGAAAAGCTTTGTTATAGGATAAACTGATCTTCAAGGACGTACATACGAGTATGTACTGTACATATAAAATGTGTGTACAAAATGTACAACCTGCGGACAGGGATTGAATTTATATTGGACAGGCAAAGCTGGTCGGGATAGCTAGTAAACAAATTATTTCAGTTTGGTCGTCAGAAGGTTTTGAAAGGAAAAATGTTGTCACCGGTTGGTGCTTGAATCGATAATATTCGAATCGCTAAGCAAATACTCCTTGCAATGCTCTTTTTTAAATGCAATTCCGATACGATTTTCATTAAATTTCTAATGTGTGAAATTTGCAAGCGATTGGTATACAGTGGTGAGTACCTACCTGTTACAAAGTCATGAACTATTGTCTCATGTTTTTTTTTTTTGGGTTCCGTAAATAGACCACTCTAGCGCAAAAGTCCATCCGTCTATCCGTCACCACCTTCTAGCTCCTTAACTATAAAAGCTATATTCACGATTTTTATACAGGTAATGTCAAAGAATAACCCAACACACATTTTTTTAAAGAAAAAACTTTATTTTGGAGATTGCTTCAGTAAAAGTAAAAGTCGGTGTAAAGTTTTGTATGTGATATATCGCGTAATATAAAAATAGATAAAGTACACGACTGGGACGTACGTACCTGCACCTGTGTGCTGTTCATTTGTAAATTAATCAAATTTTAAATTTAAACGAAGTTTTTAATATGTAGATTTTTTTTTTTAAAAAAGTGTCTTAAAACATCGAGTAAGGACTAATTTTTAAAAATTCGATAATAATTAACCGTTATACAACTTTTGTTCTAAAAACTAGTTACGCCATCTAGTGAGGCATGTTTAATTCAATCCAAGTATAGAATTTGAACAGCCTTTTTCGAAGAAATTGATTTTTCTCAAACTACCGTTATTTTTGGGATTTGAATGAAAATTCTCAACAAAATGGACGCAAACTTCGATTCTAGTGAGGTAATTTTCGATGACTCACATTTCTGGCTGTATTGCGGCCATAACTTCACGGATATTGGTTTTTAAGTGCTCCAAGGTTTGGGAATTATCTGCATAGTCACGACGTTTAGCATAGCTCCACAAAAAGAAATCCTACGGGGTCAGATCACACAGTCTTGGTGGCCAATTGTTGTCGCCAAATCTCGAAATTAAGCGGCTTTGGAACTTTTCGTGTAATAGTGCCAAATTTACCTGTGTTGTGTGGCACGTAACCCCTTCTTGTTGGAACCACATTTTTCTAACATCTTTAATCTCAGACCAAACAAAGTTGGTTATCATTTGACCACAGCGCAGAGAAATCGCAGTACCAGTGGCGCCTTCGTATTTTTAAAAAAAAATTACTGCCCGATCACGCCGCCGATCCACAGCGCGCACCAAACTGTGGTGGTTGCAATGGTCTCTTAACGATTACATTTGGATTGTCAGAATTCCAAATTTTGCAATTTTGTTTGTTTATGTAGCCGCCGAGCGAGAAATGGCTTCATCGCTGAAGAAGATTTTGTTCGAAAAATCGACGTAAATTTTTTGATTTTCCAGCACCCAATCGGCGTACTTTCTGCGCATTCTATAATCATTCTATGGTAAGATGCAACAATTTTAAAGCGTTGCGCGGTGGTTAAATGATCCGTATTGTAAAATGGCAAGACAAGAACTAACTATCTGTCACAGATGGATTTGACAGATGACAGATATGGCAGGGATGTCAAATCCCAACATCGAAATGAATAGCCCTTTACATAAATACGCAAAATTTAGAGACCCACTTTTTGGAGGTCCTCTATTATAGGTAGGTAGGTAAGAGAGTGGCGGTTCCGTTAGGAAGAACCCAATTAGGACTAGGTGCCGTTTTGTTACCACATTTCATGCAAACCTGGGTTTTATGGTGTGTTGGTGAGGAGTCTCTTGATCCAACCTGTGGAATTCAAGAAAGTAATAAGTTCTTTGATGTTTTTCTCTGAGAGGTTTTCTCTTGGTTTTCCTAATGCTCGTTGTCTGGCCTTAGTTAATGCCGGACAGGCGCATAAATAGTGGATAAGGGTTTCTCTTTCAGTTGCGACATTGCAACTGCGACAGTGTGTGTTATGTGGGATATGTAGTTTGACTGCGTGGTCTCTTATAGGCCAGTGACCCGTAGTGATCGCTGTTATTCTGGCGACGTCTTTACGCGTTCTATTTAGGAAGTCGGTTGTTTTCATTTTGATGTAGCCTGGCCACATCCTTCTGAATATGATACAGTTTGTTAGCCTAGTCCATCCGAGGTTGGCTTTTTTAAGGACTATTGAGGAGATTTCTGCCTTGACCGCTTCAAGAGGTACGTGGACTGATTCCGCAAGTGAGCGGTGAAAGGCTGAGCCTCGCCTGGCCAGTTCATCAGCAAGTTCGTTTCCACAAACGTTACTACGTCCTGGAATCCAGATCAGGGTTACTTTGAATTGTCCATCTAGCAAGGCTAGCTCATTTCGGCATTCTAACACTAGCTTAAGGGATGTAGTGACCGAGGCGATGGCTTTGATAGCAGCCTGGCTATCAATAAGTATGGCAATCTTTTGCCTTGGCCTTATACGAGTATTTGTGTGTGATTTGATCTGGCGACAAACTTCGCGGATCGCGAGTAATTCCGCCTGGAAAACACTGACATTATCTGGAAGTCTAAAGGATTTTTTTTGACATGTTTAAGGATTCTAAAAACACACCTGCACCAACACCGCAGTCCATCTTTGAACCGTCTGTGTAGATTGTTACTTCAAAATCCCTAATCACCTGCCCATCTTGCCATTCTGATCTTGTGGGGAATTGTACGTCGAAACGCTTTGTGAAATTCTTATATAATCTGTTGGGGGCGATATGAGTTCTCTCGGTAAAAAGTCCAGTATATTACCATGCTCGTAGGGTTTCGCAAGTCCAGCACCCAGACTCTCTGAGTCTGATCGCGCTATGTGCTATAATGTTTGTTATGTGTAGGTCTAGAGGTAAAAGATGCAGAAAGACTGTTAGGGCATCTGACGGAGTAGACCGTAGAGCACCTGTAGTGCCTATGCATCCTGTTCTTTGTATCTCGGTAATATTTCAGGCCTTTTTTAGAGCCGGCCTCCATACTATTGCCCCTTTTGTAAGAATCGGTCGTAACACGGTTGTGTGCATAATGACATAGGGTCAATTTTGGTTGCAGGACCCATTTTTTGCCGAATATTTTGTTACACGCGTAGAAGGCTATACATTCCTTCTTTACCCATTGTTCTATATTTATCTTAAAGTTGAGCTTAAGATTTAGGATAACTCCTACGAGTAAATACCTAGCACTGGACGATAGGGAGAGTGTTTAACCATTTAGCCGAGGAAGTGCGAGGAAGTCAGGTATTTTGGTTTTAGTGGTGAAGAGCATCTCTATTACAGTAATGTCAAGTTTGATAATAATGCTGAGTTCTTGACTTTTCACGAAACCAATTCTTGCTCTTAGTAGGTGCAAGTACATATTTTATATTTGTGCACACAATGAGGGAATGTTCTCCCTCGAATTTCTAAAGGACGTGACTGAACAACTTTTTATCTTATTTGTGTATGTAACGGATTCTTTATTTCATATCGATTCCCCACACAAGAAAAAGTCCTTCAAATTTCCTTTTCAAGAAAGACCTCCAGCCAACAAACTAAATTTCACCAAAATCGGTTCAATAAATCACAAATTATACAAGAAAACGACCAATAGAACGAAATGTCTGCTTTTTGTACTGAACCCTCCCTCTATGTGCTAATAGACTCGTACTTGATGAATTTTTCGTTGTTTTAGTTGCTTTTAAACCGACAATGCCATAAAGTCTAGTTAAACGTTGTAACTTTTCTTTAATCGATGTCACTTTAAATTAATGGTTCTCATTCCTATTTAGCAGATCCTTCACGTCGCTTTATCTCCATAAGTATGATACATCATCGCCTTCCAACTCGTATCTTAATCCTTATTTTTCGCAAATAGACCACGTCTTTGTCAGAGGAGTGTTGCTTTAATGAGGCGTTTATTATCGCTCGTAATTGTCGTATGTTAAAAGTTTATGATTATCCGAAGAATTTCTATCGCCCATAGAAAATAATTCTTTTTACACAAAAAAGAGATTCTCTCCTAAAGTCACCAAAAGCCATTAACCGAAATTTTATGTGCGAAAACTTTACACCCAAAGTGTGTGACTTTAATTTCAATGCACATTCTCACGAAAAAGAAGGAGTAAATATATTTATAGCTCCATAAACATGCTGCTTCTCTTAAACACTTTATCATAAATAAGAACGATTTTTTGTTTTTTTTTTATTGTAAATATATAAGTAGGTACCTGTGTATTGTTTTTTCACATATTCAGCCTAATTTGCTTTGTACTCGTATTATCATGAAAAAAATTCTTATCATTGTCTGGGCTATTCGCACTTTAGCGCGATACCACGCCGGTCTTTAAGAGAAAGACTCACTAGTGCAGTCTCTTTATTTTTATTGCCAAATATGGTGGCGATTATTGTGTATATTATTTTTCTATTAACTTTTCCCATCATACGACAGTAATTCGTGTACAATTCTTAAATCAGTCAACAAACCAATGACAGACAGTGTAGACTAATAAATATTGTTAGTTAAAGTTAAGTGAAATTCCTTGAGTGGTGACTCCAAATGTGTGCATCTGTGGTGTACGAGTATCTGCGAGTCAACACAACCGCGTGACAGTATTTTTTAGTGAATTTTTATTGAACAAAATGTATTTTGAAACAAATTGGGTATTTGTAAGTATTTAATAAAAGATACGAGTACAAAACTCAAAAAAGCCTCTGAATGTGAAGCGCCTATGCCGTCATAATCAAATACCGTCATCGATGCGGTATCTAAACATTTCAAAAGTCTGATAATCGCTTAGAAGGGTATCTATATCATGTGTTTGAATGTGTGTATATTTTTTAGAGTTTGTTTACATGTTGTTTTTGTTTTTGGTTAGGCGGTTGTTCTCGCGTGTTCATAATGTTATTGTTCCACAGGTTGAAATTCTTTTCATTTGTTTGGATAAAAAATTCTTATTTTTCCTTTGGGTCGTGCCAAATATATGTAAACAGAAATTTTTCGGTTGCATATTCGGTGGAGATATATCGGAATTTTAACTCCAACCAAGGGTGAGTGTCTTCCGAAAATCTTTAAATTGATCAATGAAATTCCAGTTGATTCTCGCAGAGAATATGAGTATGTGTATTCTTAGATACTTTTGGTTTTTATTGTTCATATTAATCTCTCAAAGCAAATAAGATCGTGTGATGAGCTTTTCTAATTAAAATTTGTTTTTTTTTTTTTTGTAATTTTGTGTCGAGTCTATATAAATTGAAAGTCGTTAAGAGACTAATTGGCATAGGGAACCGCTTAGAGTCTGGATTGAGTGGTTTTATCTAGATAAAATTTCACAACAGATAGTAACTGAGCAGCTGACTGAATGAGTTGAGAAGATCCCGTAGTCAGATGTTGTCAATTTGCCACAGATACAATTCTGTTCATTAAGTGCTTTGATACCAGATTGCCGATAAATGAATAGGTTCAGTTCACTTAAGAAATGAACTATAAAATTCTGAGAACTTGAGAATTGGACTATTGTTTTAATGTCTTTTATTTTGCAAAATACCCACGCAAATAATTTGCGCTTTACTGTCTGGTTAATGTACAAATAAAAGTCAGAATTATTAACAGATTGCTATTGCAAATACATTTCGTGTTGAGCAAATAAATAAACATTATTTTATTCCAAGAAAAATATTTTCAAAACACTCGTCATGTTACTGTACCGTACAGGTATTGGAGCTTTCTTTTGATTTTAGTCCTTTTGGCACGATAGAACCGTAAAATGGTTTTAAATGTTGATGCCTTCTTAAGTTCCTCAATCTATGTGGTATACTTCGGTGTTCTCCGATTTTTTTAAATGATTTAGTATCTGGATTGAGTGGTTTATGTTTTAGACACCTACCTACTCAAAATTTCTATATACAGGGGTGGCCGTGGTGTAGTGGTAACATCATCGCTTGTCACGCTACAGATTCACGGTTCAAATCCTGATGTCAAGAATCATCTATTTATTTCGCATGAAATAAATAAAAAATCGTTCAATTGCGAAGCTCATGTCAACTCTACTGCGAAGGCATAACACTGGCAGTGGGGTGGTTATATGGCTGAAAATGCAACTTGACAGTTATGATGACATTAGGAGGACTAAAAAAAAAATACTGTGAATCATAAGCAACGACAATAACAACATAAAAATGCTCCCCAGTTATCTGGACAGCCACCCTTGGAGTTTACTGAAACTTGATACCACCTAAGTTTCAAACCCACTACACCAATCTTTCTTTCTCTCTCTCTCACACTTTCTACAAAAGAAAAAAATACAGGGTGACCCAAAATATTAAGTGGATTTTAAATTTGAATGACTTTTTACTTGATTTACGAATTTTAACAAAACCAGAAGATGTTAGAAATGACAAATAATATCCTTTAGGAGGTCAGCATTTTGGTTTTTGTAAAAGTCCAATCTTTTCTTGAAATTTGCCATCTCTTTTTGTCAAAGCTTGTGGTGACTTAATGTTCCTTTTAAGGTCTGCAAGAGACTGAGGATTGTTTTCGTAAACCTTTCCTTTCAGCTAACCCTTTAGGAAGAAGTTTGGAGTTGTTAAATTCGGAGAACGAGCCGGCCAACCAATGTCGTAATTTTTTGAGATTATTCCGCCAGGAAACCTCGAAGAATAGTCATCGTATGTCTGTCTGTATAGACAGTACTCGTATGTATGCAAACAGTTTTCGGGCATTGCTCTATACTCGTCCCCATTTATTGTTACTAGTTCTCCATTTTCGTCTTCAAAGAAATAGGGCCTTATGATCTTTTCAGCCGAGATAACACCAAACCGTGACTCCAAGTAAATACATCTCTCGCTCGTGAATTATTCGAGGGTTTTCCACACTTGTTAAAATTCTGTGCAAGGTCCATGTCGAAGGGTGTTCGTCAACAGATACCTATACGCGGCTTATCTTGTCTCGAAAACGTCCGGACGTAGGTCTCTCCGTTTGTCTATGATTGAACACAGTTTCTTCTTGCCGAAAATGGGCAACAAAACGAGCGATAGAATCTCTAGACGGGACACTTCTTTCCACTTCTTTCATCGAAATAACTGCGAAATTCTCGTTATGTCCTTACAGTTGAGGAGTTGTGCCGAATGTAATATTCGAAAGCGAAAATCCATTATGGGATCGTCCAGTGCACCATTATTCAATATCGAAATATTTAATCTAAAAGGTGAAACAAAATTGTTGCAAAATATTGCTTCGTCCCAAAGTTATGAATTTTTAAAATCCACTGAATATTTTTGGGCCACCCTGTACAAACTATAATTTTTTACCGGAGCGATGCCATACTGAACAAATTAACAGCACATCCAACTATTTTTTCTTTCAAGTATGCGGTATAGAAAAAGCCGAAATAGGTATAGTGGAGTATAGTAGCTATTATTGAGAACTGCAGGATGTACATACTACATTTTATTATGCTACAGCTTTCGATTTTTATAGTAAGAGCAGCAATGTAGTCACTAACAAGATGTTTAGATTAGCAATATAAATTATAGAGAATAATATTTCCCATAGCTGTTTTAGCTTTATTTATACGAGAATTAGATATGCGAAGTAGCCAATGTTGCTATTCCTTAAGTAGCTCTTTTAGCTATTTTTCTTTTTAGTAAATAATACCAACAAAAAAGTCTCAATTCCTCGCGGGGAGTTGAATTTACGAGGTATTGGTGCAACGTCTTAACTATTACGGCTACGGCGGCGTTGTTCATGGCTATGTCAGAAGTCGTACTTGTATTCGTTCATGGTGCAAAGTGTTATATTCTCCACGTATAGCTACGGTTCTTATTACCGTAATGACACAATTTTAGTAGTAGTAGCAATAAAAAAGTCCGCAATTGATATGCTTAAATGATATCTCTTGTAATTTTTTTGAAACAGCAGCTGTACAGAATAAGCTATGAAAAATAGCCATTATTGCTATTTCTAAATAGCTGTTTTGGTCATGTTTGCTCGGGAAATTGTAACATACATAATGCAGTTGCTATATAAGTACGTTGAAGTACTATGCTTAAATAGTTTATACCTCTTGTTTCTAAAACAAGAGGGGTGTTATATAAGTAGGAGAATTAACAATGGAAATAACAAGTATTCATATCCATTTTATGATATGCTATAAAGAACTATTCAGTGTGGTTGGCAAATGGCAGTATTTGCTGGTCTTAATTATTATTTGTTTATGCTGTTTTTGCTATAAAAAATTGCGCAACACAAGAATATTTGTGTGAACCTCAGCTATTTGATGCTGGGGCCATATTATACAACAGACGCACTATATAAATAGCAACGTCCTTTATTAACACTTTCAGATACTCGTACATATCCTTAGTTGTTATGTTTTATAGCAAAATCTATGGAAGCGAAATTTGTTAGTGCATAGCATAAATTCATTTGCCCTCAAGATGTGATATTTATAGTCTTACCAGAAGCCACCACTGACCGGTCAATGATCCTTGTTTGACACAACATGAAGGATAAAATAAGATTACAGATTGGAAAGTATCTCACAGACAGTATTGCTTTTCTAGGTCTCTCTTACCCTGAAAGTATGTAGAAAATCGAATGAAACGAAGCACCCACAAAAACCCCTGCCATCATTAATCTGCTTCGATGCAGGCCAAAAGTGCATTGATGCTTATCTAATATACTCGTAGGCAGGATTTGTATCTCTCGGTGGTGTGTGTATGAAAATGTCCACCGATAATGCTAATCACATCTTGAAGAAGGAACAACTTTGAGATTCTTAAATGTGCTTACTTCCCGGTGGTTTTTTTTCGATATCCTTTTGCTTTTAAGGAACTTTGACCGTTATTGGATTTGAATTACTTTACAATTCATAGAGAATTTTCAGAAAATGTAGCTGAAAGCATAGATACCACCCAACTAACGACTGAGGGACTTTGTAAAGTTCTCAAACCACACATGTCCGGATGGTAGTTTGAAGAAATTTATTAGCATATTACCAAAAGTTTGTTATAGTTTTATAGAAAGTTTCATTGATTTATGGCGAGAGGAGCTAAAAGTTCCGCAGATAGGCTAAAAGAACAATGGGAACGGTGGCAGATTGTTTAGAAAACTATAGAATAGTACATCTGTTGAACCTTATGAAATTCACATGCAATTATTGATTATTTGGAAAATAAAAAGGTTTACTGGTTTCAAATTTGCATCGGCAATTTTAAAACTATGGAACTGGGTAAAAAGACTTTCAATACTTACTTAGGTGGCGCTAGAGTCCGGGGTGGACCTGGGCCTCAACCAACAAACCTCTCCAGCCAGCCCGGTTATGAGCCAGTTGTCTCCAGTTGCACACGCCAAGTTGGTTGAGGTCCCCCTCCACTTGATTGCGCCACCTACCACGGGATCGTCCTTTACTGCGCTGTCCATCCGGGGTGGATTCGAAGACTTTCTTGGCTGGAACGTTGGATCCCATCCGCTCTACATGACCCAGCCATCTTAGTCGCTGTATATCAACTCTTCTGGCTAAGTCGATGTCATTATATATGGCGTATAATTCGTCGTTGTATCTTCTCCTCCACTCACCGTCTATGCAGACGGGACCAAAGATCACTCGAAGAACTTTTCTCTCGAAGTAACCAAGGGCATCCTCATCAGATTTTGACAAAGTCCATGCCTCTGCGCCATACAGCAGGACTGGGATGATTAGTGTCTTATAAAGACTTACCTTAGTAGTTCGAGATAGGGCCTTGTTACTCAATTGTCTTCTTAGCCCATAGAAACACCGATTGGCAAGAATAATTCTTCATTTGATCTCCCCACTGGTGTCATTTGCGGAGCTCACCATAGAGCCTAGGTAGACAAAGTCCTTTACTACCTCAAAATTATATCTGTCTATTGTGGCGTTTTGTCCAAGACGCCGATGTTGGGTGTCCTTTTTTGTTGACAGCATATATTTTGTTTTGCCTTCATTGACCGTTAGACCCATCTTCGCTGCCTCGATCTCAATACTCGAAAACGCCCCACCTGACGGCCAGCTAAGTTCTTCCGACTATGTCAATGTCATCGGCGTAAGCGAGTAGTTGTACAGACTTGTAAAAGATTGTACCTCCGATGTTGGCTTGTGAGTTTCGTACAATTCTTTCAAGTACTATGTTAAAGAGATCGCATGATAGCGCGTCACCTTGTCTAAGACCTTCCTGACATCGAACGGTTCGGTGGTGTTTTTACAGACTTTGATGGAGCAGCGAGAGTTCTCCATTGTCATCCTGCACAAACGAACGAGGTTGGCAGGGATGCCAAGACTGGACATGGCTCTGTTTAACTCGTCTCTATACACGCTATCATAGGCAACTTTAAAATCGATGAAAAGGTAATGCGTATCGATTTTATATTCATGGGTTTTTTCCAAAATCTGCCGTAGTGTGAATATTTGGTCAAAGGTGGACTTACCAGGCCTGAAACCGCACTGATAAGGACCTATCAGGTTGTTGATGATCGGTTTTAGGCATTCACATAATACGGCAGACAGGATCTTCTAAGCGATGTTGAGAAGACTAATGCCTCTGTAGTTGGCGCAGTTCAGAGGGTCTCCTTTCTTCAGGATCGGGCAAACGATGCTGAGGTTCCATTCATCGGGCATACTTTCGTCCGACTAGATTTTACAAATGAGTTGGTGCATGCTCCTTACCAACTCATCTCCACCTGCCTCAAAAAGTTCGGCGACAAGGCCGTCGGCTCCAGCAGCTTTGTTGGCTTTAAGCTTAAATATCGCCATCCTCACTTCATTCTGATCGGATTGACGAGAATCTTGACTATCATCGTCACTGTTGAATGGTTCATTCTGCCTGACAGCGGAATATTGGTCATCATCGCCGTTTAGCAGTCTGCAGAAGTGTTCCTTCCATATCCTCAGCACCGACTGCGGTTCTACTACTATGTTACCAAAAAGACTTTCAATGGTAAACATAAATTCTATAGAAATCTATTTCCACAGATATTAGAGACGCTTCTGCTTCATCTAGTTATGAGATGAGAGTATGTATACTCTACGAGTAATACTCGTAATGCTCAAGTTAAGTTAAGCTTAAAGTCGTATTTTGAGTTGGGTTATAGAATCCTATTAAAGCTTGGTTTTGAATTGAAGCCACAATTCAGCAGTCTTTTGATTTTACCTTGAAATAACAAATTTCAATGCTCGGCTTTTATCCACTGGCTCAGTTCTGTTTGAAGCCGGGGTTAATCTAGCTTAATGTCGGAGTTAGATTTTAAATATTGACCCAAGTCCAGCTTAAAATACGGTGGAATCATGTTTCAAGTTGAGTTTCAGCTTTACAGAAATTTCCTTAGTATAGTTTCTATTATCCTGGCGATGAATTTAGGCCGTCCGCACATGTGGATATATAAAAGAAAAAGAAACCTGATATTAAGAAGACAGCTTGTAGCTTCTGTATCATCGCTAATATATTTTAATGGCAGTTCGTACACGATTTGCAAGGCGTTCGTGATAAATTATTGGACCTAGAGCAGAGCATGCTGGCCGCTAGTTGTAGCAGCGCATTGTATTGTAGATTGTTGCCAAGGGCAGCTCCTTAATAAAGCGGTCTTTTTTTTATGTTTACTCGTACATTCAGCGATGTTTTATTTTTCCTTCAATCACAAATGAGAGGTTAACAGGCAAGGGTGTGAAAATTAAAAAAATAGATTCGTATGCAAAACATGAGCAAATACAAATTATTGGTCAGACGGCGACTTAAATCACTTATCAGTTTGATCACTTGCATGTAGCTCCATGTGCGAACTCTCCTTTCAACTTTTTCCAATTGCGGTAAATTGGCAGTTCGATTTGAGCTGGACTAACTTTAAGCCGCTTTTGACATTCCCGTTGCACTTCACAAATAATTTTAAAGTTTCCATTAACTGCTGAGCTTCAATCCGATGGACTTTCAAGCCGCTTATAGGTTGGTCTCTAGGTTAATGGTTAGTGGATTTTAAATTTAAGTAGGCTGAGATGTTTCGATTCCTTTTGAAAATTGAAACCGTATTTATCCTCTAAGTCAAGTACCACAGCCAATGGGACTTAAAATCAAACTCCAATCTCGTATGGGGAGATAGTAATGTAATGATTTACTTTTGAGACTGAATTTTAAGTCTTATTAACGTTTCAACAGCAGCAGCACCAAACTGTTTCGAAACCAATGACCTATTTAGGCAAATCTTCTGTTTATATTAGAGTCTAACTAAAAATTATTAGAGTTGTGCGCTTAAGTTTTGCCAAAGTACAAATTTGGTTTACCTACAAGTGGAGGATTGGCGCTAAGGCAAGTAAAGCCTTAATTCCCTGCTGATGTCCTATGGCCTCTTATTCTTAGGCTAATTTTAAACGAACAGTTAAAATACAGACGTACAGATTCTGGATTTAGCTGTCAAAATTCGCCTGTAAAATACTATCCAAGCCACTGTTTGAACCGCTTGTACTTGTGTGGAAGAAGCAAACACACATGAGATGATGGAGAATAGCTAAACCGCGTTTCTACTCCTTGATCAATTTAAATGCTTCTCCAGACCGTGTCGAATAATTTTTTGTATCCAAAGTGGAGCGCTTCAAAAATTCCTGAGCTGTCGCTTTTCAAAAATCCAAATCAAATTTCCAGAAAAGCCCTAAAGTGAGTTAAAGTAAAATATAGTCAAAGAGGAGGTTTTCAAGGTTGCTAAGTCCGTATTCGTGGTCAGAATTTAAAATTTAAAAATGTCGGATTCAAAATGGCGCCCGACAAATTTAAAAACTTCAATAATTGACATCAAACAGTTCATTGTCCACACTCAGGCCGTTGGAAACTGCCATATTAAGCTGACTTGTTAAGCTGGGATAGTTATAATCTGATTCCGCTTTCAGAGATATCAAGTTTCAAGTTAAAGTTTTGGCTTGGAATGGATGATTTTGTATTCAAAGTCTGAGGTCAAAATTTAGTTTCAATTTAAAAATACTTCGAAGTCATAAATTCTAAGGTTTGGCTTTTATTCATTTAGACACTTAAAGTAGTATCAAACTGCGGTTCGACTTTGAAACTTTTTCTCCAACGAACTAATTTTGCCTTCAGTTTTCTGTTCAATTTCAAAATAATTAAGTTGCTGTCGCTCGCGGTTACCATAAAGCTGCGCCTAGATCTGGGAACTTCATCCATTGAAACTTTAGGTCCAAGATGAGGCCAATTCTCAATTCAGCATTTAGCCGAAAGATATGGCCTCACTACATTTTCCGATTAAACCTTATTCGCCGATCATGGCGGTAGTATGGCTTGAAATTCTAACTTCGAGCTCTAAGTTTGGTTCTATCACAGAACCGGTGTATCAATTTTTTCGATATTTGATAGAGATTTTTATTTCAACTACAAATAATGAGCGAGGTTTGAATCGCGATCTAGCTTAAGCTGCTGCAGTTGTTGTAATAGAAATGCAAGAAGAAACGCTGCATAGAATTGTGTGAAGGTTCCAATTTTATTTGAAATCAAGTTTCAATTTGAAGATGCGATCCAAGTTCAAAAATCGGTAAAAGCTTAGTCGAGACTTATACAGATCTAAATTTATCCAGACCATTAGACTGAAATCTGAATAAGGTTTAAGGTTTTGACAGATCTTCAAAACGTCACCTACGTATGGTTCGGTTCAACAAAATTGTCAGTCCGGGTTCAAGTTAAGCGCTAAACCAATTGAGACTATTGCTTCAAAACGCGTTGGAAATTTAATCGTGACGTCCTAGTCATCAGAGTGGCATTAATCTGTGGGTCTATCCCATTTCCCTTTGAACCCCCAATTGGGTTTTAAATTCAGGGCTCACTTTAACCTCATATATCGACTTCATTAAGGTGTGCTAATTGTTGTCATTTGACGTCCAAATCCTATTGAAATACATCATAAAATAGACTTCCGCTTGTGTAAGCTGCCTTTTGCACCAAAAGATCATTCTTTCTTATTCAGGCAAAATAAATTCTATGCACGTAAATACATACATATGTATACTCGTATTTATATTTCTCAATCATTCAAAAGGATGCGCTCCTTGTGTGGGGTGTAGCCAAGTATTTCTTGGAACCGTTTCAAAAATCGTGAAATGAAACTGTCTAAAAAACACATTCTATCCGTGAAGCGAAACGAATTCATTTGACTGGATGTCTCCTGTGATACTCGTATACCAGTTCAGATAAGATATAAAATGTACAGAGTGACTACCCAATGAGATACTTACAAAGAAATCAGTCGCAGCTGCCTGTACGAGGATGGGTTTTGATGTGCATCGATGTGAGGAGAACAGGAAATAAAATTAATATCATCTCGTGGTGGATACATTCCATTACAGATGGTGGTAGCCAAATGGTACTGAGATGTGGGTCGTATTAAGACATTTTGCTGTTCGTTTTGACAATGTACACAGGGTGGGCTTAAAGTCAGTGAAGGTTTTATTTTGGTTGCCATTTTCATGGAAAAGTTTTTGACTGAATGAACAATCTGACGAGTTACCATTAGGGTGTCTAGTTGAATCACAGTAAGTCCGACGCAATGAACAGCCCTTTCCGCGTTAACATAATCTTCAAATTAAAGTAAGGCAACGTCAGAAGTATTACCTTTTTGGAAATGAAAATGTTTGACAAACGACTGTTGAGGAGAAATATGATGCTGAAGTGACTGTAAAGTCGCATTCAATACGTAGCTTTTGCTACGTGTAGCAGAAGTCACAGTTCTTTATCCGTTTTTTGCCTGGCCTATACCGGTGACGTCTGCTCTATAGTAGTCAGTAAATGTCTCCTTTTAAGGGACGATCCGAAGGTCGTTATCCTAATTTTGTTTGCTGGATTCGTTCGTGTTAGCAGTATAATCATCCTTTGCCGAGGCTTGTAATGCAAATTTTTTTCTTTTTTTTATTCATGAAGGGTAGTTACCCAGACGAACAACCCCCAATCCAAAGTGCCACATCCTTTGTTAAAAGCCCTTGGACTAGGGGCCGGGTAAACTAAATTCTAACCCAGTCTTGAAAATCCTTACGGATCTGAACTTCCAATATGTCGAACGGAATTTACTACGTAGTTCGACCTGACCAGGACTGTAGACGCTACCATTGATTCCATTTGAAGAATTCTACTTCCACTTGGTTCCAATAGATAATGCTTTAATATAACCACCCTTCCCAAACCCTCTCGTTTGCTGTCACAAACGGTCTTGCAAAGGGATGAAAACTTAAGATTCAGTCAAGGTACTAGGTACCTGGCGTTTACTGCGTGGAGGTGAGAGTAGGAGTTGGTAGGCAGTCCTTCTTTTCCTCCTCTTCTACATCCATTCACTAAAAGGTCCTTACACGCAAAGAGATAAGGTATGTACTTGGCTAAGAACTTCAATTCATTCTTAACTATCAGTTAGCATCCGTAGCATTTTTTGCCAGTTCTTCAGCTTTTCATTACCCTTACGTCGCCTGGTACTTCAAGTAGGTTAGTTTTTCGTGGGCTGTGAGTTTACCTATTTGTTTAAGAAGAGAGTTATCGAACCAGACCATCTCTTTGGGTAATTTTTCGTGTCCCTTAGAAGAAGCTAGAGAAGTTGCACTTGACTTTGAAGTTTTGGCTCTAAGCCCAAATACTGCTGCTCCAGTACTCTCAGTTGTCCTCGATCTATTTGTGTACTACTAGTATTCTTTTAGAAAGTGTGTCTTGTGGATTCGTCAGTCCAGTCAATTTCGTAGCTATTTCGTCTCTTGCCGTTGTCTTGGAGAGAGAGCCTTGTTCCGTAACAACGATGCATTTTGCTCCCCCTATGCCCAATCCTTAAAATTGGTTCTTTATTAGTAACCTCTGTTACTGGAGAGGTGTTAGGTCCACAGTCGCATGGCCGAGGGAGTCATGTAGTGTATTGCAGTCTCTGGGCTTTCCAAATGCTTTTCTACGCTGTGCAAAGCTTAACACGCTTTTAGTCCAAGGCTTCGCCCTAAAGTTCTTGAATTTACTTACTTTATTTTAGATGACGCTACAGTTCGGCACGGGCCTGGGTCTCAACCAACAAGTCTCTCCAGACAGCTCGAGCATGAGCTAGGCATCTCCAGTTTTGCGCACGAAGTTGGATGAGTTCCCTATCCGCTTGTATGCGTCACTTTAGGTGAGGTCTACTTTTACAGCGTCATTATCAGAGCGTTAATGTCCACTTGGTCTACTCTACACTATGAGGCGCCATATTTGTTGTGACAGAACCCACCTTGGAGACAGCCTAGCTTTGTACTAAACCTAATGACCTTCTGTCCAAGCAGTATTTCGGCAGTTCACGCGATCTGGATCTTACAAAAATATGTTCGTTAAAATCATGTAGTCCATTCCCTTGTTTAATCGAACGGTCTTAATGAATGGAATTGTGATGTCACAGGCTTTGTTTGTATCCAGAAAAATGCAGATGGCTGTTTCTTTGAATAATAGTGTTCACTGTACCGTGTACAGAGTCCACTATTGGTGCTCGCGGATCTGTTTATCCGGTACGCAAGCTATCTAGCCATTTAATGCGGATTTATTGTAATTTTGTACATTGTCCACCTTCATGGACTTGTTATGTACTCAAGCGCTATCCAGCTTCTAGCTACTTTCGGCGTTGAAACTTTATAGTCCTGGCACTGTTCCTTACAGAATGGTAGCTTCCGTACTCTTGCCCTTCCTGCTGGGTTTGCAGGGTATCACAGACGTGTCTCGGATGTAGACTCGCTAGCTACCTGAAAGTCAGTTTTCATTAGGACCAGACCTACTTTGTTTTTCGCCTTCTGTAATATTGCGGCTTCCACCGTCGTCTTCGCCATGGCTTTGCGTAACTTGGCTGTCCTGCTGTATATCTTTTTAGGTTCCCGTTCCACTTAGCCATATTAAAATGGTTCTGTACGGCTGATGTTTTGTCAATCTTTTGCTCCATTGCGGGGAAGTATCTACGTTTTTTGTTTGAATTTGAAAGGAATAACCAGATTCGTAGATGTCTGTTGTTGTCTCGTTACATTTGTCTACAGCGTGTACTTACATTCTAAATGGGCTTTCAGATTTATTGTATACTAGTCCCAGGTTCGGAGTTCAGAGATAACTCGCCAGACTAGAATGACAGTTCTATTCCCATTATGCACTATCAACGATCATCATAAACCAGAAGAAACCATCAGTCGGTGGTCATAGTGCAGAATCTGCTCGCCGAACAAACTCTCATGGTTCCCTAAAAATGTTGTGATGAATTAATATCAATATTTCCAAAAATCCAACCTTTCTCCTACTATAATTCTTTCAGTGAAATTTAACTCAGTCTGTTGCCTACTGTAACTACTCGGTTATTATAAGAATTT
This sequence comes from Pocota personata, assembly GCA_963082735.1. Lineage (NCBI taxonomy): Eukaryota > Metazoa > Arthropoda > Insecta > Diptera > Syrphidae > Pocota > Pocota personata. Next base: position 210,156,360 of record OY720430.1, read on the forward strand.
TCGAACATTTTGCGAAAATAAAATTTCGAAATTCTTAGAATGCTTTTGGTTCATTTATTTATTTTAAATTGCATGCGCAATTGTACATTCTGAACAAACAATAAGATACAAATTACGAGTACTTTCCGGTGCTAAAAATTTTAAATAAACAGAAAGAAAAATGTTTAATGCGAAAAAATACGTGTGGGACACAATTCTTCGTCTTGACGAAAACAATGTACCTATGAAGATACAGCCTTGGCCAAAAATATTAGGCACACTTTCAAAATCGTCATGTCTTCAAAAAGCGGCCAATCAGAAAAAATAAAAGTATATTCGTTATGAATATGCTTTTATTAATTAAAAACTAATATTTGGTGTAGCCACCTTTAGCTTCAATTATTGCTGCTATTCTTTCCGACGTGCTATTCTAATTTCGTTCCACTCTTGCTTCAAAAAGATTTTAAGCGAAGCTTTTGGTGTAATTGAGTGCTTCCCGATCTTACGTTTAAGAATACCCCAAAGTTGCTCAATACCACCTCATGGTAAGGGCGGATTTGGGGCAGGGTGTGTTGTCTTGCTGGAATTTGACGTTTCGCGTGCTCGTATCCCCGAAATCTTTTTTTTTTTATAATTTGCGCCCGCCAAAGAGAATATGAATACTCTTATACTATTACAGAACACGGGCGTTGTGAAGAAGAGAGAGAGAGAGAACGAAAGATTTAGTGTAGTGGTTTGAAACTTAGATGGTATTAAGTTTCTGTAAACTCCAAGGGTAGCTTGTTAGTTAGTTTTTGCTTTTTGTCGTTGCTTATGATTCACAGTATTTTTTTTCCGTCCTCCTGATGTCATCATCACGATCAAGATGCATTTTCAACCATATGACCACTCTACTGCCAGTGTTATGCCTTCGCAGTAGAGTTGATTTAGTGACAAGCGCTAATGTTACCACTACATCACGGCCACCCTTCCCAAAATATTTCGCCGACTCTGTCTGCAGCCATGAATCCCCAGATCAAATCTACGCATTCTGTGTTGTACTTTTCGCCAACCCTTCGTCTCGCAAAAAAATCACCAGAAGTACCAAAAACCTGCGATTTAAAGAAAATTTATTTTTTAAAAAAAATAAAAAATGTCACGACATCGAAATTGGATAAAACTGTTGGCGGCTTCAAACATGACCCTTACCTCAAAATTTGACTCATCTGACCACAATATGTTACACCAATCTTTCTCAATGAAATGTTGATTGTTGTTGCTCGCCTTACATCCTTTAAGCCCAGCTTCTCTTCTTCTAACCTTTCTAGAGCAGATATTTTTTCCAGGCTTATTCGACAAAGCAGCAGTCAGCTCAGATGATCGGTCTTCCCGATGTGTGGTAACTTGCTTGTTCTTTAGCGATTCATGGGTGATCCAGTCTGTTGGAACTGTTTTATAGCAATTTATACAGAACAATGCGAACATTTGACTTTAGTTCTTGCTTTTTTCAGACAAAATTTGAATTTCTAAACATTGTGATTATAAGTTCACTTATTTTCACATCAACTTAAAAATTTTTTGGACGGACCTATCTTGAACGAACAACCGATGTCAAACATATGGACATCGATGAAAGTTTTAATAAAAGCGTCATACTACGCCATGTAATGAAATATTGTTATCCAAGCCGACAGATTTAGAAAAGGGAAAAGGAGAAGATGAATCTGTTTTAAAACCACGACAAAAGCAACATTCGTGCCTGCAGAATGCGCCTAAAATTGCAAAAGTAATATTCGCATTAATTGGTGGCTTTTTCCAGACGCCTCGTTGGGTAATTTCATAACACAGGAAAAATAGGCAAACAACTTCAAAGTGTGCCTAATACTTTTGGCCAAGGCTGTACGTATGTAGGTACCTAATACATCGGACAAATTTAAGTAAATTAGTCTATCATATGAGACACCAGGCACCTCTCATGTACGTGACAATGTTAACACAGAGTAGGCCACTCAAGGTTTTCATTTGCTATATATTTTTTTATATTAAGTTCTAAAGGTTAATGAAGAAAAGTTAAGCATTACGAGTACATTCCCTTTAAGATGAATTGTGAAAAATTAATGTTACGTAAAGAGAAAAAAAAATAAGTAGATTGTCTTTTGATGTGTAAAAGTAAATCACTTTTAGGTTCATTTCGTGGTTTTTATTTAATTCACGGAGCGATGGTGTTTTACGTTTTCGCCTTTACTATCAATCATCCTTAAAGGAACGCTTTTACCTTAAAATAAGGAAAAAACCTCATCGCGTTGCCTTGACATCACGTACCAAAGTATATTTTCTCTTCAATCATGATTAATAATATTGTCCTTCTTTCATTTAGTACGTACTTTGTTCTCCAAGTAAGTCGTAAGGTTTTTTTTTTGTTCAATGAACCCGACGCTACGGTGTCTGGGCAAAATTAAACGACTAAGAAGCTTATTTTCTGATAATTAGTGATAAATTAGAATCTGACCTTATTACGGGCGCTATTCTTCGCACTTATCATCAAAAAATGGCATCTTAGTGGGAGGGCAGTATAATACTTTATTGAAGAAAGAAACAAAACGGGGATATATCAGTCTTCTGGTGGTTTCAGTTAGTTGGAGTGGATTCTCCTGAAACATACATGAGCGTCGTCATGTCTGTAAAGTGCTTCAGCCGTCTCTCTATCGCTTTTTAAATAATTTTGATACATCTTCTGGGTTTCCTTTGTCTAAATCTGTCGGCTTGAGTAATAATATTTCATGGCATGACGAATTCATTGCACTTTCTTGGTCCAACAAATTCTAAAGTTGATGTGAAAACTATTGATTCTTAGTAACTGAATGATTTCAGACAAGACTGCGGAGCAATGATATCACAAGATCCTAGGGACCGTATTGGGCCTATCACACAGGCCTAAAATGAAAGATCAGCATAACTAGACATGGAAAAATGAGTGGTCTACTTCTTCTTTTTTTGCGTTGTAGCACTGTAATTCAACAAGGATTGGATCGATTTTCCTACAGGTTGCTTTATTGTTTAAGGCATTTGTCAGAGAAAGTTTGCAGATAGCTAAACACAACGCTATGCTTTATGGAAGTTGAGAAATTATCACAAAATTAATATTCAAACGAGGGAAAAAAAAACTCCATACGCAGATCAGAGGAGGCTCGTGGCGTAAGAAGTCGGGAGTTCACATTACCAAAAAAATAAAGTGCACTACTGGGTGTTACGAACTAGTACCTCCACATTTGCCGTTAAACAAATCACTCATATTTGAAATTTATTGTTTATATATTTTTTTTTTTCAAAATCGGTTAAAAAAGCAAAATAAATTTTTGTTTGGCTATTTTCAACAAAATCATTTGAGTCATATCCGAGAAAGTTTCAAACCTTTATGAATACGTAAAGTATGCCAATTCAATTGGTTTTTAAAAACTTGGTACGCCATCTAGTGACATATGACTAACCTAGTCCAAATACTTAATTTAAATCAAGTGGTTAGTGGTTAGTGGTTAGTTTTTTTCAAAACGGTAAAGTACCATTAATTCTAAGGTTAGAATGAAAATTACAATTTCGCCTTGAATTGTGACCGCACAGACCTAAGATATTAGGTGCGCAACTAAGTTCTCGCTGTTTGTCAATAGATGGCTCCAGCAGTAAGTGCTGGTCGATTTTGACATATCCAAAACGTCATGAACGGAGCTTAGACATTGAATTCATTACTGCAACCCAAAGAAAAGAAAATCCGGTCATGGTTCTACGTCGTCGGATCGGCCGAATATTCACGATACGACCAGGTCGGTGTCATTTATTATGAACTATTGAAACCTAACGAAACCATCACTGGGGTACGGTATCGATTCAATTGATGTGATTGAGCCGAGCACTGCGCGAAAAATGGCCACGATACGAACAGAGGCATCAAAAAGTGTTTCTACAGCATGACAACGCTCGGCCTCACGTTGCCAAACCCGTTAAAACCTACCTGGAAAAGCTCAAATGGGAAGTCCTACCCCACTCGCCATATTCCCCAGATATTGCGCCATCCGATTATTACTTGTTCCGTTCGATGGTACATGGTCTGACTGATCAGCAGTTCCGCTCACATGAAGACATCAAAAAATGGCTTGATTCGTGGATAGCCTCAAAAGATGTACACTTTTACCGTAACGGTATTCGAGCTCTGTCAGAAAAATGGGAAAAAGTTGTAGCTAGCTATGGGCAATACTTTGAATGATTCATATGTAACCATTTTTTCACAATAAAGTTGCATTTTCATCAAAAGAACTTAGTTGCGCACCTAATATGATGTTTGAAGGAAATCCTTTCAGACGTTTAGACGTGCAGTCGTGACAGACTGACAGATTTGGCAGACACACTTTTTCGAGTAGATATCCATTAACATCGTGGTAAATTCGGGGATTTTGGAGGATTGCGTACATAAAATTTTGAAAAATTTGGCTTCCTTCTGGTAGAGAATTTCAAAACCTAAAATGTCGGTCGAATTTTTTGGATGACGTACCGTTTTCGAGATATGCGCACTCAGAAATAATTCCCACCATTAGTTCGGGATATACATTTTGGAATACTATAATACATACCTGCAGTTTTCAAAAATGTAAATAACAATCAGCGTCCATCTTGTAAAGAATTTCGAAACCGAACATGTCGGTCGAAATAATTTTTTTTTTTTTTACGACGCGCCGTTTTCGAAATATTCGCACTCTAAAATAATTTTGAAATACTGCGTACCTACGAATATTCATATCGAGAAAAGTAAATCGAAGGAAAGAAAGGAAATGGTATTGAACAAATTTTAATAACTATCGAATAAATAGGTCCACAGTTCCTATTCAAAATTGTCATCACTAGTGAAGCATCTGTTTTGAACCGACTGTAGTTTCTTATGCTACGAATTGTGATATTTAGATACTCTAAATGAAATGAATGTTGGAATATTGGTTCTAAATAAATCAAGTTGACGATTTACTAGATTTGTCATCCGTCAATGCTTGCCTGTGGGCGTCGTGACTTAGCGCTTAAGTGTGCTATCACTGGGCGCAAGATTCAAGGTTCGCATCTCAGAAAACTTAAAAAAAAACCACCTTTCGCGAACGTCTAACAAATATCCGAGCGTAAAATTGTCATGAGAAGTTTCTCTCTTAAAAAATAGACCTTCGGAAATTGCCCTGCATAAAACTGTAGGTCCCAATTATTTGTGCGGTGCACAGCACAAGTGACTGCGAGAAGCTAGGCCTGGCCCTGTATAGGCTGTTACTGCCAAAATATTTATTTATTTATTTTTAATGCTTGCTTCGGCGTCCAATCCGATCATTTGGTGCCAGTCTATTATTCTATGCAAAGGTGCGCAAAAATCTTATGCATAGTATGACAATATCCTGCCTTGGGTTTCAAAGTCATTCGACAAGTTACCCATGCTGTATATGTATATTGGACCTAGGGTCTTGTTTCTCAGAGCTACTGTGCAAATTATATTTTTAACACGAATTGAAAGGACCTACAGTTCTATACCTTATCCGAGGGGCATAATTGAGAGGTCTTACCTATAGCTATCAACTTTTCTGGAATACCTCTTCTGCGGAAAATATACCAAATAAAATCCCGGTTTACATTCTCGAAGGTCTTCTTAAATACGATACAGAACAGATGACCTAATGAAATTCACTGTCTATTTATTTGGTTAATGCAGGGAGATCCCCAGCGAAAGCCTACTTATTCGACTTTGAGAATTGAACTCGCGTATTCTTTGATTCGATTGCTGGAAGAACGCACTGAACACTTCTTAAGTTTGGTGGCTATATTTCTCTTCCACTCGTCTGAAAAGCTTTGTCATAGTTTCAGATAGTTTGGAATGACTTACCAGTTTATTTGTGTTAATTATTCTTTAATTTCAAAGTAATGCCGGCTAGGTATAATGGAGCTTCCTACGGGATGGATGTACTCCACCCTCACTTAACGATGAAATAATCTAGATACGAACGTAGATTGCAGTCTGAAATTGTCGATTTTGTGATATTTCCCAAATGACTTTCTGTGCTTCTCGCATTCTTACTGAATCCACTCGCTGGGCCCCATTCCCATATCGCTTTTGTTGATGAGTGGAGAATAAAAATAACTCTAACTACATACTGTGCACACTCACATCCAAACCTATCGTTCTTAATAATGACACTCGGTTGTATTTTCGTGTTGGTTTAGGATATCCCATAAAGCTGTAGACCCTTAAACATTTGTTGTTTAGTACACAATAAATAATTAAAATTACCTTCAAACCGATTCAGCAGCTTTGAAGTTAAGTGTGTGATGCGAAGAGAAACGCGTAGTGGTTGGGTAGGCAGACGAGAACAGTGCGGTCAGTATTGCCTGGCTGCCTGTGGTGGAAGCTCACTTCTAGGTTTGTTTGACTCATTACTTTCCAAATAAGTAACTTTAACAGCAGCCGCAGTTTCTTTACTGCTTGGACATACGCGTACGTTACATATTCAAGAATTTTTTGCTCGGTTTAACTGCTGGCCTCCGCCCAGTTTCTTCTATCCTGTACACATAAAAATACACCTCAATTTATCTCGTGCGTTATGCACCTATTTGAGCAAACATATTTTCAGTGCACCGACAAGTTGGAAAGAAAAGAAAATTTATTCCCGTCATATCTACAACACATTCTATCCTCAAAAGCAAACCGACGAAGGGGGAGAACAAAAAAAATATTTTCCTGTACATACAACTGCACAAACCAATCCACCTGTCCAGCACTGTTGGCGATTTTAAATTATTGATGATGATGATTTCAATTAATCCTAGAATTTCTTTTTGACACGTTTTCTGATTAATATCGATGATTTTTGTGATCTCTTTAGTAAAGTTTGTGTATTTGTATTATGTCACGCACGGTTCCTCCGAATTTGTAATGCAAACACCCTGTAGTCGTCAATTAAAATACATCCTTAACTTAAAATAATGTCTACGAGTATTTTGCAAAAATATTTAATATCCTTGTAAAAACGGATGTGTAAGCCATACCGTCATTGGGATGAAGATACTCATACCTTACCTGTGTTTTAATGTATTTACAGACTCATAATAAAAAACCACTAAACTTAAACGTATCTCTGCGTTTGTTTATGTTTAAAAGAAGAAAAATTTAATTTGCCATTTCGCGAAGACAAAAGCAGCACATGTTGTTGAAAATAATTACCCAGCCGCATCAAATTGCCAGAGCGAAGACATTATGAAATTATCCGGCGGAAAGGATCCCGAAATCAAATTTTTAAGCACTTGAATAATTTTAAGCATCGTTCAAAGGAGGAGCGCGCAGAGGGGCTTTCAATTCTTATTTCCTTTTTGTTCCCTTTCTTTTTAAACCACCATGCCCGACAAAGGGCAAATGTAATTTGTAATCTTTCACTATGGCTTGGCTTTTCGCTCACAAATGTACACACACAGATGCTGTGTGTTAACTTTCTGAGTAAATTGCTCCATTTTGGTGTTAACGCGTATTCCTCAATGACGTGGTGTAACATGTGTTAGACACCGTCCTCCTTCATTGGCGTACACGGTTACTCGTAGTCCCTAGTCGTAGTTGTCGTGTATCCTTTTGTCGCAGTGAACTGGAAAAGGCACTCGACGTGCCATACTCGCATATGAAACGACAAAAGGATCACTTTGTGTGTGCAGGGGCAAAACTTACCCCCGAAACCTAGAACACGAGCGAGTGTGTGAACTTTTGAATGCCATTAACCCTTTCAACAGATGTGCCGGCACTCAGTGTTCTGTCGGAGTAGTTTCCGACACACGCATTTGCACATTTAAAATCGGATTTGAGGATGGAGTGTCTTATTTTTCGAAGTAAATTGTTTAAGGAAGTAATTTTAGGACTCATATCAATTCATGTAGAAACGTCGGTGGTCGTGGGTGGTAGGGGATTTGTTGGTTCGATTATGAAATAGGAAAGCATGTAGGAGTCATTAAGTAAATTCAGGAAATGTCCGTAAAGATAAAGTTAATCAAGTAGAAATAAGCTGGTTTGCGCCCAACCCAGCATAACTATAATAGTGTCCAATAGAGGTTACATAATTAATTAGGAGCACACAGGGAGGAGGAATAGTCAACATTTTCGTATCTATTTTTGGGGCATTTACGTAGGACACTATGGTAAAGATAGTTAGAAGTTGTGGCCGCAAAAAACACAGAAAAGTTATAATCAGACCATAAACTTTGGTGGCTTTGTGAATGTGGCTATTCCGGTCTTTGCTTCATTTTGGATTTAATATTTTAGATTAGATTGGTGTATAAATACTTATTAAGACCGTGTTGCAATGCACCTTTTAATGTTGGAACTTTGATGTTGAAAATCTCTTTAAATATCTTGGGAACATAGGTGAGGATAGCATGACAAAGAATAGTAATTAACATTTTTTAATTTAAGTCTTGAAAGTGTAGAACGAAGTGTTCTATCATTTGGCATTCCTTGAGTTGTATAGTCGGACAGGTCTGTCCTAAAAGGATGGTTTTGTTCTATTTAGGATGCCTTTAATTTGGCGTACAAAGCTGCATGACAGTCCGAGTACATCATGCGTAGTAAGAATTTGTTTCTTGGATCGTAAGTGATTATAGATATCACATACGACTGTTAAACACATCTTTGAACATAAATTTCTTCTATCACGCCTTTTTTAAAGAAAGAATTCTTAATTTTGTGATAATTTCTCAACTTCCATAAAGCAGAGCATTGTGTTTAGCTGTCTACAAATTTTCTCCGACTAATACCTTAAACAATAAAGCACACTGTAGGGAAATCGATCCAACCATTCTTAAATTACAGGGCTACAACACAAAAAATAGGAGAACTAGACCACTCAGTTTTAAATTATTAGGGATTAGTGATACTGAACTTTTATTTCCAGCTTGTGCGATGGGCCCAATATGGTGCGTAAAGTCTTGTGATATCATTGCTTCAAAAGTTCTATCAAACCTACCTTTGGTCTCCCCTTGATTTCATTATCTTCGATTTTGTATATATTCGAAAAGTGTAAGATCTGACTTAGAAACAATTGCCAATTGATTGGTGTCAATAACTACACATGCTCTCAGCAGCGGGTATCATACCACCTTGTTGGGTCCCCTTTCGTCTTCCTTCAATGAGTCATATTAGCCAAAGATACTCTCTGGATTTATCCACAGTTCCTCCCTTGCCTAGATCCCTCGTGTCAGCGCTATCATTTACTCGAAAGATATCATCTGGCTAATCTTCTGGTTTCTAACCATTTCATTTCTTCTCCCGCTAGCTAGTATTGACAGAACCAGACATAACATACAGGTATCGTCTTCCAGAAGCTCCATCTTATTTAAGAACATGATGCCTAAAGCTAACATGTTCTGTGGATTGCATTCAGGGCTCGGGCTTCCTGTCTCTAAATGCGGGCTAGACTCAGGGAAAAAGGAGACTAAACGGAAAATTTTTCAAATTTGAGGTTAGAATTTAGAGCTGTTGATTTGTATGTCATGCATGAAATGAAGGGTTCAAAAAGTACGAATTTTGGTTAATACTTGACAGAAATAAAGGGCTAGATTTTAGTTGCCAGAGCTTGAGGGCTAAAAATAAGAGCTTTTAATTTGTTCGGTCTAGATGCGTTCCTCCCTTCGTGCTTAGCACTTTTCTCTTTTAAAAGCTTGCCTAGCCAGGAGATAAAGTCACTGCATTTTGAGGTTAGTTTCTTGTCAATTTCCATCACAAGTGAGTGATCACAGCTTGTTTTTCCAGTTCTATTCGGGTGACACTATTTTGGCTTGGACACTGTAAGCATTTGCATAGCAACCATATTAAGTCGCCTGTCTTCCACTTGTAAGCTTTCATCAAAAATTCTGTCATTGTTAAAGGAAACCTAGAGAATTTGAATGTATAAAACTATTCTCTTCTGATGAAGTGTGTTGAACAAAACGGCTTTAAAACGCTTAAACGACTTTATCATCGATTTTGACAAAAATATAGACGAAACTACCTGAGAATAGACTTGCAAACAAAATTTTATCAAAATGTGTTCAGTGGTTCTCAAGAAAAGCGTGTGAGAACAAACAGACAGGCAGATATGCTACAAAAAGTGTTAGTTTTAATCTGCTCCTTTCAAAAACGATCACTCTATCTTCTTCAGATGAACGAGAGCAAAATTTGGGAAAAGATAGGATTACAAAACATCAGCGTCGCGATGCCCGACTCTCTAGTTCTTCTGAGTTGTTGAAGTCCTCTGTACTGTAGAAGGACTGCTAGCAGTTTGTTACTGTTGTTCTGTTGTTGCAGTGTATCCGTAATATCTTTGATCTCGAAGGTCTTATAGTCTCCATTTTTAAGAGGATTTTTTTTTTTTTTATTGTAACATCACACAGAAAGTGACATATTTTCTATTTTTGTGGTGACAAAATTGTAAAATAAAATTATGCTGATATAATAAGTGACATAAATTTACATGCTCAGAATATGTGACATACTTGTATTTTTGCTTGAAATCTCATTTAAACAAATTCAACTTTCGATTTTCCTCGATAAATTTATGCTGACGATTTCAGCGGTGCACATACTCGTATCTTACCTTCGATTCTGCTTCAACTGCATATTGGCAAAAATAATCATAAGCAAACATTTTACCAGGTCATGTATTGTGTGGATAAATTGATTTGCCCAAAAAGTTTACATTACGATGTCTCTTTTTGCGGGAGTAAATGTGACATATATTTTTTTTTTAATTACTGAAGCACGAAAGTTAGGTATAATTACGTGAAAAGTAGATTTTGAGTACCCTTGTTACTTGCACCTACAAGGGCAAGCATTTGTTTCCTGAAAATTTTCTATCTAGAGATTTTGATCAAATTTGAGTATACACATTATATAAAGTGAGTCTCTGTGTGATCATGTGCTCGATCACTGAGCGGGGGGTTCAGGGTTCAAATCCAAGAAAACTAAAAAAAAAGGTTTCTCACAGTCTCACCTCTCACGAACAGTCTGAAAAACAGCCGAGAGTAAAATTATCATGCGAAGCTCCTCTCAATCAAAAAACAAAAATTGCCCTTCGGAAACGGCATGAACCGGCCAACCATCCGTGTGGCGTACAGCACGAGTGGCTGCGAGAAGCTAGGCCAGGCCCTGTATTAGGCTGTTAGTGCCGACCCAGTCGTGCACTTTATTTATTGTGTTTGTCCCCAATTTTTCTGGAGAATTATGTCACCTGACATAATTTTGGCTCCGAAGTGACATAATTTTTTTCAGGTTGATTGCAACACTGCACAAAGCAGACAAGTTCCATTTCTGACATTACAATAAAGTAATACTAACTCGCTTGAGATCATCTGTAGCTTGCAGCAACCATGGAAACCCATTAGTTGCATTCGCGAGTACTCCATAGTTGTAAAATCTTCGGTACATATCCTGGTGACAGAAGTTTTTAAAATTTACATTTTTTCTTCTAAATATATCATTTCTAAAAATTTCCAATTTACTATTACGTTAAAGTAGAAACTAATGTTGGGCACTGTCAACTGGATTCGACTACCGATAGTTCATAACTGAATGAGTTCAACTATCGAATGATTTCACTCAGTCATTCATTCATTCTTTCAAAGAAAGTGACGTTTGTGGTCAAGATATCAAATTACGTGCCAAAAAAAAAAAAAAACATTTTCGGCTTATTCGCAATCAAGAACAAAGGGTATTTTCCAGAAAGGTATAGAACTACTTTGATAGGCCGCCATTTTGACAGTTTTTACTTGACATTCGTGAAGTTAGACGTTTTTAGTGGTTAAAACTTTTTGTCAAAATCAGTCGTTGATTTTCATGAAAAAATAGTAATGAGTGATAAACAGCATATTCATTTAATTTGTTATGTTAATAATCAAAACAGTCGTTTCTGGGCAAATGAAAATCCACAAATTATTCATGAGTCAACTTTACATCCTGAAAAAGTGGCAGGGGGAGTCATTGGGTTGTACTTTTTCGAAGACCACTACATGATTGAGAATTGTTTGACACCTGAATTGGATGCTTTGGGCTTGCTCAACATGTTCTTTCAACACAGACGGTACCACATAAAATACGCCCAACGCAACAATGCAGTTACTCTACCAACCATTTCTAGACTGAAGTATCTCTAGAAATGGTGATGTCAAGTAGCCTCCACGTTCGCCCGAATTAACAATCCCGTACTTCTTTTTATGGGGATAAGACCAGGTTGTATGCTAATAAAACACGAAAACTGTATCAACTCAAACAAAATGTTTGAGATGGAATAAGTGGAATATCGGTCGACAGGTGTGGAAATGTTATGAAAGATGTCATTAAAAGAGCTCGCGTAAACTAATGTTTCAAAAAAAAAAAAAAAAATGGTGTACTTTCCCGTAGATCACCCTGTATTCGTTATAGATTTCCATAAACTTCGGGGTAAAGTCTGACATTTTGGATGAGTACATACAATTTTTAAAAATTTGGCATCCATCCTGTGAAGAACTGCAGAACCTAAAATTTTGGTCGTGATTTTGGCCAACATTTTCGGTTGTTCATACAACGCACCGTTTTCGAGATATTGGTATTCCAAAGCTTTTCCAAAATTACCTCTAAGGTAATTGTGGAGAATTGCTTACTCACAATTTTCTAGAATTCTAAGAAATTCGGCATCCATCCCGTCAAGCATTTCGAAACCTAAAATTTCATTTGTGATAATCTCGTTCGTACAACACACCGTTTTCGAGCTATTTGCGCTCCAAAGCGTTTCCAAAGCGTTTCATAGTCGGTTATTTTTGAGAATTGCTTACTTACAAATTGCGTACTTAAAATTTTCTAGAATTTTAAGAAATTCGCCATTCAGCTTGCAGATAATTTCAAAACCTAGAATTTAGGTCGTAATAACTTTTTCGTACGAGCGTTTCTGAGATATTCGCACACATAAACTAATTCCATAGTTAGCTTCGAGGTAAAGTTGGACATTTGGAAGACTTGTGTAATTCGCGAAAATTGTTAAAAAAAATTTCGGTCGTCATAATTTTTTTGCACGTCGTACAATTTTGGAGATATTCACACTCAAAAATGGTTTTCATTAGCGTCGCGGTAAAGAATGATACTCGTATTAGGTGCGCAATTATGTTCTAAGCGTTTTGATAAAAATGCAACTTTATTGTGAAAAAATGGTTACAAATGAATCATTCAAAGTATTGCCCATCGCTAGCTACATCCCCATCTTTCTGGCAGAGCTTGAATACCGTTACGGTAAAAGTGTTTGAGGCTATCCACGAATCAAGCCATTTTTTGATATCTTCATGTGAGCGGAACTACTGATCAGCCAGACCATGTGCCATCGAACGGAACAAGTAATAATCGGATGGCGCAATATCTGGGGAATATGGCGGGTGGGGTAGGACTTCCCAGTTGAGCGTTTCCAGGTAGGTTTTAACGGGTTTGGCAACGTGAGGCCGAGCGTTGTCATGATGTAGAATCACTTTTTGGTGCCTCTGCTCGTATTGTGGCCGTTTTTTGCGCAGTGCTCGGCTCAATCTCATCAATTGAAGTCGATACCGTTCCCAAGTGATGGTTTCGTTGGGTTTCAACAGTTCATAATAAATGACACCGACCTGGTCCCACCAAATACACGGTATAATCTTCGCAGCGTGAATGTTCGGCCGAGCCGACGACGTAGAAGCATGACCGGGCAGTCCCCATGAATGGTTGTTGTAATGAATCCATTTTTCATCACAAGAAAACCCTTTCTTTTTTGCCGCTGGAGCGGCAACGAAAAAACACAGGCGAAAAAACGACGCTCAACCTCCCTTGGCTTCAAATCATAAGGAACCCAAGTTCTTTGTTTTTGAATCATTCCAAACGCATGCAATCGCTTGAAAATGGCTTGACGGGTTACTCCTAATGCTGAAGCAAGCTGTTCTTGCGTTTGGCACGGATCCTCATCGAGCAATGCCTCCAATTCAGCGTCTTCGAAGGATTTTGGCCTTCCTTCACGCGGACGGTCGTCAACATCGAAATCACTGTCTTTGAAGAGACAGAACCTATCACGGCACGTTGTTTCACTTAGAGCAGCATCTCCGTCTACTTTTTGAAGCTCTCGATGCGCTTCAGTCGCCGTTTTCTTCGAATGAAAGAAGAAAATCAACACTTCCCGCAAATGATTATTTGGCACAAAATCAGACATTTTCACACAATCAAAAGTATATGACGACAAAACAAAATCACTAAAGTGTCAAAACAGTTTGTTTACCATATGTCTAAGCTCGGTTCATGACGTTTTGGATATGTCAAAATCGACCAGCACTTACTGCTGGAGCCATCTATTGAGAACTTAGTTACGCACCTAATATTTTTGAAGGCTGCGCACACAAAAATTCTACAATCAAGTCTAAAATTTTGGTTGTCATAATTTGTTAGTACGTCGTTCCGTTTTCGAGATATTCGCACTCAAAAATGGTTTCCATTAAGCTCGCGGTAAAGTCGGACATTTTGAAAGATTGCGTACCTATTCAGCTCGTTCGGTGAACTATCAAGTGGAACGAATTGAATGAAAGAAATGTTTAATGAACGAATATATTCGATTGATGTAAATAGTAATGAATGAATTTTAACTATCGAATTAGTCGTTAGTTTCTATTAGACAGTTCCCATCATAGAAGCCAAGCTGTTCCTTTATTGAGTGAAGCCCATTACGAACATTCATAATGCTAGAAAGTACATCAAAGTCTTAGGGAAATCACTTAAATTCATGGAATTTTTATAGGACCAACTGTTTGCTCTGGTCAGCTCTATGTCTTAAGAAAACTTTCCAAATAGCATGTTCCACTGAACGATTTTACGACGGGGTTGGCAATCATACTTAACAAGACAATAAACAAAGACCTTACTATCGAATGATTGGCATTGTCCCTCATAAATTACTGTCACAAATAATTCCAACCAGTTTAGGATCATTGCAGTGTGAGCACCGAAGATAAAAGCACTTGTCATTGTCCTTTTTTATTTCGTTTGAACGAGTCCTTCCTCTTAATGTTCAATAGTCGTCCAGGTGATCAAAATTTTTACAGAGCATTTACTATGATGATGAACCACTATCTATTCCATTGCATGAATGCCCTTAAGTCTAATTTTATTGTCACAGATTCTTCATGGGTAATCCACACCGAATGCTGTAATGCTTTCAAATGGATTGCAGGTAAAATCTTAATTTTAATCTCAAATCCTTCATTCCCACCATCCAACTATAATGTTTCCTCACAGTTTGGTCGTAAAACTTTGTGTCTAACTTTACCAATTCCCTTATACTCAATAAAATAAATAACCCCCAACTCTTCACAGAAAACAAGTAGCTTAAGACATTTTTGATAGTTATTCCCCAGTTTGTATCCAAACTTCTGTGGCAGAGCACAAAAGTCCATCTATTATGTACAACAATCTCCCTGGTATTCCTTGTAACCATTCCTAATGAACTACGAATGTCAGGTGCACGTGGTGGATTACCCCCCCCCCCCCCATCCCATTTGGAAGTTGATATTTTTGTGTAACTTTGTTGTAACTTGTAATTGGCAAGTGACTGACATAATCAGCAAAGAAATTACTTGTTTCATTCATGGGAGTTGCATACTAATGAATTGTTTTATTCTTTTGATGAAATAATAAAAATTGTTTTCCTATTGGAGATACTTGAGGTTGAGATACATATTTGTGGTTATTTCTTTGCATGAAATTTTATTAAAAGAATAAAGTTTCACCCCAGCTCTTCTCGAAATACTTTGCTTAAATTACCTGGTGCTCTACCTTTTAATTATCTTTTCGCATGATTCTGACAGAAAGTTTATATTAAATCAGGAAAACTTATAAATAGAAGCTTTCACTTCTCAACCACAACTCTGAGAATTTTGTACGCAATCCACATCATGGTAGTAAATCGTTTTTTAAAAATTTGTTTTGCTTTTCAATCCTTTGGAGCTTACTTAGAAGTCTATTTGTCAGTTCACTTCAGATCCAATCACTCCATCAAGGAGAATGCTGCCTCTTAAGTCATAAAACATTCAAGTCATCCATAACGCTTGATCTGTTTTACTCGTACAGGCGGTGTTCCCCAAAGACCAGAAGAAATTTATTTTCTTTCAAAAAATTAAATTTTTACTTAACACATACTCGCGTTGTTTTTTTTTTATCTCGTAGTTATGTACATCTTTACGTTGGTAACGTCTTGTGTTTTGAGAGTGTAAGGTTTGATCTTAAATCGAAGAAGTTTTTGAATTAATCACAACAACGAGTAGAACATAGGTTTTGTTTTGCGTTTTTTTTTAAAAGTAGTTTAAGTACTACAATAGGTTTGAAAAGGTTGTTCATCTTAAGGAACGATATCTTTTGGTTGTTATACACTGACAAAAGCAGGAATCTGCAACTCTAGGTTAATTATTTTAAAGTCTTCAAAATCTATTTCGCAATAAATTTCCCTGCTTTTTTGGACGACAGTAGTTATTTAAGTCCCGTTTTACATGATACATGAATTCTAATATTTTTAAAATTATCAGACGTCGGGTATAAAGGTTGATTCAATTGGATATTACAATTCAAATTTGAAACAAAACATACTAGTTTTCGATAAACTGCTGATATTCTTATGACAATATAATGTTGAGACAATGGCGTTAAACCTAAAAAATATATATAAATATTTTGGCGCTAACAGCCCAATGCAGGGCCTGGCCTAGCTTCTCTCAGCCACTCGTGTTGTGCGCCTCACGGTTGGTTGGGACCTTCAGTTTCATACCGTTTTCCGAAAGGCAATTTTTTGCAATGGAGATAAGCTTTTCATGACAATTTTACTCTCAGATGTTTGTCAGATGTTTGACAGGTAGTTCAGTGATCGTGCACTTAATCACCGAGCCACGGCTCCCACAAACCTGAAAATTGGTATCGGCCAAATAGTCGTCACGGCTGGCTTTGCCGACTTCCGCCCTTTTGATGAAATTAGCTCATAATAACGCATCGAATATCGTCCGTTAGCTCTGGAATCGTTTGCGGGTTATTGGCGTACACCTTCTGCTTCACATAACCCCAAAGAAAGAAGACCAATGGCGTGATACCGCACGATTTTGGTGGCCAATTTTCGTCGCCAAAACAAATTTCACGCTCCCGGGAAACTTTGTGTGCAATACCTGCATTGTTTCTGGCGCTGTATGACAGGTGGTACCGTTTTGTTGAAACTACATGTGTTCCATGTCAGTATCATCCAATTGGTGCCAAAAATAATTTGTTACTATGTCCCGATAACGTTCACCATTGACTGACACAGCAGCACCACGAAAATTTTCAAAAAAGTACGGTCCAATCACACCGCCGGTTCAAAATCCACACCAAACAGTGATTTTTTGTGATTTCATTGGTTGCTTCTGAATGGTTCGTGAATTTTTATGACCTCAAATGCGACAATTTTATTTGTTTACTAGCCACGTAAACATTTGAAAGTGAGCCTCATCGCTGAAAATGATTTTGTTCGAAAAATTGCCATGTAGGCGTGGCTGTTACTAAATGTGCGCCAAATTCATAGACTGGAATTAAATCTTTTAAGAAAGCTTAGTAAAACATTTACAACCACTGTTATTAGCTTTCTAAAAGAAAACCAAAATATTTTTTTTGAAGAAAACGGTCACAAAAATGGGTGTGGGTATGAATATGAAGATATGAATAATATGAAAACACACTGACATCTATATATTTTGCTTGTTCGACTTCAAACAAATTTATTGGAACAAATGTGTTTTTAATGAAAAAAAAGTGTTTTTTTAATGAAACGCCCATAAAAAGTGGGCGTAAACATAATCATTGTATAGCAAAATTGTACAGAACATTTTTCGTTTTCAAACAAATGTGTTGAGAATACACCATTTTAAGTTTCCGTCCCGTAGTAAAGTGGGCGTGGCAGTAAAAAAAAAGATATTTACCTAAAAATACAAAATGTGAATGTCCTAAACTTCTTGAGAAGTGTCTTTGAAGAATGGTATTTTGCTGCAAATAGGGGTGGATTATAGCCCAACGTACCACCAGAATGCTGCCAAACGCCGACTTCCGTGATGACCAAATCTAGTGCAGCAATAAAAGATGCTGTTCACTAGCTCTCCGACTATAGCCAAATTATCCATTTTCCTACTCTTGACATCGGTTACAATTGAGGATATTCTTTCCGACTCGGCATTTGAATCCAGGTTTTTCGCAAATGTAGTGGTACTTGAAATGAAACTCTCTCACAACCAATTTATTCGTTTCATTAAATAATTTAATTACCAGGAGATTGACTGTAAAGGTAAACATTCAAAATTCGAAAGTTATATATATGTAGGTACATATGCAGGTAGTCTTTTGCTTAAGAGTAACAATTGCAAATCGGTTTTTTCTTAAATGTAGCGGTAATGTCCATCAGCAGAATGGCAAACAATCAACACTTATTCATGACTGCAAGAAAAATTCAAAAATTTCCTCTCTTTAATAATATTTTTCAGGCGACAAAGTTAGGACAAATTTTACCTTTTTTTTCCGAAGAATGAAAAATTACATTTTACCATATTTTGGAAATAATGCTGAAAATAGACAACGAATTGGCAGCACTGCCGCTGTACATTGAGGTGTCCAATGGTGTCGCCGCAAAGTCGATTAGTTTTAGTCGGTTTCCAATTACAAATCAAATTCCAAAAAGCTTCTCTATACGAGGGATGGCTGATAAGTTCGTCGCCTAAGGCATTAAGGGAAAGAAGAGATCCGATTAAACAATTTTATTTCTCAATATAATATCCCTCGAGTGAAATGCATTTTTTTTTTTTTTTTTTTTGGTTGCGCCTGGAGGTGCAGGAATCTTCAAAAGATACCAATGGCCCGTACCATTGGTTATGCCCGATTCATATATCTGACCTGATGATTCATAAGTTTCGGCCAGTATATTCCTACGGGCTAAACCTCACCCCCCAGAGAGGCACTATGAAAACCGGCCGCTCGTGCTCATAGTAGTAGGAAATTCGTTCTTCTCATTTTTTTCGTTTTGTGGTGACTACGACTAAATTAAGGTAACTAAGTTTAGCTAACAAGTAGTTTACGCTTCTGTAGTGTTAATCGCGTTAGGTAGGTAGCTTTCCAGCGAAGGCACCTACTAATACCGTCATTACATGCGGTTTTCCCTTACTGCGCCAAATCGTACGGTCTTGTTCTTTGTAGTCGGCGCTCGAGGTTTGTCACGTCCAGAGTACGGATTATTTCATTATTGCAATGATCATGAAGGCGAGTACGAAGTTTGTGAGCAAAGTTTGTTACTTCATCCCTCACGGTAGCAATTCCTAGATCTCTGTGAATATCACTATTCCTTATATACCATGGAGCATTCACAATTGCTCTTAGTGTTTTGTTTTGGAATGTTTGCAGAACAGTCATATTGCTTGGCTTGGTACAACCCCAAAGTTGTATACCGTATGTCCAAGATGGTTTTAGCACTTGCTTGTACAGAAGTAGTTTGTTGTATACGCTTTTATGGAATAGGTAAGTTGTTTATCTTTTTGTACGTAAAATTGACATGCGTTGACTTGGTCTCGTTAAGGACGATTCTCCAGGTCTTTGTCCACTCGCATACTTTGTTTAAAGCTCGTTGGAGTTTTCCAGTTGATGATTCGACTGACTCATCTGTTGCGAGGATAGCCGTGTCGTCTGCGAACGTTGCTACGACAGTCCCTTCATCTTGTGGTATATCTCTTGTGTAGAGGAGGAACAGGATTGGGCCGAGAACGCTTCCTTGCGGAACACCGGCATGGATTTCTTTGAATTTCGAATATTATGCCCCATGTTTAACACGAAAGAGTCTGTTATTAAGGTAAGAATCCAATATTCTGTAGAGCTTATCTGGTAAGATTACCCTTAGCTTATATGTCAGGCCTTCGTGCCATACCTTGTCGAACGCTTGCGATACGTCGAGAAAAGCGGTAGAGGATATCTTTTTCCCTTCTAGAGCTTTTTCAATTTCATTTGTAATTCGATACACCTGATCGATTGTGGAATGTTTAACCCGAAACCCGAATTGATGATCCGGGATCAATCGCCTTTCTTCAATTACTGGGTGCAATTTTTAGCAGAAGTTTCTCAAAGACTTTAGATATTATCGGCAGAAGCGAAATGGGTCTATATGATTTCTTGTCGTTTGCACATTTCCCCGGTTTCGGAACCATTATTACTTCGGCGACTTTCCCATTGCCTGGGAACATATAGAAGTCTCAATGAAGCATTTATAATGTAGGGTAACTTAACTAATGCTTTTTTCGGTAGCTCCTTCAAAACTTCGCCAGTGATTAAATCATATCCTGGAGCCTTGTTATTTTTCAGTTTTCTTATTGTCATACGAAGTTCGGACAGGGATACAGTTTTGAATATAAAGTTGTCGGGTGCCGTATTTGCATTCGGATCTTCGATCAATGGTTGTCCATCGAATGGCTTGAACGTTTCCTCTAAATGTTCGGCAAATAATTCCGCTTTCTCTTTGTCTCCTTTTGCCCATTCGACGTTAGCTTTTCTTATTCGTGGCGAGTGCATTACGGGTTTCCTTATGGACTTCAAGGCTTTCCATAGAGAGCAGTTTGAACACTTATAAGCGGTCAAGCTCTCGAGGTAAGTAGAAGTCTCGCGATTTCTTAAGTCCTGCAGCACATTTTTTAGCTTGTTGCAAAGGTGGTTAAGATAAGTTTTATGCTTTGGCGCGCGGGATTGTTGCCATCTCTTGCGCGCTCTTCTCTTTTCTCGTATGAGGTCTTCGATATCAGGCTTTTATTTGACTTTTCTGTTCCGTGTTGCTGTTTTTCGAACAGGGGTATTTTGCCATGCTGCGCACTGAATGGCTTTGACGAGCTTGTCAATTTCGTCTTCTATTTCAAGTGGTGTCTTTAGCGGCACATTTAGAGCAATATCCTTGCAGTCTTTTCTGAAAATGTCCCAGTTTGTTTTGTTACTAGCTAACTTAGGCGGTCCTTCTTTTTTTGCTAGATTTCCACCGATTTTCAGAGTGACTGCTAAGTGGTCTGAGCATAAATCATAACATTCTTCTACTTCCGTTAGATTTTTAGTTAGCGCTTTTGCGATAAAGAAGTCGACGAGGTCAGGGATTTTATTATTGTCAGTTGGCCAATACTTTGGCTTTCCCGTCGAAAAAAATTTCAAACCACGTTTCATACTGGCTTAATATCACCGAAAAATATTCTTTATCTTTGCCTTCAAAATTACTTTCTACAGCCTTTTTGATCTCGCCTCGGGCGGGGGTTGTCTTCACAGCTCTCTCGCCCTTGTTGAAATAATCGAGATCATTTTTTGACCATGGTATATGAAGGCCAGAATCCTGAAGAATCGGTGACATGTCTTCGAAAATTTCTTTAAGCGATTTTCCTTTTTTCACCAGGTACGAGTACTTCATCACGGTGCGGTGTTCAAAATTGCGAGAATTTCCGATTTCGGCTGACAAGATGATGTTTATCCTACCACGGATAGTAACAAAATGAGATTACTATTGAAACGAAGTGATATTTATACTACTAAAGAGTGCCGCAGTTATTGCTATCACTAATGAAGAAGATGACTCGTTGTTGAGTATCTCAGGTTGCGATTCTTCGTATTTTGAGTTTTCTAATTTTTCCTCCCAAATAGTTAAAATCGTGTTATTGCCGAAATAAACAATTTCAATTGAATTTGACTAAAGTTTGTTGAAGGGAAATTTTGTTTAGCAGCTACATAAAAGAAATTTTTAAAATATCCCTTTCTAGATTTGAAAATA
Organism: Pocota personata; assembly: GCA_963082735.1. NCBI lineage: Eukaryota > Metazoa > Arthropoda > Insecta > Diptera > Syrphidae > Pocota > Pocota personata. The sequence continues at coordinate 210,178,160 of OY720430.1, forward strand.
TTGGTCTTACTCCGTGCAATGAGGCAAACACTTTTTGATGAAAATATTGTATCAGCCTGAAATTTAAAATACTGCGTATTGTGAGCAAGCGTTTTTTTTATTCCCATGATATTTTTTTTCCTAACTAAAGAAGGAATTGTATTCGGTTGAAGTCATCAGTATAAAGGTGTCCAATATGTTGTGGTACTTAAATACTTATCTACTGAGTTGCTGACTTATTCCACGATGTAGAAATGAAGTGGCTATATGAAAAACAAGATTTTTAAACAAACAAATTGTAGTATATTGTAACTAATTTATTTGTAAAAAAAAAAAAAAAAAAACAACTTAATTGTGAGTAAATAGTAGCTAAGGTTAAAAATGTCAATAATCGCAACATGCTCACTGTTCTCTGTTTATGTGTAACTAGACAACCTGCCCGGCATTGCCCGAGTGTTTTTTTTTTTTTTTAAATTTTAGTTTAATGTTTTGACACATTAAAACTACGCATGGATTAGTACTGTCAGCTTTATTATAATGGAATTATATGAATAAACACACAGGACACCATTTTGTTTTATCTCATACGGTTATGCCGGCATTTCGAAGAAAAAATTGTTCAACGTCGGAACAGTGCGATAATTTTTTGCAAAGAGCAAGTTGTATTCAGCGATTCAATAGAATAGAGAAACAATTTTCAAAAGAAGATGTCTTCCACGAATAAACATCCTGACAACATGCGAGTACTTTCTCAATTTTTATTTTCCTTAAATTGTATTTTGCAAAGCTATAACTATATTCGCTACCCAAATCTAAGAAATAATTTTGAAACTGCCGTTATGTAGAACACACCATATTTTCTAATAGAATAGATGTTGAAAATGGCGGCTATTTTAAGAGTCCTAAGGAAATTTCTAGCAATATAACAGCCTAGAAGTTGCAAAAAAAGTTATACAAGCTACCCCCGAAAATTGTAAGAATGTCTTGATCCAAATGGTAGCCATTTTAAACTTTTATTACAGTAAGATTAGGTTTTTGAAAAAATTGTGAAAATAAAAGATGATTGTTTTTCTGGTTCTACATACGAGTAACAGTAGTTTCAAAAGTATCGCTTTTCATGCAAACAAATGTATGTTTGGTTCATATCATTAAAGTAAAGGACGTTCAAGGAAATTTAAGGACATTCAAGGCCACCAAACAACGTCTATCATTCATTCTTTACAACTTTTTTTGGAGATCACCCTGTTAATGTATTTTTAAGACAAGATACATACTTAGATCTATAGATTCAATTTTCTTAACCGCCATAAAGCTACCTGTAGCCATCTAATGCTTTCTATGTGAGTCTTTCTTTAAATTTGGAAGCAGGTAATAATCACTAGGTGCCAAGTTAGGACTGTTAAGTGGATGAGTTAATTCCTGAAAGTCATGGACTTCATAGCAGTCGTGGCAATTTGAGCCTTGTGAACCGGTGCATTGTCATGAAGAAAGAGTACGTCTTTTGTTAATCTCTCCCTCCTTTTTCTTTAATAGATTCTCTTAAGGATCTTAGAACATTAGCGTAGTATTCTGGTAACTTTTGGTGGAGTCCGAAAACACTGTTCCCATGATCTTCCCAGCCGATGATACAACCTTAAACTTCTCGTGGGCTGGGTCATCCCTTTTACGCCAGTGCAAGGACTCTCGTTTTGACTCAGGGTCAAAATAATGAACCCAAGTTTCATCTCCAGTAACAATTTTGTTAATAACTTCTGCTGGATTGTCGCCACACAGCTCCGAAAATTGCTCACAACATGTCACACGGTATTTTTTATTTTTTTTGTTTGATGCGGCATAAGCATTCCTGGCTGATTTTTGACATTCCAAGATGATCTTGTAAAATTTTGGAAATCGTTATTTCGGATATTTTGAATCTTTCTTTTAGTTTGAGTCTACGAGTACTATCTTCCATGTGTTGTGACGTCACTTGGATTGTCTACTTTGTTTAAATAAGCCCAACCAGGGCAAGAAGTGCCGTAAGCTGTTTGATTTTCACTTTCTATATTTCCCACACTGTTTCCTTCTTTTGTGAGGAATTGAATTACTGCTCGGAACTCAATATTTGACATTTTTTAAATTACCACAGTTTTTAACTTTTTTATTTTGACTACTGCAGGCGAAACTTCACATTGATACCTATAAATGGATTACCTGACCTATCCCTTCCTACCTATTCCGCGAACTTAAAAAATCTCCTATGTATACGACTTCATTAGGGCTACTGGAGAACCTAAACGAAAAAGAGGATTAGGTGCAAAGGATTAGCACTGTGATCATGAAGGTTTCACTCCTCCCACAATGGGTATCACAATAGGCCTGACTGACCTGAGTGGGATGTTAAGGAAATACATCTCCTTCTTGTCAACTCAATTACCGAACCAATAAGTCAGTATTTTAAAACGATAAGTTATACTAATGGGGTCTTAACGTAGGAAGGGGAACGTTTTACGAGTGTTAACACACATTTTGACTAGATCATCCATTATAAGGCATTGCACGGAGGAGTATATCTCGGAACTTTTTTTTACACAGTTTGCAGCATGCTATATTCTCTGCGAAATATCTCTGCTGACAAACGTTCTTTTCACTGTCATGTCAACTAGGCATTCTACAGATACATATACGAGTAATCATATGCAATTCACCTTTTACACTGGTTAGCAAGAGTAAACGACACAAAAATTTGAATTTCAAATCAATTTCAAAAAGGATATAAAAAATCGCTGAACCTGAAGATACGAGTAACAAAAGATATTTTCTTTGTGGGGTTGTCAGCCACCCTAACATGTCGATAGATCTATTGGTACACAAATGTGGATGTGTTTATTGTTGATTATGCTGAAGAATTAAAATTTAAGAATTAACGGATTTAAGGCGTGTACTTCTTTACAATCTCTTGTAAGTACGAGTATATACAGGTACAATCATTATTTGCTCCTAATACACTTGCGCTAAATATGCAAAACTTTTTTGCTCTTCAACTCATTGCCGGAAATTAATATTTAAATATTAATTCGCTCAAAAAATATGCATATATGTTATACAAGTATAAAAAAAAGAATCCTACTAGTAAGAAGGTAGTCTTGTTGACACCCATTTTTTCAAGGAGATGTCATTCATACGAGTATCTTAAATCTTAACTTTTGTTGTCTGTAAAGATACCTTATTCGACTTTAAGAACCATTCCATGTGTTGTGGCGTCGCTTAAACTTCCAGGTCGGTCATCATCTCTACCTTGTTTGAATAAGCCCGACCACTTGCAAACCATGGTTTTACCAGATCAAGAAGTTCCGTAAACAGACCTGTCCTAAATCACTGAGTAGTAAAAGTTATGTGTAAAAGTTGCCAGATAAGTTCTTATTCAGAAGCCATACTCGTTGGCTTCTGAATAAGAACTTATCTTCGTAAATTGATTGAAGGCATGGATGATCTCTGGTTGTTTTAGAGACCAAGTTTGACATCCTTCAAATACTATTTTCGAAATTGGAAATCGAGACTATTCTAGTTCAACTTCCCCGTACAGACTCTTTACAGAAGAACTGTATCCATTTAGCGAGGCTAAAAGACTGAGTATTATTATTAGTGTAGGGTTAACTTGCACTGCGACCTCATTAGAGTTTTCCTCAGAATATAATTTCTTCAGAATTGTTTGTGAGGGTCAAACACTCTTTCTTTGCCATGGCAATAATAATTCGCTCTAGAGCATCCTATCTAATCCGGATTCTCTTAGGAATCTGAGAATGAGAAGTGGGTCTATCTCATCTGCTAGTTGGTACTTGCCCAAGCATTTCAATCTCTTGTAGGTCAGAAGATGTTATGGAGTCTCATTAGACTCATTGCAGAATCTGCAAAGGCTTTCGTTTGTTATACCTAGTTTCCTTAGATGCTCCCCGAGTTTACAGTGCCCCGTTAGAAAGTCTGTTAGGATACGTAGGTTATTCTTGTTAAGGCAGATGCACGCTTCAAATCTCTTCCGGTTGCAGTGTCCCAGATGTTTCTGAGCTTGCCTCAGACCTGGAGTATTGATCCATATTCCTGAAGTCTTAGCGTATGGTGTGATTTCCTATTCCTCAGAATGGTTCAGGTCCAATAAAGGATTCTGTTGTTCCTTGTCTTGCCAAGGAGTTTGCTTCTTTGTTGCCCTCTATTTCAGCATGGCCAGGTATTCAATAGATGATTACCTTGATACTGCTACAAAATTCATTAAGTTTGTATAGGCATTCCCACACAAGTTCTGATTTAATGAAATGGGAGTCAAGTGCCTTGATAGCTGCTTGACTGTCTGACAATATTGCTATGTCGCCTTCTTTGTATCTTCTATTGATATTGAATTGAACACACCTATCTATAGCGTATATTTCAGCTTGATAGATGCTGGTACTTTTGCCCATAGGTTTTGAGTACTTTGTTCTTAGCCCAAATACACCTGCCCCTGTTCCTTTTTCAGTTTTCGAGCCCTTCGTATACCACTTTATTGTGGGTTACTCAATCCGTATATTATGGATTCATTGCTCCAAGCGTTCTTATTACTCAACTTCGTACGGAATTTTTTGTCAAAGTAAATTTTCCTGATACTATCGTCCCTAGGAATTGCTAGAAGAGGGATTTTCTTGAGAGTACATCATATTCTTTTGAATTGATTGAATTGATATTCTCCCTCCCGATGCCCTCTTTTGCCATCCTTAGGATCGTCCGCTTAGCGTATTGCTCAACTACAATATAAAGCGGAGTTAGTTCCAGAAATACTTCGATGGCAGCAGTTGGACATGTTCTCATGGTCAGTCTTTGCATTTTATTGAGTGTATTCCTAGTTGTGACTAGACTGGTTCGTTTGGCTCACGCTATCCATCCATACATACATCCATCTTAGAATGCTCGGATTAAGTCCCCAAGACTTACCCGCTAGGCTCCTACATATCGTGAAAGCACGGGTGGCCTTTTTGGATATCTCTTATGTGTGCTTTTACCACATGAGTTTACTATCTAGGTGCAATCCTAGATATTTCACTTTGTTTACTGGTGTCAGTTCCGTGCCCGACAGCCGAGTTGGCTTCAGTTTTTATTTCATTGACTTTATCACTACTGATTACTTTATTGAAATTACGGCAACAACAATTATTGTTTTTCTTTACAATTAAATACATTGTAACACAAAGAAAATTTAATGGCGGATTAGCCACCACGAGCCACGTCCAGTCTCTCCGGTGCCAAAAAGAAAAAGGGAAGAACAAAACCGAACACGTTGCTTTTTATGACAGAAAGCAGCGAGGTGCGAGAATGATGTGGATGATCGAGTTGCAAATGTGCGTTGATAGGCGAGGTTATCGATTGAGTCTAGTTATCGAGTTGAAGCTGACAAGTGTGCACATAGCATCGATGATGATTCATTGACGCCACAAGTTCAAGCTTCCTTTTCCTTGTGAATGGTACTATTATAGTTTTTCCCGAGTTTATGTTCAGCCCAGCCGTGCAGCACTATTCTTTAGTTGCTTTTAGATCTCTTTGTATGATGTCGCAAAGGGTTCCTTCAAACTTTCCTCTGGCAATCAGTACTATGTCTTGACAGTTGACTTCGAGGTTGGTTAAATTTTCCACATTAGATGAGATAATACTCCTCCTTGTGGACATCCTCTTGTTAATGATTCTACACGACTTCTGAGTTTCTGCTGATCTTGTTCTTAGCAACTCATACATCCATTTAGATACTGAAGACTGAGTAAAATTAGGTTTGAATCAATTTTAGCTAACTCGCCTAAATTTTTCTACGACTCATCTGAAAATGTCAATTCTTCAACTTGTCTTATTTATGTAAAATGTGAGGTAAGTGGTTCATCATATTTCCTTGTATACCTGTCTCTCGTCCCGTACAAGTGTACTAACTAGCTGTAAACTTTCACTGTAAACAACATGCAAATCGGTTCAGCAGTTACAGTGTTACCAACCGAAAAACGTAGAAATATCAAACGGGGAATATATTTTTTTTTATATAAAAACATAGATAAAACAAAGAAATTTAATATCATGTCACTAACTTAATTTGTGACCATTAAGCTGTAGATGCACTCAAAACTAGAAGCGCTATAGTATATTTTTTATTTACTTTAATCTGCAACCAAATTTTTTGCTTGCAATTTGTTAAAAAAAATTTACACAAACTATATTTTATTTTATTCAATTATCATTTGTAGATTCAACAAATTATATTAGTAGAAAAAAAACAATAAATAAAGTTTCATAAACAATTTTCCATAGAAATAAGCTTTATATGGTGTGTGCGTGCGCGTGTATTAGTCGCCTTGGGTGAGGTCAAATCTAATTTTTATGTTTTTTTTTCTTTTTTTTTCTCTTTCTCTCTTTCTATGTTTATTTTGTGAAAAAAACAAAAAACAAAAAAAAAAAAAAAAATAATAAATGAATAATAAAAAAAAAAAAATGAACATAAAAATATTGAAAAAAATGTGTCTATCCTTGTCTCAAATAAAGATACCATGGGGCCTGAAAAAAATCTGTTGGGGGCTGATAAATATTACTGTGCCGAGGGTAAGCTAAATATTTGATTTTGTTTTTCGTTTCGTTTCGTTTCGTTTTTTTGTTTTTTTGTGTTAATTTTGTTAAATGTTTGTATAATTTGTTGAATATTTGTTGTTATTCGTTTTGTTTCCTTTGTTGTATTCATTGTTTAATGTTTGCTTTTTGTGTTATTTGTTTTTGTTTCTTTGTTTTTAAACAGAAATAAAAAACAGCAAAGGAAAAGTGTTAAAAGTGTTTGCTTATTATTTGTTTATAATTGTTAAAAAATATATTTTGTGTTTTATGTATTGGATAGAATACAATTACCCTGAGTAAATAACCTGCGGAATATGTGTGGAAGTGCCAACCCGTCCCCTCAAATGCATGTAAATGCTTGTGTATCTACCTTAAAATGTGTAATTTCCTAAAGAAGTTGTTGAAATTGCCATTGAAGCTTGTTTTGTGTAGCCACGAAGAGTTGCTGTAAATTAATTTGTTTAAATTGTTTTACTTATTTTTATTGTATAGAATTATTTTTTAGGATATTTTTTAATGAAGAAAACAAAAATAATTTATTTATTTCGCCAAGCTCCAGTTCTAGCCCTGTTCTTTCCTTTAGGCTTAGTTATAAATCATTTTCATCTATTGTGCAAAGGAAAATCGACTTTTTGTTTGGTTTTCTAGAGAAAAATTATATATCATGAAAAAACATAGAAATACAGTATTTCTTTTGGATTTTGATTAGGTGAGGTATAGATTGAGGGTATGAGTTTGGTCTTTATTTGGGAGGAGAAAAGCAGAATAGATTAATTGGCTTTTACTCTTCCTACTCACAAAACTTGAGAAAATCCGGTTTAACCGTGCTTGATTCTAGAAAGTGGATCCTTTTTTGTTTATATTATCTCATTTTGTTTTCATCTTTAGAATAGTGCCTGTACATCTAGTGTACGCAAGAAATCTGAAACGACATGTTGAGCAGTGCATTTTCATGGTGGTTATTGCTCCTCTTCTGAGAGACATACTAGCAACTTATTCCTGATTAAGTTGGCTAAACAAATCCCGAAGATTGAATTTGTTGGCTTCTTGCTAGCTGTCGCTAGGTAGTCTCACTTTGTCCGTCACTTTTCGAACGGCTCCCTACTGGTTCTTTTGTTTTACCCTTCTCCGCTCTTCTTTAAGAGTTTTTTTTTTGTTTTGTTAAACTATTGCTCACTCACTTTGTTATGGTTATGAGAGAGGCGGTGGTACTGCAACCGAAAGGCCCTGAGTTAGACGTTCATTATTTGCTGTAACTTTGAATTCGACAGTTAGATAGCTCTCTAGCGCTGGGCATAGTTGAGACAATTTCACTTGCCTCTGGCAAGTAGTCCGTGATCATGACCATGTCGCCTATATACAGTTCAATATTTTTTCGGTGGAATTCTCTTTCCATCTTCTGGGCCGATCCTCATCGAAAATCACGAAGGAACTGTCTAGGCTCAATACTGTATTACTTTTAACCAACTATCAGTTCCATGGTGGCTCTATAGGCGATCCTACAGTCGAATCTCGTTCAAATAAGAGCAATCTGGAATTTTGTGAATTCTCTTATCAACAAGAATTTCTGAGTTATGTAGAATCCTATCTTTAGTACTTTAGATGGCGCTACAGTCTGGAATGGACCTGGCCCTCGATCAATAAATCTCTCCAGTCAGCTCGATATTGTGCTACCTGCGTCCAGTTTTGCCTCAGAGTTGGTTGAGTTTCTTTTCCACCTGTGTGCGGTAGAAAGGTACCTAACACTTGTGTATAGTGTGTTAGGTGAGATGGATTCGAAGACTTTCTGGACCGCAGCTTGGATTCTAGAATTCTATCACAATTCACATTCTATGGACTCGTCATTTTTGAAGAAAATTCCAGAGAACGATATGAAATTGCCCTAAATTAGAACTTGATTACGAGTAATCTGTTCTGGATTTGTTACAGACCATTTATAAGCTCAATTGCAACAATTGTGGACATATTCAATCGATGGAGCCAGCAAAACAAACGGTTCGTCATTGCGATACGGAGAAAGTCGGGTTATACTTACTGACATCGTCTCAGATAATTCTTGTAACATTAGTGAACATTATTTCAGGTGTTCCTTATTGATTTTAAAAATGATGAAGGAAAAAGAAAAAAAAGTTCTAAATTTCCATCCCAACCATTACTTTTATCCATTGTTCAAATTGTTTAAATTCAAGGCATTTTTAGTCCTAATTGTTTGTCTTCATATCGATCGTTCTATCTATTATGTAAATATATATTTTTCCATGTTAAATTCATGCTCTGGTAGTTCTATTCAAAATTAGAAACCATGGCTCCAAGGGGTATGCAATGAAATCTGAACTCATTACATTCGATGGCATACTTTCAGGTGCTTGATGTTGATAATTATATTTGCATGTCTATGAAACTTGGCATCAAGTAGTATGAAATACAAATCTCTACTCATTGAATTCTGTAATATAACCGAGATGTGTCAGGTGCTAGGTGCTGGTACAATTCAAATAGATGACAATGCAAGCCTGGCACCTTAAAGCCCTTACAAATAAGTTTACTTAATTTACTTTCAACCTAACTGATGAGTGTACTATGTGATTTGAGTCTGGGCTCTTCTTGGTCGCCCATATATATGACTTCTTATGTAAATGAGGTCTATTCACGTTATTGAATAACAGGTCTGTATGTTGGGTGACTATGTGCATTTGAAAACATGTACACTTAGATTAAAAGGTTTATTGTGGAACCACAACAAATTTAGGACACTTCAAAAATTACTCGAAGAATTAACTACTAAGCCTCCTAAGCTGAAATTCGCATTTGCCAGGTCACAAAGGTTGTGGAAGACATATGCTCCTAAAATAACATTGACCAGGCAAAAGTTGTATCCTTTAGCTCCTCGTTTTAGAGAGAAGAAGCTAAGAAATTTGACGTTACTCCCCATGAAGACACATACTCTTGCACTGATGTGCAATCTTTATATCGAGACCAAACTTCTAGACGGTTTTTGATCCAGCCCAGGCTATGTTTATCTAAGAAGGGGACACGAAGTGGCATCTACCGGTCTGCGGTTTTGCTCATCGCATACAGATTGAAACAATTTAGGTCTCAACCATTCCTGCGACGCACAGCATGAGTGTTTATACCAAATTCAATGCTTATACCAATTGAATTATGCAGACATAGCTGTAGGTACTGTCCACAAAACAAACCTTTTTTTTTTAAAGAAACATTGCCACTTAAAGATATAGATACATTGATGCAACAAATTGGAAATGAAAGTGTCCATAGTCGAATGGCCTCGAGTGTATTTCTCTATAGTTTCTATTTAAGTGGGACATACTCTTAGCGATCCTTCTGAATCGCTTATCGAACCCAATCTTTGAAGCTACTAAACCAAACCAAAAGAAACAGCCAGTCAGTGGAAGATAATTGAATGCCTGTGGCTAGAAAACTCATGGCATCAGTGTTTTTGGTTGAAATTGCTATCATCCAGATGAGTATATCCTAGAATCCGAAATAATGGTACAAAGCTTTGTAACATCCGAAAGAAGCATACAAATGTCACGTATATTCTTGAATACGAAACAACGATACAAAGCTTTGAAACATTCGAAAGAAGCATGCAAATGTCAAGCTAAATAATTTTCAAATACTCATATACTCGTATATTCGTATGAAAGCATTCCATTAATATGCCTCGAATAGGGCAAGGCTGTCGAAATCAGTTTATGGACCGAAAGTGTGGCATTTGTAAAGTAAAAATAGACGCAATGAGCAGCCATCAAAAGCAAATTATTTTTATTTATAAAAATAAATCTCTGTAACACAGTACGTGTCCCAAAAGATCCATTTAATACGAATAAACATAGAACTAGCTTTCATTTAATTGAAAACCTCATTGCACTAAAATAGTTCCATTGAAAGAGGCTTAAAATGCATTTTGAAACTTCAAAACCCTTAATACCCCCAGGCAGCATAGATAATTATGATTCGACTTTGTGTAGGCGAAATCATGCGTTCGCACTCCGATGGATTGGTGTAATGTCAGCGCGATACCTACTCCTACAACCTGAGTACGAGTACACAACATGGAAATAAAGCTGCACATCAATGGCTGTCTGCTTTTCATATGGATGCGCTAGTGCACTGTGCGAAATGGGACTCCACATGCTAGAGGGGATTCATTAAGTTCTATAAAGGAATGTCACGAACGACGTATCAGACATGCAAACGCAATGAAAATCATTTGACTCGAAAGGATCACTTTGAATGAACATTCCCGCCTCAGACAGTACGTATAACCAATTATTGCAATTGACTGCATCAGAACTTTGCCATCATTATGATGATGATGACGATGTCAGTGGAAAAGTAATTAGAAAATGTCATCGTGCATGAGGATGCCTAATTAAACCAATTACTCTCCGATTGAAAAGTCTTCGTATAAACCTGTAGTCATGGAATTTGTGAAAGTGAGTGGAAAATGTCCTGGCAAAAGGAAATAGTAAAGTTTGCATAGAAAGGGGATGTCTTTTGATTTAGTAGATGAAAGTTCTGTGAAAATGTTGTTATGAAAGAAGTGCATGACTGGGTCGCATGTACTTGCACCTATATACTCGTACTGTTTATCTGCAAAAATACAGAAAAAATGTTTGACAATTTTTCAAAACTTGGTAGGCCATGACCCCAGATATGAAGTTTGAAGAAAATCCGTCAAGCAGTTTAGTTTAGGCACAGTTTAGGTACATATAGGTGATTCACAATAGATGCTATTGGTAAGGTGGTACTCGTATCAATGCGGAGTGATTACATTTGACGTGAAGAACGCGTTCGATACGGCAAATTGGAGCTACGAGTGTATAATGGATACGTTGGTAAAAATATGAATACCCTAGGATATAACCAGCGAACCGGGTCTTCATCGCGTCCAGGATATGCAGGGCCTTCTGGTGAGTCGTCGAGTCTAAGCCACCATAACCCGATAGGAATTGCGTTTATTGGTAGTTAACTTCGGCTCCAAGGGATATGCAATGAAATCTGAACTCATTACATTCAATGGCATACTTTCAGGTGCTTGATGTTGATGTAATTTCTATTTGCATGTCTATGAAACCTGCCATCAAGTAGTATGAATTACAAATCTCTACTCATTGAATTCTGTGATATAACCTAGATGTGTCAGGTGCTGGGTGCTGGTACAATGGAAAACAATGTAAACTGGAAAACCCGCCCCGCAAAGACGGTAACCTGGAACGCTGTACCCATGCAAGATTGCCCCTAAAAGAAGAAAACAAATACAGATAGACGGACAGACTGATAGACTGACGGACAGAATTGCGAGACCCACTTTTATGAGATTCTTTATACCAAAAGTGATAAGCTGGCATCGCCCCAAACGATTGATCACTTCTGTGTGACCGCAAATTTGATCAGATTCTACTCAAATAGCTCTTTTCAACGATAAACAAATCGCTGGAACACGTATGGTCTTCCTTCACTCACACTATCTATCCAGGGCTAAACATCTGCCTCTAGAAGCACTTCGATGTATCCGGCAGCATTCTCTTGAAGACTTGGTGGGAAAAAGTAGGAACGTGACCTTCACTACTCCAAGGACCATCACACGGGAGAGCAGGAAAATTGGTGTGCATCACACGGGAGACATCTGAAGGTTCTGCACACAGCCATCTGTCGTTCCTTCTATTAACCTTCTGGTCCTGTTCGACATTTTTTTTTCATCAGAAAAAACCGATTGCTTCAACTTGTTGAGGAGCCGTCTTTCTCGAAACACACGCTGGATTTTCGTTTCCTTCGACATAAACTAGCGACTTCTCATGGCGTAAGATCTATGTCAGAGGTTTTCAACACTGCGAATTAGTCGCTCAGACATTTGAAAGTCCCTTGCAATTGATCTCATCGACGTTCCAGGGTCCTGGTGAATACGATGTTGCAATTGTTGGAACAAGTTCCGGGCTTTTCTTGCTGTCTGAAGGCGAAACATTGCCGCCAGAGCCTCCAACTCGACGCGAACCTTGTAAACGAATGATCTGGAAACTTTCAAAAAAACGCGATATATCAAGTTCACTGTGGTCTGCACTTATGGCAACAATCACTGCGTGTCTTTTAATTTGTTTTGTTAGGTCTGCTATCAACGCGATCAGCACTACTACAGAACAAAGACATGCCCTCAAATAGCCTGCGCACCCTGTAGTTATACTAATTTTCAAACTATTGCCATCGTCCACTAGACGGATTTTCAGGTTTCAAGTCTATAAAACTGCCACTCTCCTCAAAATCTTTAAAATATTTTAAATTTGTATATTTTTCGGGCAGCGAAGAATATGTTTTCCTTTTTTGAGCCTTCCTTACTTTTTCCACACCCTGTTTGAAAGTTCTTTGCTACCGTTAATGGAACACAGCATTATGACTTAATGTATGCAAGGTTTTAAAAATGTTTAAAATACTTTTTTCTTTCGATATTTGACATATTTTTTAAAAAAAAGTAAACAAATTAATTAATTTAAACCAGCCAACGTTTAATGTCCTCAACTCTACCAATCTGACAGGACAATACTGATAACTAGCAACATAGAATGAAATTGAATTTATGATCCGAAACAATCCGGTTACTTCGGAATGAAAACACATTTTAATTGCCATTATTCTCAATCGGCTTAAACGGCCGTCGTAATGCTTTCATACAGCCTTGGCCGAAAGTATTACTCACACTTTGAAAATCGTCATATCTTCAAATAGCAGCAAATCAGAAAAATTTGGTGTGGCTACCATTGGTTGTAATTACTGCTGCTATTCTTTTCGGCATTGAGCTTACTAGCCTGCAGCACTTGAATGAAGTAATTTCGTTCCACTCTTGCTCCAAAACAGTTTTAAGTGAAGCTTTCGGTGTAATTGAGAGCTGGGTGCGTTGTTTAGCTGGAATTTTACGTTTTACTTGTTCGGCTCGTCGAAAATCTTCCCAAAGGATGGTTGCAGCATATTTAAGAATACATTTATGTACTTTTCAAAGTTCATCCACACAAACATTTTCCCGATTCAAATCGAGATCAAAATTCTGACTCCGTCGTGTTTTAAAGAAAAAAAACAAAAAAAGATTTTGGTGCTAACAGTTGAAGGGCTGCAAACATGGCGCTTACTTCAGAATTTGATTCATTTCACTGAAATTTGTTACACCAATCTTCCTCAAAAAAATGTTAGTGTTTTGTTGTCCACTACTCGTATATGCGTAAATTTTGTTCTTTTTTTTCCCGAGAGTAATGGCTTTGTTTTCGCCTTGCATCCCTTAAGACCAGTTTTTCTAAGTCTTCTTCTAACTGTTCTGGAGGAGTTTCTTTTTCACGTTCCTCCGATAAAGCAGCAGTTAGCTCAGATGATCACTACTCCCGATGTGTGGTAATTTTACACTATCTGTACTTTTGTGATTCATGTGTGATCCAGTCTGTTGAAACCGTTTCATAGCATTTGGTACGGGACAATGCGAACATTTCACTTTTGGTTCTTACCTTGATACAAAAATTTAATTTTTAAAGGTTTTGACAGACCTAAGTTCATTTGTTTTGGCCATATTTTGTAAAACAAGAAAATAATCTTTAAAACCACGACAAAAGAATACAAAATTAGCAGCCGGTCTATTCACCTCAAGCAACAATCGTGCACTAATCGCGTACTGCAAAATACGCCTAAATTTTCAAAGCAATATTTACTTTAATATAATGCTTTTCCTAGACGAATGCATTTTTTTTTAAAAAACCTTGTTGGATATGTTGTAATACAGAAAAAAACAGGCAAAACACTTCAGGTAGTAATAAAAAATCGGAGAGAGAAATGTAGTGTGCCTAATACTTTTGGCCAAGACTGTATTGTATTTCATTTCGGTTGTATCAAATTGAATTTATTATTACTTAATTGTGAAACGGTTTTAAACTGATGTAACTTCGATGTGCATTTCGAAGAGTTGAATGAACAATTAAAAGTGAATGAACAACGAAAAAAAATTACAACAAGGCGGTGGTCCTTGTACCACAAAATTAGTTAATGGAAAGACTTCACGGTGATTGACATCTAAAGTTAGTTCAGATGAGCACCAAATATAGAAAACGCTTGCTACTCAGACCTTCGTTGCAGTTGCCTTTTAGTTGTTTCTGCGGTTTGAGACAGTGCGACAAGTGTTGTGGAACAATGTGGTTACACTTAACCGCAACCACTTTTCGATGAAACAGAAGTGGTTATTTACTAACGCTGGAACTTGAATCTAATAACACTTTGCCATTTAATAATGACATGGACTGAACTAATTTTTTTTAAATTAATATTTTGAAAACCAATGGATTTTCATTAAATTGCGTTTAACCCCGGATGGGACATAGAGTGGCACTAAATCTCTACCATCTTTCCCGATCTGAAGCTCTGGCCACATTTTCCTCTGGGTCGGTGCTTCTGTCAAGACTGTTGATTTCCACGTTGTTCTTGGCCTTCGAACCTGCCGTGCACCCTGAGAATTCCATTCAAAGGACTGCTTCGTGTGTGCTCCTCAGTATGTGACCAATCCAGCGCCATTTTCACTGCTTTATCCAGACATCTAATAGCTTTTGATTCGTTTTACGCCACAATTCCTGGTTGGATATAATTTGCGCCCAGATTAACGAAAGCCTGTAACTTTCTCATAATATTTGCCGAGACTTTCCAGGTTTTAAAGGCATACAATAGCATGGATTTAACGTTGGATTCGAAGAGTCTCAGCGTAGTGCGTAAGGAGATTTGACTGGATTTCCAAACTGGAGACAGCGTGAGCTGTTTTTCACGTCTTAGTTCGTTCTGTCATCAGATGATACAAAACTTCCTAGATTGTGAAACTGGTCGATCTTCTCAATTAATGTCTGTTTCAGAATTTTTGTGGGCATTATTTTTGTCTTTTTGTCGTTCCCTCCTAAACCTACCGACTTTTCAGTGATTGACACATCATCAGCAAGTCTAGCTGATGGTACTTACCATTAAACATATCATTGGTGTAGTCCCAATGACTTAGCCTTTCAAACGGTCTCCAGTGGATGCCATGTCTCTCAAAAACACCTACGGTTGCAGCCAGTACATCATCTATCGCTAGTAGAATGAGGATTGGTGACAGAATATCCCCTTGCTTCACTCCCTGAAGAGTCTGAGAGCTTTCCATTGTGCAGAACGAAACAACCTACGTTATTGTAGGACTAATAGCAACTATTTTTGGGAGGATTCCTCTCCTAAGAAGAGATCTCCATATGCATTCGTAATTTCTCCAGTCAAAGGCCTTCTCGAAATCCACGAGCATGAGGTGAAGCGGTGACTTGAACTCAGCTGATTGCTCGAGAATGATACGCAAGGTGATGATGTGGTCGACGCACGATCGACCACTGCGAATGGCCGCTTGATGCATGTAATCTCAATTCTAACCGTTATCGGCTCGAGAATGATAGTTGCTATTAGTTTCGGAATAACGGTAATACCACGCCAGTTATTGCAGTTCTTCAGATCGCCTTTTTTTGGTATTTTAACAATAACACCGTCCTTCCAGTCCCTGGGATGGATTTAATTTTCCCAAATGGCCTGTATTAACGGAAGTAGAATACTAGCCATTGTGGTGGGATCTGCTTTCAGGAATTCAGCTGGTATGCCATCAAGTCCAACTGTTTTATTGGCTGTGAGGAGATTGATCACAGTTTGGATTTGTGCAACTGTTGTAGGCCCGGTGTCAATACCCCTGTCAAATCTGCGCATGTCGAACAACTGGGGGCTCATTGCTGCACTCTGCTCGCCACAAAAACCTTCCTTCTATCTACGTAGCTGATCATCAATTGATACCAATAGAGTGCCGTCTACATACAGTACAGGATGGTTGGTGGTGCTTTTTTGGCAGACAACTTCTTTGGATATTTTGTGCAGTTTTCTGATATCTCTCCTTGTTGCAGCGTTTCCCTCAAGACCGTCCAACTTCGTCCTTCCGTCACTTCTCACACAGCGATGAGCCGTCCTATGTGCTATCCGATATTCGCTTCGTAATTCCACCTTTCATTGAGCATCTGTCTCGGCGTTTGTTATTATCTTCAACGATCTACGATGCGTGATTTTATCCCAGGTGTCTTGGGATATCCAGGAGTCTCTAGCTCTAGATTGTCTGGGCACAATTTGGAATCCAGCTTCCATAAACACTCCTGTTATATCGCCCCACATCGCGTCAATGAATGGATCTCCAATTTCGTTTAGGGACGAAGCTCTGTCGTAGAGGGTGGTGGTAAATTTACGACATATGTTGCCACCTTTATGAGCATTCGTATTGAATTTGGTTATCCTCGCTGCATCCTCAGAGCGCTGCTGCACAGCTACCGTTCGTAACTTAAGACTTGTAACAAACAAAACATAACATTACATAATGACTTCCTCTATCGGTGCTGCACCAAAAAGTGGTCAATTTGGTTTTCAGTTTGACCATCAGGAGACACCGAGTTGATAAGGTCCCATCCACATCGACAAGCAAATCACCATTTTCATTGCCATGTACTCCAATTTAATTTAGTAAATGCGAAATACAAATTTGGTTCAGTTTGAAGTAGATTTCTCTGGAACTAGTCGAATGGGTGAATGCATTTAATTTTCTGATAAATATTTCTTAGAAAAAACTACAACTATGAGCACCCTTCTATATTCACCTCTGCTTTCAATTTAATATGGCATTTCAATTTGAAAAAAAATAACAAAACTTGTTTTGTGCATCCTTAGATACAAATAAAAAAAAAAAAAACTAAAAAAATAAATGAATAAATAAATGAGAGGCGAAATCCTCTTACTTCTATCATGTCCACATGTCGTTTTCGATATTAAGGATTTGCCTACACACAATAGGGAATACGGAGTCACAGTCAAGCTCTTTCACAATAAGAAATAGAAATTCAGTTTCATAATGGGAAGGAGTTGTGTGATCTCGTGTACAATGAAATGGACAAGAAAACACAAAACAAAAATATGTGCACGCACATTACAAATTGAAATATGAGAATCCTTCGAAGTATAGTCCTTCTACTCGACGGTATCCTTTGTTGAAATTCATTCCGATTTAATATGTCAGCTGATTTTTTTCCCAAATTAGATTTGAAATTCTAATCCACTTACTTCTCTTTTTACTTGCTCCTATAGGGTATCGAGATATTGTTCAAACTTGGTGTTAGGATATCAGAGAAATTCAAAAGAGTGGACCTCGCAATTCTGTCTGTCCATTTGGGTGAATCTCCGGCTGCAGATTTTCTTAAAACTTCACATCTGTGGTCGATGAGCTACTGTTGGCAAATTGAAATTTCCATTCTAGCCTCAAAATTAATTGTACTTTATTTAAAGCCAAACGAAGTTTAAATAAAACTGGGAAGGACGGGTGCACATAAATTTTCTTCCACCATTAGCGAGATTTTACTGAATGAAATTAGCAAATGGGCAGCTTCTTCTGGCATAGGGGTTAACCCGACAAAACAGAACTAGTTCTCTTCACTAATAGGAGATCCATTTCGGATCGAGAGTAGGGGATACGGTTTTTCAATACATTACAAAGTATCTGGGCCTAACTCTCGATAGCAAGTTAAGCTGGAAGCTAAATACAGAAGAGATAATGAAGAATGCCTCAACACTTGCAACAGGATCTGTGGCGGCAAAAACTGGGGACTTTCCCCGAAAATTAGGCATTGGTTGTACACAACAATACTGACGTATGGATGCTTAGTCTGGTGGACAGCAATGAACAAATTCAGAAACTGCATGCTGGTAACAAGAAAAGAACGATCTGTCTGAGCATAATATGGAGCCCTAAAGTCAACACTTACCGCAGGCCCAGACCGTGGTGTAGTGGTAACATCATCGCTTGTCACGCTACAGGTTCACGGTTCGAATCCTGATGTCAATAATCATCTATTTATTTCGCATGAAATAAATAAAAAGTCGATCAATTGCGAAAGCTTATGTCAACTCTACTGCGAAGGCATAATACTGGCAGTAGGGAGGTCATATGGCTAAACTTGATCGTGATGATGACATCAGGAGGACGGAAAAAAATACTGTGAATCATGAGCAACGACAAAAGCAAAAAAAAAAACAAGCTCCCCAGTTATCTGGACAGCCACCCTTGGAGTTCACTGAAACTTAAGTACCACCTGAGTTTCAAACCAACTACACCAATCTGTCTTTCTCTCTGTCTCTTCCCCTTTCCACAAAACGCCCGTATCCTAAAATTAGTATAAGGGTATTCATAACCCCTTTCATATAAGGGTATTCATAACCCCTTTCATTTACTGTGACAGCCAAGCAGCCATTAAGGCGCTAGCGACGGTAACAATGAAATCCAAAGTAGTTGAACTCTGTCGCGCGTAACGTTGGGCCCCGAGCAAACAACAATGTTCAAAATATTTGAGTGCCAGGATATAGTGACTTCATTCGAAACGAAAAAGCAGATGAAATGGACAGAATTAGGTCTAATCGATGTCCATGCACCACTCTTATACATAAAATCAAATTTTTGATTATAGCAAAGAACAGATGAAAAAACATTCAAACTTGCAAGAAAGATTCTTGATATCCGTAGTAACCAGAGTAATAACGAGACACGACCTTCTAAATAAACACTCAGGGCGCATGGAAACAGCGAACGGATAGCACATCTGCAGAGGTAGAGAAAGACAAGTTGCATTTCTTGTGCCAATTTTTCTGATAGTTAAACGGAGTGGCAGACATACAACTTATGCATCCTGAAATTCTGCAACTGATCAGGATGGAAAAAGTTCCTGTTCGAGGCAGAATGATGCGGAACCCATCTCACTCCTAATATACCCTAGCTAAGGGGATATCGCTGGTCTCTCCTTGGGATGGGAAAACTTCTATTCGAGGCAAACGGTGAAGTACCCACCACTCCAACAATCCCACATTAGTAATTCTAGTGATTTTTCTTTTCTCTTTCTTTTCTTTCCAGGCCCATATATCAATGTTTCAGCAACCCTTGTACCTAACCTAATCTACTTAAGGCTAAATTTATCGAAAACGGCTCTAACGATTTCCATACAAATTCACATGGACGTTTGCAATAAGACTGAATACTTAGCCTTTCTTTCTTTTTCGGATATGGCTAAGCTTCCATCAAGGGTGGCCGTGGTGTAGTGGTCACATCATCGCTTGTCACGCTGTTGGTTCACGGTTCAAATCCTGATGTCAAGAATCATCTATTTATTTCGCATGAAATAAATAAAAAAGTCGATCACTTGCGAAAGCTACGTCAACTCTACTGTGAAGGCATAACACTGGCAGTAGGGTGGTCATATGGCTAAAATGCAACTTGATCGTGATGATGACATCAGGAGGACGGAAAAGATACTGTGAATCATAAGCAACGGCAAAATAGCGAAAACAAACAAAATACTCCCCAGTTATCTGGACAGCCACCCTTGGAGTTCACTGAAACTTAACTACCAACTACACCAATCTGCCTTTCTCTCTGTCTCTTCCCCTTTCCTCAAAACGCCCGTGTCCTAAAATTAGTATAAGGGTATTCATAACCCCTTATATATATATAAAAAAAAAGCTTTTAATAAGGGCACTCGACCTTTAAAATTGAATTGAATTGCTGTATGTGAGGTTTTACCGGAAGCACTAAAGTGGGGATAAAAGTACATACATTCAATGCCATTATTTTTTTTTTAAAGTAACAACATTCAATGGCCTCCACGGCTTTGTTTGTAGGGGGTAATCCAAGAGACCCAATTTTGAATGACTCTACCACATAAATCTGGATTTCAGTATGATGCTGTTCTTCAGGTCTTGAATTATTGTTGGCTTATTTGAAATTTAAAAAAGGCCGTTGTAATGATTTTTTTTAAAATAATTTTGACAATTTTACAAAACTTGGTATGTCATGACCTTGCATATGTCAAATATTGCTTGAATATCGATTTTGAATATAGTCGTCCGAGTCATATTTGAGAACGAGCCAATACTTAAAAACCGGTCAATAAGTAAAGTACCGTTATACGAATTTTTTTTGCCAAGAATCTGGTACGCATTCTATTGGCATATATTCACCGTAACTCAAATATCAAATTTGAAGAAAATCGTTTTAGCCATTTTCGAGAAAATCGATTTTTTCCAAAATCGGCCGTAACTTTTGGGGTTAGAATGAAAATTTCAATTTTGCCTCGAATTGTGACCCTTCATAGGTGCAAGTGCAAACAGTGTACAGTACCAATATTCTCATTCGATTGAGCGTTGTTGCGATACATAGGTACCGCTTTATTAGTAACTGAACCGAATTTTTCGAATTTCGCGATAATTCGTCGAATTGAGCTCTCGGTATGACGCTCTTGGCGATCATACTCGTAACAAAGAGCACGAATTTTTATAATAAATTTTCAGAAGTTCAAGTGTGCAGTTTTCCATGATTAAATGTCAGCTATGACAGAATACAAACGTCACAGAATGACAGCGCTGTCATTTCAAACATAATCAAAATCGGCTGTCAAAGTTCAGGCGTGACTATTGAAAGATCCTTTATGTAAGGCCATGGCATTAAAATATTCGACATATGACCGAAAAAGTTTTTTACGTTTTTAATGCATTTTGCAAAAAGAAGTATTTTTTTTTATCTTCTTTTCGATTTTTCCTAAACTTGGAAGCTGAATAATTTAGAAACAAACAGCACATATGGCGCAAGTACGTGCGATTCAATCGTTTTCTTTATTTTTATATACAAGGTGCGCCATCTTTTACGTCGGTATGTGAATATTGAATAACTTTTAGAAAAAACAACCGATTTGCATATATGAGGTATTTTTATTTAATTTGGTCATTTACAATTTATTTGGACTAGTTTTTGAATACAACATCAATCAAGTGGCCGCCTCTATTGACCAAAGCAAAATGTGCCGTTTTTGCTGCGTTTTCCATCACTTTTTCGAGCATCTCGGCACGAATGTTTGCTTTGAGCTCGTCAATGGTCTGAGGCTTGCTGGCGTATACTTTGCTTTTCAAATAACTCCACAAAAATAAGTCCGGAGGGGTCAAATCTAGAGACCTGGGTGGCCAGTCAATTTTCGTTGCAGAAACTGCATTGTTTGATTTGCAGTGTGGCATGGCGCACGGTCTTGTTGAAACCAGTAACCATCCAGGCCTTTTTCACACATTTGTGGGCAGACATAATGAGCCAACATCCACCGATATCGATTCCTATCGACTGTTTCGCCTTCTCTGAAGGAAAATGGCCCAATGATGGTTTTGGCGCAAACGCCGGCCCAAACAATCACTTTTTGGTGCTTAATGGATCTCGTGTGTATTCTCCGTTCCCCAAATGCGGCAATTTTGCTTGTTAACGGCGCCAGAAAGTGCGAAGTGGGCCTCGTCGGTCATCAAAATTTGCTTCCAAAAATCCGGTTCAGTGTCAAGACTGTTTGGCCGTATTCCAAGCGACGTGGACGGTCTGTCGGCAATATTCTTTGAGTCAATTGCACTTTATATGGAAACAAACGCAAATCATACTTCAAAATGTGCCGCAAGGTGGTTCCACTGACGTGAAAATGCTGAGCGCGGTGACGATACGACACATGTGGGTTCTCGGCAACACTCTCTCTTAACGTTTCAACCAGATCATTGGAACATCTTGGGCGTTGATGAACGGCATGTCGACGATCTTCCACTGTCCCGTGCTCAACAAAATTCGACACCAAACGACGAATATTGTTGTCAGACGGTGCTTGTTGCCCACGATATATACGTTGAGTTAATACAACAGAAGGACTATTTCGGCGCATTGTTTCGGTGTGAAACGATTCATGGTTAAAATTGTACTGAATTGACGTTTCAAAAACATGTCTACTCAAGTCAATTGGTTGATAAATGTCAATGTTATTCAATGTTTACATTCGACATAAAAGATGGCGCACCCTGTATTAAGAAGAAGATAATTTGGGTATGAAAATGGGAAAATGAAAATTAGAAATGTGTACGAGTAACAACAGTCGACATCACATATAACGACCTCAGTTATAACGAGCACTTCTTGCTTGCTCGATTGGTTCCTTTTTGTTTCAAATGACTTCAAAGTTGGTTATTATGACGACTGATATAATGATACGCAGGATATGATGACCAATTTGTCCTTCAAACTTAATAATTGAGTCAGTTTTTTACTTACTTAGGTGGCGCTACTGTCCGGGATAGACTTGGGCCTCAACCAATATGCCTCTCTAGTTGCGCGGTCTTTGGCTAACAGCCTTCAGTTGCACATTCCAAGTTGGTTGACGTCCACTGCTACCTAAGGCGAGATCTTCCGCTACTGAGTTTTCCTTCCGGGTTGGAATCGAAGATTGCTGCCGGTTATATCAGTGAAATATTTAAAATTGCTTGGAAAACGTGAAACTTCATTCCAGAATTCTTTTTATTTGCCCTTGTCTCTCTCTAGAAAATGTTACGTAGACAAACTTTACTATGTTTGCCTTCAAGTTATTGTTTCGCCACATTGGGTGGAGATGTAGAAAAGGTTTCCCTACTTCCTTTTGCGGTAGCACAAGAGTTTGGCGAGTCAATACTCGTAGTTCCTTTAATATGGGTAAACTGATAAAAAAGGAAGGGAACAATTTTTTTCCTAAAAATCACAGGAAGCATTATTCAAATCGTTTAAAAGCTTATGGAGCACTTTTTAACAAAAGCGAATAAAAGTTTTCTAATCCCTGGATAGGATACGAGACATCCGTCGATTTCACAAAATACTGTTCCTGGAAAAGTTTTAGGGAAAATTAGTGGAGGAAAATTAATCTATTTTTCGTAAACAATTGTCTTCACTGTTGTCGTGATAGGTCCCGTAAGACTTTTCGAAATTTTAAGTCTTTACTAGATCGAGTATGATGTCATTTGGGTGACGCAGGATGTAGGAAATCAACTTCACAGAAGGAACAATGAACGGAATTCGGTGGCTTATCTTAATTCTTTTTGTCATTTGCACTGTATCGGTCTTACTTACTTTAAAAAGTATTTAGAAACAATTCCAGATGTAGGGCTGATGGATTTAAAGACCCTCGGGTCTAGCGACTATATTTATCTACATAGTCCCTTAACCATCGTTATAAGCGACTTCAACTGTATATGAAGGCAAAGCCAAATCAAAGTAATTCTAAAGAAACATGAAGCTTGCACGTTGTTAACAATATATGACATGAAGTTGGATATGCACTAGTTGAGATGGGGATGACATACAAAATTGAATTTAATCAATTACTTAGACTGCTCTTCACAAAGGACGTTGGTTTGATGATAGATAATTTCAAGCAAGCTGTCTTTTATTTTTATTAGACTTCTTTTTGTCCCTCTGTCTCTTTGCTATTTTATAAAAACGTATTCGTTTGGACGTGTTGCCAGTGTTCGAAAACGCCTTCCTTTCTCCGCCGTCTCTTAAAGTCAATTAATTCTTTATTCTTGTCTACTTTGTAAATAGTGTTCTTGGAAGTTGTGGTGTGGCACAGATGGACATTAGAAACTAAATTACTTGACTTGAAGTAGTATCATATATACTCGTAAGCTCTCTTGTGTGTGATGTGTGGTGAGCACTTCCACTTGTTCCGATATTCACTATTAACAGTGGTTCCAAATACAGTTAAACCTTCTACTTGGGCCACTTCTAATTGGGTTAACCTTTGAGTTTTCATATAACGTACCCTCTATAATCGGGACACCTCACAAAAGGGAAAGTAGATTGGTACTTCCGTAGCACCTGTACAATCGGGTCGCGTCTGCCAAATGGGACACTTGACACATAGGGTATCAATTATGACATCTCTAATTGGGAGCTCCAGATGTAAAGTTTACAAATGCATCGCATCGCTTTTAAATATTGAATTCAAATTTATGTGTATCCCGTGCTTTTGTTAAATTGCTGTGAACTTAAGAACGCCCTTTAATGAATTTTATTTGTCAAAAAAAGTCAGTTTTAACGTTTGCCCTGTCCCTTTAAAGCATACTCATTGATGTTACTCGCACGCCACCTATCGTACTTTTTTGGAGGTATCACATAAATCTTTGCCGTCACATAAATATGAATTTTCCAAAGTTACATCTCAATCGAATGAACGGTCTTTGTGGTAAGCGGGCACACGCTGTTGAATTTTATATACAATTTTGTGTACAAATTTCTCTGAAAGGGACACCTTCGAATCGAGACAGCAAGGGTGTGGTTGTCCCAATTATGGAGGTTTTACTGTATACTAAGATTGACCAATACTTGTAACTGCCCTCAGTGAAAGCTCCTGCCATATGGCCTCGTTGGGTCATATGACAAAGGAAATCTTTTCAGAATATTCGCATTGACAGATGATTTCTATTTTATTCCTGGTAAAGTCGGACATTTTTGTTGCGTTTCTACAATTTTCGAAAATTTTTAAAAATTCTACATTCATTTTGTAAACAATTTCAAAACAGATAATTTCTATCGAATTAATATTTTTCATGCGATGCACCGTTTTCGAAATATTCGAACTCTAAAACTACTGCCATTAACTTCAGGGTAAAGTAGTATATTTTGGAATATTTCGAAAACTCTGAAATTTTTCTAATCCACTTTGTAGATAATTTCTAAACCTAAAATTTCGACCATAATAATTGTTTTATGGGACACCGTTTTGGAGATGTGAGTTTTACACTGAAAAATAATTTGTTCATAACTTACGCCTGAAGTGGAACATATCTGAAGATCGTGTACCTTCAGTTTTTGATAATTTCTAAAAATTTGAAGTCCATTTTATGGAAAGTTTCGAGGCCTACAATATTGACAATAATATTTTTTTTTCGTACGCTGCATCGTTTTAGAGATATTCGGAGCTACATATTTTAAATGTCAACTCATTAAATCTTCGGCCATTGCAAATCTCGCTACGACAGTAAGAAATACGTGTATGTATCGAATTTAAAAAAAAAAACCTTGCAATTTGTCATTTCTCAAGCCATCTACATTCTGGACATTTTGATTTGGGCACATATTTTTTGTGCGCAATTCCTATTCATGTAAGAAAAGCAACATAACTATGCAAGGTACATGTTGGCAGACACACACGCAGCTGAAGCTGAAAATAGCACGTGCCATTCTCCTCATTCCAGATACTTAGTGGAAGGATGTTGCACTACGGGCATGCACCGTGGCTCAGTGGTTAAGTGGACGATTACTGGGTTCTAATACGAGAAAAAAAAAAAAAAAAAAAGTTTTTTCTCACGGTTCCACCTCTCTCAAACGCCTGACAAACAAGAGCAAAATTTGTTATGAGACGCTTTTCTCAATCGAAAAAATTGTACTTTGGAAACGGCACAAAACTGTAGGTTCCAACCATTAGTGCGGTGCCCTGCCCCAGTGGCTGCGAGAAACTAGACCAGACCCTGTATTAGTCTGTTAGCGCCAAAATATTTATTTATTTATGTTTCACTATTGCAAAAATGTTAGTAAAGGGCGTTGCTGTCAACATTATGTGATTGAAAACAAATGCATGGTGGAAGAGTACTCGTATATTGAAAATATTTGGACGTTCACGTGCTCATGTGCTCCTACTTCAATTTTAAATCTCACGTGTCCTGCCAAATCTCAATAAAAGTTCATTCGATGCTGACTTTTTCTAATTTACCAAAATCCTTGAACTTTTTCAATAAATCGCATCTAAATAAACATTACTCTGTCTGTCACTGAACGGAAACTGTGTATCTCAAATTTTCTGATATATTTCTCTGAAGAGAATAATTATGAAGTATTTTTCAATCAACCCGCAAACAACATCGATTTATGTCGGCAATGTTTTCCTAAAAAAAAAAAAATGTTGTTTACTCTTTACCTTCAATTCAAATAGTACTCATCTTCTCATCATGCTAATTACTCTCACCCCATAAATCACCTCTAAACACATCAGACAGTGTTGCTTTTTGATTAATAAAACATATAACTTTTCTATCGTCCTTCTCTCAGCACTCACCACTCACAATTGCATTTGCTTGATATATAGGTACATGAAATTACACAACCTTTGGCAAAGATAAATAACAACAAAGAATATATAAACAAATTTATATTACAATTTACATTCAGTGAGTAATTAAAGAGTTTCTCGCGCCCCCTGTTTACCCCACCCAGCACCGCCACCCGCATATTAATTTACGATTTATTTACACTTCGGGGGAAGGAAAAAAGGAAACGTTACCCCCATCTTAAATCATGACAAATCTCCGTTCTAAAGAGTAAATACATATATATAAATAATTTTTTATTTAAAAAAATATGTATTTATTCAAACCAACTTTCAAGGTATCTGTGAGATTGTTTTTTTTGTTTTTTTATGCGAACTTTGGTAGCGAAATAATTTTCCCACTTGAAGCGGTAGTACTTGTAGAAGGTGTAGCCATCGTCGCGTCGTGTCTCTGTAAACTTTGGTGTGAACCACAATTTAAACTTTTTTCAAACGAGACTTATGCAAATAAGTTTTTGTTTAGTGTTTTTTATTTTTTAGTTTGTAAATTTGAATTTAGTGTTAGTGTTATGAATTTTTCTTTTAGCGGTTTAGTGTTACTAGAAGTATTTTTTTTTTTTTTTTTCTAAATTTATTTTTTTACCAGAATCTCAGTGTGTTTATTATTTTCTCTTTGTGTGTGAGCGTGAGAGTGTGTTAACTAGTGATTATGTCGAAGTCTTGTACAAGTCGATTTAAAGTACCCGATGGTGTTAGAACTGCACGCAAACGTTCGTCAGTGTCGTCGACCTTAACGAAAGTTTTAATTTTGAATGTTAGAGATTTGTTGAAAGCACCAGACCCCCAACAGGATCCCGACAACGATGAGGTAGAATTTTATTTGTCCACCCCCTTAAAAAAAAAAAATTGTTTATAAACATATTTTGTGGGAAATTGAATTGAGTGGATAATAACAGCAAGGATTGTTTGTTAGATATAAGCAACATCGGGTATGGTTGTAGATATGTTTAGTTCTCTTGAGAAAAGTATTACGTATTCTTCGAAATTTGCAGGACATTCATGTCCTTAGTGATTCAAAGCTTTGATAACTAGACAAGGCAATCAGTCTTAAACAAGGGGTTGGCTCAGTGATTGCATGCTGAGTTTGAGGAATTCTTTGTCCGTGGTTCGAATCCAATATGCGCTACTCTTATGTTCACTCAACATTTTCGGAAAATGAAAATTATGTCAGTGAGAACTCTGCAATTGATCCCAGAATACTCACAAAACCGGTTATGTATTTCACTTATAATCCGTACTGCTTTCGACGGATTGGTTAATCTGAGTCTAAAAATAAAATATAGTATCAAAGTTTTATCAGGTTACGGAAAACTCATTCTAGTTTTATCACTGAAAACAGACTGAAAGCTTTTGACGTTATATGTTAAATAATAAAATATTATTAGTGATCAGCTAAATAAATTAACGACCAGCAAAATATGCTAGCAAAAAATATTATTAACCAGCAGGAAAATAAGCCATCCCCATTCCAATCAGTAAAAAGTAATTTTTTGATCAGCAGAAGTACATACATGGTTGCAGAAAAAAAATAAAGAGGAACAAAATAAAAGATGAGTTGAAAAATACTTTTCCCAGCAACAATTTATTATTTGATCAGCAGAAAGAAACAATGCTTCAAGAAAAATAAACAGTTATTCAAGAAGTAATTCTCGTCATATTTTTTTTTACTATTATTTCGTCCGCAATTGAAAAAATCTGTTCTTTCTTTTCGTCAAAAAAAAAAAAAAAAAAAAAACACGAGTATGTTCTGCTGGTCATATAATTACTTTTTGCTGAAAATACGACTTTCCAGGTGATTTTTTTAACATATTTGCTATTAACTTCTACTTTTTCTGCTTATCAAAAAGTTATATTCTGCTGATCAAATATAAATAATTTTTTGCTGGGAAAAACTTTCTTTAGTTCTTCTTTTCATTTTTTTTTTTTGATAATTATAGTCTTTCTAATTTTCTAAATTGCTTATCAAATAAGTGAATTTTGCTGGTAAAAAAGGACGATTATTTCTGATCGATTAAATAACGACCAGAGTCCCCTTTCTCGAATTGCTTATCATTTATCGCTTATTACTTATCATTTAAAATTTGTTTATAATTAGAGTAAGTGATAAGTTCACTAGTTTATTATTTGAAATTTGACAAATTGAGGATTTGATTGAGTTCTTTGCAATTCTCTTTTCGGTGAATCAAAAGATTGTTGAAAATTTTGATAAGTGGATAAGTTTTTGGAGAAACAGGGCCCAGGTAAACCAAACAAACTTGCTTACCTCACGAGCAATCAACGTGTGGTGCAAGTAGTAGCAGCAGTTTCCCAGGGCCTGTATTCGTGGGTGAACTCTTTACTTCAGCTGTTTTAAATGCCAAAATATTAAATAAAAAAAAAATGTCAATGATTATCAATAATTTCATAGTAGTTTGGATACTAGACAGCCTTCTTTGCTTACTGTCTGCACCATGGACGATCATTTCCTTGCTAAAAATGCGTGCATCAGTGGATGCATACTACACTTCGGCACTACTGAACCACTTTCCTCGGAATTCAAAATTAATTTATTGCTTGAAGAGCTGGAGAGGATAATATCATATGTGGCCCTAATGTGCACAAACTGGAGCAGAGAATCAACTTAAAACTCTGTTGTGTCTTACACGATCTGTCTGAATTGGGATTTAAATAATTGGCGTCTTGGAATGCCGAAAACATGCCGGCAAGTGTCTAACATTACTTAGTTATTTGCTTAGGTAGCGCTACAATTCTGGGGGATATTGGCCTAAACAATAAGGCTCTCCAGCTAGCTGCATTCTGCTTACTGAATATTTCTGCGGCACTACACGTGCATACTCTGTTTTTGCCTCTCTTTGCAATGCTCAATTCTTTACCGCAGTATCTCTACTGAGATTTTCCTCGCTTGTAAGGCTGCCACTGCTCTTCTGCGTTTGATGACGGCGAAAGTGGACTTTCTTATTAAGGTTGGCAAAGGTTCGATGTTCCATCGATGCCTGCAATCCCATTTTTACACTTTAACACTCCAATTCGTCGTCCTCGGAACGTTCGGATATTTAAAATACTGAAATAGTGCCTTGCGTTTATTGCAATATGCTGAAGTTGGTTTGTTGATCAGGAGACCATGAAGTATGCTTGTGAATATTGTAGCGCAGTCTGTACAGTCAAAAGTCACACGGCGCTAGATCCGGAGAATAAGATGCTGGTAGCGGCACAGCTCCTCTTTTTGTCGGTGTCCTAGCAAATTTTGGAAAACTTGTGGTAAGCAAGTTTCAGTATACCAATTAGCAGTGACTGTCTGACCAATTTTAAGCGGGATGACGGCGACCATTTTCGCCCTGGTAAAGTATAATACATCGACATCATAACTTTTGTCGCTGACTTTTTTGTTTGGCCTTTACTGGAGGATTTGCACCTTCTGGGCTCCATACCATGGACTGCTGTTTGGTTTCCGGGTCGTACTTGTAAAACCAAGATTCATCACCTGTAACGATCTTATTGAAGCAGCTTGACTCTCCATTTTCAAACTTATCCAGGAAATATTGAGCAAAACGTACATGAGCCTAGTTTTGCTCTCCATTCAAAATTTTTGGAACCTATCGAGCTGACTTCTTCGAATATTTCAGCAGGTGATAATTTAAAATTCGTGACACAGCCATGGCATTCAAGCCCAGTTCATCCGCGCATCATCTTCTGTGTCATCCTGGCATCTTCGTCAATTTTAGCCTTCACCAGGGCCACATTTGTATCGACGGTCGAGGATTTGGGCCGACCTTCTCAAGATTCGTCCCCCACAGAAAAATGGACAGTCTGGAATCTTCGAAACCACTTCTTCGTAACAAGAGATGGTACATTTATTCCGTATGCATTTTGGCATTCGTGCAGAATTTTGAGTGGCGTGAGTTGACGTCGAAATCCGAAGAGACTGGCAAAACAAATTTCTTCCTGTGTTGGCGGTGGAACTTCAACCGAGCTTACGTCACTAATTTTTCTCTTTCTCGTCTCCTATTTTTCTGAAATTTGGAAATAAATATTGTCAGATTATAAGCTACAGAAATGCATTTTTTTTTTTCAAAAACTACTAAATTGACACCAACTAAGCGAACTTTTGTTAGTCCCTACGTATATGTCCATTTATGCTATCAGTGAATCAGAACCAATGCTTTACTGTACGTCGCAAGGTTACACCTGACAGACGAAAGTCGATACTCTGAAAGGAGCCTAGATACTCTTATCTATGCAAACCGATACTGTTACCCGCGAAAAGATGACAATTTTCGTCCCTCTTGTTTTTCAAATTCTCAGCGGTTAAATGCGTGATTACTTAGCGGGAGACCCGAATGGTCATGCAGTTAAATTATACTCTAGGTGACGAGCAAAATGCAGGGAAATGCCTCCTTTCAAAAAGTAGATAGGTAAATGCATTTGCTAAAAAAAAACATGATTAGGTGTTTGTCTTTGCTAAATAAAAAGAAAGGAACAGAAAGAGTGCTAATCAAATTGTTTTGCCACTGGTAAGCACAAATATTTGGATGTATATGACATCACTAGTTTAAGGAAGTGGAGAACGGATAGGTGAAACACGACCGTATATTTCGGTTTATTAAATTATACTTGAATTCTTGCTATTATTGTCCACTAAATTCAATTCACTAATGTACCCCGTATACCCTTAAATAATTAAATTGTTGCCAAAAAAAAAAAAAATAATAAATTTAAAACTATTTTACTTGTTTATTCTTGTTTTCGTTGTTGTGTTGCTCTATCCTTTTATTGGTTCTCTCTCTCTCTCTCTCCTCTCTATCTATGTTTGTCGCAGCTCCAGTTTTTTTTTTTTTATTTTCTGTAAAAAGAAAGCCTCGACAATACTGTTCCATTTTTCTTTACCCTTTCTCCTCTTTTTTTTTTTACAAAACCGACCGAATATGTTGCTCTGCAAAAAATCATTGTGTTGTAAATATGACATGTTTGGTATTTTTCCACTGTGTTATCCTTTTACATCCTTATTCTCTTAAACTTCTACATATCTCTTTTGTTTGTTTATTTTATGTAAATTTTGTGTTGAATATATTTTTAAATTTTTTTTTTATGGTTAAAACATCAGAGGCAAACGAGTTAATTTTGTTGTTTATTGTTGAATTTAATAATGTAAATTTCATTAATTTGAAAACTTCATTACAGCACCAACCTCGCAGCTGGATTGAGACAAATTTTCAAAAACGAGAATGTATCAAATTCATACCATGTCCCAAGGACGAAGCCAAGTGAGTATGCAAATTTAGTTTACACTAATTATAGCTTATACGATTCTCTCTGTATATTCAGATTATTTATGATGGCTAAGGGATAATTGGATTTTTTTTTAAAGCCTTGTAGTTAAAAAAAGCAGACAAGGATTCTATGCTTTTTAAGAAGTTTCCTGTATTTTTTTTTTGATTTATTAACTTTTCCACTCATGTCATGGAATACTAGTATGTGGTGTGCAGTTGCTGTCTGGCTAATGAGCTATTCCCACGAAGGATTTACTGTAAGGGTGTTGAGAGATTAAATGCTCTTGGCTTAGATGCAATGCATGTGAATGGAAAGCATGCATGAAGTTGAAGTGTTGTTAGGGAAATTGATTTGGGATTAAGGAGGGATAGCTGGAGTTCAGGCACAAAGTTGATCCTGTATAATGGGGTTTGGGGGAATATTCATAGATAATTCTCAGAACAGTTTTCATTAGAATAACAGAGCTGGAGGGAAATCAAATTTTCAGTCGTTGTTCATAGAATTTATCATAGATACGCCACATAGAAGGTTTTTCTATCTATAAATGATAAATGCATGCTGTACCAAAACAAATGTTGAGTTCAACATTTTTGTTTGCGTCTTAAATTTACTTCAACAGCCCTACACAACCTTAATTGGATGTAGGATATTCAGCAAATAGATGCTATGTCTACTTAGTTTGAATGGTGCAAAACTATAGTCGCATAAAGTACACTTTAAAAAGATTTTAGCACGTAACAAAGTCAAGATTAGTGTTTTCCTATTTGTAGTCGACATAAATCCACTTTATAGTTATCAGCTCGCGCTAACTTTAAAACCACCAAAACTACCTTTTAACTTTTAGAGTGGGCTTTTAACAATCTGTCATCTGTCATTTTTTCAAATTCAAATTTCAGCTAACCAACGGATGTAAACAGTCAACAAATGTTTTCGAGCTGTCAAATTCTCTTAAATTTGATACAACATTATCCCTTAAACTGTGTTTTTGTTCTTAAACTTTACATTTTTGGGTTTGTTTGACTAAAATTTGCTCTAAGTCAGTTCTAAAGTCGATAGTAGTTGTAGGTAGGTTACAAATTGTTTATAATTCAATTTAAAGTTAAGCACTGGGTTTAAAGTTAAAGGGCTGTTACTTAGTGGCTACTAACATTCTTTAAAATCAGGTGACTATAACTTTGCGCCAATGTGTTTATTGTTGAATTTTAAAACGCTTTAAGTTTGAGGTTCTGTGAAATTTTAGTTGGAACTTCGTGCATACTATTCTACTTTATTCATAATGAAAGGAAGTTGCTAAAACATTCAATGCGAATGCCGACTAATTTTTTTAGAAAATGGCATAGTTGATCACTTTTATTAAATTTTTAATGAATTGTCTGTAAATACACACACACCATCTATGCATAAACAGTTAGTTTCAAGTTTGATTCATATTTAAAAAATACAAATACGGGAGGTTAATAAATATTATTATTTCAGTATTTCAGTATTTCAGAACTGTTATTTTTGTAGTAAAATGCAACAATTTTAATGCATTGAGCGGTGGTTAAACGATCCATATTGTAAAATGGCAAGGCAAGAACTAACTACCTGTCACTATGAATGACAGATGGATTTGACAGATGCCACATGGCAGGGATGTGAATCGGAACCTCAAAATGAATAACCTTTTATTATTGAAGATTTTAATTTTTAGTAATTTGGTTTCCAAGAAATAAGGAAAAACAAGGAAAAATTTAATTTTAATTTAAACTTTGATCCAATGAAAGAAAATTTCGTTTTATTAAGAATTTTCTTCTTTGTTGACGCCTGATGTTGATTAGACTTCTCGGTATCTCGTTCAAGAGGTTTGAAACCATGTACCTCAGTTGAAGTTTTCCATATACGTTCTAGATATGAGTTATATGAAGCAGAAGCTGGGCATGTCTTGTGTTGACATCGTATTGAAGAGGGCTTTGGAAGCAGTCCAACTGCGATCTTGAAGATACTTGAGACGCCCTGAATTTCAAAATCGATTACTTTCAGGATTCTGCTCTGCACTTTCTCCAGCGCTTCTATATGTGTCTTTGCTGCACCACTCCATACAAGAATGCCGTAACGAATCTGTGGTTCTATCAGCGCATATTGCTTCAGTACTGGTTGTGTTGTGCACTTCTTCAAAAAAATAGTGCAAACATGGCGCTTTTTAGTTTACGGCGAAAATTTGTAACATGGATGTCCCATCTAAAGTTGCAGTCGATAGTGACCTTTAAATACTTGTAGGTCCTTACTTCCTCGAAACATGACGTGGTTGATACGGATGGATACTCGTTGTTCTAATAATAGATGACTATATTATCATAACCAGTCGATGATGAGGTCTGCGGACATGCATCAGTTTCGTTTTCGGCACAAATTTCACTACGCATATGTTTTTATTCGAAATGAATGTAGTTTTCCTTCAACAAGACCTTTTTTCCCCTCGCCATCGTCCCTAGAAATGGTCCTTTCAGAGCGTAATTGAATAACTAAAAGTGCCTTTTAGTAGGATATGTAGAACGGATATCCTTTTATACTTCACAACATTCACAGTATCTAAATCCAGAAATTCAATAGCATTTATTCGGCATTAAGTTTTTCCTTTACTGTTTTAACACTTTCTGTTTTCGATTTTAAAGAGTGTCCCAAAATTTACGCAAGATTTGAATTGTGCGCCATTTGTGCGGTAAAGTGTTGCCAACGAAAAAAAAAAGACAGTGACAGCTGACAGCTGACAGTTTAGGGTTATTAAAAATGGAGTCCTACACGAAAGAACAACGCGCTTTCATTGCTGAGCAACATTTTAAAAATAATGGAAGGTTGGGTAGCTACAGTTCGCAATTTTCATATTCAGCGATGAGGCTCATTTTCACCTTGATGGCTTTGTTAATCGTCGAAATTGTCGTATTTGGAGTTCAGAAAATCCACGTGTGATTGTTGAGAAACAAATGCATCCACAACGTGTCACTGTTTGGTGCTGGTGGCATCATCGGACTATTTCTCTTTGAAAATGCGGCTGGCATGATAATTCAGTTTTTTGTGCCTAAATTGCAAGATATGGATGTGGACGACATGTGATTTCAACAAGACGGTGCCACATGCCATACAGCCCGAGAAACAATTCAATTATTGCATGAGTCATTTCCTGGTCGTGTAATTTCCCGTTTTGGTGATTAGAATTGGCAGCCCAGATCATGCGTTTTAACGCCGTTGGAATTTTTTTCTTTGGTGTTTTTGAAGTCTAAGGTTTATGCCAACAAGCATACGACCTCCCACACCTTGAAGGAGCAAATTGAGCGCTGTATCAACGAAATTCAGCCACATTTATGCAAAACGGTCATGGAAAATTTCGACAAAAGAGTGCGCAAGTACCAGTAAAGCCATGAAGTCCATATACTTTATGAATCAATAAAATATTTACAATTTTTAATTAAAATCCTGTGTTTTCTATCAAAATTACTTCTTGCGTGAATTTTGGGACACCCTTTAATACAATGACAGCATTTTTGTCACTTTGTCCAATTCTGCCTGCTTCGCGGTATCCAAGGATCGATGTTTCACCAAAATCGCAGTATCATCGGCGTATGCGAAGCTAACGCTTTATGTGAAGACTCGTAGCAGTTCGTTAGTGTAGATTATAAATAGTAGTGAACCCAGTTTTAATCCCTGCGGTACAACGTATTCTATCCTCTTCGGTTCACTGAGACTACTACACATTTTGACTTGAAACTAGCGATCTGTGAGGTAATCTAACAACTAGTTTGCCAAAGTTCCCATTATTCCCACCTTGTTAAACAGCTTCCAGGAGCTTATAATGGTCTAATGCGTCGAACGCTTTACTAAAATCGATGAACCAAAGCGTAATGATTTTTCTTGACTATTTTCGCAAATTCATCGAAGTATTTGCTCGCGCTTTTAGTTTTTTAGAAGCCGGATTGATTTGCTTCTATCACAGAATACCGTCCAACAAAAGTGGGGAGCTTGTTTGTTTTTTTTTGCTTTTGTCATTGCTCATGATTCACAGTATTTTTTTCCGTCCTCCTGATGTCATCATCACGATCAAGTTTCAATTTAGCCATATGACCTTCGCAGTAGAGTTGACATAAGCTTTCGCAATTGATCGACTTTTTATTTATTTCATGCGAAATAAATAGATGATTATTGACATCAGGATTCGAACCGTGAACCTGTAGCGTGACAAGCGATAATGTTACAACTACACCACGTCCTTCACCTCCTTTGTAAATCGGACGAACAATAACCGTCTTGAGTGTTTTCGGAATATTACATTGCTCCAAAATCTCTGCAGTCACTTTTAAAAATATTGGCGTTATTCCGGCAATTCCTGGTGCCGGATTCGCATTCAACTTACGTAATATATTCACCATCTCAGTAACTGTGGTCTGATGGAAATATATCGAGTTTGGGATGCTACTATTTACATTTGTCGAGGTAGTACTTCCGCATCTGTGTATATGCTTCCTTGGAGAAGAAATCCCGAAAACTTACCGATAACCTCACGTTTTTGTCATTGAAATTGTTTAGAATTTTCTTCCGCGAAGTTGCAGTACATTGCGTCAAAACTCTGCTCCAGAAGTGCTAATTCCCAGTCTATGGCTTTTATCAATTCATTTACGATATGATTTCGAATCCGCTCATTCTTACTTCTGTTTAAGGCAATCTCAATTTCTATGGACGTTACATAGTAAGTAGCATAGTGATCTGATATACAAGATTCTATGATCCTTGAAGACATAGACTGGAGGCATGCTTACTAGGATTTGATCAATCAGTGTCGCGCTGCCGATTCGTATCGGTTTTTTATTTACCCTTAGAAGCCACCATCTTCAAAAAATCACTTATAATCCATTGAGGTCTGGACTGCCTGACGGCCAATCGTCTGCTACTATGACGTTCGGCACATTATTTTGGAACCACCCTTGTGTTGTGTTTGCCTTATCAGCTGTTGCTTTCGACTCGCGGAATGAGTTCTAATGCTTCTTTGGATGAACGGATATAGACTCTGTCAGTTTGCTTATTGAACGATTCCTCAGTAGTTTGTCCGTGAACAAAATTTCCCTGTGACCATTTTGCGCCTACTCCCGGCGTAGAGCATTCGATCTTTCATTCCGTTTTTGCTTTAATTGAACTGTGGCCATTGTGTCTTTTATATGTGTGTCTCAAATCTTGTTTGATACCGCGGGGCATAAATTTCTGCGATATCTTCATTTCTCCTGACAAGATTTTCTGCTTTCGTAGCGGTTTCCGATTAATTCTGACTTTAACAGCTTTGATCGCCTGTGGAGTTCTGACGGGTCAGTTACTCTACCAGTGTCCTCAAACAAGTTCGATACACAAAATTCCGGGTGATTCCAAGCGGTCACGAGGACTGGGTAATATCGCCTCTTTCCATATTACACTTGTGAAGGACAATTACCACAATACGGTGCTCAGTATCGTCCCACTCCATATTTACAAATGACTTGTATAAATCTCTTTGCGTGTTAACTTAGTCTAACTGTCACTCATTGAATACCTGTCAATATAGAATGGATGTGTTCAGTGCTAATTTCACGGTGAGTGCGTTTAAACGCGTTCCAGTATTTATGACATGACTAGGTATTCGTGTTGAAAAAATATAACACGCACACTACGTGTGAATGCGAGTAGGTAAGCCAGGACTTGAATGGACCGTTGGCGTCAAAATATTCGTATGTTTATATCGGTAATCGATATCGTAATAAATATCGGTACATTCTCATTTGGTTTAACAACCATCCATCCGATTCTATTAACATAGGATTGCAATTGTTTTTTCCTTTGGAGTTAATGAACCTTTACCAATGTTTAAAGCCTTCAGCCCTTTAATAGCAGTTTAAGTTTCGATGTAGATACTTGTAACTATGTCACATTATGATATTAGACTTGTTACGCAATGCAGTATATTGTATTTTGCTTAGTCCTCCTTATTCGGGATACTGGGGTATCGTGCTCGATTGAATAAGATATGTCTGTCTTCTGTGGGGAATTGATTAACTATCTCATTACCACTATGACTTCTTTTTTTGTATCTTTAGCCTGTTAATGGTTTAATTCTTCTTTTCTCCCCACAGTTTGTCAAAAAAGGTCAGCGGAACAAATTATATGCATATGTTACATTGTTCAGTTGTTTCCCAAGCTTGACAGCTCTAAATTTCATTAAATAACCACATAAAGGGCTTATTTTCTGGTTTATGGGGCATTGTCTTCGGAAGATAATGGCGTTCGACTGCGGAAAATTAAAAGGGTTTCAAAAAAAGTCTTTATTGTGTTCATTATGATAGCTCTTTGATCCCTTCGAAGACTGTGAGTAATTTACAGCCATTTACAACATTGAATAGCTGTGTTAAAATGTTATAGCGCACAATATAAAGGGTTTTGGTGTTGAACTCATTTGACGAGGCTTTTGACTCTGGTATCATACCTCAAGGTTTTCGTAAGGCAATTCTTTTTCCGGTACAGAAAAAAGAAGACATAAATGTAACTATGTATGCAGGTATATCGTTCCTGAACTGTTCGCTGTTTGCTCAATTTTGTACGCTAGACTTATGAGTTGGATAGATTGCTTGAATCTTCTGAGTGATTTCCAAGCAGGATTTAGAAAGGACCATTTGACGGTTCACAAATATTGCCCAACCATACATAGACACGCAGAAGAAATGATGTATATTCTACGTCGATTTCAAGGCTGCATTTGATTCTACTGAAGCAAAGTCTTTATTATACAAGCTTTCCGCCATGGGGTTGTCAACAAAGATGTTGAATATGCTGAATCGGTTGTTCACCGGTTGCAGGGGTGTATCTTGAGTACGGTCTTTTTCATCTTGTTTCTGGATGTTTTCTGAACGAAGTACTTTGCGGGGGATCTTATGGGGGGGTAGGAAGATAAGAATCCTCATGTATGCGGATGATTTAATCTTGATAGCTAACTCTTCTCAAGGGCTCAGGCAGATGATATATCAAGTCCCGGGGAATATTGTAAGAAATGGAATCTGTCAGTGAACCACCGAAGTGGTATATAATAGGTAAGTTCGTCGAGTCTGGTAGATAATCATATGCATCCAGATGCAAGAATGTTTCTGGTGGGATATAACCACTCTTCAAACTATTCCTGAAATACCCAGGGCTTGGGAAAAACAAACGCGACACAAATTCGTTATCCGCAACATTAGCTGATCGCCCGAAATGATTCCTCACAAGATCCAGACACACTGGAAGCATCCAAAAGTCTCTTATTAGAGAAAATCGGAATGTGAGCTCCTGTACATCCGGCTCGAAGACATCTTCTTTCAAATATCCGAAGCTTTTCTAAATACGAGGGGCTTATGTTCCACCATACTGGACTCGCATAAGTCAGAATTGGACGGACGAAAGCTTGATAACATATGACCTTCACATGAGATCTCAGATAGGTGGGAGTAGAAAAGGCTTTTGAGAGACGTAAATGCAGCTCTTGCCTTTTGCAACTGCGTATTTATGTGTTCATTGTAATACAAAAACTTGTCCAAATGAACACCCAAATACTTCACAACAGTCTTTGTCTCGATGCGAAGGCCTTTAGATTTCGTGATTTGCTATTGGGTTGCGGAATAGTATGGCTTCACATATTGTATGATTAATCTTGAGCTTCCATTCTGAGCAGAATTCTTAGAGCTTATTAAAATTGTTTTGAAGTTCACTTTGAATGTCCTGTATTTTCGAGACACTTGCATACAGAAAAACATCGTCAGCAAACGCAAGCAAATTACCCAAGCCCAACAGCATTTCAGAAACATAGATGATAAAGAGAAGCGGTGCTGTAACTGTGCCTTGTGGAAGCCGAGTAGAATCAATCAAAACAGAAAACAGTTGACCATACTACAAAATTATGGAGCACGCTTTGTGTAAAATGTAAATATGACGCTTCAAAAAACTAAACGATTTTTACGACTTTAGAAGATGAAAATCATGGGAATCTCAACCCATAGGAGTGTGGGATTTTAAACGCACTAAAAACACCTTCGATACGACCAATCTAAGGAAGATCGACAAATGATTTTTATTTCTTTTATGCATGCAATCGCTTTAGACAAAATATTATCTTGTGAATAATTTTCTTTCACTGTTAAATCATAAGCTCGTATGGCTTAGTTCTTCGCAATCTACGAACGTTATTGTGTCCATCTTGGAGGGCTTCTATCTCAGGATTGAAGTGTATCTGCAATCTTTGATTGTGTCTCATTGGGTACTTTTTAATGACATCTGTCACCATGCGGCGTTGACTATACCACGAAGGATTTTACGAATATTTCGAAGTATTTGTATTATTTTAATATTTGTTTTCTTTGTACAGCTCTATAATTGATTGTCATACGTACTGACGGGCTTAAGTATGATCCTAATTACGTCCTAATTAAGTTCTGATCCTAATTACGTCCTATTTCTTCTGTTTTTTTTTAACGTGTTCCTTACACTTTAATTCAGGTACTTTGCTGCGTTAGCATAATAACTATTTGGTTGTTGATAAAAACTGACACAGAGCTTGTTTCTAGTTAACATGGGTAGACTTTGTCGTATTAAGTTTAATGCGCCACTGTTGCGTCCAATATTTTATTGATTGCATTCTGCAGCTTAACAGTAGTTTTATCTGCACATTTTTCAACTGTATATATTGCGGTGTCATCTGCAAAAGTGGCTACCATGACGTTGTTGTCTAATGCTATATCCCTTGTGTATAATAAGTACAGAGTTGGTCCGAGAACACTGCCTTGTGGAACATCTGCCGTTATTTTCTTAAATGCTGAGTACTCTGCACCGTGCCATACTCGAACAAATCTGTCTGCTACATAAGATATCAGTACAGTTTGTGCAGTTTGAAATCCAAGCCTCTATGCCTTTGTTAAAGGCTTGACTTGCGTTCAGGAATAATGCAGTTAAGTGCCTTCTCTATCACGTCGGTAATATGGTATACTTGGTGTATTGATGAAAGCTTATTCCTAAACCCAAATTGATAGTTCGGAAAGTGTCGTCTTTCAATAATAATATGGTCTGGTCTTTTAAGGAGTATTTTTCAAATTTTGTTGATAATATCGGGAGTAACGATATTGGCCTACAGGAAGTAACTTCTGTAGATGACTTACCTTGTTTCGGTAATGGTAAAGGTGCATGTCTTAGTTTAAAACAGGCATTACTCGTAATTCGAACCTTAAGTTGTATTGTGGCTACCTCCGGTAGTTCTTTCAAAATTTGCGCGATAACAAGATCGTAACCTGGCGCTTTTCTATTCGGTATTTTAAGTCTGCACATGTTTTTTATTTATTTCTCTTGTAGTGGCATAGGGTATTTCTTTGTCGTCTACTTTATCCTCAAATTCTGAGTTAGCAGACTTCAGTTCTTGAGTCAATTGCACTTTGAATGCATGAAGATGCAAATCTTTCGTGAGAATACGGTGTAGAGAGCTTCTTGAAATGTCCAATTCTTGACCACGATGCCGAATGGATGTTCCTGGACTTTCAACAGCACTCTCACGATGCTTCGATGTTTTGTGTTGAAGGACGGCCAGAGTGTCTCTGAATTTTTGAATTAATCTCTTCACAGTTCCGACCATATTTTGTACGAAAATTGCGAACTGTAGCTGGCAAACCTTCATTATTTTTAAAATATTGCTCGACGATGAAAAATTGTTGTTCTTTCGTGTAGCACTCAACTCTGAACTGTCAGCTGTCACGACGTGTTTTTTTTTTTTTTATTTCGTTGGCAACACTTTACCGCATAAATGGCGCAAAATTCAAATCTTGCGTGAATTTTGGGACTCCCTTTATAATTTCTTTGACGTCCGCTGGATGTTTTATTGTGATTTGTCTTTTGGTTTGCGTTGCCGGTATTTTGGACATTAGCAATAAATCGCACTACTTCCATGTCAATTTGGTTTGAAATGAGTATTTTTTCGAGAATTGCAGCTCGAATTGTCTTTTTGAAATCATTCCGCTTTTTATTACTGCATCCCTTATCAATTATTCAGTAGTTATCAAGAGCAAATTATCAGAATTGACACAACAAATCTAATTTTAAGCACACAAAAACCTACTGCCATTGCAGGTAACCACAGATAACGAAACAACTTAATCTGAAAGTGGTGTACGCACGCAGGGTGCTAACATAGCAGGTACTTCAGAAGCTCAAATGTCTAACAACATCATTTAAAGTCAAGATTACTCTGTGCAATTATTTAGCAACTATTCTCTGGCATAAAACAAATGTAAATAGTTAAGCTCCATCCCGCTTTTCAGACGTGTAAATAAAACAGCCTTTAAAGTGTTCCCATATAATCGTATAGCAAACGGTGGAACGTTACTCACTCTGTATGCTTCTTATTAAATTGCTACTTTGCGTCACTGACGTACGTAGTATTTGCTTAAACGCTATTTAAGTTGGTTTATTTACACTTTATCCAAAATTAATTCGGCTCAAAGGAGAACGAAAATACTTTTAGAATTGTGAGCTCTTTTTTGGATACTGGGGGCGTATGCGTAACCTTTTTTTTTTCATTTTTTTGTTCGCCGTCAGTGTTTGGTGGGGATATCGGCTATGTTGAAGTGGTATTATCAATATAATCATTGGATGCTCGTTTAGTTGCAAACGAGGTGAGGTACATGCATTTCTTATATTGTTTGGTATGTATTTTGATAAGTGATTGACGTGGTTAATAGTCATTGGAATCGATTTGGGTTTGCGTACCGTGTTGCTTCTTCTTTGTATGAAAGTGAGATATTTGTACTGAAATAGTAGGAGTTAGTGCCGTATTCAGTAACAGTGCGAGATTTCCACCTTTCAAGCATTTTATCGCAAGGAGGGCTTCAGTATTGAGTCGAATTTCTCGTATTTGTGGCGATGCTGCTTCATAATGGTTACCACAGTGTCGTTAACTGCGTCCAACCATTGTTCGTGCTCATCATTTGCCTGGTAATGATGTCTGGGGTTAAATTCTTACCCGGTTCTACCAACAGTAGATGCCGTACTTCATCGTACCGCGGACATTAAAACATCACATGTTCTGTATCTCCGACTGCTTCCGTGCAGGTTGGACAATAGGGGTTGTTATCATGTCCAAATCTGTGAAGATAAGCCCTAAAGCATTCAAGTACTGTAAGCACTTGAGTCAAATAGAAATTCAGCTCACCATGCTTCCTGTTGATTCATGCATCTATGTTGCTGATCACTCAGTGAGTCCACCTGCCTCTGTCATAGAATGTCGGAAGGCGCATACCTCAATGCGTTAATTCTGTATGATGTCTTCGCGTTCCTAGAATTCCATCTCCATGGAACCGGCCCATATTTGGCACTCAAAGAGCATTTGCTGTTCAGAGTAGTCTTCTCCTACATTTTGGCCCCCTGCTAGGGCAGCGGTTGCCTTTGCGACCTTCTCAACTGCATGCTGCGGGTGTTACTTAAACGGTTGCTTTACATCTATAATATTACCAAGGTATTTTAACTCCGGCTTGTAGAACACTGCGTGATCGCTCTCTTCTGCTGCTAATGAGTGCTACTTCTATTTTCTCCTCTGCGAGTTGTACACCCATGTATGTCAGCCAGTCTCAAACTATTCTGATAGCTTCGTTGCAGTCATGCTCCAACTACTCCAGAAGTTTGGCTACCACAACGATTGCTATGTCGGTAGCGAAATCAATTATCTTTGATTACCTTGGGGTAAGCATGTCATCATACATCAGGTTCAACAGTAGCGGACCTAGTACGGAGCCTTGGGGAACGCCACCTGTGACGTTGTACTATCTTGTTCCATTGTCGGTGTCGTACAGCAGTACCCTATTTCTGAAATAGTGAAATGCCCACAGAATGTCTCTCCAGATTGCGGTATTGAAGGCGTTTTTGACGTCCAGTGTAACTGCTTTTATCGCCATACTGACGACTTCATCGGTGGCTTCCTTTCGGAAGCTACTTTGACGATCCTTTTGAGCTATTTCCGATTTTTAATGATGAAAATACTTTCGACAATACTATTTATAATGTCACCTACAAAAGATTAATTTAAAAGGGTTACATACGACAAATTGTTTAGGAACTTGATATTTCTAAGTCTGAAGTTCATTACACCATCAATCGATTGTGTGAAACTGGAAGCAATGATCTCAGACCGAGCAGTAAACGTCCAAGAAAATCCACTCAGCAGGAAAATAACTTGATTGTGATTACAAGCAAGCGTAATCGAAGGCTTACGGTACCAGAAATTTGCGGAGAGACCAACAGGAATAGGGAAATCCCAGTCCCTGTTGCAACAATCAAAAGGCGTCTTTGAGAGGCAAATTTATTTTGACGTATTGCCAAGCAAAGCCAATATTTCTAACGCAAAGTAAGAAAAAAACGACTAGAGCTCACCAAATTTAGAATATTGAGGACTGGAGATGGGTTTTTTGGGCTAATGAATCCAGATTCGAACTGTTTGGCAAAATAAACCTCCTTCCCGCAATGTATTGTGCCCACCGTAAAGTATGGAGTCCTTTTCCTTCAGCCAGTGATCTCGTTCGTATCGAAGACATCTGAGAATGCTATTCGAAGTGGTCTTCACTTAATTGAAAAAGTGATCGTCTTTCAACAAGATAATGATCCTAAACGCACTTCAAAGTTGTGTGCGAACTTCCTGCAACAGAAGGAAGAGAAGGGGTATTAAACAACATAGCTTGGTCACAGTCGCCAGATTCAAACCCAATTTAACATTTATGGGATTCATGGAACGAGGGTAGGTCAATAAGTCCCTGAAAAATTAAATAAGGAACACTCTTTTCGGTATAAAAACATTTTATTTTTCAACATAGTCTCCTTTTAGCTCTATACACTTCATCCAACGTTTCACCAATTTTTGGATGCCCTCCAAATAATACGATTTCTCGAGCCCCTCAAAATAAGCGCTTGTTTCAGCGATGACCTCTTCATTCGACCCAAATCTCTTACCTCTGAGCCAGTTTTTCATATTTGGAAAGAAGAAATAGTCGTACGGGGCTAAA
Organism: Pocota personata; assembly: GCA_963082735.1. Lineage (NCBI taxonomy): Eukaryota > Metazoa > Arthropoda > Insecta > Diptera > Syrphidae > Pocota > Pocota personata. The sequence goes on from OY720430.1 coordinate 210,223,095, forward strand.
TCTAGGGAATATGCTGGATGAGGGAGGAGTTCGTAGCCTAACTCATGCAATTTTGCCATTGCGACTGCGGACTTGTGCGCCGGTGCGTTGTCCTGGTGAAAAAGAACTTTTTTCTTCGCCAAATGCGGCCGTTTTTGCTTCAAATCGGCTTGGAATCGATCCAGCAGCTCTGCGTAATATGCGCCGGTGATCGTTTTACCCTTTTCAAGGTAATTACCGTGCGCATCTCAAAAAACTGTCGCCATGACCTTGTTAGCTGACAAACCCGCCTTGGCCTTCTTCGGCTTCGATTCACCAGGAAAAGTCCATCGTTTTGACTGTTCCTTTGTTTCTGGTGTGTTGTGGTGAATCCAGGTTTCATCCACGGTTACGAAACGGCGCAAAACATCAGCCGAATTTTTCTGGAACATCGCCAAACACACCTTTGAAGTTGTCAAACGAATGCGTTTGTTGTCGATTGTGAGCAAACGCGGCACCCATCTTGCGGAAAGCTTTTTCATGTCCAAATATTTATATAAAATCGAAATCACTGAGCCATGTGATAAGCCTGTGGCCTCTTCAAGCTCGCGCACTTTCACACGCCGATCGTCCATTATCAAACTATGGATTTTGTCGACTATTTCTGGTGTGGCGACCAGAACGTTCGGCGTCACTTGTGCTTGAACGACCGCACCGAAATTGAGTAAACCAGTGGTGAATGGTTCCAATCGATGGTGAAGAGTCCCCATAATATTTGTCAAGATTTTGTTTGATTTGCGTGATAGTTTTTTTTCGCAAAAAATAGTGTTTAGTGAGCACTCGAAATCCACTTTTTTCCATTTTAACGTAAATGCTAGTTAGCGTCTATATAAAATGGCTGCCACAACAAAACTATTTGACAGATCTATCTGAAAATTTGGGTGCGTTCTTTTGAAAGATGATTCTTGACAAAAAAAAATTGAATTTAAAGTGAAGACACAATTTGTGTTAATTTTCAGGGACTTATTGACCCACCCTCGTATCTGGAATAGCATTCCAGCCGAAATAATATCAGAAATGATGCCCAGACTTGTTAAAGGTCGATGATAAAGTTTTTTTTTCTAGAGATAATTTATTTTGTTCATTTGTGTTTCCTAAATTCATTGAAATACTATTTAAAATGTATCTGCATACACAGTGTACTCCAATAAATAAAAATTCTTCCTTGTAATGACAACTTATTGTCATTAAACTTATTGGTGGTTTTAAACTTATGAATTGTAGTGTACTTTGGCTGCCATTTTCCAAGATGGAGGCCAGTAAAATGTTTTACTTGCAAGTATAGGTTTACCGAAAATTTCAAGAAAGTAAGTCTATCAATTGTATGTCTGTTTGTCTGTATGAACGAGTATGGTCAACTCCAGCCTAACCTGTTCGACGAACTTCATATCTGGTGTCTGTAGGTAGGGTCACAATTCAAGGCTAAATGGGAATTTTCATTCTAATGGCCGATTTAATTGAAAATCGCTTTTCTTGAAAAGTATCCTAGCTATTTTGTTAAAATTCTGTATTTGATCTACGTTGAATATTCGCTAACAGATGGCGTACAAGGTTTTTGGCAAAAAAAAAAAAAACAGTACTTAATTGATTTTGTTCAAAATCAACATAAAGGATGCTCCATTTTTTGAAAATTGCTAAAAACAAATCCATTTAATACTTTTCGAAGTCTTATGCTTTATTGAAGACAGTACCACTTTCCGATTATTGGAAAATAATTTCCTGTCAACCCAGTTCTGCAGTATATTTCTGGTTCGGAGCTCAACTTTTCGAATACTTAAATCAATATTGTGCTTAAGTGCCTGAATCGTTTCTGGATTGTCACTATAATGTCTGTGTTTAACGACAGCCACAAAAAAGCTCGGCTGATGTCCAGAGCCATCACCAAAACGGCTGATTACACGATTATTGAACTTAGTGCACAAAAGATCAACTGTTAGACCGCGTGTGGGTGTGAGTTCATTTCTTCAGCCAAAAAAAAAAAATAAATAAAAAATCGGTTATCATGCCTCTGTAGCGCTCTTCGTTGACCGTAACATTGTTGCCATCTTCATCTTCGAAGGCTAACAATAATGCCGCCCTTCCACAAACCACACCAAACACTCATACGCTGAGGATGCATTCGCTTCTCTACGGCTACGTGTTAACATAGCCGCCGAGATGAAAATGTTAACATAGCCGCCGAGATGAAAATGTGCCCCAAAAATATATTTTTCTAAAGCCCAAACCGAGAACCGATGACGAAGCGGGTGTTCATTTTGCTTCAATTCCTGAGACCTTCTAAGGGAATAACCCTCAGTTTAGTGCGACTAATGTTTAGTTGCTGAGATCTGTGGCGAGTTGAGGTCCTCGCGTTTAGGCGCACATTTCGGCAACAGCAGCAATATTCTCGGCTGAGCGCACAGAACGACCACGGGGATGACTTGTGCTATCAATTAGCAAGTCAATCTCACGAACTTTCTTCACAAACTTGTATATTACGAGTATTTCGACTGAAATTTCTTTTCAAATTTTGGTAACACACGAAGATATGATTCTGTGTTTCTGTCAATTTTTTGAGCGCAAAGTAGCTGTCAGTGTCAAAATGACATTTAGTTTAAAAAGAAACCAGCAGATGGCCCATCCGTCATAAACAATATTTGACATATGCAGGGGCATGGCATACCAAATAAACAACGTATTATATAAATGCACGACTGGATCGCACGTACTTGCATCCATATGCTGTACGTGCGACCCATTTGTTTTTTTGGCCTAAAATATAAAATTTCAATTAGAACGTTAGGGTGAATATATGTGTACAAAAATGATCTCTCTTGTATGAAATGGTTTTTTTTTTATTTTACGAAATAATCGCACGTAGTCGTGCCTTACATTATTTTTATTTACAATAAATGTACCCCATACACGTTGCAATTTAAAAGAAGTTGTCGGCGTTCTATACTTTTAAATATTTCCTTGCTACACGTGCACCTTCCATTTGTCGCCATAGTAACAGTGGCAAGTGTTAAATTTCATAAATATTCGAAACATGGTCAATAAGCTAATCTTTCGATTTGGCCATTTGATAACTCTATTGACGTGTCTATTACTTAATATTGGATTGGTTGAGGCAACTATTTTTAAAATGTCTATTATAGCGCAGTTGGCAAATAAAGGAGGGACAAACACGCAACAGCTGAATTGTGAAACTTGGTGAGATTTGTTGGTGTCAATTACTTTGCGCATTCCGTCCTTTTTATAGGCCTTACATGACAGATTGATGGATTAGATTGTTGCCTATGTAATTTGTGCCTCTGGCCGACAAGATAAATAAAAACACGTGGACGTATCCTAAAAGAGAAAAAAAATAAACGGATATAGCTCTGGTGAAGGACATGTTAATTTTTTTCACCTACACACTGAACATTTATATTTTACCCTCCAGTACACTTGGTGTGAGATTTTTTGTTTATCCTGTGTTTACTCCTCTGGAATTTTGGTAGGTGGCTGGCAAGTATTGTATGTGAACGCTGCAATAGACTAGCGTACAACAGAAATATGTACTCTTAGCAAATAGCATGCTTCTGTGCCGGATGCCAAGTTTATGAACGTGTGCGATTCCAATTGCCCCATCTATGGTTTTATTAGAAAATTGCTTTCTTAGCCTACAGCATTTGGCAGCAGCGGTAATTGGTTTGGTGGTGGCAATGGTAAAGTTTAAAACAGAATGTGCATCTAGATGAGGATAGTGAATAGTCGGTTACCCCCTTTAACTCTGAATGACTGTAGTTTTTAAAGCTTTTTTTAATTGCAGCATATTGGCGTGTCGCGAACTGTACGCTTTGCATTTTGTATAATGTCTTGCAGCTGCACGTAATTAGTACTGAAAATGTGTCATAACAAATATTTGCAGTCTAACAAAGCCTAGGGTTAAAATTCGATGTCAGTCAGTGGGTATAGATGCCTGACACTGGATTTTGGATTTTGAGAAATTAATCCGATATTTTGCAGCCCAGTTTTGCTTTCTGTATCGATTAGTCTTTAATTTCAAGGAATAGTACGGCGCCCTGATGGTTCAAAGATGGACATACATAGTTGATGGTGTTGGTACCTTTAGACTCAACCAACAAATTTCTAGATCATTAGGAATGCAATCGAGTGCTGTTCAAGCTGAACACTATACCAGTGAGATATGTGCTCATACACGTTGTACCCTAAAATGGTTGAGTGCTGTTTCTATATCTGTTTTCATACTAGTTGTAGGAGTACTCAAAAGCCTTAACATACACAAATCCGCTGGTCTAGATGGTATCTTCCCCATAGTTCTAAAGAAGTGTTCTTCCATGCTGGCAGAATCTCTGTGTAAGTTTTTCTGTTTATTCTGCACTTCTGTGCCCATTGAAATAGATGTAAAACAGCGTTTGAATCTGCCTGTCCAATTACCGACCCATTGTCTTTCCAAGGTCATGGAAATGCTTATAAATCGTGAGCTTGATTCATGAAAACTCCTCAATAACCGGCAGTATGGTTTTCGTAGCAACAGTTCCACTGGTGATTTGATGACATATCTCACAGAGAAATGGAACCAATCTGACAGAGTTTGACATCAGGCTCTTTGTCGATAATGCATGCATATGACGCCGATGAGCCTCTTCTTCAATGGATTAGAAACTACCTTTCAAAGCAAGTTGTCTTGGACGCCTTCAAGTCTGTAATTTACACTACTCGTATAAATGCTGGTGTCCCTCAAGGCTCTATTTTGTTTCCGCCTCTTTTTGTTATTTTTTTTATAAATGAGTCTGCAACTTCTAATATCTATTCCTTCGCTGATGACAGTACCTTCAGTTTTTGATATCCGTCCCTTAACTCATGTCCTTGCTCTTCGGCCGTAGAAGAGGAATAGCAGTGTAAATTCCGACCTGGACAGCAAAATCAAATGGGGTTCAAATTTAATGTTTCCAAAACACAATGCTGTTTTCTGTCTCTCAAGCGAAACAAAACCTTTATCCATGAATGGTACTTGCACCGCTGAAACCGAAAGACTTGTCATTCTCGGTATGTGCACTAATAACCGTCTCTGATGGAACGATCACATACGGGTATTCGAGGACGCCAAACATGCTGCTAAATGACTAGGATTCCTTAAGAGGTGAAAGAAATATTTTACCCAGTCTGAAATGGCCTCAACGTAGAAGGCATTTATCCGCCCAAAGTTGGAATATAACGGCCATATCTGGTCTGGTGCACCCAAGACCGTTCTACACATTTTAGACAGGGTTCAGAATCGCGAGTTAAAACTTATAGATCACAGAGACGTTGTGAACTCTATAGATTCACCTTTTGCTTTTTTTTTTATAAAAGTTGCCAGTTGCATTCCTCCCCTTCAAAATTTGACCCGCAATGCTCGTTATGCTTCGAATGCACATCAGTTCATCCTCAAGTCCAACTTCGGTCGTACTGTCAAATATCAGAATTCGTTTATGAGCCGAACAACACAAGTGTTGAATGATCTACCAGGCTCTGTATTTCCTCATCACTACAACCTTTAAAAATTTAAAGCCAACGTGCACAGGCATCTCCTCTATTTCTCTTCCTCCTTTTCCGAAACGCCCGTTCCCTAAAACAGTATAGGGTATTCATATCATATCATCATTCCTTTGACGCGCGCAAATTGTAAAAAAAAAATAAAGTCAAACTCTGGTGAGTATTAGTGTACTGTATTAAGGATAATGAAATAGCTGATGAGCGAACTCTACTTTTGGAGGCAAACTTATCTCTTTTATTTTCACCCAACTACTTGGTTGTTTTCTGACCAAATATAGCCTTTGATGGTTTGCGCGGCACACTACTGAGACCCGCTTTAGCGATAGAATCCTTTGAGAATGATTTACCCAATGGTTTGGCTCCACCTTTGCATTAGCACAGAGATCCGGCTTAATCCGATCCGCCTTTGTTTTATTCGCAGGCCTCGAAAGAAGATCAGTATCTTTCGCTGTAACGATCTTAGGATTGTGGCCGGCTATCAAGTAGTAAATATGAAGTACCTTTCTGCAATTTAACTTTTGTTTTCATGTGAGCCTCCAAGGAGTGAGCAATTAATTGCTGCTATCTCTCTTCGGAGACTTTGGTGCCGGAGGTGTTGGCCGTCATCGACCATCGACTACAGATTCATTATTTGAACATTTTGTTCACACTAGAATAACCCGAAAATATGTTCTGCCCTGGCAGATTGACTATATCGGGGTATTACTTGTGATGCCCACATCTCGTTAGGGCATCTGTAAGAGCTCGTTGATACTCGTAGCTGACTTTCACTGTTTATCAAGCTTGGATACGTTTTACTGCATTATCACTGGAATACGGTCTAATTTCTACCACTCCTCTGAAATCTAAGTCCTCATATACGAGTAAGCCGCAGTACACCCTGAAGCTGAATAATTATTGTGTTTGATCCTCAAGAAAGAAGATCTGAACTACTTCAACTGCAGAAGTATCAGTCTCCTCAGCATCTCATATAAGATTCTATCTGCCATATTCTGTGAATGCCTTAAACCTTTTGTCAACAATCTGATTAGTGCGTGTCAGTATAGTTTTAGGCCGGGAAAGTCCACACACAGATCAGATATTTACACTACGGCAGATATTGGAAAAAACCCTGGGACTTCAAATTGATACTCACAGCCTTATCAACGATTTTAAAGTCGCCTCTGATAGCTTCTTTAGAGACGAGCTGTACAGAGCCATGCCTTGTTTTGGCATACTTGCCAAACTCGTCCGTCTGTGCAGGATGATGATGTAGAATGTACGCTGCTGCGTCAAGGTCGGTAACAACATCACTCAGGCTTTTGATGTCAGAAAAAAGACTACGACAAGGTGACGCGCTGTCATGTGATTTCTTCAACATCAACACGATCTTTCAAAAGTCAGCTTGCTGTCGGTGGTGCTTTCAGAAGTTAACGAGGGCAAAATAAAATATGTGTTGTCATCAAAAAAGGACCGTCAACATCGGCCATTTAGACAGAACGTCACAATAGACAGATGCAATTTTGAGGTACTCGTAGTTAAGGACTTTGTCTACCTGGGCTCCGCTGTAAATTCAAACAGTGACACAGAGATCAAGCGAATAATCACTCTTGCCAAACGCTGTTGAAGGCAATTGAGTAGTAACGCCCTCTCACGGACAACTATAGTGACTTTATACAAGACCCTCGTCATGTCAGTCTTGCTATACGGCGCAGAAGTACGGAGTTACCAAAGGCAGGTGAAATCACTCTCGGTTGCTTTGCAAGCAAAATTGAGTGAGTTTTGGTTGCATTTGTATCGACGGGGAATGGAGGAGACGATACAACAACGTACCGGTCGTAAATTTTTTTTTTATAATTTGAACGTGTTAAAAGGGATATGAATACCCTTATACTAATTTTTAGAACACGTGCGTTTTTTTGGAAAGAGGAAGAGAGAGAGAGGAAGAGAAGACAGAGTGGTGTAGTTAGAAACTCAGGTGGTATTAAGTTTCTGTGAACTCCAAGGGTGGCTGTCCAGATAACTGGGGAGTATTTTGTTTGTTCTCGTTATTATTGTCGTTGCTTATGATTCACAGTATTTTTTTCTGTCCTCCTGATGTCATCATCACGATCCAGTTGCATTTTAGCCATATGACCACCCACTGCCAGTGTTATGCCTTCACAGTAGAGTTGACTTATATTTCGCAAGTGATCGACTTTTTTATTTATTTCATGCGAAATAAATAGATGATTCGAACCGTGAATCAACAGCGTGACAAGCGATGATGTTACCACTACACCACGGCCACCCATGTAAAGAGAATGGACATCAACGCTCCGGGAGTGGAGCGAACTTCATGTGTAAAACTGGAAGCAGCTTGCATAAGATCGAGCTGACTAGAGACGCTTATTGGTTGTGGCCCAAGTCCACCCCGAACTGTAGCGCCATCTGATGCAAATAAAGTTAAGAAACTCCCAACGAATTCCCATCGGTTTATTGATAACATTTAGGTCATTGCATTCTCCTCGTTGAATTCATGACCAAATCGTTTCGGTTGATTTTCAATTGCTTTAAATTCTTCAATAATTTCCATTAACCCCTAGGGTTTACTTTTCTTTTAAGGGTATAGGTCGCATTTCACTTGAAAGGTCTAATTGAAACCATCACCCAAGTTGCATCCCCTAAGTGTACATAACACAATTTACTATTATTAGCAAAAGACGTCCACAATTAACCCCCACAAAAAGGACAATCGAGTTGGCGTTCCATATGATAAAGCAAATCTATGTAATAGGTCTGCAAAAAGGTCACACCCCACTTCGTTAATGTAAACTTTGCCCCCAAAAAACTGTTTCAATTAAAAAAACCGACGACTAGGTAACTTAATTATTAAAACCTTAAAAAAAAATGTAATAAACTGAGTTTTGCCAAACCAAACACGAATGTGTCCTTGAACGTTTTCTTCTCTAAGAAAAACCCCAGCAATTTCGTTTCTTGCCACTTAAGCTCATACCACAATAACTTTGCAACGAATATTGTTTGCTAAGACTTTTTTATTTTCCTGGAAAACTTTTCGCAAGCTCATGCAATTAATTATTTTCTACAACGACACGTCTCAGTCTACAGCCAAAGGAGCCTTGTTAAATGTTGGACGTATGACTGAGGGTGTCGCATGTACTTTGTAGCATACTCGTACATGTGCAACTCAGGCACTCAAAAATAAAATAATTTAGCGAAGAAAAAATCCTTTTAATTTGTTTTACATATGAGTATTAAAAGACTTTACTGTGACAAGAAATTTCTGTCTGGTTTTTGTTGTAAAAAAAAAAAAAGAAAACATCTCAAAGACCCACATCTCTATTTTCTATGCTTTGATGGAATTTCTCAATTCTCAAATGAGATTCTTATAAAATCGAAAACACAAAGTGTTAAAACAGTAAAGGAAACCCTTAATGCCGAATAAATGCTATTGAATTTCTGGATTTAGATCCTGTGAATGTTGTGAAGTATAAAAGGATATCCTTCCTTCTTACCCTACTAAAAGGCACTTTTAGTTATTCAATTACGCCCTGGAAGGACCATTTCTACGGACGATGGCGAGGGGGAAAAAAGGTCTTGTTGAAGGAGAATTACATTCATTTCGAATAAAAACGTACGGATAGTGAAATTTGAGGACGTAAATTGTAGTCACTTGTGGGTTTATAAGATTATAAAAAGAACGGATTTTCATCGGAAAATAAAAGGTTTAGACCTTTACGTAGATTACTGTTTCGTAAATATGTTTGGATTTTCTTATTATTTCTTGTTATCTCTGGGAATAAAACGTTGATTGAGACATATGGATTGAAGGTTTTAACATTATTATGAAAACCGTAGGTGTGGATGTAGGGGCAGATAACGCCCACGTAGACTTATGGATACTACGAGATACCATATTTTCCAGAATCTACTTGGGAATTGATTCCAATAATTTCAAAGTATAGGTTTTCTAGATTAGGCTCAGAGGATTACTTCTCAGTACCTGAACCTGCCTTGGGGTTTTCTATGAACACAAGTATATTAGGTATCAGATGAAATGTAAGATTTTCACTCAGTTCAAAATAAGAAGCTTTCGAGTTAACATCTATGCCAGAAGGTGCAATTATCTTTTTTTATAAGATAAAGTGGTACGTACGGGTTCGTTATAAGTACAGTTTTTTTTTTTTTTTTTCTAGGAATTATTTAACAAGCTGTAGGCAGTTCAAATTCGGACTCTCTTTATGAATTTAAAAGGGGCGGCTGATAAGTTCGCGGCCTGAGATACTCTACAACGAGTCATCTTCTCATTAGTGATAGCATTAACTGCGGCACTCTTTAGTAGTATAAATATCAAATCGTTTCAATAGTAATCTCATTTTGTTATCATCTGTGATAGGATAAATATCACCATGTCAGCCGAATTCGGAAATTCTCGCAATTTTGAGCACCGCGCCGTGATAATGTACTCGTACTTCGTGAAAAAAGGAAAATCATCTAAAGAAATTTTCGAAGATATGTCATCGATTCCTCAGGATTCTGGCCTTCGCATACCATGGTCAAAAAATGTGCTGGCTCATTTGAACAAGGGCGAGAGAGCTGTGAAGACGACCCCCGCCCAGGGTGTCCTGTGTCAGTGGTCACTGAAACAAATCTCAGAAAAGTTTAAAAATTATTTCTGACCGACCGAAGAATAAAAATGTGGCATACGAGGGTGGGTCAATAAGTCCCTGAAAATTAACACAAATTGTGTCGTCACCTTAAATTTATTTTTTTTGTCAAGAATCATCTTTCAAAAGAACGCACCCAAATTTTCAGACAGATCTGTCAAATAGTTTTGTTGTGGCAGCCATTTTATATACGCAAACCAAACAAAAGCTTGACAAATATTATGGGGACTCTTCACCATCGATTGGAACCATTCACCACTGGTTTAATCAATTTCGGTGCGGTCGTTCAAGCACAAGTGACGCCGAACGTTCTTGTCGCCCAATTGAGGTCACCACACCAGAAACGGTCGACAAAATCCATGGTTTGATAATGGACCGATCGGAGAGTGAAAGTGCGCGAGCTTGAAGAGGCCACAGACTTGCTCATATCACATGGCTCAGTGATTTCGATTTTACATAAATATTTGGACATGAAAAAGCTTTCCGCAAGATGGGTGCCGCGTTTGCTCACAATCGACAACAAACGCATTCGTTTGACAACTTCAAAGGTGTGTTTGGCGATGTTCCAGAAAAATTCGGCTGAGTTTCTGCGCCGTTTCGTAACCGTGGATGAAACCTGGATTCACCACAACACACCAGAAACCAAGGAACAGTCAAAACAATGGACTTCTCCTGGTGAATAGAAGCTGAAGAAGGCCAAGGCGGGTTTGTCAGCAAACAAGGTCATGGCGACAGTTTTTAGGGATGCGCGCCGTGTTATTCACATCGATTACCTTGAAAAGGGTAAAACGATCATCGGCGCATATTACGCAGAGCTGCTGGATCGATTCCAAGCCGATTTGAAGCAAAAACGGCCGCATTTGGCGAAGAAAAAGTTCTCTTTCACCAAGACAACGCACCGGTGCACAAGTCCGCAGTCTCATTGGCAAAATTGCATGAGTTAGGCTGCGAACTCGTCCCTCATCCAGCATATTCCCCAGATTTAGCCCCCTGGGACTATTTCTTGTTTCCAAACATGAAGAAATGGCTCGGAGGTAAGAGATTTGGCTCGAGAAATCTTATTATTTGGAGGGCATCAAAAAATTGGAGAAACGTTGGATGAAGTGTAAAGGAGACTATGTTGAAAAATAAAATGTTTTTATACCGAAAAGAGTGTACCTTATTTCATTTTTCAGGAACTTACTGACCCACCCTCGTATAGCGGACGATTTGCACATCAGCAAAGAACGGATTGTAGGAATTTTGCATGAGCATTTAAACATGAAAAAATGTGTGCGCGCTGGGTAGTGAAAATGCTCAAGCCGTTCGCCAAGCAACGACGACTCGAGTGCTGTAAAGTTTTTTTTGGAGTTAGCCGGGGACAATCTCGACGAAATTTGCAACCGATTCGTAACTGTAGATGAGACTTGGGTTCGCCAATACGATCCTGAGTCCAAGCAAGAGCCTACGCAGTGCATTGGAAAAGGGAAGAGACCCCCGAAAGAATTTAAGGTCGGAAAGTCGGCTTCGAAACCTATGGCAACTGTTTTTTGGGACAACGAAGGTGCTTTGCTGATTGATTACCTGTCAAAGGGAACTACGATGAATAGTCAATATTACTTAAATTTATTGACTCAGTCACGTGAAGCGGTTGTACGGAAGCGACGTGGGAAACTCAGGCACATAATGTTGTTTTTGCAGGATAACGCACCTGTTCACACGGCGCGGGTTTAGAGACAGGCCTTAAAAGACACAGTTTTTTTAACGGTAGACTACCCACCCTACCACCCCGAACGACTTTTTTTCTTTTTTCCAATTTGAAAAAGGAGTTACGAGGCCGGAGATTTGCAGATGGGAACGAGATCAAGGCGGCTGTAGAAAGTCAAAGAAAGGGAATGTTATTTCCGTAGTATTAAGGCAGTGTATGCCTGATGTGAGATATGCATTCCACTCGAGGGAGATTATATTCAGAAATAAAATTTTTTAATCGTATCTCACAGAACATGGGAGTACCTCCCATGACAATAAGTCGACAGCTTGCTGTCATCTGAAAGCTAAACAAACTCGGCAGGTGAGTACCCCTGAACGAGTCCCAAAAACTACGGCCCCTAAAAATCGCATAGCTTAAGAGACCAAAGTGAACCGTTTTTGCACCGGATAATCACTTGTGATGAAAAGTGTGTTCTGTATGACAACCGTAAAAGACTTGGAGACGAAAAACCAAAACACACCCCCAAACATGGTCTTAACCCAGATAAGGTTATGGTGGCAATCTGGTGGACATCGAAAGGAGTAATCCACTTTTCTATTTCTTCAACCAGGGGAAACGATAATCGGTTCAAATATTGTGAGGAAATCGACATATTGCATGCAAAATCGGCGGAAAAGCAGCTTGCGTTGGTCAATAGGCATGATGCGATCCTATTGCATGACAATGCTAGACCCCATACCGCATGCGTAGTTGTGTAAAAAATATTACAGTTGGGATTTGAAATTCTTCCCCATATTCACCATACTCTCCTGATGTTTAACCAATCGACTATCACCATTTTCGCAGTCTGTCGTCATTTTACCGGCAGAAAGTATCGCGAAACCGACCAGAAGTCATAAAAGCCTTAGAAGATTTCATATAGTCAAAAAGTCAAGACTTCTACAAAAAAGGAATATTTGACATTGAATCAAGCTGGAAGAGAGTTATAAATGTATAGAGTGCTTAAATATTGTAATATCCATTCTGAAAAGGGGGTATCTTAAGTTCTGAACAGTTTGAGAATCTATGGTTGACCGGTGGTTCACGCCTGGGATGACGTTTGACACTGATTTATCCGGTTCACGCCTAGAATATTCGGGCATATGGGTGCCGCGGCTGGCTCGAATAAAGCGGAATCTAGAACTTAAGGCTTGTATCGGCAATAACGCGGCGAATTTTGGCTTCCAAGTCGACCATCGTCTCTGGTTTATTGGCGTAGACTAGCGACTTCACATTTCACCACAGAAAATAATCCAAAGGTGTTAAATCACACGATCTTGGAGGCAAATTCACAGGTCTATTTCGCGAAATTATGCAATTATCGAATGTTGATTGTGGCGCGCACTGCTTGGCATATTGCACCGTCTTGTTGAAACTACTGCTCTTCGACATTAAAGCCTTTAAAATTGGGGAACGAAAAAGTCAGTAATCATTGCTCTATAGCGCTCTTCATTGACCTTAACGTTCTGGTCGGAATTACTTTTCAAGAAATATGGACCAATGATTCCACCATCCCATAAAGCACACCACGCAGTGATTTTGTGTGGATATAACGGCGTCTCAATAATGGCTTGTGGATTTTCTTCACTGAACACAATTTTGTGGTGAAAATGAGGATTAAGAGCAAACTCGTTTTCGGCCCATTCACCGAACGTACAACGCACAAATGATTTTCGTGTAAATCTAGTACAAATGTCACTCATTGAATACCTGTCAATATAGAATGGATGTGTTCAGCACTAGTTTCACGATGAGTGCATTTAAACATGTACCAGTATTTATGACATGATTAGGTAGCTACGACAAATTAGGGATATTGCAGTTAATTCCTGTTGTACAAAATTTACCTTACTCTTAAGAAGACTTTGGTTAGGTTCGCTTTTGATAAGTAAAAACTACCAGTGGCTCATGCTATTGCATTAAAAGAATTTCGCAACTCTAAGTCACCCTTCATCTGTCTGAAGGTAAGAATATATAACCTACTCGTACTGTTCCACGCTAATCATTCGTGTTCTCATAGAACTTTTTGACGAAAAAACAAAACAAAAAAACGAGAGTACGTGCCAAGAATTAATAAGCACGCACGATGAAACTTTCATTTGTAACAAAATCATTTCCAAAACTTGTTGGACGTTCTCGCTATCAAAAGGTCAAATTCGCTTAAGTGCTCCCTTTTCATGACAAGAATTATAACATTAAATGATGTTTGCTACACTTTTTTTTTTAAAAAAAAAAAAAGGATATGTCTTTTCGGCTATATATCTCCGTCTTTCGCGGAAAAAGGAACCCTTGTCAAATTTGACGAATTATGATTTATTTTTATTACTTAGGAGAGTTCATTGACCTTGTATGTTTTGAGAGGCATTTTTTTTTAAATAATAATTATAATTCTGGAACTGCAATGCCTTAAGAGAACTTTGGCACCGAACTTTTTGTGATGGATGTGTGATTGTGGCACATGTGGTGCTGCGAAAAGTTTTCTCCAAATGATTAACTTTTCCATCATCGAAGGATAATGATGCTCTTACCCGGCAAAAAAGTCCACTAGTAAATGGTATAATTTCCTTCCAAAGTAAAAGTTTTTTTTCGATCCATTTCCGTCTTCAAAAAGCACAAATCCACTCTAAAATCCAATTTCCCATCCTCATACAACTGGGATGGTTTATCTACCCAAAGTTTGTTCCACAATATTGCCCCCCAAAGAATACTATTCTCCTGCATGTATGTATGTACGACTATATTCCGATTTTAAATGTGAAGAATACAACGGCCATCAAGTTTTAAATCCCACATCGAGTAACCAAGCAATTCAGTCCGTTTAATTTGTTCTGGTCTCGGTATTGTTCTAGGTGCTGCTGTGGACAATCCCGGCCGACACATCAAACAATACCGGGCATCGAGAGTGGTTCACCCGGTGACATATGGCTACCCTACAAGCATACAAGAGCTCAACCCACCGATGCATATGGCACAATCGAGTTTCAGGGTGGTGCCCATCCCACGAAGGCTCAGGTAAGTGACTGAGTGTGACGTGTGACAAAATTGTAAATTAAATTTGTAAATATTTTTCTCCATTGGAAAACTTACTGCAGTATGTGCGACTTTCGTTTGATACACGACCTGAACTGCTGGTGCAACTCTTCAATAAGGAATGGAATCTGGAATTGCCAAAGTTACTGATCACAGTACAGGGTGGCAAGGCGAACTTTGAACTGCAACCGAAACTGAAAAAGGTAAGACAGAGTGTGGGTTGTCTTGGGTATCTCATAAATGAATCATCTACTGCATAACAAGTATCGAACAATGTTTCTCGATTTGTAAGTGAAATCGATTGGATGCCATAATCTGGGGTGTGGGTGACAGGTGGATGATTTGTTATGCGATACACTGTCTTAATGTTGTTCAGAATTATGATGTAGTATGATGATGTAGCACTTAATAAATCCATTGAAATGTATCTGTATTTCAGGAAATCAGAAAAGGATTACTTAAGGCGGCGAAAACCACTGGAGCATGGATTTTTACCGGCGGCACAAATACAGGTAATTAATAAGGGAAATGTGTACATATCTATATATGTATCTACTATCCTGTTGTTCTCATTTTATTTGGGAAGATGTGTATTATTGTCAGAAGGCTTTTCAGTTCATCATGTCTTAGAAATATTCATCTGTAGCTATTGTTTTACTGGTTCAAATCTTAGTTGTAATCCTTGTTTCTGCATTGAAACTGTGAGTAGTCTACACTGAACAGGATTAAGTGGAATAACTTTATATCCCTATACTTTGACAGAAGATCTCTGTGAAGAACATGTAAATGGAAAGGGTTATTCATTTCGATGTTGAGATGTGGCATCTGTCAAATCCATCTGTCATCCATAGTGACAGGTAGTTAGTTCTTGCCTTGTCATTTTACAATATGGAACGTTTAACCACAGCTCAACGCATTAAAATTGTTCCAACTTACCATAGAATGACTATCGAATGAGTTGACGCCGATTTTTCGAACAAAATCTTCTTCAGCAATGAGGCCCATTTTCGGTCGGCATCTACGTAAATAAACAAAATTGCAGAATGTGGGGCTTTGAGAATCGAAATGTGATCATTGAGAGGCCATTGCATCCACAATGGGTGACAGTTTGGTCCGCCCTGTGGACCGGCGGCGTGATCGGGCCGTATTTTTGAAAACGATTAAGTCGGGCCACTATTATGGTGAATTCTGTGTGCTATGGTCAAATGATAACCAATTTGTTCGACCTGAGATGGATACATTGATGTGAACGATATGTGGTTTCAACACGATGGAGTTACATACCACACGACACAGGCAAATTTGGCTCTATTGCACAAAAAGTTCCCCGGCCGTTTAATTTCGAGATTTGGCGACATCAAATGTTCTAGGGATCATTTCGTTAGGTTTTTCGTAACATCTACCAGCTATCAACCAATGATGAGCCAACGGTTAAAGATTGGATATTAGTTCGCAATCAGTGAACCTCTGCCCGTTGAGAGTTAAAAAAAGGAGTCTTCCCCTTCTCTCTAGATCTATCCTGTATTTGGTACATTGTTTGTATGTCTCTCTCAGCATTCGAAGGCACAGTACATAAGGACGCTAGCATTGACGCAATACCCGCTGTGTATCAGCTGCTTCCACTTCTCGTTGAACCTCGGTTGCGTAGTATCCTTTTCGGGAAGCCTTTGGTGGCAGGTAACGAAAGAGGAGGAAGACTCTAAGATACTAAGGCAAATATCCTAGAATTTAGGCAGAAGCAAAAGAATTTTCTGTTTGAAATAAACTATGGCGTTTACAATTCTAGTCCGGTTGATTTAACTAGTTAATGCTTCGACATATTCGGAGCTCGAGTCCGCTCAAGACTGCTACACATCTTCCGGCACGAAGCGAATAGGCACATGTTTTTTTACTCTAAGCGGCTAATATCTACTGCACGATTATAGTCGAAAATACGCCGAATATGGAGAGAATGTTCGTAGTATCGGTATCTTCTCGGTATGTGTAGTAAGTACAAAGTATAAGTACCACATCGGTAAATCAGGGAACTGCCTAAGTCATGGTTTTTGAATAAAGATATAGTAGCGGAAGAACTCTGAATGGGTCGGGTACAACAAAAAGTAACCAGACCGGAATAAGGTGCACACTTTGATGAATAGTTCATTTCTAAGTTCTCGTAACATCGTTGATGCCTTAAAAAAGTTTACGGATATCAATCACTAAGCCGTGCTCAAGATTTTGGGTGAATCGAGCATTTAAGAGAAATTAGGGAAGAGCTCAAAGATGGTCAACGCTCAGGAAGACCAATAACCTCAACCAATGTGAACGTGTGTTCTTAAATTCAGGAAATGTTAGACGAGTATCTACGTGTTTCTACCACGAAAATAGCCAGCAGTTTAGATATTTCTTATAAATTTTGGCTGATAATTTATTTTACTTATACTGAGAGAAGGTGCCATTAAGGAGAGCGTTTCGAAGTGTAAATTTGCTGTACTGAAAATCGAAGGAGCTCGCACCGTTGGCCATGCGCAGCATTCTAGACACCGGGTCGTTACAGCCACAGTTGGGCACTGAGAAAGTTAAGGTGGAAGAGGGATATAGATTTCAGATTTCGAGGGTTGGCAAGGGGATATCGGCAATTTTACAGCGTTTTTCGAGTGTCTATTAACTTTAAACGATCCTCATAGGGGAGTAGGATATATTTGCCGACCCAAGGAAGACCGCGTAGAGCAAAACGGATGAATCTGTGTTGAACAGCTTCAATTTGAAGGGAACGGGGCGACCATACTTGGTTAGCATATTCAAGGATTGGTGTAACAAATATGAAAATAGAGATTTCCTTGGACCAACGTTGTTCAACAAGTCCAAGTTACAGTTGGCTTTGCTAATACATACATACATCTCTGTCTCAAATTACACCCAAATCACGGAATAAAGAGACGGAAGGGACAGACTCGTCACAGATCAGATAGGATCTAGGGACTGATGGAAGATGCTTACGGGAATATGTAATGGCTTGACATTTGTTGGCATTGAGCTCAATGAAATTTTTTTGACATCAAAAGTTATTCAAATCACCTTGAAGTGGGCGAGAGTCAGCAGGGTATGAAATGTGCCTGAAGATTTCCATATCATCAGCGTAGACAGATAAATAAGAGTTTTCTATGATACAGTCAATGTCGTTAACAAACAAAAAGAAAATCAGAGGACTAAGGTGGCTACCTTGGGGCACTCCTGATGTGGCTATAAAGGGGGCGGATACAGACCATTTAAAGAGGAGAAGATAGGATTTGATCAACGCAATTAAACCGGGTTAAAAGCCAAGAGCTTTAAGTTTAAAAAGAATGATTCTGTGCGAGATCTTACGAGTATTGCAGGCATTACTAAAGTCGGTGGCAACTACGTACATCGACTTCTTTGCCATCCACTAATGCACACAGAGTATTAGATACGAATTTAGTATGGGCACAGCTTCTCATGTAGGAGAAATAATCAAGATCAACATCGAGCACGTGCTTGTTAAACGATTGGCTGAAGTAATGCGCAAATAAATTTGCAATTGTTTTAGGATCACTCGAAGTATTACAGAATTTCAAAGTATCTAATTTGGGATTCTCCAAGGTTTCTTAAAGCAGGGGTGCCTAAAGCATTGCGCGCCGAATGTGGTCTAAAGATTTTAAGCTTTTAAACAAGATTCAGGTGGATTGAGAAAACTTTTTTGCTCACATCATGACTTGGTATGAAACTTGAAGCTACCGGTATGTTCCCAAGTCCACAATCCAATCAAAAGAGTGACTGCTAAAGGATTCAAAGGAGAATAAAAATATAAAATATATAAAAAATATAAAAAACTTACATACTGTGCTTAAACTCACCATCCTCCGGTCAATAAAGCCATGATAGTCTGTTCCACGCGAAAGTTCTAGCTATCACCGAAACTTCACGTTTACTGTCTTTGATAACACCTCATCGAAGAGATGCCAATATTTGCAAATAAAGACAGCTGTCAAAGCCTTCTCGTTCACAGTAATACATTTAAATATAGTCAAACATTATCGCGACGAACTCAGGCTTATCAGCTCCACTCGGTTGCACAGAGATATCTACGAGAACAAGAAGGCCGATGAACTAACTAGAAAAGGTTCAGAACCGAACCACACAGTGGTCAAACACTCTGTCCGGAACCATATGTATTTTATAAAATCCAGCATAGACTTGAGCTTCGAAAAGCTGATCCATGAAAGATAGACCGTTCTCCAATTTTGAATTTTGCGCCAATTGTGCGGTAAAGTGTTGCCAACAAAAAAAAAAAAAAAAGACAGCGTGACAGCTGACAGGATTATTAAAAATGGAGTGCTACACGAAAGAACAACGCGTTTTCATTGTTGAGCAATATTTTAAAAATTATGAAGGTTTGGCAGCTACCGTTCGCAATTTTCATACAAAATATAGTCGGGATAGTGATTTAACTTCATCAACTGTGAAGAGATTAGTTCAAAAATTCAGGGAGACTGGATCAATTAGTGATCTTAGACATTTTGGCCGGCCTTCAACAAGTCGTTCGGCACAAAACATTGAAGCAGTTCGTGAGAGGTTTGTTGAGAGTCCAGAAACATCAATTCGGCACTGTGGTCAGGAATTGGACATTTGGAGAAGCTCTCTACAGCGTACTCTCACCAAAGATTTGCATCTTCATGCATTCAAAGTGCAATTGACTCAAGAACTGAAGCCTACTGACCACACAGAGCGAAAAGAGTTCCTTGAACAACAACAAGTGGATGCAGATTTTTCAAACAAAATCGTCTTCAGCGATGAAGCTCATTTTCATCCTGATGGCTTTGTTAATCGTCAAAATTGTCGAATTTGGGGTTCAAGAAATCCACATGTGATTGTTGAGAAATAAATGCACAACGTGTCACGCTTTGGTGCGGATTTTGGGCTGAAGTATCATCATCGGACCATTCTTGTGTCTCTAAATTGCAAGATATGGATGTGGACAACATGTGGTTTCAACAAGAAGGTGCCACATGCCATACAGCCCGAGAAAAAATTCAATTACTGGATGAGTCGCCAAGATCATGCGATTACTTTTTTCTTTGAAGTTTTTTGATGTCTAAGGTTTATGCCAACAAGCCCACGACCACCCACGCCTTGAAGGAGCAAATTGAGCGCTGTATCAACGAAATTCAGCCACATTTATGCAAAACGGTCATGGAAAATTTCGACAAAAGAGTGCGTATGTGCCAGCAAAGCCATGGAAGCCATTTACCCGATATGCTATTCCATATATAACCGTATACTGTATACTTTATGAATTCATAAAACCTTTACAATTTTTAATTAAAAACCTGTGTTTTCAATCAAAATAACTTCTTGCGTTAATTTTGGGACTCCCTTTAAAAGGCACAACAATAGGCCGTAATCAGCCGTGTGCACACCTCAAAAGAATGCAGAGGCTCTGGCGATAGCATAGCCCAATGTTTTCTTCGGAATATACACATATTTCTTCAATTAACTGTCATCAAATCCACAGAAAGCCATTCTGAATAACTAGAACTCATCTACTATCACATTATCAAATTAACCTAACGTCCTGTAGCATTTGCTCGATCTCTTGTTGGTCATGTTTTTTTTTGTTGTTCCTTATTCCTGGTCTTAAACCTGATGAAATAGTTTGCTCTTTACGCAACAGTCTACGTTAAAGAGTATAGATCTGTGGCCACATTGAAAAACAGCATAAGTACATTTCTGTAATTTTTCAGGAGAGGCATTTAAAGTTTGAATTTCATCAGCCTATAACTCGATAGCCGTTGCAAACAATAAACTAAACAATTGAGAGAAACTACTTTATATATTTAGGAACCTTGTAGTATCATTAACTCAATTTCGACATAAGTCGACTTATGCTTTTTTACTTGTGGCCACAGAGTCATTAGTCGACTCATTTAGAGGATGCAAACCACAATTTGGAAAAGCAAACTCCTGAAACACCACAGAAACAATATCTCACAGACAATCACCAGGCATTGTATCTTAAGGGGAATTTTTAGAGGCTGGGTATCACGCCAAGGTGAGGCTGATATTGTGGGTCGAAATCGCGTTGGAGGATAGAACTGTTGCTTTAACTAAACGTCAGAATGATATGGCTTAGTTGCTCTTGGCTTAATATACATGCGGATATATAAAAAGAAAACAAACAATTGTAGATACTTATAGTTTTTCTTGCCTTGCGGCACGATTCCTGCCACAATGTACGGCTTATCCTTCGTCATTCTAAATGCCAAACTTCCTACACTATGCACACGCACTGGCAGTAACATAAACCTTACCACAGAAAAACAAATTTATATCCATATTAAAGTGGCAATGCTGACTTCCAAATACCCTCACTATTTATAGATTTGATTTTACAAATCTGCCTATAAATTTTCCTTAATTTGGGTCTCTATATTTTGCCAGCTAGCAGAATCGCACAAGACCCACGTACCTCTTCTCCAACTTAACCATTTAGCCATTTACAAACGTTTCCCAAACGTCTAACCTACAAATTTATTGTCAATTTCTGTTTTCGTATCTACACAATCACATTGGCATTTCCAATTCGATATCTCTAGAAAAAAAAGCCACTTTTCCCACCTCTTTCACCCTTTCATCTATCAAATACCTTTTAGTACAACCCGACTTGTATCTCGAATGTATTTCAGGACGATTGTTTTTCCTCCTAATTCTATTTGGTTACCGTAAATCACATCCTTTTCACAAGCAATAAATGCCTCCATTTAACTCTCACCTTACTCTCATTTCCACACACACACCTCTACGTTTCTAGGAAAGTAATTGAATAAACTCCACCAATCCTTGACTATGTCATCGTTGTCTGGACCAACTGTAGAGAGCACGTGACGTACGTGTCTAACAGCAACGTGACACTGTCTAAATCCACCGTGTTCTCCCTATACTTTGCTTTTTGACTAGATTACGAGTACAGGGGAAAAAAAAATACGAGGCCGTGTCCTGTTGATAAGATGTTGGACATCCAGGTGTTGTAGTATTTAATTTATTTTTATTTTATTTTTCCTCTTTCTAGGCGTCACAAAGCAAGTCGGCGACGCACTATTACTCGAAGGACAACAAAGGACCGGTCGTGTTGTCAGCATCGGTATTGCTCCCTGGGGCATTGTGGAGAGAAATCATGAACTTTTGGGACACAATCGTGAAGTGCCCTGTCACAGCATCAGTTCACCAAGGTAAGATACAATTTTTCTCCTTTAACATTGAAGGACCATGGAATTATAATCTCATTTGGAGTATCATAATGGATTTTTTTTTTCCCCTTGTCTCTATCTTTTTATAGATCTAAATTGGCTGTGCTCAACAATCGTCACGCGTACTTTCTGCTCGTCGATAATGGTACTCAAGCTAAATACGGTGCAGAGTTGATCCTTCGAAGGAAACTGGAGAAATTCATTTCAAATCTGAAACTACATCCTTGTAAGTAGAAATTCAGGGCACACAACGAAAAAAAAAAAAAAAAAAAAGAAATCAAAACTTTCTCAAAAAGTTTTTTTATTTTTAACTTTTATTTTTGTGAAAACTTTTTTTTTTTTTTTGTGCTCTGGCTGGAGGTTGTTGAATTTATTGGTCCATTTGCTGGTGGTGTTGTTCTTCAAATAATGAGTTCCGTTCCGTTTCGATTCAGATTGAGTTTTCAGTTTTTCAGTTCGATTGAAAAACGAAAAATCAGTTGAAAGGAAAAAGTTTTCGAATTTATTTTTGTTTATTTTATTAACTTTTCATGTCAATACTTACAGTTAAGGGTGGCCACTCGGCACTCTATAAAAAAAGAAGAAGACACAGGATTATGTGCGACCGGTCGTAAATGAGTTTATTAATGTTTTCTCGTATGAAACTTTCAACCGACAAAATAAATAAGAAAAAAGTTTGTTGCTATAGAACACCACACCAATTAAATTATGCGGCTTCATTGTTCAGAATCCATACAATAAAATTGTATTTAGTGCTAAGTTCATGTGAAAGCAATTCTATGGGAATTTTTTTGTCGAGCTTTTGTATTACCAATCAAAGGATCATTTTTTTTTTCATTATTTATACATAAAAGCGTCCTGAATGTTAAAAATTTTTAATTGGGGAAAACTAAAGCCGAGCGTGTAACAATCATCTTTGTGGAAGCGTAATGATTCACATTGTTATGGACTTGAAAAACCACGTTCTCCCTGTTAGTTTCCAAACTACAGCCTGTTCCAGAGAAACGTGTCATGAAACTACCCTATTTCTCATGTTTTTTCAGTTATTCTAGAGAAACTTGAAGAACAAAGCAAAATAAATAAAATTATTCTCGATAGGCTGGTTAAGCTCGAAAGTAATTCAGGGAAAACGCGTACTCTGGCAGTGGTCATATGGCTAAAATGCAACTTGATCGTGATGATGACATCAGGAGGATTGAAAAAAATACTGTGAATCATAAGCAAAGACAATAACAACAAATATGCTCCCCAGTTATCTGGACGCCACCCTTGGAGTTTACTGAAACTTAATACCATCTAAGTTTCAAACCCAATACATCAATCTTTCTTTCTCTCTCTCACTTCCTACACACGCCCGTGCCCTGAAATAGTTTAAGGGTATTCATATCCCCTTTGGCGCGGGCAAATTATAAAAAAAAAAACTCCAACTAGAATATGAATGAAAAACGAATGTTAAAAATATGTGCTTGGAATGCAAACGGACTTTTGCAAAAACTTGACGAATTGGAAATATTCTTGCGTGAAAAAGATATTGATATTTGCTTGATTTCTGAAACCCACGTAAAAAACGAATCGCATTTAAAAATAAAAGGCTATAATGATTACCACGCTTGTCACCCTTCGGGAAAAGCGAGAGGCGAATCATCATTGTTTATTAAAGACTGCATCGAACAATCCGAAGACCTAAAGATCGAGTTTGAAACTTTGCAACTGTGCACGATTCGAGTAAAAAATAGTCAGCGTACTCTTAAAATCTCATCTATCTACTGCCCACCGCGTTCCGCGCTTGAAAAAAGTGATTTTATTAACTTGTTTAAATTGCTGAAACCTAATTTCATTATTGGCGGCGATTTTAATGCGAAACATACATTCTGGGGCTCAAGACACAGCTCGCACAAAAAGGCAGGTATGGAGTACAGTTGTGATTTCCATTCGACGGGTAAACCGACCTACTGGCCAACTGATACTTCGAAAATACCTGACCTGATCGACTTTTTCGTCGTGAAAGGAATTTCTACCAACCACATTAAAGTTGAAGAGAGCTTTGATCTGTCGTCTGACCATTCCCCAGCTGTTTTGACATTGAGCGAAAAACTAGTCTATACCCTAGAGCCAGCGAGATTCACCGGTAGAACAACTAACTGGGAAGGCTTTAGGAACGAAATTGAAGATAATGTTGAACTGAGCGTTCCACTTACGACACCCTATGAACTTGAGTTTGAAGTTGACCGCTTCGTTGAGATCGTACAGCTCGCCTCTTGGAATAATATCCCCAATCCAAGGAAAACTCCGGACAAATACGGTCTACGATATCCTACGGAAATAAAAGAATTGGTCAAGGAAAAAAAGAAAAGCGCGTAAGAAATGGCAACAGAGTCGTGCTCCGCAACATAAAGCTCACTTGAATCACCTGTGGAATTCGTTGAAGAAGACTATAAAGGATTTTAAGAATCGTGCTAGAGGCTCTTATCTTGAAAGTTTAACAGCGAAATAAGATTCCAATTAGTCACTTTGGAAAGCTGTAAAAGGCACCAAAAGGCCCAAGGTCCCCGCGCCTCCAATTAAATTAAATCACAGTGAATGGGCAAGGGAAGTTAAAGAAAAAGCGGACGTTTTTGCGGCCCACCTAGAAGACACCCTTAAACCGTGGTCAAGTGTCTTACGACAATATCAATAGGCCGGATGTACCATCTGACGATTTAGTACTTACAAGAGCAACGCTAAGGGAACTCAAACACGAGATCGGGAATCTAAAACCTAAGAAAGCTCCTGGTTATGACTTGATCAACCGGAGAAATTCTCAAAGCTTTACCTAGAAAAGCATTGATTAAGCTTCTTCATATTGTAAATGCTGCGCTCAGATTAAAACACGTGCCTATCCAATGGAAAGTTGCGGAAGTGATAATGGTTTTAAGACCAGGAAAGCCGCCAAATGCTACTTCCAGTTATATCCAAAATTTTCGAGAGGATATTACTAAGGCGTCTCCAACCGGTTATAGAAGGAAATAATCTTATCCCTGACCACCAGTTTGGGTTCAGAAGTAAGCATTCGACAATTGACCAGGTGCATAGATTTACTGAATCAATCAAAGAAACGACTGCAAAACTGCAAAACGCACTGAATAAAGTAAATGAATGGACGAGGGACTGGCGGATCGCCCTCAACGAATCTAAATCCGTTCACGTGAATTTTACTTATAATGTCTTGCCAATTTTCCTAAACTTGGCCCGAATACCTTTTGTAAACGAGAACTCGAAATCAAATATAGAGAAATGAACTGGTTGCTCGGAAAACACTCCCAGCTCAGTATTAAGAACAAACTGTTTTTATACAAGCAAGTGCTAAAGCCGGTGTGGACTTACGGTATACAACTTTGGGGGGCTGTACCAAGAAAAGAAACGCCAATATTTTACAAACTTTTCAAAATAAAGTGCTAAGATAAATTGTCCACGCACCGTGGTATACTAGAAACGATGATATCCACAGGGATCTCGGAATCCCGACAATCGAAGCTGAAATTAGAAGCTTCGCGAGAAAACATAGAAACCGACTAATCGGACATGTCAACAATACAATCCTACAAATTCTGGATGAAAGCAATTATTGCGCCGACTACAAAGGACGAAACCTTTCGACTTGGCGAGATAGGAATCAACCGCGCCTAGATTGCGGAACATGCAGGATCTTTCACTGGAAAGTAACCTGCCAAACGAGTTTTTTTTCCATAATAGAAAAATTGCAAATCGCAGGGTGGTGTTTTTTTAGTCAGTAAGAATCTGACACTACTATGAGCACACGCTTGCTATCCTCATAGTGTCTATGGAAGATTTTTTCACCAACCCTCCGGAAAAAAAAAAAATTAAACTATGAAAAATTCCGGCATTTGATTAAAATTTTTTTTTTTTTTTTTAAATGCAAGGGATTTGCTTCAGATGAGGAAGGTTGGTAGGTGAGAGTGGCGGTTCTTTAAGAACCCAATTAGCACTAGGTGCGGTTTTGTTACCACATCTCATGTAACTTGGTCCTTACGGTGTTTTGGTGAGGATCTAGATCCAACCTGTGCAATTCAAAAAAAGTAATACATAAATTCTTTGATGTTTTTTTCTGAGACTTCCTCTAGGGAATTGAAGAAGAGTTTTTCTAATGCTCGTTGTCTGGCCCTAGCTAGTGCCGGACAGGCGCATAAATAGTGGATAAGGGTTTCTCTTTCAGTAGCGACATTGCAACTGCGACAGTGTGTTTTATGTGGGATATCTAGTTTGACTGCGTGGTCTCCTATAGGCCAGTGACCCGTAGTGATCGCTGTTATTCTTGCGACGCGTTCTATTTAGGAAGTCGGTTGTTTTCATTTTGATGTAGCCTGGCCACATCCTTCTGAATATGATACAGTTTGTTAGCCTAGTCCATCAAAAGGTTGGCTTTTTTAAGGACTATTGAGGAGATTTCTGTCTCTCTAGGATTTTGAGATGTTTAAGGATTCGGAAAACATACCTGCACCAACAGCGCAGTACATATTTGAACCATTTGTGTAGATTGTTACGTCAAAATCCTTAATCACCTGTCCATCTTGCCATTCCGATCTTGTGGGGAATTGTACGTCGAAACGCTTTGTGAAATTCTTGTTGGGGATAATGTAATCTGTTGGGGGCGATACGAGTTCTCTCGGTAGAGAGTCCAGTATATATATGTAGGTATAGTCCAGCACCCAGGCTCTCTGAGTCTAATCGCGCTATGTGTTATGTGTAGGTCTAGAGGTAAAAGATGCAGAAGGACTGTTAGAGCATCTGACGGGGTAGACCGTAGAGCACCTGTAGTGCCTATGCATCCTCTTCTTTGTATCTCGGTAATATTATAGGCCTTTTTTAAAACCGACCACCATACTATTGACCCATATGTAAGAATCGGTTATAACACGGTTGTGTACATCATGACATAGGGTCAATTTTGGTTGCAGGCCCCATTTTTTGCCGAATGTTTTGTTACAGGCGTAGAAGGCTATACATACCTTCTTTACCCGTTGTTCTATATTTAGCTTCCAGTTGAGCTTAGGATTTAGCATTGGACGATACGGAGAGTGTATGACCATTCAGCCGAGGAAGTGCGAAGTCAGGTATTTTGGTTTTAGTGGTGAAGAGCATCAGTTCAGTTTTGCTCGAGTTAATGCCAAGACCACACTTTTTGGCCCAGGTACTTACCTTACTCAGAGCATTTTCCACGATCTCGTTTATTACAGAGACTGACACTAATATTAACATGTCCGTATACCCGACTACCTTAATTCTTTAGGGGTGAAATAACACCGACTTGAGGTGTTCCCCTGCTGGGAAATTTGGTTATATTGCTGTTAGCTAGTGTTGCCTGAATAATTCTAGTGTTAAGCATAAAAACAATCCAACGACTTAAGTAACTTTCTGTTTCTAGCTCCATTAGGGACTCTAGAATTGCTTCAGTGTGTACATTATTAAAAGCCCCTTCAATGTCTAGAAAGGTAGCTAAAGAGTATTGTTTCTAGAGTATAGATTTTTCAACAGTTCGCACTACCTCGTGAAGGGCTGTCTCCGTCGATGTTCCTTTGAGGTGTGCATGCTGCGATTTGGAGAGGGATCGTTCTTCTATTATATTCCGCAGATGGTTGTCCAGTAGTCGCTCGAAAGTCTAAAGTACAAAGGACGTTAGACTGATTGATATGGAATCTGTCGAGTTTTCGTGACCGCGTCAACCTGCCTTTGGAATGAAAACCACTCTCACTCGTTCTCATGATTGGGGTACATGGTTATTTAATAAACAATTGTTTCAGATACTTTGTTGTTTTTCTAATATGATTCAATGAGTTTTACAGTAAATCAGCGAAATTCTTTAAAGTTTGACAGTCGTTTAAGAATTAAGGCACAATTTCAAGATTACATTTGTAAGGTCTAACAATTTCGCGTAACAATGATGGTAAATGTTGATGAAGCTTGGTTGATTTGAAGTGACCCTCGATGAGGTACAATTAGACCAAGATACTTCCATTGTGCTGCCACTAGGTATGGACAGGTGGGTTACGTTGTCCGCTCCTGGAACCAATTGCTTTTCCTAGTGAAGCTGTTTATGTTAGCCGTAGAGGATCATTGAAAAGGTAAAAACCAATGGTTGTGCCAAGGGGTGTGTAATCTTCATAGATACCAGTTGC
The DNA here is from genome assembly GCA_963082735.1 of Pocota personata. Lineage (NCBI taxonomy): Eukaryota > Metazoa > Arthropoda > Insecta > Diptera > Syrphidae > Pocota > Pocota personata. The sequence goes on from OY720430.1 coordinate 210,251,458, forward strand.
CCGGGGTACACAAACCTGAATTATCGAGGCCAGGAATACTCCTACGTACTAAACTACACCCTGCACACTTCGAAGCCCTCTCCCCGAGCGACTGCCGTTAGACATTACTTCATGGGTCTGGTTAGCCTTTTAGGCTATGTTCTCCTCTACGCCTTTTGTGTTCTTAGGCGATTGCATCCCACTGTTCGGATTATTCGCTTTACATTGGCGCTCTATGCGTCTAAGGTCGCTGAGTATACGTACCGCCACGTTACTTATGATGGTCCAGTTTTCGTCATTCTGAAGCACGGTATTGTGATTGTCTCATTGCAGTGGAGTTCAACTTCTTCAAGAGTTTTTGCTGCAACCACCACTGCGACGATGATTGATGCTTCTCTTGGAATCGGTAGGCGTAGAATTTCGTCATACATAGCGTTCCACAGCAGGGGCCCAAGAACCGAGCCTTATGGAACACCGCCAGTTACTTCGTACATCTTAATTCCCTCAATCAGAATCGTAGAGGAGGACTCTGTTCGCAAAATAGTTCGTTATTATTTTGCAGAGATAATCCAGTATTTGTGTGGGCGCCGTGGCTCAGTGGTTAAGTGCGCGATCACTGAACGAGAGGTTCAAGGTTCGAATCCAAGAAAAACACAAAAATTGTTACAAATCCCATCTATCGCAAATGTCTGACAAACATCCGAGAGTAAAAAAGCTTCTCTCAATCGAAAAAATTGCCCTTCGGAAACGCACAGCTAGAGTGGCTGCGAGAAGCTAGGCCAGGCCCTACATTGGGCCGTTAGCGCCAAAAATATTATATTATTATAATCCGATAAAGAACGCATTACAAGTTGGTTCCCAATTCGCTGAGTTAAGCGCGATTTTCACATCCAAGGTTGTAATGGCACAGTCATTTTTCGTACCGCCTTTCGAGCGGCTGCCTTCTATCCCGATTCGGGCTCTCGTTATTACCGCGTTTATTACATCTATCGTGTAGCGTGCCTTACGGAAACCGTTTTGGCGTTACGAGAGACCTCCTGCTGTTTAAATTGTTGGCAAAAGCCTATTGTAAATTATCCGGTCACGGATTTTTCCGATCATGCCGAGCAAATAAAAAGGACGATAGGACGAAGGTTCATTTGGACTCCCCTTTCCTTTCGGCAGTAAGACTAGTCGTTGGCGCTTCCAAGGCTCAGGTAAAACGGCTTCGTGAAGAGCCGTATTAAACATTTCAGCAATTAAATTGGGTGGAGTCTTAATAGCGAATTTTAGGGCTCTATTTGGAATACCGTCCAGTCCCGGAGCCTTTCTATCGCTTACCTTTTTTCGTGGCTCGATTAATACGTTTTGACGAGCCAACTCCCTGCTTTCCTGGCGAGGAAATAGGGTCTGAATCTCAATCTATCTATCGAAGCAGTAGCGAATACGTTGTAGTCTCATTGATACAGTTTTGTATGCTTTACCCCAGACGTCGTGGTTCACAAAGATTCTTAAAACAAAGCCGCTTGCTACACTTAATCCCTGTTTTTAATCGAGTTCTCGCTCCTCGAAGGTGGGTTGCAGTTGCTGTTCATCTACATACCGAGTCCGAGATCGCTGGTAAATTTTTCGCGCTCGCTGACATGCCGTTCTGAGTTCCACTATTTCTGAGGTCCACCAGTATACTGGAGGTTGATGTTTTCCTGTTCCCAGCCTAGACATTGATGGATTACACGCATTGGCTAACAGCCGTGATACTTGCGATACGAATTCCTCTGCAGTTCTGTCTTCAATTATCGCCTCACTAACGACGAAGCTTAGAAGGTCTTCATCTAAAGTATTTACGTTCCATGCCTGCGGTGGATAGGATAGCATTGTGATCACTATGAGTGTAGTGATCATATTATTATCGGAAGAGCCTTGTCTAGTCAACTCACAGTCAGCCGCACAGTTCCACGGGACGTCACAGTGATATGAAACCCAGCAAAGGGTTAGTCCAGCTGTCTCGTTAAGAGATACGCTGCAGTCTTTCACTGCTTTAGATGTTATGATGCTGGATGTGAGGGATTTGATAGCTGCTTGACTATTGACATATATAACGACGTCACTCACATACAATGATTCGGCAGGCTTTAACAAACCCTTTTGTTATGGTTTGACCATGAATTGAGCATCGAGGTCCTTGTGAACACTACTCGTATTGGCTTTCCGAATTGACCGAGAGTCGCCCATAAACATGAACCTCTGCTGGACGTTTCACTGTGCGTTGTGGCAATTGGTCACCGTTTTCTGTCCAATCACGATTCAAATTCAACCTTTTTTGATGTTTTACTGTCAGTAATTGTTTAGGGTTGGTACCTCTGGTCATGATCTCAGATTCTGCCAAACGTGTCTTATTGTATTGATAGACAAATTAACTCCTCTACAAGATAATTTGTCCTTTGCCTTCCTCAGACTTTATCCCACTTTTTTACAAACACCTCTGATGTTCTCATATATTTTGCCGCCTATTTGACACTAATTGGCCGTCATTTTGAATAAGTTATCAAGAAAAGACTTTCAAAAGGATTTTCAAAACGCCACTCATCATGCATACAATACGCGATTTGAAGAAGTAATTAGAGACACGTTTCTATGGAACATGCTGTATATAAATGCATCGTTATTGTTTCATGACAACCAATTTAAAACGCTACATTGGTATCACTTTGATTAATTATCGCTCAGGGCTTAGTTGCATTGTGATTGTAAATCCGGAACAGAAGTTGCTTAGGTGTTCAGTTAGAGTGTGTAAGCATCGTTCTTTATTGTTATCCAGCTGGGGTCCTTTGTGTTCCTCTCGTTATATTTATTTATTGGGCTGCACTAATACACATACAAAAAGAAAAGCCAATTAAATATAAAAATTCATTCTGACAGCAAAATATAAATTTTTTTACTTACACCTATAAAGGGCGAGAAGTATGGGTGTCGTGAAAATGTTCGGTCTCGAGGTTTTGTTTATTAGTTTTTGAAAAAAACAAAAGTTGGTTGTCGTTTTTTTATAGCCTTACAATATTTAGTTTCGAATTTCGGGAAAATTGCAAGAATGAAGACGAGTAAAGAGAAATTAGCTTTGTTATTCGTTTTGCATTTCGACATTAACTCAAGCCAGTTTCCAAATAGTTTCAACGATTCAATACTGAGCATATATTTGTAGAGGGCGACCGACGATACAAATGTAGCTCTGTTGAAGGCAGAAATCGACGAATGATAGGTGAACAACCGTGGATGTTATAAAAATTACCTGTAACATTTGTAGTGAAATTTGTAGCATTGTTTGTGTATATAGAGTTTAGTATATGTCCCTTCAATTATTTCTGCATGAGTTCTCAGTTTCCCTAAGCAATGAAAAAGTGGATAATCTCATTATTCTTGGTGATTTTAACGTGGATATCCTAAGTTCCAACCCTGGAGTAGATACCTACAGGATCTCTAATGGCTGAGCATGGGTTAACATCATTTATCAATGAACCTACTAGACCAGCTTCTAGCACTTGCCTAGACCATGTATTTGGTCGCTTTAGAAACTTGGTAACTAATCTGTGTACTGGTGTTAACTTTGATCTACAAATTACTAATCACTGTTTGACTGGATTAATCCTTAGTACCTTACACAACAAAAAGAGTGTTATCGCCACTTCTCCTAAAGTCACCAAAATTAACTTAAGTCTACTAAATGATAAACTGCTGCGCGAAAGCTGGGTAGAAATTTACACTTCAAGTAACGCCTCTCAGGCGTATGAAATATTTATAAAAACCCTAAAATATTACGTTGATAACTCTAGCTTTTCCGTAGAACGAAGAAAATCTAAAACTAAACTTAAACCTTGGATGAACAATTCTCTTCTAAGAAAAATTAAACTCAAGCATAGGTTACGTATTAAATGCTTCAAGCATCCACTTAATTCTGCTTTAAAAAGTCGTTTCAATCATCTGTGCCAAATAATTAATAAAGACATCACAATTTGCCGTGATAGTTACTTTCAAAGCAGAATAAGCAATGCATGAGGGAATCTTAAAAAAAGAATGGCAAGTTGTAAATTCTATAATTAATCGCAATATAAGAAATCTTAGCGCATCTATTGTACTTAAAAGTGGAAACATTACTGTCACAGATCCTGCTGAAGTAGCTAAAGAGTTTAATGAATATTTTGCCTCAGTGGCTGATATGTCTTTTTCTAATGATCCTCCAAGACCCTGCAGCTGTTGTTGTACAACTGGCCTTGATATATGTACCCCTGTAAACAACAGTTTCTTTTTTGAACTCATTGCAGGGTTTGAGCTGTTGAAAATAAAAAACTCCCTCAACAACTCGTATTCCTGTGGCAACGATGGAATTTCTAACAACGCCTTGAAAAAAATAGCCCTCAATGTTGTTGATTTTTTCAGGTAAATTTCCTGATTTGCTGAAATGCGCCAATGTAACACCTATTTTTAAAAAGGGTAACAGAAACGAAAAAAGGAATTACAGACCAATTTCCTTACTTTCCGTAATATCGAAAATGTTTGAGAAAGCAATCAAAAGCAGAGTTCTGAAATATCTCAATAAAATAAAATTTTTCACTGAAAAGCAGTTTGGATTCAGAGAAAGCCGTTCTACGGAAGATGCGCTTTTAGATTTTTGTACATTTATTTACAAGGGACTTGATGTTAAGAAATGCTGTGCCGGGTTATTTGTAGACATTAGAAAGCATAGTGTTGGCTTTCGTGGATTTATATTAGATTGGTTTGCTTCTTATCTAAATAATAGATTGCAAAAAGTCAAAATTGGGCAGAGTCTAAGTAGTTCCAAGGAAATCAATCTAGATGTTCCCCAAGGATCTGCCCTTGGTCCCATTTTGTTCTTGATTTATGTCAACTCACTATTTGCTCTCCCATTTGCTGGTGATGTTTTAAGGTTCGCCGAACACAAGCTAGTATTAAGCAATAAGACTAAACTTATATATTTCAGTCTTACCGTGCAAGAATCCCCCGACATTGACATTGTATTCCATGCTTCTAATTGTTGTAGACATAGCTTGCTAAACTGTGCTTACGATGTACAAAGCACCAATGGTTTATATGATACAAATATTGCCTGTAATGTGAATTGCTTCAAAATTGAAATAGTTGAGCATTTTAAATACTTAGGTGACAATACTTTGAGTTGGCGCGAACACATTTCAAGCAATATCTACTATCGTCCCTATGTAGTCCCTACCGTCTTGGGAAATACTGCTCTACAAAGATTTTAAAAACTTTGGGATTTTCCACTCCAGATTACAGTACGGAATAAGCTGCTGGGGAGGTGCTTACCTTAATAAACTCCAACAGCTGGTTGTCCTACAAAAAAGTGCTATAAGGAAGGTTTGTAAATCGGCTCGGTTAGCACACTCCATGGAGCTATTTAGAAAAATGAAAATTCTGCCTGTAAGGCATCTTTACTTCTTTAAAGTCCTTAACATTTTCTTCATAAGAGGTGGCTACTTGCAGAGCCCTAACTCTGATTCCTATAACCTTCGAAGCAACACACCAACATTCGTCTGTATTCCTTTTTTTCGCACCTCCAGCTACAGAAACTTCTATTCAATTGTTTCTTGCAAACTATTTAATGGTCTTCCCGCTGATATACGAATCGTTAGAACTCTTACCGGAATTTAAAAAAAAAGTTAAAGTGTGGCTTCTTGATATTAATCACTATGAAATCGATACTTTGTTGCGCTTCATTATTTGATGTAAATCTGCCTTAATGCTTTTTCTATTTTTGTATTAAATGAATTTGAATGAATTTTAATATACATACACTTGTACACCCCACATTGAATTTATCTGAAGTGACATTTATCTCTATTTATTGGGTTTATAACTTTCGTGCGGTTTTTTGTCAAAATTTGAACGTTTTTTTAAGAAAAACATGTACAATAGTATTATTCAAAGTATTGCCCATCTGAAGCTATGACTTTTTCCCATCTTTCTGGCAATTTGTGGATCCCATCCCAAAAGAACTGCGCCGGCTTGGCAGCCAAGAATGAATCAAGCCAATTTTTGATATTCTGCTCTGATGTGAACCGTATTTCAGTGAGGGCGTTCTGCATCGACCGGAACAAATGGTAGTCAGAAGGGGCAAGGTCTGGGCTATAAGGCGGGTGGGATAAAACTTCCCATCCACTGTTTTCCAAATAGTTCTTAACCGGAATAGCAACGTGGGGCCGAGCGTTGTCATGATGGAAAATTATTGCCTCGTGTCTGGTCGCATATTCCGGGCGTTTTTCGGCTACTGCTCTCTTCAAACGGATTAATTGTGTTCGGTAGCGTTGTCCATTGATGATTTCACCTGGTTTTAGTAGCTCATAATACAGCACACCCTTCTGATCCCACCAAATATAGAGTATTACCTTCGCGCCATGGATATTCGGCTTTGCCGTTGATTTGGCTGGTTGGGCGGGTTTCACATATGATTTTTTGCGCTTGGGGTTGTCGTAATGGATCCATTTTTCATCACCAGTAACAATCCGATGCAAAAATGACTTCCTTTTGTGGCGTTTCAGCAGCTTTTCGAACATGCAAAACCGCCTTTCGACGTCTCTCGGCTTGAGTTTATGTGGAACCCAATTTCCTTGCTTTTGAATATATCCAGCTGCTTTTAAACGTTTTGAAATGGCTGCTTGAGTGACACCCAAAGATTCTGCGAGCTCTTCTTGTGTTTGGCAACAATCTTCATAGAGTAATGCTTCCAGTTCTTCACCTTCAAACTTTTTTGGCTGCCCAGGACGTTCATCGTCTTCCAAGCCAAAATCACCACTTTTAAATCGTGCAAACCACTTTTGGCACATTCGCTCAGCTAGCGCATGTTCACCATAAACTTCCACCAAAATACGATGACTTTCGGCAGCAGTTTTCTTCATATTAAAGTAATGAAGAAAAACTCCCCGCAAAAACACTTTTTCAGGCACAAAGTTCGACATATTTGAGTGAAAAAAAATTATTGTTGTTTACCCTTCAAATGAATGACATATACTGAAATGACGTACAATGACAGTAGCTTTCCAACGCATGTTCCAATGGAATAATACAAGTTACGCCATCTCTTAGCAAACCCCACGAATTAAGTTATTGACCCAATATTTTCACTGAATAAAATTGTCACTATCTATTCTCATAATTTAGACAAATTGTAAGAAATGTAAGATTTGTAAGAATTTGTATAAAATATGAATGATTGTATGAGAATAAAGAATAAAAATTAAAAAATTAAAAAAACTCGGCTTGAATGACATGGCTGCGCCACAAATACTAGAGTGGGTCAATAAGTCCCTGAAAATTAACACAAATTGTGTCGTCACCTTAAATTTTTTTTTTGTCAAGAATCATCTTTCAAAAGAACGCACCCAAATTTTCAGACAGATCTGTCAAATAGTTTTGTTGTGGCAGCCATTTTATATAGACGCTTACTAGCATTTTCGTTAAAATGGAAAAAAAGTGAATTTCGAATGCTCATTAAACACTATTTTTTGCGAGAAAAAACTACCACGCAACCCAAACAAAAGCTTGACAAATATTATGGTGACTCTTCACCATCGATTGGAACCATTCACCACTGATTTACTCAATTTCGGTGCGGTCGTTCAAGCACAAGTGACGCCGAACGTTCTGGTCGCCACACCAGAAATAGTCGACAAAATCCATGGTTTAATAATGGACCGATCGGCGAGTGAAAGTGCGCGAGCTTGAAGAGGCCACAGGCTTATCACATGGCTCAGTGATTTCGATTTTACATAAATATTTGGACATGAAAAAACTTTCCGCAAGATGGGTGCCGCGTTTGCTCACAATCGACAGCAAACGCATTCGTTTGACAAATTCAAAGGTGTGTTTGGCGATGCTCCCCGAAAAATTCGGCTGAATTTTTGCGGTGTTTCGTAACCGTGGATGAAACCCGGATACACCACAACACACCAGAGACCAAGGAACAGTCAAAACAATGGACTTCTCCTGGTGAATCGAAGCCGAAGAAGGCCAAGGCGGGTTTGTCAGTAAACAAGGTCATTGCGACAGTTTTTTGGGATGCGCGCGGTGTTATTCACATCGATTACCTTGAAAAGGGTAAAACGATCACCGGCGATTTGGAGAAAAAACGGCCGCATTTGGCGAAGAAAAAAGTTCTTTTTCACCAGGACAACACACCGACGCACAAGTCCGCAGTCGCAATGGCAAAATTGCATGAGTTAGGCAACGAATTCCTCCCTCATCCAGCATATTTCCCAGATTTAGCCCCCTGCGACTATTTCTTGTTTCCAAACATGAAGAAATGGCTCGGAGGTAAGAGATTTGGGTCGAATGAAGAGGTCAACGCTGAAACAAACGCTTATTTTGAAGGGCTCGAGAAATCGTATTATTTGGAGGGCATCAAGAAAATTGAAGGAGACTATGTTGAAAAATAAAATGTTTTTATACCACCCTCGTATGGTGTGCATCATTGACCTTCCGAGTCCGTTATTGCCTTTACTATCCGCAAATTCGAGTCTCAGTGTACGTTATTGGATAATACGCGACCGAGTAGACCACATCCAGCCCGTAGTGATGAGAACATTGCGGCTGTGGCGGCGAGTGTGGCTGAAGACCGTGAGCAATCGATTCGACGCCGATCTCAACATATGGGCTTATTGTATTCGACAACTTGGCGAATTCTAAAAGACGATCTTAATTTAAAAGCTTAAAAAATCCAACTTGTTCAAGAATTAAAGCCGCCAGACTTGAATTTACGCTTAAATTTCAGTCAATGGGCTCTGCGACAGCTCAATGAAGATCCGCGGTTTTCGCATCGAATTTTGTTCAGTGATGAGGCCCATTTTAGCTCAACAAAATTGTCGCATTTAGGCAGACGAACAACCTGAAGAGTATGTCGAACTACCGCTACATAGATCGTATGATATCACACCTTTAGACTTTTTTCTTTGGGCTTTTTTGAAGTCAAAGCCAGCTACGATTCAGGATTTGGAAGCCGACATTACTCGCGTAATTCGGCAAATACACGTCGCAATGCTGGAAGCAGTGATCCAAAATTGGACCTTCAGAATGGACCATGTACGGCGTAGTCGCGGGCAACATTTACACAAAATAATATTTAAAAAGTAAATGTCAGAAACTGTTCTTTCAGGCCATAATAAAGTTTCTACCATCCAAATTCATTTTATGTGTTTTATTTAAAATTATAAAAAATAAGTCTAAATGAATCACCCTTTAGAAGGGATTAGCACTGTGATCATGGAAGAGGTTTCCCTTCCCCATCAATGGGTAATACCTTGGGCCTGACTGACTTGAATGGGGCGTTAGGGAAACACATCTCTTCCTCGTCAACCCAATTGCCTAACCATTAATGGGGTCTTAACACCGTTAGGTAGGATGGTGAACTTTTTACGAATGTTAACACACATTTTGACTAGAACATCCATTATAAGGCATTGCACGTATATCTCGGAACTCTTTTTTTTTTTCTCTGCAAATATTTAAATTGTTCACACTGTTTGCATCACGCTATATTCTCTTCGAAATATTTCTGCTGACAAACGTTCTTTCCATTGTCATGTCGACTAGGCATTCTACAGATACATATTATCTATGCAATTCACCTTTTACACTGGTTAGCAAGACTAAACGACATACAAATTTGAATTTCAAATCAATTTCAAGAAGGATAAAAAAAAATACTCGCTGAACCTAAAGATAGCAGAAGATATTTTTTTTGTGGGGTTGGGGTTGTCAGCAACCCTAACATGTCGATAGATGTACGAGGGGCGGCTGATAAGTTCGGGGCCTAAGGCATTAAGTGAAAGAAGAGATCCGATTAAAAAAATTTATTTCTCAATATAATTTCCCTCGAGTGAAATGCATTTCTTACATCGGGCCTACAGTGCCTTAATACCACCGAAAAAATATTTTTTTTTTTTTGCCTTCAAAATGTCTGTTTCTCATCTGCAAATCTTCGGCCTCGTAACTACTTTTTCAAATTGGAAAAAAGGAAAAACTCACTCGGGGCCAAGTCTAGGCTGAGGGGTGGGTGGTCTATTGTTGAAAAACCTGTGTACGCTTCCGTACAACCGCTTCACGTGCCTGAGTCAATAAATTTGCCTAATATTGACCATTCAGCGTAGTCCCCTTTTGCAGATAATCAGTCAGCAAACCACCTTCGTTGTCCCAAAAAACAGTCGTATTTGTACATATGTCGATTTGTTTATCATTGGATGATTGTGCTGAAGAATATAAATTTAAGAATTCTTAAAGAATTTAAGGCCTGCATTTCTTTATACTCTCTTGTAGCTATACAGATACAATCATTATTTACTCCTAATACTGTACACTTGTGCTAAATATGCCGGAAATTAATATTTAAATATTAATTATGAGGAAATCGCTCAAGAAATATACACATATGTTATAAAAAAAAAAAAAAAATCCTAAGATGGTATCTTCCTAAAAAAAATAAAGCACATTTTATTCAAGGAGATACATATACTATTCATACGAAGTACTCGTATCTTACACCTTAACTTTTGTTGTCTGTGATGAGAAATGGGGTGTATACTAGCACTAGGGTTACTTTATTTAACATTCACTCCTGAACTACCACACGTACCACCAATGAAACGTACTCGTACTCGTACACTCTGCTTGTATCCAGACCACGAAATAAAAATCATTTCTTGTCATTCTATGGAGTACTTGACAGACGAATGAATATTAGTTATTTCCCAATCTTATTGCAGTCATGTCAGTACTCATAACGCATGACTTTTATGTCACTGAAACGAAGGAACTCAATATCCAATCAAATTTGTGTTAAACAAACCAAAACATGAATTGTTAGATGGGTAATTTCATGTACGTGTATGCATGTAGGTGTACGAGGGCAAGGTGAAAAGTTCTCGGCCTGACGCAGAGATGGCGTTCCAATCAGCAAAAATTTGTTTCCTGCCTGGGAGATCTGCCCTAAGAATCTAGAAGTGTGAAATTAGTAGAGGCACACTATGAAAAAATTGAGTGTATATCTAACTTACAAGACAAATAATTTTCTGACGATGCATACTCGTAGCAGTAAGGAAGACTGGTTCGATGAACCCACAATCTATGGACTAAGCAACCATACAATAAAATAGTATACAGACGGGTCGGGAACGGAGGAAGGAACTGGGGTAGCAGGGTTTGTGTCAAGCCTGGAGCACTCCGAATATATGGACAATAGTACCAGTCAGTGGCGTGGCGTCCATACAAGCCGATTCCTTCCGGCTTCCCTTTTCAAATATCAAACATTTTTATTTTGCCACTTGCCAACCATCACATTCAATTATTAGTTCATCAAACCATTTTTCATAACTTTATACACGCTCGAAGATGAAATGCTGCGACCACTTCGGTTGTTTATTCATTTTTACTCATACATAAACTCGCACAAATAGCCGAGATAAGTATGAACTCCGCTAGCGAGAGACAACTTCTTTTTCAAAAGAAAGCGTGCAATGAATTTTTTTTTTTAAAGCCGTTCATTTTCCGGCTTATGCATTCATTTCTTCACAGTACGAACTTTCAACTCTATTCCTTTCTGGCATATAGTAGAAGTTTACTTGCGATTTCTTTGTCTAACATACATTCGCTTATGAGGAAAATAACCCGAAATTTCTCGGTTTTTTTGGATGAACATTGGTGGAGGAGAAAGGTTTTAGTTCGAGGGAGTTTTTTTTTTTTTATTGTAGGCAACGAAATAAGCCGACGAAAATCGAGTTATGGGTAATGTAGTGGTTCGAACGGCGTTTGAGGTTTTTCTTACTTTGGGTATTTTTTTTTTTTTGCAAATTTGAAATGACGGTTGCAAATCGGTTGTGTAATTGTGCGTGATTTATTGAAAATTTGGATGCAAATTTTTGTGATTTTTGTGACTGCTAATTATTAGAAAATTTAAAAAATTTAGCAATTACATATTGGTAGTTAAGTTAGTGTTTTAAATTATTAAATTATTATAAAACAGCGAGTGAGCTAAGTGAATAGTTATTAGCTATATACCAAGTAAGTAATTATAAATCTACTCAAGAGGTGCCCCATTGAAGATTCTTATTATTCTTAGACAAGATGTCTCTAGTTAATGTTGAGTGTTGTTTAACTGATTTTCTTCTAAAAGAAACCCACGAGTTTAGAAAGCTTTCTTTTTTGCAAAAAAAAAAAGTTATAGAACTAGGTCTCTCGACACCATCAATGAAAATTGATTATTTGCATGAATTTGGCGAATATCGCATAGAGACTTCTTTAGGGAATTCTTACGAGACTCATAATAGAAAAGTTGATCGCAATCGCGATTTAATGTAGCGTTTCATAGACACTGTAGTTCTTCTAGGAAAACAAGAGCTGGCATTCCGTGGCATCAGAGACTCGATGGCAATATCATCCGCGTATAGTGAACGTCTTATTCAATTGCAGAGAAGACATAGAGCTTGCGAAGCAAGAGATCGAGTGTTTTGAGTCATGGATTCATTCTGAATTTTTAAACTCATTTGACTCAATCTATGAGAGCGTAAGTGACTGCTCAAAACCTCCACGTAAATGCCGACTACTTAATATTGATTCAAAAACAAATTATAGCCGAATTTTTGTAGCAATTATAGATAATGTTACAAGTCAGATTAAGAATAGGTATAGTTCATGTAGTTCATATATTTTCTTTGATTTATTAAAGAAATCAAAATATGGATATTTTTCTAATTCAATGCCGGATGACAAAATATCTTCTGTAATTACCCCATTTCCTGGCATTTTAGTTATTTTACTACTTTAAAAAATGAACTCAAAGTTTTATACACTACCGCTTCAGTTAAAAAGCTTGATGTTTTTCAACTTTATAAGCATTTTAATACGGAAATGCTTAGAGATACTTTTTCTCAAACGCTAACATTGTGTGAAATCTTTTTAACCCTGCCTTTGACTGTGGCCTCTGTCGAAAGATTTTTTTCGACTTTAAAAATAGTCCACACTTAAGAAATTCTCAAAAAGAAGAAAGACTCTCAGACCTGGCACTTTTATCTATCGAAAAGCACCTTCTTTTAGAAATTAAAAATAACTCAAATTTTTATGAAAGAGTTTTAGCAGAATTCGTAAAAAAGAATCGTAGGATAGCTTTAGAGTACAAATAGGTAGTACATAATTGTAATTGCTAAATTTTTTATATTTAACAACGCTCCGAGTTATCAATAACTTATATAGATTACTTTGCCCAGAACGGCTTCTTTCGAAGATGAGCTCATTGTCTACGTAAATTCTAATGACTTAAGGTATAACAAAGGCGGCTTAGGTTGCATATCTTAAGTCTGTGTTTCGAATAAGCACCAAAATGGTAAGTCTTCAATAAAACATCTTACTTAAAAATTTTTCGGCTTCCCTCTCTTGAAATTTCACCCCACGCCACTGCTAACTACTGCACCAAAAAGGGGTTTGTACCTCGTAGTACAATGAATCGAAATCGAGTCTGAGTGCTCCAGGCTTGGTTTAGAGAGATAGCCCAGGTTATGGGTCCTACGGCCTCTACAACGCCTACGCGCCATCGTGTGCGATTTCTGGAAATGTGCCTCAGCTCTCCCCAACTCTTTCCCAGTTGTCGTACTTCCGTCTCAACTGTTCTGCGCCACGTACTCCTAGGACCGCCGCGTATCCTGCCATCCTGGCCACAGATAAATGTGTCCAAATCAATCTTGACAACAAATACAGAAATTGCGACATACGAGTAGTAATGGTCAAGCAGCTATTAAGGTGCTCGTACTTGACCCTCACGTTATTAGATCTGAGCTGGATACCCGGCCATTTTAATAGATGGTTATAAAGACTCGCTAGCAAGGCAACGGTCAGCAGAACGTTTCATAGGATTAAAACAATTCTGTGGAATAGGGTATTATAATATATTCTTAAAGAAGAAGAATCTAGAAAGACCTTCAAGATTTGAGGCAAGCTAAGATACTCTTAACGAACTGAAAAAGATTTTAGGCATGTACTCGTATTAGCCTAAATAAAAGTAACCTACGTATCCTAACAGGCTTTTTAACAGAGCATTGCAAACTTAAGGAACACATAAGGAAACTAGGAATATCAGATGGGAAAGCCATTTGTAGATTCTGTAAAGAGACAAGTAAGACTCTAGAACTACTCTGGAATCTTATGGGGGCGTTTGCCTATAAAAGAATTCATTATTTGGGAAAGTACTAAATATCAGAAGAAGAAATTCTAACTGCAGACCGCTTCTCATTCTCAGATTCTTAAGAGAAACTGGACTAGAGAGGGTGCTCTAGGGTGGACTATTCTTGCCAAGGCTAAATCAGAGTGCTTGGCTCTCAGGCATAATGCTGAAAGGTATTGAAATGCGAGTGGAACTCTAATGAGGGAATAAACCTCTCCAAGGTATTAGTGGGGGCACAACAGACCATAAAGTCACAATGAAAGACTCCCTTCTCACAAATAGTAATAATAATAATCTACAGGAAAACTGTAAGCCTTACGTAATTATCATGTCCGAGAATTGTGTGCATTGAATATTTTGCGTTCGATTAAGAGGTAGACTTGTCGAAATTGATACAGGTTTGTTGAAGATAGAGCGACGTCTAGAAAATCATGAAAAGAAAGATGAAAAGTGGTATAACTCCTTCATGGTAAAAGTCGGAACAATGCTTATAACAGTTTCGGTAGAAGCAGCTCCTATCTTAGAAACACTCCCTGTACTATCAATGACACCTGAATACTATCAGTATTGAAAATAAGAAAGAAAACCAAGAACATTTTTTTAATACGACTATGCTTTCCAAAATTTGGTTAGCTTCAAATGGAAATAAAAACATACGGGTAAATTACAATACGTGTTGAACGGATTGTACCCTATCCTATCCTCTAACACACTCCCAATAAAGAGAGCGTGGCGTTGCGAAATTTGTAAAACAAATGGAGTGGATCTTTCAATGCATAGAATGTTTTCACAATTTTTAAAAGATTTCATCAGTAAATTGTTGTTACAACGTTTTGTTAGCAAGTAATGGGCGTGGCTGCCAAAATTTGTAACCGAAGTTCACGGATTCTGATGAGATGTTCACAATAAGACTTAATCATCACCGTAAATAGCTTTGAAGAAGCAATATGTTGTTTTTTTTAATGAAACGCCCCCAAAAAATGGGCGTGGCCATATACAATGTATGGATGAAATGTAAAGAAAGTCAACGTTTATATATTCCATTCAGACAATATTTTCTCAGTTTCTAACAGAAAAAATTGAGAAAAATAAAATTTTTTTAAAAGTGGACAGGAATTGTCTGCCAAAATTTGTAGCCGAAGTTCACGGATTCTGATGAGATATTCACAATAAGACTTAATCATCGCCGTAAATAGCTTTGAAGAAGCAATATGTTTTTTTTTTTATTTTAATGAAACGCCCCCAAAAAATGGGCGTGGCCATATACAATGTATGGACGAAATGTAAAGAAAGTCAACGTTTGCATAATCCATTCAGACAATATTTTCTCAGTTTCTAGCAGAAAAATTGAGAAAAACTGAATTTTTTTAAAAGTGGACAGGAATTATCTGCCAAAATTTGTAACCGAAGTTCATGGATTCTGATGAGATATTCACAATATCCCGTCTATCGGTGGATAAAGCTTATTTACTAAATTCCATCTACTTTCCTCAAAGTTTAAGGCCCAAAAACTGGTGACGTACGAACGGACAGACGGACATGGTTAGATCGATTTTGCTTTCAATCCCCATGCATGAATGAAGTCAGTTGTCTAGGTAGGCCTTAAGTGTACATCTTCTCACGAATTTTTTCACAAGCTTTATCCTGAATAACTGTTTTTTTCTGTTTGTTTTATTTTTGAATATAATTCTTAAAAAATTTTGCAGATTATTTTATATTTTATCTTATTTTCTTTGTTCTGCTGATCAAAAAATTATTATATTCTGCTGATCAAAGACATACTATATTTCATTGCTGGTTTTGTTTTGTAATTTTCTGCAGATCAAAAAATAATTTTCCATTGATCGAAAAGTTGATAATCAATCAATTTTATTTTGCTGTTAAAAAGACCCTTTATTGCTGATCGATTAAATGGTAGATTTAATGGTAGGAGATTGTAGGCTCTTTCATTTTCGGAAGAGAAACTCTCGGTTTTTTCAGGACTTTTAATATTTTGCTTAGGAAGACAACTATAAGCGAATACTAAGGACTATCTGCTACTCTTCTACCTATCATGTGTGAAATTTATTTACCGTCATTATCCAGTTAATCGATTGCCCCTGACCGCTGACCATCAAATTATGCAATCCATAAAGTGAGTAATTGCGCATAAATTTTTTGAAATTAAACATTCCGTGGTCTACCACCTACTAACATCTGTGTGCGATAAATTTTTCACCCCATAACTGCTCGGGGCGGGCAATATTTAATAGTAACCGCACACATACACACACACACACTTAAGTTGCTAATTAGAGCAAACAATTGACACCGGACAGCAATTTGTACCGTCATTGTTGGGACGTCCTCCACCAAGTAGTATTTCAGCGGCTAGGTGCGCCGCAATAAAACTCTTCTCCTTTGGCTACCTATAGATACGAGTACTCATGCTACAATGATATATATTTTAATTTTCATTGCAGTTACACATTCCAGCACGCCAGTAATTTGCCTCGTCATCGAGGGTGGGACGAATACAATACGTGCGGTCCTTGAATACGTGACAGATACCCCACCAGTTCCCGTTGTGGTATGCGATGGATCCGGTCGTGCAGCCGATTTAATAGCATTCGTGCATAAGTAAGTACCAGCCGAGCAGTCAGCACGTTTCGACTTGGGCTTGTTTGAGAGTTTTGCCATCACAGCTGGAATATCCTACTTTGTGTGTCCTGCTGCTGACCTATGCCACATGAGTATCCTATTGCCAATATCCCGTGTAGTATTTACCATTAGGTCTAGTGGTTCGACCTGCCCCTAGAATTCAAAATGCCGTCATTGAATTGACCATTAAAACCAAATGGTGACTTTGATTATGAGTTTCGATATCCGGTCTATGAACGGCACTGGATAACCGCAGAAGAAGCTGAATACAAAGTAGATGCACATACTCGTAGTCCTGTGATTGCAAACACAAACAAGACCGAACCGTAACTGGCTGGATAGAAGAAAACTTTCTTTGTTATTTCATACATTTGCCTTAGATATGCGTCGGACGGAGATGAGCAACCTGTTTTGGAATCGATGAGGGAGTATTTGATTGGAATGATTCAGAAAACTTTCGAAGTCGGAATGGAACAGGCGGAGAAACTTTATCATGAACTTCTGGAGTGTACACGCAATAAGAATCTGGTAAGTATCGGCTTCGGGTTTGGGGTTTGGAGGTGTATCTATTTGTAGTTATCTGTCTGTTTGTCTGTCAATGGAATATTGAGTCCTGCTATCGAGGATATTTATCTTTTCTTTAATTCTATTGGTATTGGCTTCATTTGATTTTCAGTATCCGTTGGCATCGTAAAGATGTATAAAACAGGTGAAGGCTTTGCCTACAAATAAAGAGACACGGCCGGTCGTTGGCGTACATTTCAATAGGGAGCACATTTAATGAGACGTAAATGTTACAAGCATGGTTGGAGGGGAATGCCTCAGTTCTGGCATTTTGAAATGGCTTTGGCATTTAGGGGGAATGGGATCCTTTGCAAATTTAATGCTAGATTAACTTTATTTTTCATTTGCCTGCTTGTGATTATTTTATTTGATTACTTTGTTAAATTTGTAATTTAATTCCCATTGGCGTGATTAAATGGTGTTCGGTATGCTTGTGGCATATACAAGGTGAGTTGTACTCGTAGATGGACAATAAGGGTCTTTTGAAATGTGTTGCTGAATGAATTTCCTGGAAATTTTGGGACCAAGCTTATAATGATTTTGGTTATGCTATACGGAGTTGCTACCAATGGTATACGATGGCCGCCGTAGATGGTAATTTGGCTATTGAAAATGAATGTGTGAATGTGGCTACTGAAACTGGATATGAATCTTTTTGATTACGTCGATGTGGGTATTCAAATTACTAAAAAAAATTTTCTTTTGCTTTGATCTTTGTTCGATCTCACAGTTGATTGATGTGATTCTCAGAATTTAATGCAGAGCTTGGGCCAAGTCACCGATTTTGGATATCCTTTTATGTTGACAGTATACATTTAGTTTTCCCGTCAGCAAAATTTTCGGCATTATTTTGTGTGTACCCGATTATTTGAGATGTCTACAGCCTCAGCAATCTCACGCACTTTAATTTTCCGATCGTCCATCATCATACCTGGGTTGGTGATCTTCAATTGGACGTCCAGGACGCTAAGGGTTCTTTGTGCTCATATCAGCGCATTCGGAACCATTTGTAAATCATTTCAAGTGACGGTGCAAAGTCCCCGTAATGTTTATCCAACTTTGCTTTGGTTTCCGCAGCTGTTTTCTTCTTCAAATAACAATATTGTATACGAAAAGTTTCCTGCTTTCAATGGCTGTCAAACACTAAACTAAATGACATATCTGTGTAGTATTTTGTATGTCATAGCTTGAAGAATGTTACCACAAGAAACAAACGTCAATTTGCGTCTGGCACTGCCACCTGTCGAGATTGTACGAAATTATCGAACGCCCTATTTTAGACGTTTCTTTCTCAGTGCCTCCAAATGCCCTGCTGACAGTCCATTGCGCCCTTCCTAGGAAGTCAATGCCGCCGGCATATGTCAGTATTGATTTGTGAGTTCTGGACAATCTTTTCGAAAACGATGTTAAAGAAGTCACGCGATGGTGTATCATCTGCTTGACATCAAGCTGTTTGCGGTTATTGAGCAGCATCCGACACCGGACCCTCAGTACTCTGAGTCGGTACACAGAGTTTATCTTTCGTGCGAACGTTTTCACTATCAATGCGTTGGCGCAGATTGGTACTGCGTACAGAAGAATGCATTGAACTACCTGTGCTAGGATGTGATAATATTCTAAAGATACTAATATCCCGGGGTATCCGCATGTATGAATCGCAAACCCGAACAATGGATGCAGAGAATGCGTCTACCTACTAATCCACACCCTTCACACTTCTACCACTCTCCCCATGGGACTGCCGTTAGATATCACTTCGCGGGGCTGGTTAGCAACTTTATACTATATCATGTGCATTTGCTGTTTCGGCTCTTCTTAGTCTTTCGACTCTTTCCAGCTCGTTTTGTATGCTCGTTATGAAGAAACAGGTCTCCATCCAGTTGTCCCCTGACCTCGTCCTTAGAAGCTATGGGCTTGGCAGGCTCATTCTGCCTGTGTTCCACTGCGAGCTCCTCGTCATCCACTATATGTGTCCAAATCTGTGGAGATATTTTCGATAGCCGCCGTGCCTGGGCAGACCTCGATGGTGGGGATCAGCTTGTGGATCCAACTGCATTTTGCCGTGTTATCCTACCTGGCTTGCCACAGTGCTACTTGTTTTACCCTCCTGGTAACGCTAGCTTCTTGCCTGTTCGCAATTCGCTAATGTAAACCCTTTGCATTTCGTTAGCGAGAATGTTGATGGGGATCATACCGGCTATAAAACAGACTGTTTCGTCCGAAATTGTTCGGAAACCGCTAATAGTTCTGATTGCGCAGAGCCTGTATGTAGACGAGAGCTTCCTTCTTGTTTTCTTCGTTGTGACTGCCCCCGCCCAGAGCGGGACAGCGTATAGAAGGATTGAGCTTATCACTTTGGACAGCAGGATTCTCCTGGCGTATCCAGGCCCACTGATGTTTGGCAGCGTACGGGAAAGTGCTGCTTGCATATGCTTTTTGACTTGAATACTCGATGTGCATTTTGAAGTTCAGCTTGTTGCCGAGCATAATACCTGGTTATTTTAATGTCTCTTTAGACCTGATTGTCTGGTTCGCCGAATTAAAGTAATTTTTTACGTCGTGCGTTACTACTGCGCAGTATTTCTTTGTGCCCCCTCGCCACGTTCTCTCTAGTATTGCTTCAGTTGCTGTATAACTATGAAGTAGTCTTCTGCTTTGGTCTTGGCTTGGTCCTTAAACGTTGCGCATTATCCTTTTACGCTCTTCTCTTGATCCCTTAATGGTTAGACCACGTTAAAAAAAAGCTAGTGTAGCTCTCTGTTCCTTTAAAAAAAAGGCCATTAGCACTAGTTGGGGTATGCAACCCCTTACCATATATTAGCTCTACGTATCCCTTGTCCAGATCCGCATGCATGTTCATCAGCGGTGCACTAAGAATCATTCCTTCTGCAGTATTATATGAAATGTATAGTTTGTCTTACCGAAACTAAGATTTGATCGTAACTTTCGAATATCAGTTCTCGCCTCGGATGCAATCAGTAACAGTTGAGAGTCTCTCACGATGTGCCAAATCTCTACTCAGATTTGACCTAGGCTTGATTAAAAAAGTTTTAATTGATTGATTTTGCTAAAAAGATCGCAGATCAGCACTGTTAGCGGTTTCCTCTCGGGATACTGCTTTTAGGTCTACATGCTAAAGGGCTTTCTCCAGGAACTGCATTAACGCGGAGGAAAACGGAACGTCCCTCCATTTCCTTTATATCTGTCCAGCCCTGTCCAAAAAAAGACTGCTCCATCTGGGGGTTCTTCTTTTCAACGTCCTCCGCGACCTGGCGAATATTGAGATCAAAAGCATTCTCTACTTCATAAAAAGCTTCGGCTGATTCAATTAATTCTTTAGGGAGGTAGTGGTATCACCATGGAATGCAGTACAGCAACCCTAACCTAACCTAATCTAACCCATCGATATGACAAAGGGTCTCTCGATCGGCTTTGTTGCATGAGCTTTGCAAATGCTCAATACTCGTAGTTTTAGCTTTTGGCGGTAATAAACAAGCATACATATGTACGTGGTCGCTATTTAGTGTAGGAACCCTCCATCATAGAGGGTGAATTTTCCCAAAACATAATACTTGGGGTTTTATTAAATTTTAAGATATCTATGGCAGCACTTCTTAAGTACTCCTAATTTTGAGGGACTACCGGTTGTAAAGGGTGACTAAAAAGCAATGATAGTTTTTCCAATTGCTATGTTTCAGCAGCTGTCAAATTTACCAATGACATCCAGCTGTCAAAATATTCAGTAAGGTTTGCATCGTTTGACGTTTCCCGAACGTGTGCAAATTATTAAAAAATTTTATCGAAACTCCGGCTCAGTTGTAAATACGCAACGTGAATTTCGTCTTGAGGTCGGTTGTCATCATGGCTTCAGTGCGCAGGCAATTCGTCGCACCGTGGACAAGTTTGTGCGTGAGTACACTCTTTTGGACCTTAAGCCATCAATCAGACACATGCGAAGTGAAGAAAACATAGCCGAGGTCGAATCGGCGCCGATTAGCTGAATTGGGCTTCGCCAGAGGGTCAACCAGACTTATTTTGGGGTTGGATTTGGGCCTACATCCGTATAAGATTGTGCTGACGCAAGAATTGATGCAGGGCGACCATAGACAACGCCGTGAGTTCGCTAATTGGGCGCTGGAAATGTTGGCCGGAGATCCGGATTTTGACCAAAAAATCTTCTTCTCGAACGAGTCCCATTTTTGGCTCAGCGGCTATGTCAACATGCAAAATTGCCGTTATTGGAGCGACAACAATCCACAAGTGTTCGACCAAGCATCAATGCATTCACAAAGATTGACTGTTTGGTGCGGTTTATGGCACGACGGCATCATCGGACCTGATTTCTTTCGAAATGAGGAAGGAAACACCGTTACCGTCAATGGTTCTCGGTACAGAGCGATGTTAACTGACTTTCTGTGGCCAGAGCTCGAAAACATCGATATATCCAAGCTGTGGTTCCAACAAGACGACGCTACATGCCACACAAGCGACGCAACGCTCGAAGTGGTGAAGGAGAAATTTGGCGACTAGGTCATCTCACGGCGAGCGTTCATCAATTGGCCGCCGCGATTATGCGACTTGACACCCCTCGATTATTTTCTCTGGGGCTACGTCAAGTCCTTAGTCCACGCTAACAAGCCAACTACTTTGAACGAGCTCGAGACCAACATTCGATACGCTTTTCCCGGAATAACGCCGCACATATTGGACCGAGTCATCAAAAATTGGACCGTTTGAGTCACTGCCAGCGAAACCGAGGCCATTTAAATGATGTGCTATTCCATACATAATGGCATGAATGTAGCTTCAGAATAAAGCTAGAATCAATTTGATATCTCACACCGTTGTTGTTTTATTTAAATTTATTTTCCTATCGTTCTTATCTGGTCACCCTATATGAGCCTCTAAAGTAGGTTAATCGTGTATCTTCAAAACCAAATCTGATTTTTTAAATTTTTAGCCTGCAATCCATGACTTAATGGAAGACATTTAACGATAATTGTATTATTTTTATTTCCAAGGAGTTTTCCATATTTTACATTCATTAAAACCACACATGCGAGTATCTACCTAAATCGTTCCCTTGATGCTCATTATCTTTACTTGACCTTCTTAGATTAACACTTCCCAATTTAATTAATTAAATCACTTAACGAGCAAACATTTACAGAACTCTTGGAATTCCATTTCAGATAACAGTTTTTCGAATCCAGGAGAAACCCGAAGGTGAAGCCCAAGAGCTGGATCAAACGATACTCACAGCCCTCTTCAAATCGCAACACCTCAGCCCGCCCGAACAGTTAAGTTTAGCTCTGACCTGGAATCGTGTAGATATAGCACGTAGTGAGATATTTGTCTACGGACAAGAATGGCCAATGGGTAAGTGATGTGAGAGTCCTTGTTCATTGAATGAGGATAATATATTTCGTTCCACTTTTGTTTCATGGGCACAGGTGCACTCGATGAGGCAATGATGCAGGCACTTGAACATGACCGAATCGATTTTGTTAAACTACTACTAGAGAATGGTGTTTCCATGAAGAAGTTCTTGACAATACCGCGGCTAGAGGAGTTGTACAATACCAAACATGGTCCCGCAAACACGTTAGGGTAAGTGGTGGAGATGTGATCCATACTCGAGATGAGACCAATTCCAGGTGTTTGTGATATGTTTTTCCACTTTTCGTAGGTATATCCTGAGAGATGTGAGACCACATATACCAAAGGGATACGTATATACACTGCACGATATAGGATTAGTTATTAACAAATTGATGGGCGGTGCATATAGGTGAGTGTAGAGATGGGAAAAAATTTGGAATTGAATGGACATGTTTCAGGGTTTCTTCTGTTTTCGACAAGTCCAAGGTAAAGTATGAATAAAACTCAGGCTTCTAGTCAAGTATCATCAACAGCTCATAGACGATAAATAAGACTGCTTTGCAGGAGACATACTCGTATAAATATTATTGCTTAGTCAAAGGACCTCTAGCGCGAAGGACAAATTATGATCTGCCATAAAATCTGAGCACTTTTCTTCATAGAAACCAATGAAATTACCCCTAAGTATTTTACGATCCACGGTGCAGATGACGAATGATAGTCCCCGTCAGACTTAAAGATTAATAGCCACTTAGTAGCCAGCTTACAGATTGACTCCATTCTAACGATTTATTTCATATAAATTTGTCATTGATACAATTTATGCGTCGCAAAGCCTGTGTACATGAAAATAATCTTTAAATACATAACAACAATGCCAGTACCAGCAAATATGATTGATTGAATTTCATTTTCTTCGTTGTAGACACCAAATCAGTCAATAAATCAGCCGTTCGCTGGATACATGACCAAGCACTCAATAAAAATTATTTTTTCTTGGAAAATAAAATACAGTTTACGAGTATTGTTGTTGAAATGATTTTTAATGGTACGGCAGATGGAAAGATGTTTGATTTTAAAGGCGGATGGTACAACCTGAAGGAGTGGTGTATGGTAGTCTGGCAGTCTAATGTCATATTTGCTTCCTTGGAAAAAATTGAATTTAATTAGCCATCGATGTAGATTCGGTGAGAGTGTCTTCAGATAGTACTCTGTGGATGGCTGTTGTCATCGAAAAGTACTCGTATGTAGTTCCTTTGTTGAAGCACTTTCTGGTAAGTGGAGTGTTTAAGTGCAACCAGAGAAGGGCATATGCTCTCCTGTGCATTGATTTCTATTTTCCTTTGTCGCATCGGTGAGATACCACCATATCATGCTAAAGGCTCCGCGAAGTAGTCCGAATTATATTTCAGAGCTTGGCGGTTACTTTAATAACTGGTTCATTAAAACTTTACGTAAAAATGAAATGTGTAAATTGATGTCAAGAAACATATAAAGGGTTTTTCAATAAGGACATAACAATTTTGTATTTCAATAAAACACAGAATAATTGAGATATCGGGCTGAAATTTATTCCATGTGTAGTACACATGTTAAACTTAAGTATATGACCACCGCGAGCACGTTTGCAGCTATCGATTCTTTGGAGCCAATTTTTCACCACTCTTCCACACTTATCGGCCAAAAGAATGTTGGCAATTTCGGGTTTGATATTGTTTCTGAGCTCGTCTAACATTGCTGACTTGTTGACATAAACCAACGACTTAACGTAACCCCATAAAAAAAAAAAAACATCGGCGTTATATCGCATGAGCGAGTTGGCCATTCGACCGGACCATTTCTCGAGATTACACGATTACCGAACTTCCCCTTCAATAGATCAATTGTTTGACCAGCTATGTGCCATGTGGCACCATCTTGTTATAACCACATATCACTGATGTCAAGTCCGTCCAATTCTGGCCAGAAATAGTCTTCCAACATAGCATGACAGCGAACTCCATTGACCGTAACATGGCGATCATTTTCATCGACGAAAAAAATACACGGTCACATTTTGTGGATGCAATGGAGTCTCTTGAAGCACATGAGGGTTTGTTGCTGTCCAATAATGCATATATTGCTTACTAACAAAGCCATTAAGCCAAAAATGGGCTTCATCACTGAAGATGATTTTTCGATGAAATTCAGAATTTTCTTCAAACTTTCGCAAAGCCCAATTGGAGTAGTTTTGGCGCTTCAAATGGTCAAGAGGCTTCAGTTCTTGACTTAATTTGATGTTGTAAGGGTGCAGGCCAAGATCGAATTTATCCACTATAGCACGCACAGCCTGTCTGGTGGGACGATTATAACGACCAAAAATTGGAGTAAGCGCTCTCAAAGTTACGACAACCGACTCAGAATTTCGGTATTTGTTTTTCTTGATGAAAATACAACTTTATTGTGAAAAAATGGTTACAAATGAATCATTCAAAGTATTGCCCATCGTTAGTTACAACTTTTTCCCATCTTTCTGGCAGAGCCTTTGCGGTAAAAGTGTTGATCTTTTGAGGCTATACACGAATCAATCCATTTTTTGATGTCTTCATGTGAGCGGAACTGCTGATCAGCCAGACCATGTACCATCGAAGGGAATAAGTAATAATCGGATGGCGCAATATCTGGGGAATATGGCGGGTGGGGTAGGACTTCCTATTTGAGCGTGATGCCGAGCGTTGTCATGCTGTAAAATCACTTTTTCGTGCCTCTGTTCGTATTGTGGCCGCTTCTTCGCGCAGTGCTCGGCTCAATCGCATCAATTGAAGTCGATAACGTTCCCCAGTGATGGTTTCGTTGGGTTTCAACAGTTCATAATAAATAATACCGACCTGGTCCCACCAAATATATAGCATAATCTTCGCAGCGTGAATATACGGCCGAGCCGACGACGTAGAAGCATGACCTGACAGTCCCCATGACTTTCTTTTTTTGGGTTGCTGTAATGAATCCATTTTTCATCAACTGTCACGATGCGGTGAAGAAAACCCTTCCTTTTTTGCCACTGGAGCATTTGTTCACAGGCGAAAGAACGTCCCTTGGCTTCATAAGGAACCCAAGTTCCTTGTTTTTGAATCATTCCAAACGCATGCAATCGCTTGGAATTGATCCCTAATGCTGAAGCAAGCTGTTCTTGCGTTTGGCACGGATCCTCATCGAGCAATGCCTCCAATTCAGCGTCTTCGAAGGATTTTGGCCTTCCTTCATGCGGACGGTCGTCAACATCGAAATCACCGTCTTTGAAGAGACGGAACCAATTACGGCACGTTGTTTCACTTAGAGCAGCATCTCTGTAAACTTTTTGGAGCTCTCGATGCGCTTCAGCCGCCGTTTTCTTTGAATGAAAGGAGAAAATCAACACTTCCCGTAAATGACGATTATTTGGCACAAAATTTTCACACAACCAAAAGTATACTCGCATGACGCCTAATGTGTCAAAATAGTTTGTTTACCATATGTCTAAGCTCGGTTTATGACGTTTTGGATATGTCAAAATCGACCAGCACTTTTCGCTGGAGCCATCTATTGACCAACAGCGAGAACTTAGTTGCGCACCTAATAGTAATCTTAAGATATAAATCAAAGTCGAGTTAGTTTCACCATTTATAACTCAAGAACGGCTGAACGGATTTTTGTGGTCTTTGATTTGTTGGGTGTGTCCCCGCCCCGAATAGCTGAATAACTATTAAAGCATCGGAAAAATTCACGAAAAACAAATTTATGAAGGAAATTAATTTTCTCATACATTTATCACGAGATCGGATTGACTGATTTCGATTCCTTGCGCATTGGAAAAATAAGAAAATCACAAAAAAATTAAGTCAGTATACAACTCCATCTCTGATACAAGACAGAAACAAAAATGAACATGGCGTTGTATGCTGGTTCCGGCAATGCCAGTAGATGGCGTTGTATGTATTATCCTTTGACAGCTGATTTAATTGCGCGGTCCTTTCATTGCATACCATTGAGCTAGCTGTGCAGACGTGCGCCGCGGTTTATCAGCATTTTTTTTCGAGTTTCCAACAATTTTCAACGGTTATTACATTTGAATTCAATTCAATTAATTCTCTTAAAACGATTTTTTCTGAAATTCATCAGCGAAAAGTGATTTCAAAGAAGTGAGTTCAGTATGATGAAGTGCACATTGTCAAAGGTTATGACAATCAATCCAATCAGTAATTTTCGACTGCGGTGCACAGATCTACAACGTGCTAATCTTCGACGCGCAAGAAGAAATGCTTCAAATGTTGATTTGAATCGAGTAGTGCTTCAATGCAGACGAGTTAACGTGAAATTAGTAATGCAAGATCGGTAGAAACTCCACAGCTAACACAGCAAGAAATTCGCTTTGTCATTCATTTTTCAGATTTTGACGTCAACTCAAGCCAGTAGAAAGTTTCCACAAATGCCAAAATGCAAATGATGGACGAATCTCTTGAAGGTCTCCCATATCTTCGTCCGAAATACTTGAAGAAATCACCTCGATGGGTTCGAATTGAATTTGAAATGACGACGTGGAAGATTTTCCCTTAATAAAACCTTTTATAGATGATGAATCGTGGTTCTATTGTAAGACTCGGAAACCAAATGGCAGCCCATGGTATACAGCCCACAAATTCTAAGTCCCGCAATTAATTCCACGCAACAAAAATCACCAGGACAAAAATGATCGCTGTAATGCCGCTGGAAATTGGTCAGATAGTAATTACTAATTAGTCTATAGAAATTTGCTTACCACAAGTTTCCAAAAATTCATTGGGTAACTAGAAAAAAATAACAATTTTGTCGCTATCTTTTCCACAAAGGCAATGCACCTGCACACACATCTAAAAAGAAGTTAAAGCTGCCTCCCGCTCTTGGGTGTCAATGAAAGCCTGATTCCCCGGATCATTAATGCACTCAATATCGAAACTGAAAAGTTCCCAAAAAGACTATTTTGCAATGTACTGAAATAAATGGAAAGTATTCTCAAAATACATTGAAAAGCAAAAAACTTATTTTGACCTTTCTCCAAAACTTGATATGGCATGACTCAGCATATGTCAAGTATTGCTTAGATATTCATTTTCAATAAAATCGTACGAGACATTGCCGAAAAGTAGCCAATTTTCAAAAAACAGTTAATAAGTACCGTTATTCGACTTTTTTTTCTAAAAACTTGCTGAGTCACCATCCCAATCCGAATATCAAATTTAAACAAAATTGTTTGAGCCGTTTTCAAGAAAATCGAATATATTCAGAATTAGTAAACAGCTGTTAGTTTTGAGGTTGGAATGAAAATTCCTATATATTTGCTGGCACTTACGCACTCTTTTGTTAAGTTTTCCATGACCGTGAATAAATGCGGCTGAATTGCGTTGATACAGCGCTCAATTTGCTCCTTAAAGGCGTGGGTGGTCGTGGGCTTGTTGGCATAAACTTTAGGCTTCAAAAAAACCCGAAGAAAAAAGTCCAACGGCGTTAAATCGCATGATATGGGCGGACAATTCTGACCACCAAAACGGGAAATTACTCATGCAGTAATTGAATTGTTTCTCCTCGGGCTGTATGGCATGTGGCACCATCTTGTGGAAACCACATGTCGTCCACATCCATATCTTGTAATTTTGGCACAAAAAACTGAATTATCATGCCACGATAGTGAGCACCATTACCTGTTATTGCCGCATTTTCCAAGAAGAATGGTCCGTTGATGCCTACAGCCCCAAAAACCGCACCAAACAGTGACACGTTGTGGATGCATGTGTTTTTCAACAATAACTCGTGGATTTTCTGAACACAAATTCGACAATTTTGATGATTAACAAGGCCATCAAGATGAAAATGAAAAATTTGTTTGAAAAATCTGCATCCACTTATTGTTGTTCCACAATCCATTCAATGAACTCTCTTCGCTTCAGTTCTTGAGTCAATTGCACTTTGTATGCATGAAGATGTAAATCTTTTGTGAGAATACGCCGTAGAGAGCTTCTCGAAATGTCCAATTCTTGACCACAGTGCCGAATTGATGTTCCTGGACTCTCAACAACACTCTCACGAACTGCTTCAATGTTTTGTGCCGAACGACTTGTTGAAGGCCGGCCAAAATGTCTAAGATCACTAATTGATCCAGTCTCCCTGAATTTTTGAACTAATCTCTTCACAGTTGATGAGGTTAAATCACTATTCCGACTACATTTTGTACGAAAATTACGAACTGTAGCTGTCAAACATTCGTAATTTTTAAAATATTGCTCAACAATGAAAAAGCGTTGTTTTTTCGTGTAGCACTCCATTTTTTTAACCCTGAACTGTCAGCTGTCACGCTGTCTTTTTTTTTTTTTTTTGGTTGGCAACACTTTACCGCACAAATGGCGCACAATTCAAAACTTGCTTGAATTTTGGGACACCCTTTACATGTTCAATATAACTCAGAACCCAAATTCTTGAGTTAGGCGAATGAGAAATATGATTCGAAAATGTCTTAAACTCCTCCTCATATCCTACTTCCACTCTATTCGATCAGACCAAATTTCATCGAAATTCGTTTGGGGAGTTCTTGGTTTACTCGTAGGTGGCCATCAAAGATGATTCAACGATTTTTAAAACCCCTCTTCGACCCACAACTGATCTGATTTTGACAGTTTCTAGACGAAATCAATCCGCGTGAGTTCCGTTGCACTTTTGTAAGTACCGGAATCCTGGAGAACAATATTGAACTTTTCTCAAGGAAATGTCTTTCGTCGGATATTAGGCACTGTATTCGAGGAGGGTGAAAGTTACAATATTAAGGGAAGGTATTACCATTGCTTTAAAGATTAAGCTATCTCCCTGAAGTTTCGTCTACCAAAATATAACTTTTCACAGGTCAGAAAATTAAACAAAAAAATGTTACGTATACGCTAAAGTTTCCAACATACGAGTAATCAGGAGAATTACAAGTTCATTGAAGTTGCTGACTTCATCTTGTTACATGTAATGTGCCTCACTTCCATTTCTCATCTCATTCTACAAGAAAACAGGTCAAAAAATGAAAAGCAATTTCTAAGGTATCGCATTCACCGAAAATGCTACAATGTTACGGACTCTACATAGCAAAATAAGTCGCATTACGTTCCTGTCACGTCACAGGCACTTCCACTTACAAACTATGTTACTTTTCTTCTTCGAAATCTCCCTCTTCTGTCGCCAGCATTGTAACTTTGTTCCTTTTACTTATGACTTAAAGAAAAACTTCTTCTTACATCCGCACACAAATATTCAACTGAATGCTAAATTTCCGCAACGCCCTACACCGTATGTTTCTACAAAAAACTTGAAGCGTAGTCAGTTTCGTTGGCCTCAAACTACAGACAGTACCATAGTAGCTCTCCAGTTTTAACTTTCAAAAATAGATTCTTACCAAGCATAATAGCAATTGCATAGCAATGTGGCTGTATACGCCATGTTTAACAAGTTAATTACACTTCCTCCTCCTTTGTCAAAGTTATGCAGTGTTCGGTTTATATCCTGAAACTTTAAACAGTAGCATGGAAACTATTTCATTATTATTCATAGACGAAGACAGGAGACGAGTCCTCCCCCTCACTAAAATTAGTTTTAAATTTATGGACCAAAATGAAATCATAGCGATTCAAACTAATTGCGCTCAGCTGAAACGTAATTTACGTCAAATTAATTAAAAAAAAAAAAAAAAAACATGTATTTTCCCATCATCCTCCCGAAATGTAATGAAAATATTTGTCTGCCTCCGAATATACGGCGGATAAATTCAATTAGACTAAAGTCGACTTTATTCCGGGCCATTAATGAAAGGTTTAACTGATGGTGGCTCAGGTTTGACGACCGGTCCAGAAACATTACCAACATTACAAAAAAAAAAAACCAAGAAGAAGGAATCATTCCTACCCTCATTATGATAATCACCCGAACGTATTTAACGACATTCTAAAGGAAGGGTGTTATGGCATTTGCCTCTTCTTCCCACATTCATTTGGAATATCTGGCTTATGGATCTCGGATAAAAATAGCCAGAACGATGTTATTTTGATAGCAATATAAAAATACAGGCAGTAGGACGAACAAAACAGAAAGTATGTATGAGGAATGGGAAACATACAAGTAGGTATACTCGTATAATTCCAATGGTATTTGTGCAATTATAATTTTTTTATTCACTGCCTCTGGTCTATTGTGTCTGTTAATGTCGTTTCCGCTTGATGACCTTATGATTGTATGTCGAACATTAATGAACAAAAGGATAGTTGTTTTTGTGGCGCTGAAGGGTAGCTTGTGATAGCTCTAATCAAGGGGTTGGAGAAAAGTACTCTGGAATTTCCATTCCCAAAATAAGGACTTGTGTTTCAAGACCGTCGATGGCAAGTTATGCTAATTTTACGGTACAGTTATATACAAGAAACTTTGTAATTCTCTAAAGTGTGTGTGATTCTAAGATTAGATGTGGTCCCTGTGGGAGAAAGAGGGTGAATTTGGTTCCCCATAATGGTATGTTTAAGACTCAAAATTGATGGTGAGCACGGGAATATAACCCGGTCTTAAGAAATGCAAATTTGTTTGGAATAAATTTTGAGATGTACAACGGCGGGCACATGATATACCTACGTAAAGTTTAGGTAACAGGCTGAAATAACTTGTTCTATGGTAATTTTTATTGGTCCGTATGGCTTTTTTTGTGACCGTTTCTAGTTTTGGGTTCTCTTCTGACTTTTGACTGTGGTAGGCCGAGATTTGTTGGCAACTCAAGTGCAAGGGGCTGTGCTATGGTAATTTTGTCCTAGGTGGGAAGACATTTTGGGACAACCTTACTTTTTAACAGGTGGTATGATTCCGGTGTGATTCCACCACAGCTTCGTGAAGTATTCGTAATTATATTTTGGGGTTTGTCAGATGGGAATCTCAGGGCGCTGTCACAGCGTTATAGGTTTCCCTATCCCTGATTCTCAAGTTATGCACATGCACCCTCAATGATTAAATAAGCAATTAAAAGCACTTAATTTCACTACCAAGCCACTACAATATCAACTAAACCATACTCAATGGATACGAGGGGACAAATATTGATGATATCTACTTATCTTACGAGGAGAAGGTGTCATCAAGGGGCTGTAGTATCGGTCTTTCTGTCTTTGAAAAGACATGGTATTGACGCTAAAGGCTATACGAGTACTGATGGCTGACATTGCAACCATCGTCTGCGGAATATTTGTACTCTCCGAAGTACAGGAATAATGTGAAAGCAGAGTCGTCTCTGTAAATCCACCGTATAGTAAACAGAGGTATCAAGGGGACATGGCGTTAAAAAAAAAAACGAATATTTGCCGCAAGCATCCCATGTAGGGTCTAGGGCAGCGATGACGAACTTTTTCAGCTGGTGGGATAAAACGGAAATACTTCATCCGATTTTGATGGTCTTTAGATCGAACCGTTTGAATGTTCGAGCAGATTCAAAATCTGTTCAGAATCTAACGAACATTTTTGAATTTCTATATAATGTAGGACTATTTGCATACCAGGGCCCTATTTCACCAACCACTTTTCACTTTGCAACTTTTCAATTTATCTTTGCATATTTCGTTTCACCAAACGCAAATTTGCAAAGAGGAAATTATTCTTTTGCAAAGTTGAAAATGTTCCCTCTTTGCAAAATTCGTTTCACCAAACACAAATTTGCAAAGTGACAAGTATGTTTTTGCAAAGTGCAAAGTTTTTCCAGTTTGCAAAGAATTCTTCCATTCGTTTCACCAAACAAATAAGCTTTGCACTTTGCATATAAAATTTTGCAAAGCTTTTCAATAATATTCAAAGAAAAATATCCATTTGCAATTCATTTGTTGTGAAAAGTTGGTGGAATTAATTAAAAAAATTAAACTGAAATGTGTTTTGTGAAAAGTTGGACATAAGCTGAAGTTTAACAGCCAAAGAAATATTTTTTTAAGTCCCTTGCAACATCTTTTATGTACACTACGTTGGATTGGAAATGGAGCTTAATACTATGGAGTCGCAACTATGCACGGAATAAGTAAAGGTACAGTCTGCAGAGTAGTACACAGAGTTTCGAACGCAATAATTGATGAATTTGTAGCAAACACCATTTGCTGGCCAAAAAATTCTTCGGAAATAACTACCCAATTTTTTGCTCAAGGAGGATTCCCTTGTGTAGCTGGAAGCGATGACGGTACGATGATCAACATCGATGCATCCAAGGAAAATGAAGAGCAATTTGTTAATAGACATCGAAAGCATGCATTGAATGTAATAATGGTTTGTGAGCCGGACCGATCTTTCTATGCTGTTAAAGTAAGCTGGCAAAGTAGTGTGCTTGATGAATTTCCGTTTGGCAGCAAATTTCAATGCAGGTATCAACCATTTCCAAATGCAGTACTTTTAGGAGACAGCGCTTGGTTAATAACACATTTTTATTTTTACGACCTGCAAAACAGCTAACTTTTTTTCCGTTCTTGTCGGCACGACTCATATTGTTTACAACATGTAAAGCAAACGTGCAAGTACTCGTATTGAAGTTTTTATCAATGCATAATTGATTACAATTAGTACAGAGTGCAAACGAAACGAGTCGTAAAGTAGGCCGATGCGAGAAAACATATATGTGACCAACTAATTAGAAACATATAAAAAAAGCCTCTCAAAACTAATATTTCACTTTGAAACTTTGCAAAACACGATTACAAATGCAAAGTTCTCTTTCTAATTGATGAAACACTCGCACTTTTCGCTTTACAAAAAAAATCAGAAAAATTGCAAAGTGCAAAGTCGTGAGAACATTTCATTTTTAGTGAAACCCACCGTACTTGTCTTTGCAGGAGTTAAATTTTTTGTAAAGTTGCAAAGTGCAAAGTGAAAAGTGGTTGGTGAAATGGGGCCCAGGTCAAATTAATGAAGCAAAGTTAATCAATTTTTATTTTTTGATAATGCGATTCGAACCTTGAAGCACCAAAATATGTCGTGGTTCAGTGCGGAATAAGCAGCACTGAGGACGAAACCGCAGAACACGTACTATGTGAGTGTGCAGCTCTGTGGAGAAGCAGAAGAAGCTTCTTCCTTAAGGAGATCATATCTCCATTAGACTTAAGGAACTTCTCCGCAGCCATAATTTTAGCTTTCATAAGGAAAGTAGAAGTACGTCTGCCCTAAAAGTGGCCTCTGGCACAATAAATCTTTCTGGTCGCATTCCTACATGCCATTTGGGCGTGGCCACATACCTGTTAAAAAAAAAAAAATAAAAAATCCCTGCTCTAAGTAGGTAGCCCAACTTCATGGATGCCGATTTTGCAAGAAGATGCATGGCTTCCTCGGGATTCTGCCGTTCATTTGAAGCTGTGATACAGTAGAAAAAATTCTTTCTGGAAAAGGCGACGAATTGGGTTTTATTCGCATTGAAGTCGACTAAGTTAGCTTTTTCCCTCTGGAAGATTTTCTGCAGGTCTTTATTTAATGATCTGGTTGGATCTCTGACTATGTGATGCATTCACGGGCATGTTGTTAGAGCAAGATGAAATAAGGGTGCTATCATCGGCGAAACTGGAGTTCTTCTTATTTGTTGACTCTATAAAGTCGTTGATATAGAGTAAAACAGAGTTGGTGAAAGTACAGAACCCTGAGGCACCGCAGCGTTTACAGCAAATGTGGTGGATGCAGCGGTTTTAATTTTTCTAAATAATACAGACAATTTCCGTTTAGTACTCCAATAATTACATTTTTATGGTAAATAAAAGAAACTATTTTTGATTTCTATTTATTTGCATTTTTTTGTGTGCTAAATTCTGGATTTAATTTTTCGATTACAATTCTCATTCATTAATTTGTTGTCAAAAATCTTGTAAAGTATTCGAGATACAAAATTAAATCCGCAACAAATTTATTTCGGGTGGAACTCATAGCATTTTGTATGGAGATTTTCAATTCGCAGGGATAGTGTGAATGATCAACATTACCGATATAGGTACGCAATTTCTTCACTCGAATGAATAGGGGAATAGGGCTGACACTTTTTCCTAACTAAAACATTCTATTGTAGTTTGTCTGACTGGTATGATGTATAAAAATCGTCTTTAATCGTTGACTTTGAAAAGCCGTCCTGTAATATTGCGATAGACACTTCTGGATGGTTTTCAGAAGGTAATGGATATGAGATATGAGGTAAAATCGTATATCCAACGTCGGAAATCTATGAACATTGTCATTGAGCTCTATACACCACCTATTGGCCAACCGACTCAGAAAAAATTCCCGATCTTATCGATTTTTTCGTTTCAAAAGGTATTTACGATAAATTTATTACAGTCGAAGAAAGTTTTGATCTCTCTTCTGATCACTCTCCGGTAATTTTATTACTTAGTGAAGCGTTGATCAAGAAAGAAGGACCTCCAAGACTTACTAGCAATAGAACAAATTGGGAGGACTTTAGAAATGATTGCGAAACAAATATCGCCTTAAAAGTATCACTTAAAACACCTTGTGAACTAGAGGGCGAAGTTGATCGTTTCGTGGAAGCAATCCAAAGAGCGGCATGGAGAAATACTCCTAGAAGCTATAAGATTAACCGCAACGAAAAGTATCCAAGTGAAATCATTGAACTGGTGAGGGTGAAAAGAAAAGCACGAAAGAAATGGCAAATCACTCGTGCACCGCAGCATAAAAAGATCCTTAACCGACTATACAATCGCCTTAGAGATAGTATTCGGGAATTTAAAAGCAATAAGATAGCGACCTACCTTGAAGAGAATCAAATTATTCACTATGGAAAGCGCTAAAAGGCATCCGGAAACCTCAAGTGCAAGCGCCACCAATTCAGAAAAACGATAGAACTTGGGCCAAGAGCGACAAAGAAAAGGCGGAACTTTTTGCTTTGCACTTAGAAGATACGTTTAAGCCATTCGACGCCCGACTCCCCAGTCACGACATCTGACAACTTTAAAGTAAAAAGAGTTGCATTAATTGAACTGAGGGAAGTGATTAAAAATCTAAAGACTAAAAAAGCACCGGGTTACGACTTGATAACGGCGCAGCTCAAGCAAGCTCTTATAAAACTGCTACATTTGATTAACGCTTCGTTCAGATTGCTCTACGTTCCGAGACAATGGAAAGTCGCAGAGATTATAATGGTCCCGAAACCAGGCAAACCTTTGAATGAGAAGAAATCATATCGGCCTATTTCCCTATTGCCGTTTGTCTCTAAAATATTCGAAAAACTACTTTCAAAACGACTACAACCCGTAATCAACGAAAGACGTCTCATTCCTGACCATCAATTTGGATTTAGAGTCAAACATTCAACAATCGATCAAGTCCACAAAATAACTGACGTGATTGAGGAAACTCTCGAAGAAAAAAAGATTTGTTGTGGTGTATTTCTTGACGTCTCACAAGCTTTCGATAAGGTTTGGCACGAAGGTTTGGAGTATAAATTGCAACTACTACTGCCATGGCAACTCTTTCTAATTTTACGATCGTACCTCACCGAAAGACTTTTTCGTGTTAAGCACGGAAATGCTTTCCCTGAGTTCAAGGAGATTGCGGCCGGAGTCCCACAAGGAAGTGTCCTTGGCCCACTTCTATATGTACTCTACACGCGTGATATCCCGCAGGAAAGAAACTGCGTCGTCGCCATGTTTGCGGATGATACGGCGATATTGACAACGGGCGATACAATTGAAGCAGCAACTGAAAAGCTGCAATATGCTGTTAACAAAGTCCACGCTTGGACGAATTCTTGGCGTATTGTGCTGAACGAAAGCAAATCTACTCACGTAGATCTACACCCGTATATTTAAACTCGGCTCAAATACCATACGCGAACAAAGCAAAATATATAGGAACGACTCTAGATGTTAAGCTTAAATGGAAATCGCTCGTAAAAAAGAAACGCAACGAGCTCGAAAACAAATACCGACAAATGTACTGGCTACTCGGAAGACATTCGAAGTTGAGCCTACATAACAAACTGCTTATCTATAAGCAAGTGCTAAAGCCAGTGTGGACGTATGGTCTACAACTATGGGGTTGTACCAGGCAAAGCAATAGAAACGTCCTACAAACTTTTGAAAATAAAGTTCTTAGAACGATCGTTAGCGGACCGTGGTACGTACGTAACGAAAATATTCATCGGGACCTGGGAATTCCTAGCGTCGCCGAAGAGATAACAAATTTTGCTCGTAAACACAAAGATCGTGTTCACGGCCATTGTAACAACAGTACCGTCATTCAACTATAGTGTGTGACGCTTGAAATCTGGAAAAGAAAATATGTTTTTTTTTAAGTAAAAACTCATAAAAATATGTTTTTTTTCACTCATTTATTAGATACATGTTTGGTTTTATAATATATACTTAAAAATAAGAATTATTTTGGATCATGCCAAAACGCGCGGACTTTGCTTTTTACACCTCTCATTAAGGCTTGAACATCATCTTCGGTTAAGGTTTTGGCCACTTGTCTCCACTTTTTTCGAAAAATTTGTTCCGTTTAGTATACTCCACCATTTGTCTTTCATTAGAGCCCAAAACGTTTCTATGGGGCGAAGTTCTGGACAATTAGGAGGATTAGCATCCTTTGGCACAACATTTATCTTATTTTGAATGAAAAACTCAAGCGTCCTTTTCGCATAGTGTGATGTTCCCAAATCCGGCCAAAACAGAACCGATTTCTTATGCTCTCTAATAAACTTAAGCAGACGCTTTTGTAAACATTCCTTGATGTAGATGTCCGCATTAATTGTGCCATGAGTGATGAATTCCTCACTTTTTTTGCCACAGGAGCAGATAGCCTGCCAAATGAGGAATTTTTTGGGGAATTTCGAAGCTCAACGGATCCTAAATTTTGCATCAACACCATCAACAAAATTTGCGACGTAATATTCATTGCCTGGAATTTGAGCAAAGTTCGCAACGCAGTAAGTCTCGTCATCCATTACACAGCAATCGTATTTTGTCAAAAAATTTTCGTAAAGCTTTCGAGATCGACGTATTGCTTCCTTTTGCTTTGATTCGTCGCGATCTGGTACCTTTTTTACTTTATACGATGATAATCCAGCTCTAACTTTAGCGCGCTGGATAGTACCAGTTGATGTGGAAAGCATTTTCGCTGCGCCTCGAACAGAAAGGTTGGAGTTTCTCTTAAAAGTGCACTCAATCTTAGCTTGAAGCATGGGGTCCAGAGGTCCAAGTTTTCGACCCGAACCTGCCTTTCTCTGAACTGACAGGGTTTCCTTGTAACCGAATATATTGTTGAAACAGCCACTTTTAATTTCTTTGCAATTTTATACAATGGCATATTTGAATTTTGCAGATATTCGTTCACTATTGCAATTCGCTGCTCTTCTTCTTTGCTCGCCATTATGATAGTAGCACGTCTGACCAGAAAATAACATTGCCTGTTGCAACGATACTGAATATATAGTAAAATATGGCACTAATTTTTTTCTTGAATTCTCGTCAAAATATTATTTTTATTAGGGAGAACATTTCCAGATTTCAAGCGTTACACCTATTACTTGACGCGAACAATTTAATCCATCGTCTGTAAAGGACAAAACCTTTTGACCTCGCGACACAGTATATGCCGGTCGTGAAAACAGCAGGAACTTTCATTGGAATTTAACCTGTCTAAAGCGCTACATTCTTTTTAAATTACATACGAACATCTTTTTCCAAAAATCACGAGTCTCGTAAGCGAAAATAAAACTGTTGGACAAGCGTCGGCTTAGTTGTAGTATTAATCTTGAAGAGTGGTGTTTTTAGTGAGTAAAAATCTCATACTACCATAAGCACTTGCGGTAGGGCCTTATGGTGTCTTTAGAAGATTTTCACCCTCTCAGAAAAAAAATTGAGCTCTATACACATCGAATCAGATATCTGGTTTCCTATATCCGACATGAAATACGTGCCAAAACTTATAGAAACCGGATATGTTTGAAACGGGCCTTAGTCTCCGGATTATCGCTACTCGTACTTGACGTTTTTTTGTTTTTTTTTTTTTAATTTGATGGAAAAGTCGAGTTTATTTTGCTGATTGCTTAGCTTTACCAAAGCTGATTCATTTCTATAGCATTGCGATCGCACATTAATCTTTTGAAAACAATTAAGCTAGGTGCATGAAAAGAATTTTTGATAAGTGGAAAATGTAATTTTCAATGCCATTAACAACTTTTTCACCCTCTAAGGTTCGAATTTGAAAATTGAAAGTCTCTTGATCTACACATGTGCTTCGAAGGTACAGTGATTGGGTCAGATAGTGGATTTTGTCCATATATATATATTAATTAAGATAAGTCTTAGTACCTTGATGGTAGAAACTTCGCACTTAAACCCTTTACCCTTTTAACCATTTGATTTATAAATATTCTACCAAAACAAACATATTACCCCATTGTAGGTATCTAGTCAAGGAACTACGAGTATGCAGATACTATAGCTTTATTCATTTTCTCGTATTAACATGGAAACCAAAACCCATGTATCCTGTGCTTATATCAATTCATAAAAACAATATTTACTACGTTAATAAGAACAACCGACTAACTGCCCATTTTCGTAAGCATAAAGTAATTTGCAAGGAGTACAGCTTTATGGCACAGCATACGCATAAAAATATTGTACGCTTCTACTTAAACGATTTTATTCGGTAATTTAACGAATGTTAGTAGCACAATAAATAGAGATAATGAACTTAATTTCGGCACGTTGATCTGCTATATGAATTCATGAGGAAATGGTTGGTTCATGATAAATAATATTTAGTCGCATCAATGACTTTTGTTCTCTGGTCTTTTATGTGATTCAATTAATGATAAATAAATTCGAAGAAATACACATCAGTATCAGGCCTATGACTTTCACTATTGAATAACGATGGCAGGGCACTTTTTTTTTTTTTCAAAGAGAACCTCCTTTGGACGATGCTAAATGTGGAGTTTGAGTGTGGATTAGATGCTCCTCGGATGATATTCACACCGAATGAAGTAAAAAATGAAAACTGTATATGACAAAGGTACCCATCTACTGACTAACTGTTACCCCACATAGAAAGTCCTGAAAACTCTGAAACTTAATCCATCAAAATACGATAACGAGCTCGATGAACGTGCCGAATGCGAAACTGGTGAAAATTTCTAACTCCACGCATTCAAGTCAAACTGGTGAACTTGTATGTGTCGTTTCATTGTAATGAAAACCCAATCCTGATCCTGACGTTGACTCACATCTCTGTTGATGGGTCGTGTCTCAACAAACTTCAATAGGTGAAACTAATTATCTACCACAAAACAGTCAGCATGACATGAATTCTCGTTAAGGATGTGGTTTCGTTATTGATTGGGAGTCAGTGTGGTCACCTTAGGGTAATAAATATTCTTCCAATTATGGAAAAGTGGTTGCATAATTTGGTTTTGCAAGTTTGGTGCTAATAAACATTTGACAAGCGATTGTGATTATAAGTTGTATCTGCTAACTGGAAAATAATAAATTAGCTGCGTATACGCCATAGTTTCGTTGATTGGATATCAAACAGATGTTGCGTATACCCCATAGGATGATAAAATCGTATACAATTTATTTTTTGATTTGAATGCAAGTTCCTATACCGCAGTACTCAGGCAGGAAATAATTCAGCTTACACATTTTTATTCCAATAAAAGTTTCAGGAATTTATTCAGAAAATTGAAAATACAAGTTTGTTCTTGATAATCGATATTGTCCCCTTCAAAGTATTCTTCATTGACTAAAACACACTTATGCCAGGGCTTGATCGAAGTCTCGAAATATTTTTTTATAATTGGATTTTGGTATAGTCATCAGAGCCGTCTTCGTGTTTTCTATTACTTTCTCTCGGCTGTTAAAATGCGTTCCCCGGAGCGGTTTCTTGAGTCGATCGAACAGGAAGAAATCGCAGGGAGCCAAATCAGGCGAATTCTGTGGCTGTTGGATGGCATTCGTACTGTTCTTGGTCAAAAACTCACGAATGAGAATGGCATTGTGCGACGGTGCGTTATCGTGGTACAAAACCCACGAGTTGTTTGCCCACAAATCCGATCGAATTGCTTCATGCAAATGTATCATAACGCCCAAATAATAAACCTTGTTGACTGTCTAATCTTGTGACAAGAATTCATGATGCACAACACGGTTGTAATCCATGAAAACCGTGAGCATCGCCTTCTTTTTCTACTGAAAATGACGTGGTTTTTTCGGTCTTGGATCATTCGGTGTACGTCATTTACTCGCCTGATGCCTGGATTGCGTTTCGTACTCAAAAACCCACGTCTCGTCTCCAATAATTATGCATTTGATGAATGTAGGGTCGGATTCAGCCGTTGTAACAAAATTTGATGCAAACTCGTTGTTGCAATGTTGATCACATTTTTAAAATCGTAAAATATCGAAAACACACACGGAAGCATTGACATTGAAATTGAACATTAAAAATGATACCACGGCTGGTCTTGCAGACTTTCGCCCTTTTGATGGCATTTTCCATCACTTGCGGCATAAATCCTTCGATAGTTCATAAAAAACGTGTCGAATCCCGTCCTTTAGCTCTGGAATCGTTTGGGGGTCATTGGGATACACCTTCTGCTTCACATAACGCCAAAGAAAAAAATCCAACGGCGCGGCCAATTTTGGTAATCGAAACGAAACTTTGTGCCCAATAACTGCATTGTTTCTCGCGTTGTGTGGCAGATGCCACAATCTTGTTGAAACCACATAAATATCGTCCAATTGGTGCCAAAAATAATTTGTTATCATGTCCCGCTAACATTCACCATTGACTGTTACAGCAGCACCACGAGAATTTACGAAGAAGTATGGGCCAATCACGCCATTGGCTCAAAATCCGCATCAAACAGTGGTTATTCGTGAATGGCCCATGGATTTTCGTGACACCAAATGCGACAAATTGGTTTGTTTACGTAGTCATTCAGTTGGAAGTAAGCCTGCCCGTGGTTCTCTAACAATCAATAAAATCATGTAGGCATGCAGATACAGATCTTTTGTTAAAATGCGCTGCATGATGTCGTAGGAAAGGTTCAATTGCTGGAAACGATGGCGAATGGATTTTGACGGATTGTCGCGAACACTGTCACTCACTGCGGCGATATTTTTGCGTAACCGGCCACTACGAGGACTCACTGGTCTTTCGAATTTTCCAATATTTTCTTACCCGTGATACGAGATGGACTTATGTATACCGACATTATGGGTTTGCTGTCACGTCTACCGCCCCATAATTACAAATGTTATTGCCTAGTATTCACAGATGTCAAATATCAGCTGTTTAACTTTGACAGAATTGCAGTATTGCCAGATGTAAATTGTAACCCCCAATTGAATCAGCCTTTATAACATTTTGTCAATATCGGTTGGGCCATTTTCGCGAAAATCAACCTCATAGTAAAGTACCGTTAAATTTAGGGTTAATA
Source organism: Pocota personata (assembly GCA_963082735.1). Lineage (NCBI taxonomy): Eukaryota > Metazoa > Arthropoda > Insecta > Diptera > Syrphidae > Pocota > Pocota personata. Next base: position 210,293,703 of record OY720430.1, read on the forward strand.
TGAAAATTCAGGTTTCACATCGAATCGTTTCAAAAAAGCAGGTCACTCAATTCTGTTTGCCTGGCTGTATTTCCAGCCGGATTTCCTTTAAATTTCATATCTGGGGTCTGTGGGCTAATGCCCAGAAGTAAAATTTTCATTCTAGCAACAAAATTAACGGTACTTTACAAATGGCCGATTTTTGAAAAAAAAAAAAAAAAAAAAAAAAAAAAAAAAAAACGATTTGCTCGGAAACGGCTTGGTAGACAGTTTTTTTTGGATACAACTGGGTATCTTTTCGCGGATAAACAATTTTCTCAATTGCAATTAGTTACGAGTAGTCCCCACTGCTTAATATGTTTTTTTGGTAAGTTTAAGATGCATTTAAGGACTTTATTCTGCGTTTTTTGTAGTCTTTTCTGATGATAATCTGCACAGTCGTACCAAACAGATGACCTGTATGATAATATCTTGGAAAATTATTTTCAATATAATTAACTTATTATCCAAACTAAGAAAAGACCTTGAATTATTTAAAGGATATAATTTTTTTGTGGATGTATTAAATTTATTAATTGCCACTGCAACATGTCATCAGATTCAGTAATACCCAGATACTTGCACTCATTGTTCCATTCAACATCCATTTTGGAAAAATTTAAGCTTAGTAGTGGGTAAGAAGCAACGTTTTCTACGTCGCACTTAAAAATAAAACAGCTTGGAATTTGATAGCGTTATTTTCCATTTTGAAAAGTACGAGTATCTCTCAACAGCATTTAAAGAATCTTGTAATGCCTCTACAATATCTAAGGGTTAAATGTTGAATGAGAATATCGCCATATCGTCGGTTGATATCTAGTACAGCTACATAAATGTTTAAAGAAAAACAGGTCCTAAAACAGATCCCTGGGGAAGTCTAGAAGTATATCTGAACATAAATGCTTCATAATTAGGAAATATTTTTATTACCACGGAGGTGCTAAGTTCTATTCATAGCCATAATTTATTGGCACTTCCTATAATTGTACTTTTCTCCGTGAATCGATTTAATTAATCTTTATTTCGGAGAATTTTTTAAAATTGGTAGGAAAGAAAAATTGATATAAATACAGAAGAATACCAAAAATATTTTCCACCAAAATTTATCGGTATAACGGAAGCATCTAGATTTCGTTAGGTACCCAAGTTTCTTAAAATTCGTCTGGAACGCGTATGGTCTTCCTTCACTTACACTGTGTATCCAGGGCTTAACAACTACCTCTAGCACCTCAATGCATCCGGCAGCATTTACTTGAAGAGCCTGTGGGAAAAGTAGGAATGCATAACATGACCGTCACTGCTCACTACTCCAAAGACCATCACACTGTCAGGAAACTTGTTGTGTATCACACGGGAGTCATCTGAAGGTTCCGCACCCAGCCATTGGTCGTTCCTTCTGGTCCTGGGCGAAATTCTTTTCATCGGACAAAAACCGGATGTCTCAACTTGTAGAGGAGACGCATTTCTCAGAGCTCACGCTGGTTTTTCATTTCCTCCAACATTAACTGGCCACTTCTCATGACATAAGACTTATATCGGAGGTTTTCATGACACCTGAAGGTCCCTTGCAGTTGACCTCAAGGATGTTCCAGGGTCCTGGTGAATATGATGTTGCACTAGTTGAACAAGTTTCGGGCTTTTCTTGCTGTCCGAACGTATTGAATGCTGTTTACGTTTCAAGCGAAACATCGTCACCAGAAGCCTCCAATTCGACGCGAACTTTGTGAACGATCATTCGGTGGACTTTTAAAAGATCACTGTGGTCTGCACATATGTGTTATGTATTTATCTCACATTGCACCCGGGAAAATTGAAACGTCAGCTATCAACGCGATCAACACTACATATATCCTCAAATAGTCTCTCTATTACAATCTTTAATATGTATTACAATAGGTAAGGCTGCTTGTTGTAAATGAAGACCTAAAAAAAACTCAAATAACTTAAAGTACATAAGAATTAGTAATCAAATTTTTTAATTTCATTAAAGTTCCTTTTTACATCCTTCTAAGTACCCCCAGCTACGTATATCTTTACCCTCATTATCCTAATAAGGAAATGCTTTCGAGTGCAAACTTTACTCTTCAGTTCTAATCAGCATTATCCTTAATTGACCGAAAATTAGGTAATAATTATTTTCTACTTTAGGACTCTTCCTTACGTACGAGTAAGTCGATTAAGATAATTTCTTTGGGATTATAAAAATGGTCCGGTGGCCTCTTATATTTAGAAGAAGTCTAGACATTCGAAAGGATACATTTTGTTTTACTAGCATTCGACAGGAGTTGGGGGTCAAAGTTTGGTTTTATTTTTTTTTCATTTTAAAGTCCTTAAGAGCTACTTAAGCATCTGTTAAATTTGCGCTTAGTCCTGTCAAGTAGTTGGATGGAAATATACGTTCAACAGTTTTACTTACTTAATGATATACCAAACTGGACGTACGAAATACCATTTTAAAAATAAAAATGTAATCATCTTTGATGGGATGCTATTAATTTAGTTGGACTACTTTTCCCGTTTTGTAGGAGATTACTTAAGGATTTGCTTTCTTTTTGTGCCATTACAGGAATCTCGCATAATAGTTCACAAACAAACTTTTTAATGACAGCTTACAGAATATTGTTAACGAACTGAAGACAGTCTTTTTTTAAAGGAGTATGTACTTTCCGATCAGCTATGCCAAAGGAGTTGAGGTTGGGATATACAGTGTTACTAAAAGGTTTTTTTTGAGAGATTTGTTTTTCGAATTGGCAATACTTTTTCCAGCGACAGCCAATTTGACAGCTGATTTGTGCTCAGTTTGGTTTACCATTTCACCATGAATAGACTTACGCCAGAACAACGCTTGCAAATTGTGCAAATTTATTTCGAAAATCGTGGTTCAGTTTGTGAAATTTACCGTGCGCTACGTCGATTTTACGGTGGACATAATCGTCCATCCGAGCAAGTAATTCGAATAACCGCATCCGCAGAGACGTCGTACAGTGTGCAGCGAAGAAACTGTTGCTACTGTGGAGCGTAGTGTATTTAGAAGGACCCGGATGAGTCGATTCGCCATCGTGCACAGCAATTGGTGCTGTGCCCATTCACTTTATGGAAGATTTTGCGTAAAGATTTTGGTTTACGAGCGTACAAGATCCAGCTCGTGCAAGAATTGAAGCCGTTTGACTATCGTGTGCGTCGTACGTTCGGCGAATGGGACGAAAACGAGATTGCTCTTGATCCTCATTTTCACCACAAATTGTTGTTCAGCGATAAGGCTCATTTTTGGTTGAATGGCTACGTCAACAAGCAAAATTGCCGCATTGAGTGTCAAGAGAATCCACAAGCCATTATTGAGACGACGTCACATCTACAAAAAGTCACCGGTCTAGTGAAATCATTGGTCCATATTTCATGAAAAGTAATGCCGGCCAGAACGTTACAGTCAATGGATAGAGCTATAGATCCAGGATTACTGTAGTTTCAACAAGACGGCGCAACATGCCACACAGCGCGTGCCACAATTAGTTTATTGAAGGAAAAATTCGATGGGGGCATAATTTCGCGTAACGGACCTGTGAATTTGCCTCCAAAATTGTGTGATCGTCGTTAGTCTACGCCGATAAATCAGAGACGATGGACGACTTGCAAACCAACATTCGCCGAATTACGGGTCGATATACGGCCCCAGCTGCTCGAAAAAGTGGTCGAAAATTGGACTTCCAGATTGCGCCGAGCCAGGCGCAGCGCTCATATGCCGGAATATTCTAGATGTGAACCGGATAAATCAATGTCAAACGTCATCCCAGGCGTGAATCACCGTCAACCATAGATTCTCAAACTGTTCAAAAGTTAAGATGCCCCCTTTTCTCATTCCATACACTTTGGACGCTGCTTTGTTATCAGAATGGATATTATAATGGATGCAATATTTAAATACTAATGGCATCAAATTATCTTTCCAATAAAGCCTGTACCATGGCCATTACCACTATTTTTATGTGTTTTATTTAATTTTAAAATTGTATACCTCTAAAAAAAAAAACAACCTTTACAAAGACCTTCATCCACTCCGTATTCCAAGTCGAAATATTTTCCGTAGAAATATGCATCAGATAGATAGATAGATAGATAGATAGATATTTTTATTTCGTATACAAAATTTTTACAGAATTTTTGTTATCGCACATTATACAGAGATTTGGTAATTTGGAATTTTACCTTTCAACTGAAACATTATTTTTATTTCTATTAAGAACTTATAGCAAGACAATAAGACAAATTTGAAGGAAAATACGAAAAAAACCTTCAATAGGAATGAAAAAAAATAAAAAAATAAAAGAACATTAAGAAATAAGAAAAATAGATATATATATATATATATATATAAATATATAAATAAATAAATACATATACACATATGAACATGCGTAGGTATAAACATAGATAAATAAATAAATAAATAAATATATATGAGTAAATAAATAAAAAGGTGAATAATTAAATAATAACAAATAGATAAATAAATAATAATTAACTGAATAATAATTAAATAAATAAATAATAAATAAATGAAATAAATAATTAATAAAAATGACTAGATAATGCTTAAAAAACAGGGAAAAGTATTGTAAATAAATTAAAAACAATATACAAATATACTAATATATCCAGATATGTATACACAAATGGGTAATAAGTAAATAATATTAATTATAAAGGTTTTAACATGAATACATAAATAAATGAGTATAAACGATTTAATTCGATATTTAATTCGTTTACAAGTGGATTATCAGCAAAACTGCATCTTGTTTTAAATGTGTTATTAAGTTTAAGGATTCTATTAGCTATCAATTCAACATTCGCTCTTTCATGAATGTCAAGAGTAGAGTAAGTTAATCTAGCATCATTTTTAAGAGTTTGTTTTGCGACACTTGCAATTTTTTTATATGGCACGTTGCAGAGTCGCCCGATACCTGGCACACATACAGAAGAATTGACTGGAAAATTACTTTATGCAATATAATTTTGTTTTCAGTGGAAAGTACTGATTTTCTATTTATAAAAGCGTACAGCAGCTTTATTGCTATTCCTATTTTCTTTATCGTTTTAGTAGTATGATCCTTAAATGTGAGCTTGGTGTCTAAATGAATACCTAGATATCTAACAGAGGGCTCCCAATTTATATCACTTCCATTGAGCTGAAGCTGTCTGTTGGGAAGAAAGCAAGGCTTTATTTTTCGAATGAAAAAGATAGCTCGCGTTTTCCCTGCATTCAGTTTGATTTTCCATTTGTGATAATATTTTATTAATATTTCCATTCCATTTTGGAGATTTCTTCCAATATTGAAAGCGAATTCATGAGATGAAAATATTGCAGTGTCATCTGCATAAATAGCTTTATCACAGTGTGGTAACTTTGGAATATCAGATGTATAGATGTTATACAGGACTGGAGCAACACCCGATTGAAAATAGATCAAGTCAGAAACACTACTATTAACATGGACTTTGAAACGACGACTGGACAAGAAACTTTGGACTATACAGATATATGGAGGAAAGTTTAAACTTATCATTTTGTATGTCAGGCCTTCATGCCAAACGGAGTCAAATGCTTTTTCAATGTCTAGTAAGACTATACCTGTAGATTTCCCCTGTAAGCGATTTCTTTTAACACAGTTGCATATTCTCAATGCCTGATGGGATATACTGTGATGACGTCTAAAACCAAACTGTTCATTGGGGTAAATTTTATTAACTTCAACGAACTTTAGGATTGGCTCCTTTAATACTTTTTCGTATATCTTACTAAGGTTGCTTAGCAGGCTGATAGGTCTATAACTTTCCGGCCTTTCTGGAGGTTTACCAGCTTTTAATATTGGTACCACTTTTGCAAGTTTCCATGTATCAGGAAAGTATTGCATTTTCAGACATGCGTTTAAAATAAATGTTACGAATTTTATACCTATCCTGGGTAATTGCTTAAAGTAAATGTTTCTTAACATATCAAGACCTCCAGACTTCATAGGACGTAGGTTGTTTATTATGAAGTCTATATCTTCTTCGGTAACAAAAATGGTAGAAGAGGAATGATTTGTTCCTTGTGCTAGAAAGGCTTGAATGGTGTTGTTCACGAGGGTGTTGGTGTGTGCATCACCTAAATTCTGTGCAACATTATGGTTATTTGAAAAATTGACGGCAAGTGCATTGGCTTTTTCGACATCGGTAAAGTATGTGCCCGACGAGTTTTCTAGAAAAGGTAACTGTCTGTTTTTTATTTTTTACCAGTTTAACAATGTTCCAGAAAGGTTTACCGTTTTTGTCCAGTATATTGAGTTTTTTGTTCCACTCTTTATTACGGTGCTCTAAAATTTGTTTGCTTATTTGTTTATTCAGGTAATTCATTTGGTGGCGAAATATGGGTTGGCGATACCTTTGCCAATTTCGTCTACAAATATTTCTTTGTTTAATTAAAAGCAATATATGGGACGGTAACTTTAAAGAGTAGTTCTTTTTCGGAACTTTTGGAATACTTGCATCGACCGAACTTTGAACGTGTTCTGAGAAGTCGTTTACCAGGCAGTCAACGTCTTCCTTTGTTAAAATGCCGTCGATACTCAGGGGAATATTTTGTAGTTTAGATTTAACTTCTGAACGAAATCGTGTCCAGTTTGCATTTTTTAGATCTTGAACATATTGCACTTTTACTTCTCCTGACCATAAAAGACGACAGAAAACAGGATTGTGATCAGAACTAAGTTCATTTGGAGATATTGGATTTGTTATGTAACAAGGCACATTTGTAACAAATAAGTCGAGGACGGAAGGACTACCACGAGAACTCGCAGGGAAATAAGTTGGACTAGGAGGAAACAAAACAGAGATTGGCAAAATAATTTCCCCATTCATTCGCTCTAACACAACTCCAGTTTCTGTGTCTGCAATTAAGATCAGAGAAAATATAAACAACTCTATAACCAACAAGAGCTGTTAGCAATTACGGCCTACGAAATAACATCCAAATTAGTATGGGACTGCCTTCAACTACTCATAACGCTAGCCAGCACAAACGGAGTTCACCTCATTTAGCTGACGTGACACAGCAGGCATGAGGAAAATGAAATGACTGACCTGAACAGGAGCTGCAACAAGCTTTATGATGCCAAAACCATTCTGTGGATTACTAGTGAGAAGGCTTTATAAAAAAAAAAACTGACTTAAAGAAAAAGCGCATCATTACTTGATGGAAACTGAAGGTAATAGACCTGACTAAGAGTCAGATTCGAATAGCCACAGGATTTCTGTCGAGTCAAAAATATCTCATGACAGAATGTGCAACGAAGACGAAGGATCAGCAGAACATATCTTATATCAGTGTGACTGTCTAACTAGGACAAGTCATCGTTTGAAGCAGAAGACATATCTGCTAGCTGACTCAAGAATATGGTCGAATTCATCACCAACTCTGGCATCTTGAATGAACTTTAAAATTAGAGGAAATCGCAATAGGCCCAATAGTAGCTACAGTGATAAGGCGACCAGATCCCACCTCAAGCAATAATCTATAATCTACCTATTCCCTATAATATCATTTGTTCCCTTTACGTTATTATTGTCCTGGGAAGTACTCATGTCAGCAAACTTCACCTTTTTACTACAAACCAGGTCAACTCTGGTCTCTGTTTGCCTGCACATATGTAAAATCTTGGTCTACATTATCTTGTGAACCTCCTATAATTGAAAGTAATCCGTTTCTTTAAAGCTTATAATCGTAAAAGATTTGTAACACGAACCTGAAAAGCCCTGACATTTCTTTAATGCAAAACAAATAAAGCCTTGAATTATCTATGATTCCTTACTAAAGTATCTTTTATCGCTGAAGCTGTTGCTTTCGCTATTATTCCGTATTTTAATGTGTCATTAACGTTTCACGGTCGATTATGATTGCTTAAATAGAATGTAAATGTGATTACCCCAAATTCCAAACCACGTGTCCACGATATAACTTTCCAATCCCCATTTAGGGGAAATTTATTTTTATGTAATTTTTTCACCCCTCTTTTTATTTTTATTCTATATCTCCGTGCAGGTCCTATTATACGCGTCGAAAATTCCGGCCAATTTATGCAAAAGTGATGAATAGCTATGCAAATGCCCATAGAAAATCATCCACGTACCAACGGTATGCGGGGGCTAACTCCCTAAGCCTGGTCACTGGACTCCTTCCTTTTACATCGGAAATGGCGCTTTTCGAATTTCCTTTCAATGAATTGCTGGTAAGTTGATTTCAGGCTTAATAATTCAAACACTAAAGGACCGCCCGGTTTGATCCCGGGGAGAGATGTGTTCGGATACACGTCGCTCCCTTTGATTAAATTGTGGATGTCTACGGTATGTGTGTGTTTATAGCATTTTTTTGATTTCTACCTCGCACACATATAGATTTGGTCCGTCCTTACAAAACGACAGCAAATGTCACTGCTAATGTGGACCCATGGTGAGGAGGCTTTAGCCAAATCACTGGTGGCATGTAAGCTGTATAAAGCAATGGCCCATGAAGCTGCCGAGGACGATCTGGATACAGAAATCTACGATGAATTGCGAGCCTATGCAAAGGAATTCGAAAGCAAGGGTTAGTCTTTAAGTGTGGATTTTGTTTTGTTTGATTTTAATTTCTATTTCTATTTAATTTTTATGATTTATATATTTTTCTTTTTTTATTTTCTTTTTTTTTATATGTGTGTAGGTATTAAGTTATTAGATTTTAGCTATCGGCAAGATGCTGAAAAAGCTCAACGATTACTCACATGCGAATTACATTCATGGTCAAATCAAAGTTGTTTGTCATTAGCTGTGGCAGCTAATCATCGAGCTCTTTTGGCGCATCCTTGTAGTCAAGTTATATTAGCTGATTTGTGGATGGGTGGCTTAAGGACTAGAAAGAATACAAATTTAAAGGTAAGCGTAAAGGGGGGTTCGAAGAAAAAAAAAAAAAAAAAAAAGCGCCACGAGATTTCTCTGGAGTTTTCTTCATTTGGAATTCATTTGACACTTGATTATGGATTCGACTTGAAGAAAGTTTATTCCGTAGAGAAGTTTCAATTCGATTCGCGAAAGTTTTAAATGATAGAGATAAGTGCAATTGTTTAAGGAAAGGTATCACGCCATTGTTTGATGAGAAGGGAAAGTTGTAGAGGATTGAAAAGTTTAAATCTTAAAACTAAGGGTGGAGTGTAGTTTGTTTGTTTTTCTTTTTTTTGGTTCGAATTCCAGTAGAACACCAAGTTTTTCGACGGTCTCCACTTTCGTGAATATCTGACAAACCTCCTAAAATTGTCATAAGAAGCACCCCAATTTGACTATTGGGATCCGGCAATAAAACTGTGTGAACTGTGGTTCCTTCCACTCGTACGAAAAATATAACACGCACAGGACGTAGGACTTCGAGAAATACTCAAATTTATTTTATTTTTTTTTAAATCAGAAGGAGACTTGGCGGTCAAATGTAAAACGAAAAGAGAAATAAAGTTCACGACTGGGTCGCACGTACTTGCACCTATATTTTTTTTATCTGCAAATCACTCAGAAAAATTTTAATAAAATCGTTCAAATTATTTTTTTTTTTTAAAAAAAGTTAAAATTACAAAATTTTTTTCTTTTTATTTTCCAAAACTTGGTATGCTATAATTTTGTGTATGTCAAATATTTTTGAAATCTTGATTTCAGACAAAATCGCTTGAGTCATAGCCGAGAAATAGCAGGTTTTCAAAAAACAACTAATAAGTGAAGTACCGTTATACGCATTTTTTGGGAAAAACCTAGTACGCCATCAGTTAGCATATGTCAACTGCAACTCAAATATTAAATTTGAATAAAATCGTTCGCGCAGTTTTCGAAAAAATCGATTTTTTACAAAATCGCCCATAAGTAAAGTACCGTTAATTTTGGGATTAGAATGAAAAATATGATTTCACGCCGAATTCTGAACCCACAGACCCCAGATATGAAGTTTGAAGAAAATCATAAACATACTGACAGACAGACAAAATTGCCCGACCCACTGTTTTGAGATTCTCCATTATGAGGGGCCATCTGTTGGTTTCTTTTTAAATTACATGTTATTTTGACACTGACAGCTCTTTCGCGCTCAACAAATTTTACAGAAATACAGTACCATCGCTGGAAGAACGTTGGAAAATATTGAAAACTTATTTCCAAAGTGAGTGCCATGTTGTCGAAACAGTGCGAATTTTTAAAAGAATGATCGGTCGAAATAATATACCAACCGTGCCTACTGTACGCAAGTTTGTGAAGAAAGTTCGTGAGCTTGGCATGCTAATTGTTACCACGTGGTTGATCGGTCACGAGTTAACTCGTGTTTTCATGTCCAAACGTTGTTGACCGATCACGAGTTAACTCGTGTTTTCATGTCCAAATATTGTTGACCGGTTACGAGTTAACTCGTGTTTTCATGTCCAAACGTTGTTGATCGGTTACGAGTTAACTCGTGTTTACACTTGCATTATCTATTTCAATTTATGAAACCCAGGGCCTAATAGAATATTTCAAAAACTTTATTCATTCTGTTAAGCCTCACTCTATTATAAAGAAAATACTTTTCTTAGTATTTAGGTTTCTGTGTAAAATTGCCAGTCAACAAGTTATTTTCGTGTTCGTCCTGTGGGCTCAGAAGAGAATATAGCTGTCGTAGAGAAGTTAATGCATCCTCAGCGTGTAACTGTTTGGTGTGGTTTGTGGCATTATTTGCCCATTTTTCTTCGAAAATGAAGATGGCAACCATGTTACGGCGCTACATAAGCATGATAACCAACAAAATTTGGCCAGAAACTGAGGAATTGAACTTGGACGACCTATGGTTCCAATGACTTGAGTAAAAAAAATAATTTCCTAACTGCACATGGTTGGGTTAAAAATTGGATACAGTGATGGTCAAACTTATGAACGACAGTCTATAACTAAAATTGACAAATGACATTTTTTTTTTTTTTCGTGGGTAGGTGAAAAATCATACGAGTAGTAGTATGAGGTTTTTACTCACTAAACAACACCTCCGACTTAGTTTCCTTATCAAGTTGTTTTAGTTTCAAAAATATTCGCTTTGGGCAGGTAGCTTTCTAGCAAAAGCAACTGCTAAAACCCGCCATTAAATGCGGCTGGTCCTTATTGCACTAGATCGAATGGTTTCGTTCTTTGTAGTCGGCGCACAAAGTTTGTCTCGTCCAGAATTTGGAGTAAAACGTTGTTGCAATGACAATGAAGACGAATACGGAGTTTTCGAGCAAAGTTAGTTATTTCGTCATCGACGGTAGTTACTCCTAAGTCTCTGTGGATATCATTGTTTCTGATATACGAGGGTGGGTCAATAAGTTCCTGAAAATTAACACAAATTGTGTCGTCACCTTAAATTTTTTTTTGTCAAGAATATCTTTCAAAAGAACGCACCCAAATTTTCAGACAGATCTGTCAAATAGTTTTGTGTGGCAGCCATTTTGTATAGACGCCTACTAGCATTTTCGTTAAAATGGAAAAAAGTGAATTTCGAGGGCTCATTAAACACTATTTTTTGCGAAAAAAAACTTATCACGCAAATCAAACAAAATCTTGACAAATATTATGGGGACTCTTCACCATCGATTGGAACCATTCACCACTTGTTTACTCAATTTCGGTGCGGTCGTTCAAGCACAAGTGACGACGAAAATTCTGGTCGCCCAATTGAGGTCACCACACCAGAAATGGTCGACAAAATCCATGGTATGATAATGGACGATCGGCGTGTGAAAGTGCGCGAGCTTGAAAAGGCCACAGGCTTATCACATGACTCAGTGATTTCGATTTTACATAAATATTTGGACATGAAAAAGCTTTCCGCAAGATGGGTGCCGCGTTTGCTCACAATCGACAACAAACGCATTCGTTTGACAACTTCATAGGTGTGTTTGGCGATGTTCCAGAAAAATTCGGCTGAGTTTTTGCACCGTTTCGTGACCGTGGATGAAACCTTGATTCACCACAACACACCAGAAACCTAGGAAAAGTCATAACAATGGACTTCTCCTGGTGAATCGAAGCCGAAGAAGGCCAAGGCGGGTTTGTTAGCAAACAAGGTCATGGCGAGAGTTTTTTGGGATGCGCGCGGTGTTATTTACATCGATGGGGCATTTACTACGAGTATGACTCTTAGCATTTTGTTTTGAAAAGATTTTAGGATATCTCTATTACTTCGTTTGGTACAACCCTAAAGTTGTATACCATACGTCCAAACGGGTTTAAACACTTGCTTGTATAAAAGTAGTTTGTTATATATGTTTAATTTGGAATGTCTTCCAAGTGGCCAATACATTTGTCGGAATCTGTTTTCAAGCTCGTCGCGTTTCTTTTTAACGTGCGACTTCCATTTGAGTTTCGCGTTTAGTGTCATTCCTAGATACTTTGCCTCGTTTGCATACGGTATTTGTGCCGAGTTAAGGAAAATGGGTAGGTTGTTAATTTTTTTGTAAGTAAAGTTAACATGAGTTGATTTGGTCTCTTTGCAAGCATTGTGCCAAATCTTTGTCCACTCGTTAATTTTGTCCAAAGCTCGTTGGAGCTTTACAGTTGTTGACTTGACTGATTTATCTGTTGTTAATATAGCCGTATTGTCCGCGAACGTAGTTATGACAGTGCCTTCAAATGGCATGACATTCAAATTGTGGATATACTCGTATTGTTTTTCGAAAATACCAATATTGATCAAAATCTCGAGGTTGAATATTTTCTAAAGAAATTTATTGAAGACATCCGCCCACAGGTACGTAAATTTTTCGAAGACTGTCCTTTATTCCAATATTTTTACTAGAAACTGAAAAATATTGTTTTGAATATTTTATCGAAATCAGTGGATTTCAGTATCAAATGGTGACAGCCACGCCCACTTTGTAACAACAGTTTATCTGATAATACTACGAAAATATTAAACGGATACCTGAATTAAAGATTTTTCTGATCCACAACCTTCACTTTAGTAGGGTGCTGTTAAAAGATGAGTGATAGGGTATGATACCCTTCCGTTCCAGACGGATTGTGTCTTTTCTGTCCTTTTTTGTTTTGTTGTTGCTTTTGATAAATTCTTCAAAGTCAAGAGCGTTTTTTTCGTCTAACATGGTGGGATACTCTTCTTCAGTGTATACAATGTAAGCTTTATTTAAATAAAATTTTCAATATTTACTTAGGTCATACTGGGTCTAATACTTCCGTTTTACATCAAACGGCTGGATTTCAAATCCAAAGAGGAACTCCAACAGATGCCCCAAACTGAGGAGGAGCATTTAGAGAATCAAAATTTGGACTACGATGATTCTGATAGATCCCATCCAGACGCTGAGGTATGTCAAATATTTTCGTAAACGTTATCATCTTGTACATAAGTTTTTAAAAAAATAAAGTTAAGTTATCTTTAAATATAATTAAATTGAAAAAAAAAAATAAATAAAAAAATAAATCAATATCCCGTAAATGTTTCCTATCCATTTTATTTTATTATTTTTATATTTTTTGAAAATGTTAAAACAAATTCTAAACAATTAAACAAAAGAGATATTAAACTAAACAAAATTTTTCTATAGAACGCTCTCACTAAAGCGAAAAGATCAATTTCACTTAAATATAGGATGGGGAATAACTCGGCCCAGGTAGTAGACGATGTAAATATTACAAAAAAAAAAAAAAACAAATATCTATTCCTTAGTTAACTGCGTAGCATACTAACTCTATATAATATATGTATACCCAAATAATATGTTTTTATTAGTTTAACTGTGTTGATGTTAGTCTTAAGCGTTGGTACTAAATATTGTGATGTGATGTATATTTTGTGCATTGAATTGTATTTGTAAGCAAAACTAACAAGTATCCTTGTGTACTTGTTCATGTTGTATTTACTCGTAGTAAATGTTGTAAATAAACTTGTAAAAGAATGTAAATACATTTCACTTTAGCACAGTGGGTGGCAAAAATGAATGCGAAAAAAAAAGGTTGTTCTTAGTGGAGGATGTGTTTGTGTTTGGTGGGTAAACTTTACTGGGTAGACCGTCATATGGGACAGGCAAAATAAACAAAGAGTTTTAGTTAATTGGGAATTCTGAAGGATGTTAATTATTTCACTAAAATATTACTGGGGGTGCAGGTTGATGTATACCTCTTTGGGTCATTCTGCTTACGTATGAAGAAAGTTACCTCTCTCTTGTTTCAACTATGTACCTATAGATGCAAATGTATGTGTAATCGTCTAAAAAAGCGTCAATGCAATTTGATTTGTTTATAATATAAATTTATTTTCTAATTATTTATTTTAGTAAAGTAGTGAAACACAAATTTTGGTGAAGTGGGAAATCTAAATATAGGTTTTCATTTGACATCTCTGCCATATGACATCTGTCAAATCCATCTGTCATCCATAGTGACAAGTAGTGACAGGTAGTTAGGACTGATGCTTGCCTTGTCATTTTACAATATGGATCGTTTAACTACCGCTCAACGCATTAAAGTCGTTGCATCTTATAACAAAAAATAACACAAACAAAATTGCAGAATTTGGGGTTCTGAGAATTCAAAATGTGATCGTTTATATGCCATTGTATCTGCCATGGTTGACAGTTTGCACTGTGGTCAAATGCTAACCAACTTTGTTTGGCTTGAGATTGAATATATTGATGTGGGCGACATGTGGTTCCGACAGGACGTGCATTTAAAATTCTGTATAAGTTTCTGTATAAGTTGAGAGCGGCGAATTTATTGGAAGTAGTGTCAGATGATTTTTTATAGATAGAAAGTCCCACTTGCCCTCCTGATTATATGACTGATTCTTTACTTTACGACTCATATTATCTTGGGGGTTTGTCAAACTTCTTCTATTCGGAATACTAGTGATCATTGGATATGAACCAGAGGCTTGAATACAGGGAATGGTCCTTTTCTAGTGCGCATTACGATCTTGTGATGTGAATGGTGGCCCCATCGGTAACTCAATTATTTACTACCAAAAGTGCCAACTGGATAAACTAGCCTGATACTATGATGAAAACATCATCAGCGTCGGTCGTCATGTTAAAGCTATCCTCTGTGGGCATTTTTCTTAATTTCGTTGTTAATATAGATATCAGTGGCGATAGAATGCTGATTTCGAGAAGTTCTTATGCTGACTGCTATTGCTCCTAGATCGTCTTCGGTGGGTTGAGTGCTGTTATTGGGCTTTTTTCGATTGGCTTAAGCATCCTTTTCCGCCTCCAAGATCACTGTAGCGTGCCTGAAATGGAATGCAATTGCCCCGACTGTTATTGTCGTTTTATTCGTTGTTGCGGTTTCTGAATCGATCGATCCAGTGATCGAAAATTGGCAATATGCCGCGACTATTAAAACGACGGTCGTCGGAGGACGAGAAACATAACGGAAATCTGTCATCAAATCTCTCAGTGCATATACCTAGATGTTACAAAGAACTTGCCAATCCTACCAGAAAAGGTAGAAATGCTTTTCGCTACATGAAACTAATTATTCGAGTTAAATTCAATAAAGTAGACCAACTGTATGTAAAAAAATTACATTAAGTATCGTGTCACTATTTTGGGCTAAGCTCGTCTCAGATATTTGTCCAATCATGTATCTATCAAAAGTTGCAGAATCGTCAATAGAAAGGACGATCGACTAGACTAATATGTCTACACTCTTTAAAGTCAATGTAATTAGATTTTACAGCCCTTAGGAATAAGAATGAGATACCTCTTTGCATGGTTTAATCGGTTTGAGTCACAGAACAATAGATTCGTCTAACTCGTGCAGCATTACCGGTTGAATGTCATCCATTCCAGGCAATTTATATGAAGCGAACGTTTTAATGGCCCACACTGTCAGATGCTCCTCGATTATTTTGCTGATTTTATTCATATTCACACCATTATTAGCTATACTCGGATACCTCCATGTATCAATGGAAGCTCCTCGGGCGTTTCAGTTCATCTGACATCGCAGTAGACCCACAGGAATTTCTTCTTCATAAATGTAATCTCTATCATGAGTTTTACGTTGTAAACGGATCATTCGATAGCTCGCTTCTTATCGAGGTCTCAACACGTAACCAGCGAGTAATCTCCACTATCATCGCGTTCTTCCTTGGTGGACCACCTCTTCCGCCCAACACACTATTTGGGAAGGGTCTTTCGAATGAGGCAGTGACTGTATCGCCAACTGTTACTGTGGAGATGAGATCTTCTATGGGATGCAGACCTTCTTAGAACCCCAATTTGCTCTGGGCGGGTTTAGAGAAATCTTCCCAACCACACTGCTCAATTGCAAACTGAATATTATCTAGTAAAGGCCAAAAACCAACACCATTTCAACACAAATTCAACGTTAAAATTAATGTACTTCGAGCAATGATGTTTGAATCCTTCCCTTCGTTTCTCCCTTTTAGAACATATGTACGTTTCTAGGCCCCTGGATGTTATAGTTGATATCTACCTACATCCAAAAAACTTCCTGGGAAAACTTTGAGATTGTCTATGCATTTGGAAAGTCAAGGATTTTCTATTCTTTTCTAATTCTATGAACCTTGGGTAATGTTATTATATTCCAATGTAGTAGATGTTGCTCGCCGCCTTAAGGTATTTTTTTTTGATTCTGGTCCAAAGAGAGCTTACTACGAGTATTTGACAGATTTCTTCAAGAGATAAACATATTCTGCGCCACATAATATCTAAAATAACCAAATTATTATTATTCTTTTTATATGATACGAGTACATTATTCGGTTCACCATGAATGAATACAAATTATTTACGTAATTTAGTCATTCACTCTTTTAGTCCCCATCCGTATTTGTTTGGTTCACCATGAATGAATACAAATCATATAATTTAGTTATTCATTCTTTTAGTCTCCATCCTTCCTTGTTGATAAAACAAAGTATCTCTGTCAATAGTGTTCTCAAAACGTGTGCATCTTTGGTTTAAATCCTGAAACACCTTTCTGCCACGCCACCGTCAAAGAAAGATGACTTGGTTTTTTCAATCGCTTCGTTGCCTTAGTTCCACACGTCATTCTTGGCTTATTTTAGTTTTTACTCTGACTTGCTTTTTTAGTTCAGTTTTTCTATCCTTGCTCTCTTTGTCTTGAGAAGAGATGTTTAGTTCCACATTTTATTTTTGTTTGCTTCCTTAGTTCTAGGTATAATTTCTTCTTGGCTCCCTCTAGTTCTACACTTCTTTTTCGCTTGAATACTTCAAACGAAGAGCAGTGTTTTATATTATTTTTTTTTTGTTTGCTACTACTACTGTCATTGCCTTTTTTGCACTTCCTTCCTAACAGGATTAAAAACTGCTTGAGTTAAATGGACAGAAGAAATATTATTGGCGTTCGATGGCTTTATGGCGGGCAAGTGTAAATTCAAAGCTAAGAGCTTGAGTTGTATAAATGTGATTTGCGTTTTAATTGACACATTTAACTGCTAATAAATACAGCTTGAGACTAATTTAAAGGCATTAGCAGCTTACTGACGAATACCAAGTGAAAAGACCATTCGCGCAGGCATAGATTCTCTCCTTTAATTACAGAAAAGAGTAGGCTGCACACATCCCAAAACTGTCTATCTTATTATACTTAATTTCTGCCTCGCAGCGACCAAAAGATTATTGGCATTTCAAGTCTAAGATCACCATTCAATTTACACTTAACCATTCTACAAATTTGTTCAGAAGTATTTTTCTTCTATCTCCAACTGTTTCGAGATAAATCATGTCAACTTCTTCATCACGTCAAACCTTCGTTCATCAATATCTCCGAAACGGTTGAGCTTCCAAAAAAATTTGTTCATGTACATAAATAGTTATTGCTTTTCCATGTACTTTCGATTGGGTGTTTCAAAAGTTCCCATTCCCATTTAAAACGTAAGTTTGGTTCATATCATTCAACATTCCACTCCGTTCTCTACAAATCGTTCTTAAGTATTTTTTCTCCTATCTCTAACCATTTCGGAATAAAATGAGGTGAACTTTCTTTTAAAAAAACTCACCTTGTATACACTTGACAATTTAACAGCATTACCAGCTATTTTTTCTCTCAAGTATGTGCTATAAAAATAGCTGTATGTGCTATTTATTATATTTATATAGGTTTCTATCTAAGCAGCAATGTACTCTCCAACAAAATGGCTATTCTACAAATATAAATTGTAGAGGAGTATATCGGTGTTTTAGCTTTAATTTCTAGGAAAATTAGCTATCAAAAGTAGTCACTGTTGCTATTCTTGTGTAATATAAATGGGTGAAATAGCTATGGAAAATCGTCAATATTATTATTCTTAAATAGCTCTTTAGCCTGAATGCCTCGTGAGGATTCGAACTTACTACCATCGAGATGTTGACGCAATGCTTTAACTATTACAGCTACAGCAGCGTTGCTTATGATGATGTGATGTTTCATCTTTTCTGCGTGTACATGCCGTTTGTATTGCCGTTTGAGAACAGGATTGAGAAGCTTTGTAATGACATAATTTTAGTCTTGGATGCTTGTCAGATATTCGAAGTAGGTGAAAAACCTTGAGAAACTTTTTGGTGTTTTCTAAGATTCGAAACCTGAAGCTTGTGCTTAGTATTCCAAAGCACTAACCACTGAGCCACGTTGCCACTATACAGTAACAATAGAAAAGTCCGATAATGAGTTGTATTTGCACTACATACGAGTAGCTACATAGTTACCTACATATGTAGTTGCAATTCCTGTGCTTAAATGATAGTTTCTGACATTTTCTAAAATAGCAGATATAATGTAAATAGGTGTGAAAAATAGCTATTATTGCTATTCATGTGAAATGAATTGAAGTATTGACGATCCCATGGACAACACCGGTGTAGCCGAGTTGGTTAACGCTTGTGTTGACTATTCCAACCTGCGTCGAGAGTCGCAAGTTAAAACCCCATCCGCACGGATGATTTATTTCATATTTAAATTTTTTTTTAAATTTTACTAATAATCATTCTCAGTGAGTTAATATCAATGTAAAGAATAACACAACTGATCAAAGGACAGGAAACGATCCTTCGATAGATATGGTTTTAGCCAACAAAGTTCTACCACGCAGCTATCGTTGGATTTTCTTTTCGTTGATCAATTCTTCACATCATAATTCAGTTGGTAGAGTGTTGCTAAAACCATAACTATCGTAGGATCGTTCCCTGCCCTTGACTCAAATGGTTTCGTTGGTGCAATTTTCCAATTACATTTCATTCTTTACATTTTATTTTGAATTAGAGAAAGTATACTGACGTAATTAGAAGATGCTTTTCTCTGTCAGCTTGTTTTGTTATAGTTACAGAACACCATAACCGATTTTGATGAAACTTTTTTTTTTTTATTAGTTAATGATAATCATCATAAGTTTACTTCCTTGTTAGAAACACTGCCTTGGAGGTGTTTGAATAGGTACAAACTTTGAAACGTAGAATACAATTAATTTCTCTCCTCAAAAGTTATGACAACAATTTCCCTCAAGATTGTTATGCGAATTAAAAAGAGGTAGTGTTTATGATACCGAAGAGTAAGTCTTTTCTGACTGTCAATCAATCGGGTGAAACTTTGTTTGCAGAAACAGAGTTCAGCATTTCGGACAGAAAAACAATTAGTACTCAGTTTACTGCGCTTAATATGTACGTACGCATTTTAGTTTTGGATATTAGCTCGTCAATTAATTGCACGGTACATTTTCGAAAGATTAATATTGACAGATGGCAAATCAATTATGTATGAAATAGTTTTCTGGATGTGATAGGTTTTTTTTTCAATCTACTCTACTCTTCAAAATTAAGCGAGTTCTAAGCATCGTCTTTTAGAAAATAATTCGAAAGTCCAAACTTTTGAGATTTATGCATCTCAAGTACAGGGTTAATCATTTCGAGGTAGGGATTTCACATATCTGCCATATGGTATCTGTTAAAATCCATCCGTCATCTGTCAAAGTCCATCTGTCATCTATAATGACAGCTACATACAGCCATGGACATATAAATGGCACATTTTTTTATTTGTTGTTTCGTATGCTATATTGTCGTAAATATTGTTGATAAACTATAAGTATTTGGTTTTTTCCCAAGGTTTATTTTCTATATTCAATAATAAAACAAACTTAAATTATAATTCATTAATAAAAAACCAAAATGATCAGAATGTGAAAAAAAAAAACAATTTAATGAGCTGGACACATAAATGGCACAACCTGGAAAAAAAGAAAAAAATCCTGCTAAAATTGCATTTGTTGATTTTTGTTATGTACAAACATTTAAATAATTAATATTTTGTTCTGTAGCCTTTGTTTTTGATAACAGCTCCACACCTGCGACCCATACTTTCCACGAGGTTTTGGCATTTTTCGTTGGGTATAGCATACCAAGCTTTCTGTGTGGCAAACCAAAGATCATCCATGTTTTTATATTTTTTTTTTGGCAATTTCAACCTTGACTTCATTCCACAGATTCTCGATCAGATTTAAGTCAGGGCTCTGGGCTGGCCAGTCCAAAACATCGATCTTTTCCGCATGAAACCAAGTCTTCACCAGTTTGGAGGAGTGCTTGGGGTCATTGTCTTGCATGAATGTCCACTTAATTGGCATGGACTCCGAAGGCATATGGTTTCATATGATTTTTCAAAATGTCCAAATATTGAAACTTGTCCATTTTGCCATTGATTTTTATAAGCGGACCTACGCCATGCCAAGAAAATGCACCCCACACCATAATGTTTCCACCTCCGTGCTTTACTGTTTTCTGGTTGAACCTAGGACTGTACTAATGACATTTAGGACGATGAACAAAGGTTCTACCATCTGGTCCTATCCTATTGATCTTGGTTTCATCACTCCACAATACGTTTTTCCAAAAATTAAAAAATATAAACAATATGTATGAACACTGAATCGCAGATTTCGAGGAATCCAAAGGGGTTTTGGATTTTTTTGAATGGTAAAAGGAAGGTACATGGTATTCATCAAAATATGGAATACGAAGGTGTTCTTTCTAGTAGCACTAATTCAGCATGCGAGTTATTTGCGAAGTTTTTCGAATCAGTATATGTCGACTACTCTAATCTTAATATATCCCTCGAGGAAAATGTTACTAGTTCCAACACCTCCATAGGATCCTTACATCTTTCGATGGATGATGTTTTCCAGGGTATACAATCTATGAACTCCTGTCAAAGTGCTGGCCCTGATCGTATTCCTTTTGATGTGCTAAAAAAATGCAGTTCATCTCTGTCTTTGCCATTGAATATTGTATTCAATTTGTCATTATCTTCAGGCACATTCTTAGATGAATGGAAATTGTCATTTATAACTCCCGTTTACAAAGCTGGGCCCAGGCAAAAAATTGAAAATTACAGAGGAATAACTAAACTTTCAGCTATTCCTAAACTTTTTGAGTCAATAGTTACTAAAAAAATTTATTTCAGTGTAAAAGAACAGATATCTCTGAAACAACATGGATTTTCTGGTAAATCCACTTTAACAAACTTGACTCTATTCACTAAATATCTATTTGATTCTGTGGAATCAGGTTACCAAGTTGATGTTATTTTTACTGATTTTGTGAAGGCATTTGACTCAGTATGCCATATCATTCTTATTAACAAAATTAAGTCTTTTGGGATTCATTTCAGTTTGCTTAAATGGATCTCTAGTTATTTATTGAATAGAAAACAGGTTGTTAAGATTGGTTCTTCTCAATCTAAAGTTATTAAGGTCTTATCTGGCGTTCCACAAGGTAGCCACTTGGGACCTTTACTATTTAACATGTTCATCAATGATATCCCATTGTTGTTTCATCGTGCTAACTGTCTGTTGTATGCCGATGACCTTAAGATATTTCTACGTGTCAATAACATTTATGATTGCCTAAGTCTTCAAAATGAATTAAATGTAATAGTCGATTGGTGTCGAATAAACTGTCTTTCATTAAATATAAATAAATGTCATTCTTTTTCTGTTCATCGTACATTGATACCAATAATTTACGACTACACAATTTCTGGGACCGCCCTGATTCGTAAAACTGACGTTAAAGATCTTGGTGTGCTCTTTGACACAAAGCTTACATTCGCGTTTCACATCGCAGTCGTTCACAGACCTTTGTGGAGATCACACGTGTTTCGGCTTCTCTTGTAATTGTCGCGCGATTTAAAGTAAAAAAATAGACAGTGGTTCATCGAGTGTCGCGGTAGCGCAGTGGTAGTGTTAGCGACTAGTGACCTAAGTCGTTC
Organism: Pocota personata; assembly: GCA_963082735.1. Taxonomy (NCBI): domain Eukaryota; kingdom Metazoa; phylum Arthropoda; class Insecta; order Diptera; family Syrphidae; genus Pocota; species Pocota personata. Next base: position 210,316,008 of record OY720430.1, read on the forward strand.
GGGTTCTATTCCCACCGGAATAAACTTTTTTTTTTCTTTTTTTTTTGACATAAAAAACAATAACAAGTGAGGTACCTAATGAAAAAAAGCGAACGGTCCCTGCTTCCCATAGCGGGAGTAGTGGACGTAAAAACATCGGCCGATGAGGCCGACAGTGAAAGCCACTTGGCAGCTGTAGAAAGTGGCACTACAGTAAAGAGGAGGAGGAAGCAGAGGCTGACTCCCTACGAAGGCAAGCGCCCCTCCCTATCAGCTTCGACTGAAAAACTGCCGGGAGAAGTGAGGTTGGGGGCGCCGTCAACAACAACAGCAGCAGCAGTAGCAGACAAATGTACATTCGGCTCGGACGGTGGAAAAAATTGCTACAAAGGTGGTAGCAATAGCTTCGCCATGTTAACGGCCTCCGAGTCCGAGGATGAGGACGAAGAGATGGAGGCTATAAACGAAAGCATACGGCAGCTCCAGCAGAGGGTACTAACCATAAAGGCTAAACAGACAGCCAGAAGAGTAGAAGATAGCCAGTCGCAGAAAAAACAACAACAACAAAAACAGCTTCCTGATAAGCAGCAGCAACAACAACTGCCTGCAACGCGACAGCAACAAAACCAGCTGCCAGCAAAGCAGCAACAACAACATCAACAGCTGCCAACAAAGCAGCCACAACAAAAACAGTTGCCAGCTAAGCAGCAGCGGCAACAACAACAACAAAAACACCAAAAACTGAATCAGCAGCAACAACAACATCAACAGAAAGACCAGCAACAACAACAACATCAGCAGCAGAAGAGTGCAAAGGAGAAGGTGCCACCAATCAACACCTTCAAGATGGAATTAAAAGACACCATTGAGCTATGTAAGTCGGCCATAGGCAATCATTTTTTTATTAAACGTATTAATGAAGATAGGCATACTATCCACTGTAATACAGTGGACCAGTACAAAAAAATAAAAGGTTTATTAAAGGAAACGACGACGGAGTTCTTCTCCTTCACCCCGAAGGGGGAAAAGTTGCAAACTATGCTACTGAGGGGGGTAGATCCGTCTATCGAACCGGGAGAGCTCCTTAGGATGCTGAAAGAGAAGGAGTGCGACGGTCTTGAGTTCGTGGGAGTCAAGCCGTTCACCACAGCAAAGGCCAAAAGGGAGAAGCGGAAATTACCGTTCTTCCTTGTTCAGATAACTCCCAACAGCAAATTGGATGGTCTAAGGAGTATTAATGTCCTAGACTACCAGGTTGTTAAATGGGAAAAAGTAAAGAGGAGCGATAACATTTTACAATGTGTTCGCTGCCAAAGGTTCGGGCACGCCGCGTCGAACTGCGAAATGCAGCCTCGATGCGTAAAGTGTGGAAAGAACCACAAAGCAGAGGAATGTTCCCTGGGTAAGGATGGGGCGGCAGATAAAGGCCAACTCTCTTGTGCACTATGTGGGAACTCGGGACACACCGCAAACTATCGGGGTTGTCCTAAGTTCCAGTACATGAAAAAAGTAAACCTGGCTCGTCAGCAGAGAATCGAAGTCAAGCGTCCACCTGTTTCTAGTCAAACACCAGCCGTTACTCCCCAATGGACCTACGCCCAAATGGCGTCAGGCCGGAGAAACACGGTACAACAACAACCGAAGGTTGCCGCACAGGCCCCAGTGCCTAAAGCACCTGAGGCTCAGCCTGATTTGCTGACTATTTTGCTCTCTATTCAAGGGCAAATGAACCAGCTTCAGCGACAGTTACAAGAGCAGGCGAAACGGGTGGACCAGATCTACGCATTTCTGCCGGGCCTAGCGCACCTCCAGTCGTAATGGATACGATGGCGGAGAAACCCTTAAAGATCCTTGCGGTGAATGTGAATTCACTGATAAGGATCGAGCGAAGAACCGTACTTTTTAAGTTGTTAGAAGATCAAAGCCCTGATGTGCTTTTGGTTAGCGAAACTAAGCTATCCCAGAAACACAAACTGAGCCATAATAAATACAATATTATAAGAAGAGACCGACCCGACTCTACTCAAGGAGGAGGTGTTGCGATCTTCATTCACAAAGACTTGCGACATAAGGCCGTGTACAGCGGTGAAGTGCGGAGATTCCAGGAGCTGGAAGCATGTATCGTGTGCATTGCTCTCCGTAGTGGAAAGAGGATGTACATGGTCGCGGTCTACGCATCTGGTTCTACTCAAACTACGTTATTTATTACAGAGCTCGAGACACTTTTTCGATGTCTAAGGCTGGAGTCGGAGGAGAATTATTTCCTCATTGCCGGAGATTTAAACGCCAAACACAGCGATTGGGGAAATAACATACCAAATTCTAGGGGGAACCTACTATTCAATTGGTGGGGTCAACACAATGTCGAGTATAGACTCGATTTGATAGCTACAGATAGCCCGTCGTATCCTAGAAGCGGCTCCTATTTGGATCTTATGCTGTTCGATGTACGGTTACAACTGACCAACATGAACCAACAAACGAGAAACTGCCTACACACTTTTGTGTATGACAGTGACCATTGCGGACTCAGTGCCGAAATTACAATTCCCAACGAAATTGCGGAATTGGACGAGTTTGTTCAAACGTACCCCTACAACTACAGTAGGATGCGTTGGACACGCTTCTCCAGAGCTATGACAAGAGCACTCTCCTTGAATTCGCTCCACCCACCGTCCAATAGGAACCTGTCAAACGAGGAGATCGACAGGTACCTAAGACAAATGGACGAGACAATCAAACGAACGATGGACAGTACGATACCTCGTTATCAACATACTGACAATGCAGACATATTCCGCAATGCAACAATCGACGCACTACACCAACAAAAAAGTAGACTTCTGTCAAGACTCAAAACCTTGTACAGACAGTTTACGGACAGACAAAACTCGGAGGTTAGGACACTGAAGTCGTTGATTAAAAATCTCCAACAGTTAATTAGAGAAAATTACAGACTCTCTGTAAATCTGCATTGGAACAACAAAATTCGGGCTGTAAAATCCAACAACCCGAGTATGTTCCCGCAAATAAATAAAATTTTTCGGAGGAATAATCAAAACGACCTTCCGTGTCTTAAGATCCCTCGAACGACGAACAACAAACAAATACTAATAACAGCAGGCATAGATCCCGGGAACGCTGTCGATGATGACAATTTTTTCATGATCGAAGATCCCCAGGAGAAAGTAGAGGCTATAGGAGCGACTTTCCAGGAAGTGTACAAGGTGAATGATAGCATTTGCCCGAACCACGACCTGGAAAGTCGAGTCCTTGTGCACAACGTCTACCTTCGAAATGATATAGAGCACTGGCGATCAGAGAACATAGGTTTTACCGAGTTCAATGACGATAACATGGCAAATAATGTCGTTGCCAATGAAATGGTTCACTCCCCGTACGTATCGAAGGTAGAACTCCAAACGATCTTCGCATCATTGAGAAAGAAGAAATCAGTGGGAATTGACGGAGTGTCGAACATTGTGCTTCGACATCTCCCTCTAGAAGCGGTGGACATTTACACCACTCTGTTTAACAATGCGCTGAATAGTGCACATTATCCAGCGCATTGGAAAACAGCAGTGGTACAGCCTATTCCCAAAAGAGGTAAAGATACATCCAATCCGGCGAATCTCCGGTCGATAAGTCTCCTTCCGAACATCAGCAAGGTATTCGAAAAAGTGGTCAATAGAGCCCTGACTAAGTGGGTTGAGGACATGCATATAGTTCCGGATAACCAATTCGGTTTCAAGGCGGGTCATGAGACTGTACATGCCGCGTCTAAACTGGTATCTGATATCCAATGGAACAAAAGTAAGAAACAATGCACGGGTGCCTGCCTGGTTGACTTGGAGAAGGCGTTCGATACCGTATGGCTAGAAGGACTCTTCTACAAGTTGAACAGGCTGGGTATAAGTAAACCACTGCTGTACATGCTCTGTAATATGCTCACCAGTAGACAGTTTATTGTGAAAAATGGCAATGTGACTTCTGCTGGGACGTTCGAAATCAAAAACGGTCTACAACAAGGTGCGGTTAATTCGCCGATCCTCTTTAATATTTACACGAGTGATCTCGTAGGATCTCTTCCCCATGCTATTGCGTATGCAGACGACTTGATCGCGTATAGGTCAGGGCCAAAGATCGAGGTCATTGCAATACTCTTGCAGCGTGATTTCGATAAGATCAGGATATACTGCGACGACTGGAAGCTGAAGATCAACTTCCAGAAGACAGAGACTATTCTGTTTAGAACGTCGTTATCTGGGGCCTCCAGGGATACCAGAAAGAATTGGCGAAAGTTCTTAATCGTGGGACAGCACGGGCAGCCACTAACGAGTCGAAGTGTGGTTAGATACCTTGGGATTTGGCTAGATCAATATCTATATTTTAACAAAAATATAGATGCTGCTCTGGTCAGAGCCAGAGGTGTTTTTGCCCTTACAAAGAGACTGTTTTATAGCAGCCAACTCGACGCAAGGGTGAAGGTAATCTGCTACATGGCCCTTATTAGGCCCATGCTCGTATATGGATGTCCCGTGTGGTTCAACGTGGGAGCAAGCTGGATGGAAAGGATTCGGGTGTTTGAGAGGGCTTGCCTTAGGGCTTGTCTTCAGTTGTACAGAACACCAGAGTCCCAGTACATAAAATTCTATTCTAATGAGGTCCTGTATAATAGGGCGAACATAAACAGAGTGGATAATTTCCTGGTCAATATGATTCGAGGGCACACTGTAAGAGCAATGTCCTCGATGAATAACCTGATCTCCGGGGCATACTACCCCAATGATTTGTATCACGAGAGTGTGCGTCTTAACGGCTTCATCCCCCCAGAGGCGTTCCTATATTTAGATAGGGAAGGTCTGATACAGGATAGGGTAGCGGTGCCGCTAATCTACCATGTTGCCCGAAATGCTGCGGACAGGCGACTTAACTACGACCGACACGTCGCACACAGCACCACGGAGCGTCTCCGGTTTAGTAGAGCGGTATCAAGCCGTGATTTGGCAGATGTAGTGAGACAGCACCAGAAATTCTGGTGGCTCGGAGACGTAGAGGGAACTCCCTCGTCGTTTCCTTTTGATTCGGGGTAGCCTCCGAAGGGGCAAAGTCGGTATAGGTTTTATAGCCTGGCCGGCTTACATAGTTTTTAAGGTCAGTTTAAGTAGCTTTAAAATAAAAAAAAAAAAAAAAAAAAAAAAAAAAAAAATAATAAAAAATAAAAAAATACAAAAAAATAGAAAAAAAAAAAAAAATTATACATGTGTATGAATGTATGTATACTATATGTATATGGGAAGGTATACAATATATCTATGTATATGTACATATATATGTATATCGAAAAAAAAAATTTGCGTGTTTAATCACGTACCTTAGAATAAGTAGTTTTTAGATAGTTTATAAGTTTTATATATAGATAAAAAATTCAGTTCATATACTAAGTTTTTGCTTACAAATTTTTTCTTAGTTTCTCAGTATTTGTAAGTATAGATTTAATAAATATTTTAAGTTATGTTACGTCGAAAGACATAGTTTAAGCATTAGGTTTAGCTTAGAGTACCCGCATAGGGCCATTAAGTTAGTATATAACATAGTTAAGTTAGTTAAGCTAGTTTTAAGCGTTTTTTGTGTCTAGCTGTTAAGAGTTCATAAATTCCGAAAATAAAAATGCACTAAAAACGAAACGAACGCGTTTCACATCGATTATGTAGTTACTAAAGCAAACTCTATGCTTGGCTTTCTTAAACATTCTTGTGCTGAATTTTCTAACCCGTATGCTCTTAAGTCTGTTTATATGTCTTTAGTACGTCCTTTCCTTGAATATTGCTCTATAGTCTGGTGTCCTAATTACTGTAATTCTATAATGCGATTAGAAAGGGTCCAAAAATCTTTTACAAGATTTGTTGTAAAACAGTTGAAATGGAATCTTGATGATATGCCCTCGTACTCTACTAGATGTGCTTTGATCGGTTTGGATACCTTGGAAAAAAGGCGAAATGTTCATTGTATATTGTTTATTCATGATGTCTTTTCTTACCGTGTAATATGTCCTGATATACTTAGATACTTTGAATTCTATGCACCGGAAAGAATACTTCGTACCAGAAATTTTTTATTAAATCCTAGGCATGTTTATAACTATGGTCTCAATGAGCCAATAACGAAATGTATAAAATTATTTAACTCAGTGTGTACCGAAATTGATTTATGTTATGATAGGTTCAATTTTAAATTACTATTATTGCATATATTTGCTTCTACTTGAATTTATTTATTAATTTATCTGATATCTGTTAGAGTTAAGCTCGGTAGATGGAATAAAGTAAACTAAACTAAACTAAACTAAAAAATTGATGGTCTTTTCTTGGTGGGTTTTGGCGAAGGTTAATCACTTTAAAACATTTTTTTTTTTTTGAGAGCAGTGGCTTTTTTCTGAAAATGTGCCCAAACAAATTTGCCTCGTTCAATTGTCTTCTGACAAGCCTGCTGGATATTTCCAAGTCTAATGACTGATTGATATCGGATGCTATCTGCCGTGATGACTTGAATGGATCCTTTTTCGACATTCTAACTATGGCTGCATCTGTTCGCACATCTGTTTTTTTAGGCCGCGGCTTCCGAATTTTGCCTTTGGTCAGTACATCCGGATTGTCTACGCATGATTTAATTGCATTGTACACTTTTTTTTCGAGAACAATGCACAAGTTTTGCAAATTCCATCACTTTTTTCCCTTCTTCATGCATGCTCTATATTATCCGTCTTTCCTCAAAAGTGGTATGTTTTCCTGATCCCATTTTCAATTAATTTTCACTTCACAATACTTATTTTTTAAATATTGGGTCAATAACTTAATTCGTGTGGTTTGCTAAGAGATGGCGTAACTTGTATTATTCCATTGTAACATGCGTTGGAAAGCTACTATCATTGTACGTCATTTCAGTATATGTCATTCAATTGAAGGGTAAACAACAATAATTTTTTTTCACTCAAATATGTCGAACTTTGTGCCTGAAAAAGTGTTTTTGCGGGGAGTTCTTCTTCATTTCTTTAATATGAAGAAAACTGCTGCCGAAAGTCATCGTATTTTGGTGGAAGTTTATGGTGAACATGCGCTAGCTGAGCGCATGGTCCTGGGCAGCCAAAAAAGTTTGAAGGTGAAGAACTGGAAGCATTACTCTATGAAGATTGTTGCCAAACACAAGAAGAGCTCGCAGAATCTTTGGGTGTCACTCAAGCAGCCATTTCAAAACGTTTAAAAGCAGCTGGATATATTCAAAAGCAAGGAAATTGGGTCCCACATAAACTCAAGCCGAGAGACGTCGAAAGGCGGTTTTGCATGTTCGAAATGCTGCTGGAACGCCACAAAAGGAAGTCATTTTTGCATCGGATTGTTACTGGTGATGAAAAATGGATCCATTACGACAACCCCAAGCGCAAAAAATCATATGTGAAACCCGCCCAACCAGCCAAATCAACGGCAAAGCCGAATATCCATGGCGCGAAGGTAATACTCTATATTTGGTGGGATCAGAAGGGTGTGCTGTATTATGAGCTACTAAAACCGGGTGAAATCATCAATGGACAACGCTACCGAACACAATTAATCCGTTTGAAGAGAGCAGTAGCCGAAAAACGCCCGGAATATGCGACCAGACACGAGGCAATAATTTTCCATCATGACAACACGTTGCTATTCCGGTTAAGAACTATTTGGAAAACAGTGGATGGGAAGTTTTACCCCACCCGCCTTATAGCCCAGACCTTGCCCCTTCTGACTACCATTTGTTCCGGTCGATGCAGAACGCCCTCACTGAAATACGTTTCACATCAGAGCGGAATATCAAAAATTGGCTTGATTCATTCTTGGCTGCCAAGCCGGCGCAGTTCTTTTGCGATGGGATCCACAAATTGCAAGAAAGATGGGAAAAAGTCATAGCTTCAGATGGGCAATACTTTGAATAATACTATTGTACATGTTTTTCTTAAAAAAACGTTCAAATTTTGACAAAAAACCGCACGAATTAAGTTATAAACCCAATACAAAAAATATCATGTGATTCAATTGAAAGCTACGCGAGTACTGCATATTCTAAAATATTTGTGCCATTTATGTGTCCACCTCAAATCAGCATTGTTTAGGAAAAATTGATAACGGTAAATAATAAGCAGAACATAACGGAACATTTATGCGACGCGCCGTAGACACCAGAGCTATTGTAGCACCAAGCTGAATGCAAAAAACGTACATTTTAATAAACTTTTAGTTGAAAAATTTAAACATTTGTTTGAAATCTAGTTTTGTGCCATTTATATGTCCATGGCTGTAGGTAGTTCTTGAATTACCATTGTACAGTATGGATAGTTTAACCACCGCTCAACGCATTAAAATTGTTGCATCTTACTATATAAATAACAGTTCTATAATATCAGTGTATCTGTAAGTTGACGCCGATTTTTCGGAATTTGTCTTTATTGCAAGAAAAGTTTAATTTCAAGATATGGCAATATCAATTGATAGGATTTCTTTTTATGGGGTTTTGCTAAAAATGGTGCCTATGCAGATAATTGGAGCACTTAATAACCAACATTCGTGAAATTATGACCGCAGTACAGCCAAAAATGTGCCAAAAAGTCATCGTAAATTACCTCACAAGAATCGAAGTTTGCAAAAACTCCCGTGGCGGCCATTTAACCGATACTGTATTCCATTCACATTGGTATAGTCCAACATCTTTAACACTTTTTATTTTATTTACATTAAAATCCTAAAGCACAAAATGAATATAATATAAGAATCTGACAGTTTGAAACTCAACAGGTATGATATTGCATAGCCATATTATTTGATTCCTTCTACAATTGAGAAAATGGTATAAATTGAGATACCCTCCTTTCTAAATAGGTGTTGTGTTTGCTTAGTACATGTTGCTTAAATTACTTCTTTGAGCAGGATTACTGGTGGCCCGTATTATCTCGTTTTTATAGAACCTCCTCTTGTGTCTCATCTAAGAATGAACAAATGACTACACGTAATATATTCATCTACCTTTTCCGATCAATTTATCTACAAATGCTTTTTCTTATCATTTCACTGTATTCTGATGCTGAAAATAAGTCTGCTTATTCATGCCATTTTTCTGACTGATTGACGGTAATCCCAGACTGGGATTTGATTCCAATTGATTGAAAGGACATTCTCATCAATGGGCCGCCCATTTCATTTCACATTCATTCTTATACATAATTCAATTGCGTGGATTTAAGCCCAGATTACTGGTATCTCAGTTTTGAAAACATCTTTGAAACTCATGAAACTTCCTCTGTTATTCTCATATTTATCAACGACGACACATGGAATTATCATCGAAGCCGACCACTCAACGCACAAATCCATGCCTAACGAGATTTTTTTTTTTTTTCCTCGCATAACTTACAAACATAGTACTCTTCAACAGATGTGTTCCGCTTGAATTGAAATAGGGTCGTTTGGCCATCGTACTCGTATATATCAGCAAAATTTGTTGGCCAAAATAATACTCAACTTGAGAGGGGTATGGAATTTTTTGCGAAGGATTTTCAAAGGACTCGAGTTGCCTCTTCTTCTTAATTTCAGTCTATTTCAACCCTCCTTTGGCATACTTTTGAAAGTGAAATCATTGTTAGGAAAGAATTCAATTCTAATTTGTGTCTAGAAACGTGTCGTACATGAAAAAAGAAAAAAAAAAAAAAAGACGTGCTCCCCTTTTCTACTTTTGTATTAAGAAAAGTATCTGGAAGTTTTTTTTTTTCCGAAAGAATTTAATTTTTTAATTAAACGTAGATACACGTTTCGCATCTAAAAGTGAAACGGTATGCATGTAAATTACACACACACACACACACACACACACTCTACCAACAAAATAAATAAATTTTGCTTAATTAAATAAACGAATATAAATTAATTTGTTACTAGCTGAAGACAAATAGAAAGCAAACTAAAAACCTGATACTATCTGCCTTAAAATATCTGTAAATAAATGGACTCACTTTTGAATGTCTATACATAAATGTAACAATGTCCTAAACATAAAATTAAATAATTCTTATATAATCAACTATATCCAGTCGAGAATAAAAAAGAAGAAAATCCTGTAAAAATTTCAGGCTCTTTTGGCAGATACTTATTCCCTTCGTGAAACCAAAGTACAAGAAAATGGAAAAGTGAGTACAGAAATTGATTAATTATTTTTTTTTTTTTTGTTTAATAAAGGAAAACGGATATTTTTCTTGGTTCTCAATTTCTTCTCATTTGTAGTATAGTAGTGTAAAGAAAATAAAAAAAAAAAATAATAATAATAATCATTTAAAACAAATATATAATAAAATACATTCGAGTATATGTAAACACACATTATTGTAATATTTATTTATTTTTTCTGTATCTGTGGAATTTTTTTTTTCACTTGAAATCGCTTTTCCAATTTTCATATTCATAATTAAATGCTCACATACAGGTCGATCTCACAGGAGCGGAAGAACCCGCAAAAGTTAGTGTAGTATACTAAAATATTAACGCAAAAAAAAAGCAGCAATTTCTAGTTGACTTAAAATGGTGTTGTGTGCTTTCTGCTAATAGTTTTTTTTTTCTTTCGTTGCAAAATAAATGCTTTTCGGCTGTGGAATTTATATTTTAATTTATTGCTGGTATTTTCTTTTTTTAGTGCCTTGTATCGTAGATTTAAGCGAAAACCTCTGTGATCAATATATCAAAATATTTTATTTTTTTTCACAATGGTGGTGGTTTATTGCACTGTAAATAAATTAGTTAATGAAATGAGCGATAAAAGTACTTTTTCATATAGAATACGAGGGTGGGTCAATAAGTCCCTGAAAATTTAAAAAAGAAACCCTCTTTTCGGTATAAAAACATTTTATTTTTCAACATAGTCTCCTTTTAGCTCTATACACTTCATCCAACGTTTCACCAATTTTTTGATGTCCTCCAAATAATTTCTCGAGCCCCTGCGTTTGTTTCAGCGATGACCTCTTCATTCGACCCAAATCTCTTACCTCCGAGCCATTTCATCATGTTTGGAAACAAGAAATAGTCGTAGGGGGCTAAATCTGGGGAATATGCTGGATGAGGGAAGAGTTCGTAGTCTAACTCATACAATTTTGCCATTGCGACTGCGGACTTGTGCCGCGGTACGTTGTCCTGTGATGGAAAAGAACTTTTTTCTTCGCCAAATGCGACCGTTTTTGCTTTAAATCGGCTTGGAATCGATCCAGCAGCTCTGCGTAATATGCGCCGGTGATCGTTTTACCCTTTTCAAGGTAATCACCGTGCGCATCTCAAAAAACTGTCGCCATGACCTTGTTCGCTGACAAATCCGCTTTGGCCTTCTTCGGCTTCGATTCACCAGTAGAAGTCCATTGTTTTGACTGTTCCTTGGTTTCTGGTGTGTTGTGGTGAATCCAGGTTTCATCCACGGTTACGAAACGGCGCAAAAACTCAGCCGAATTTTTCTGGCCAAACACACCTTTGAAGTTGTCAAACAAATGCGTTTGTTGTCGATTGTGAGCAAACGCGGCACCCATCTTGCAGAAAGCTTTTTCATGTCCAAATATTTATGTAAAATCGAAATCACTGAGCCATGTGATAAGCCTGTGGCCTCTTCAAGCTCGCGCATTTTCAATCACCGATCGACCATTTCTGGTGTGGTGACCTCAATTGGGCGACCAGAACGATCGTCGTCACTTGTGCTTGAACGACCGCACCGAAATTGAGTAAACCAGTGGTGAATGGTTTCAATGGATGGTGAAGAGTCCCCATAATATTTGTCAAGGTTTTGTTTGGTTTGCGTGATAAGTTTTTTCTCGCAAAAAATAGTGTTTAATGAGCACTCGAAGTTCACTTTTTTCCCATTTTAACGAAAATGCTAGTAGGCGTCTATATAAAATGGCTGCCACAACAAAACTATTTGACAGATCTGTCTGAAAATTGGGGTGCGTTCTTTTGAAAGATGATTCTTGTCAAAAAAAAAAAATTAAATTTAAGGTGACGACACAATTTGTGTTAATTTTCAGGGACTTATTGACCCACCCTCATATGGTATATATTCACTTTATTTTCTGACATATGTATGATATAAAGACTGTTGAAAGTGAACACCGACGGTGTATTCTGCTGGGATATTTGACTTCTCGAATAAATTGTTAAGTAAAAGCTACCATTAAATCGATCAGCAGTGAAGGGTTTTTAATCAGCAAAATACAATTATTTGATTTGCAATTTAATAGTTTTTCGACCATCAAGAAATTATTGTATTTTTTGATCAGTAAAAAAACATTAGATGATCAGTAAAAAATGAATTATTTTTTTTCAACAGCATATAAAGGGTGTCCCAAAATTCACACAAGAAGTAATTTTGATAGAAAACACAGGTTTTTAATTAAAAATTGTAAATGTTTTATGGATTCATAAGGTATACAGTATAGGGTTATGTATGGAATAGCATATCGGGTGGCTTTGTTGGCACATACATATGCACTATTTTGTCGAAATTTTCCAAACCGTTTTGCATAAATGTGTCTGAATTTCGTTGATACGGGGCTCAATTTGCTAATTCAAGGCGTGGGTGGTCGTGGGCTTGTTGGCATAAACCTTAGACTTCAAAAAACCCCAAAGAAAAAAGTCCGTTAAATCGCATGATATAGGCGTCCAATTCTGATCACAAAAGCAGGAAATTACACGAGTAGGAAATGACTCACGTAGTAATTGAATGTTTCTCGGGCTGTATGGCATGTGACACCGTCCTGTTGAAACCACATGTCGTCCACATCCATATATTGCAATTTATTAACAAAAAACTGAATTATCATGTCGCTGACCAGCCGCATTTTCAAAGAGGAATGGTCCGATGATGCCTCCAGCCCAAAATCCGCACCAAACAGTGACACGTTATGGATGCAATCACTCGTGGATATTTTGAACCCCAAATTTGACAACTTTGACGATTAACAAAGCCATCAAGATGAAAATGAGCCTGATCGCTGAAGACGATTTTGTTTGAAAAATCAGCATCCACTTGTTGTTGTTCCATAATTCATTCAACGAAATCTTTTCGCTGTGCATGGTCAGTAGGCTTCAGTTCTTGAGTCAATTGCACTTTGTATGCATGAAGATATAAATCTTTCGTGAGAATACGCTGTAGAGAGCTTCTCGAAATGTTCAGTTCTTGAATTGATGTTCCTGGACTTTCAACAACACTCTCACGAACTGCTTCGAAGTTTTGTGTTGAACGACTTGTGGAAGGACGGCCAGAGTATCTAAGATCACTAATTAATCCAGTCTCACTGAATTTTTGAATTAATCTCTTCAGTTGATGAAGTTAAATGGTCAGAACCATATTTAGGGCGAAAATTATGAAGTGTAGCTGGTAAACCTTCATTATTTTTAAAATATTGCTCAACAATGAAAACGCGTTGTTCTTTCTTGTAGCACTCCATTTTTAATAACCCTGAACTGTCAGCCGTCATGCTGTTTTTTTTTTTTTTAGTTGGCCCTTCCTTTAATTATCAATCAGCAAATACAGGGTGGCCCAAAAGTAATAAACTGGTTTGTTTACTTCATAATTTATAAAATATTAATGAAAACACAATAATGGCGATTAGACTTTTTTATTTAATCAATACATTTTTCTTACACGTCCATTTTCAAGAATAATGTCACATAGGTGCCTTCCAATTCGTGCATCGCACAAAATTGATCTTTTCTCTTCATTTTCCATTACCTTCCTTAGTAATTCGGACTATATTACTCGAACTTCAAGCTCAATATTGACACTTAAATGGTCTGCGGCTTGTTTACGTAGACACACTCTTTCAAGTATCTCAAAAGAAAAAAATCGAGTGCCTTTAAATCTGGGGAACGTTGTGGTCAAGAAAAGTCCACATTTTTCGAAATGAATCGTTCTCCAAAAGTTGTGCGCAGCAGGTCTATTGAAGATCTAGCAGTGTTGCGAAGTTGCACCATCTTGCTGAAAACACATCAGTGGATCAGCCAGCACCAATAAGTTTTCAATCATTGTATCGGTATCGGTCGCCTATGATGGGTACAGTATGACCATGGTGGTGAAAAAATATGGTTTTTATTATAATTATAATTATTTTTATTATTATAATTATTCTTGCTGACGTAATACCGCACCAAACTGTACAGCGAAGTGGATGCAACTGACGCTGGTAAACTGCTCTTGAAGTTTCCGAAGCCCAAATCCTGCAGTTTTGTTTATTAACAAACCCATTTAAAATAAAATGAGTTTCACCGCCCACGATGAGTGTGTGAATAAAATTATTGTTTAGTCTTTCAAAATCTTGGAGTCTACGGGATTATTCAAGGCGCTTTTGTGAATCCAATGGATTTAATTGCACCAATTAAATTTTGTATGAAAAAAAGTGCAGATCCTTCAAAATTCTTTACAGTGGTGTTCCAGACAACCCAAGCTGTGATGAACGTCGCCTCGTGCATGTTGTTGCATTTTCAGCAACACTATCCTTAACCCGTTTAATTGTGGCTGCAATTTGAATAGCTCGCGGTCTTCCGCTTCGGGACAGGTTCGTAACTGATCCTTGTGCTTGAAAATGTTGAATTATTCGCTTTATAGCTGATGGACAGTTTGCAGTATTAAAATGACGTCGATTTACACGCTGAGTTTCAACAATTGACTGTTAACTTGTAAAAAAAAAAGAATTCGACCACTTTTGCTCCTTGCACAGTAGTGAAACTTTCCATGATTAATTGAAAGGATTCACTTTAAGTTATTCTGAAAAGAAGAGATTAAAAAATTATCTAATTAATAAGTTATAAATTGTTTACACCAGTTCGTGACTTCTGGGCCACCCTGTATGTTAATAGATCATTTGAAAGATTGCTTCTTCAGCAAAAATAAACTATTTGATCAGCAGAATTTTTTTTGACCAGCAAAATTAAATTGCAGCAGCAAAATTAAATGAAGGACACGTCTGGATCGTACGTACTTGCTCCATACGTACTGTTTCTTTCGTAGATTTTTCAGATTTCAGATTAAGGCGAAATCGATAAGAAGTGATAAAAATAGACCCTAGATATAAAGTTTGTAGTAAAACCGTCCAGCCTTTCAGGTTGTAGTCCGAGATACAGACATGCAGGCAGACGGACAGAATTGCGAGAATCACTTTTTTGACTTTCTTCTTTCCAAAATTGATTAAAATCTCGAGATCGAAAATTTTTACAGAAACAATATTTGCACTTTATAGGAGCAAGTAAAAATAATCCGCAAAAAGAAAACAAAATGAAAGAAGAAGCCGCTCAAGAGAAAAACTTTAGCGATTGCGAGTTTTAAAAAATAATAATAATAGTTATTTTTATGAATAATTGTTTTTTTTCTTTTCGTACTATTTCTCTGGTTAATTTTCTATTTCTGCTGATGAAATAAGTCATTTTTGGTTATTATCATACATTTTTTCTGCTGACTTGGTTTTCTGTTTTCTGCGGATCAAACAAATATTTTATGCTGATCAAAAGATCATTTTCTGCTGATCAAAAAATTGTTTGCCAGCATAGTTTTTTGGTCTTTTAATTATGAAGCTAATCACTGATAATATTAGCGTAAAATAAATGTTATTCCTACTCCTTTCCTACATCGGACAAAGACATAGAATCGTTGCTATTTCAAACCTTTTTTTTGTTTATAAATGAGTGGTAGAGTATCTGATCCAAATTATATTATGTTGCATAATAAGGAAGAGGCTTGTTTTTTCACTGAAGTTCGTTGTGCTTTGCGGTCTTGTTTCAAATTCAGTTTTTGGAGACGAAATCAGTAGCAAACGTTCTTGTGATCAATGCTACTAGTATGTGTAATAATAGTGATAGTAGTTACATTTAGCGAAAGGCATATTCTTGTCTATCAATCTCGGGATTAGGAAATTTTGAATCCCAAAATTTCGGGACAGAAAATAATCCTTAGTAGTAGCTCTTAGATTAATCTAAATGCGTTTTAGATTATTCGAAACTCCTGTATCTAAAATACGAGTATGAAATCTGTTTATTTCCATTTTATTTGTTTAAAATCAGGGGTCAAATCGTCTCATCCGTGATCGTTTAAATCGTTACGTAGATCTTCACGTTTTGTTCGATTTCACACATAGTCCCTGCGTCTTGTATCAGATTTTGTGATCAATTTAAATAAAATTTTACGGGATTCTATCTTTATACGGGATTCTATGCTTTATTTTGAAGGCTCTAACATACTTCCTTATTTTAGATGCTAAAAGGGGTGGTTTTACTGGATTTCTTTGGCCACCATATAGTTCAAGTCTCAAATTAGAAAGAATTTTTCTTTTTTTATTGTATTTATCAAAATTGTGAAGAAAAACTATAAAATATCCTCAACAATTACTAAAAAGTTCTTTTTTAAGCTGCACATACTAGGGTGGGTCAGAAATAAGAATTGTTTCTAATCTTTTTGTTGTACCTATAGTACGTAAAGGTCATCTTGTTATACGTTAAGGTCATCTTGTAGGTTCAATAAGAATGCTGTAAAATAATATTTTGTTACATATTTCGATACTAACATCCCGCACACTAATTTAAGAAAACATTACTAACCGAAAATTATAGAATAAAGTACCAACTCTTTGGTACATCTAAACAAATTTTAGTTTTAAGTTCATATTCAGTAAGTTTACCAGTCGTAAAATCATAACATTTGCACCTTAAAGCGATTTAAATTCGCTGACAAAAGATTCAAAATGAGCTGACAATATAATATTAGTAATATAAGTAAAAAAAAAGATATGTTCTTCCATATACACTGCCGCCTATAAGTTTCCGAACAATACATTCTGTCAGATAAATTGTTGTAAAACTGTCTGTCTTTTTCATTTTAATAATCAAAATTATATTTATCTAGTCAAATGAACAATTTAATTGAACTTAATAAAGAAAAAAAAAAAAATGGATAATAAAATAGAGTTAGACCTCTTTTTCGTCGAAAAATTTGGTGGAATGAATGCAAATTGTCTAAGTATATTTTTGGCTGAAAACGAAATTCACTGTCATCTACTGACTATAGTCCATATTCAGGATATGTGCGCCACAAATTTATTAAACAAAATTCGTTAATACCCACAAAAATGTATAAAATACACAACATTTTGTATATTTGATGGAGTTGGCAATTTGTTTCTCAGACGATTTGTATCTTTTAACTGATGTTGTAGTCTTTGTGTTCCTATAATTGTGCATTACATATATAGAATTTCAGAATCGTAAAATCCCCTCTTTTTTCTCATTTAAATGTACTCAACGGTGTTGCCACCCTAAAACGAACATAATGAACGATATGATGGTAAAATGAAATAAAACAATTGATATACAACCAATATTTTTAGTGGTCCGTTCCAGAATGGTATAAACGGAACACTAATGGATGGATTTAACACAGTAATTATCTGTCCACCTGTCCATCCGTCTTTCCATATGCCTGTCACACCCTTGTAATTTTGGTCTTGTTTGACCTAGAAACCAAACATAAATAAAACATGGGGCATAATGTACCTCAAGAAAAAGTAAATATTTTTACACCCCAACTTCCAAGGAGTCCAAAATTTTTTTTGTTTTTTTTTGATAAAGATTCTTAAACAAAACTACTCAAAAACAATGGCATTGGCGATGTCCCCCCGTCTATCTCCGAAACTGTTACTGCGGAAAATTTGAAAAAAAAAAAAAAATGGGGGCAGGTAAACTTATGAGGAGGAGGGTAAGGTGACAATTATAACAAATCTTCTGGCACAACCAGTTCTTGAAAAATATTGGAATACGAGGAGGTGAAAAGTCACCCACCATGTCTTACGTCGTCTCTATCCGACGTACCTTAAAACCCCTATTTCATAAAAATCCTGGTGTCAATTTCGCATGAAATAAATAAAAAAGTCGATCAACTGTGAAAGCTTATGTCAACTCTACTGCGAAGGCATAACACTGGCAGTAGGGTGGTCATATGGCTAAAATGCAACTTGATCGGGATGATGACATCAGGAGGACGGAAAAAACTACTGTGAATCATAAGCAACGACAATAACAGCGAAAAAAAAAAATAAAAATACTCCCCAATTATCTGGACAACCACCCTTGGAATTCACTGAAAATTAATACCAGCTGAGTTTCAAACCAACTACACCAATCTGTCTTTCACTCTGTCTATTCCCCTTTCCTCAAAACGCCTGTGTCCTAAAATTAGTATTAGAGTATTTATAACCCCTTTCACACGTGAAAATTATAAAAAAAGGTAAATTATAAAAAAAAAGTGGTTCTTGAATTAGGCATTTGAGAAAGATGAGTCGAAGCCCATCCATATCTCCATATATTATCACCACTTCATTAGATTTCAATTGGCACTTCTAACCTGTCATCAAAATCATATGGACCTGACCATATGAGATTAATGAGACAGAAATATTAGGATACTATAAAAAAAAAAAAACGATACGGAACACTAACCTGGCCAGACCCGACCAATTTTCTCAATTTTAATGCATGACAAGTTTGCGGTTTGTTTGCATAAAATGTTTTGATTTCAAATAGCCCCACAAAAATAAATCCAAAGCAGTTAAATCGCAACGTCTTGGAGGCCAAGTGACAGTTGCAACTAAAAATTAGCTTCATCTGAAAAGATGATTTTATCACCATAACTATGATAAATTTTAAGTTGTTTTAAAGCCCTATCAGCAAACTCACGACGATTACAATGGTGTAGTGTCTTCAGTTCTTGGGGCAGTACTGGTATAAATCTAAGACTTTTCGCAAAATACGCCAAGTTGTAGCTTTTGAAAGGCCTAATTCTAGAGAACGACAGGGAACCGATAAGTTTGGATCTTCTACAACATCTATTCTTAAAGCAGCAATATTCTCTTGACTTCTTGCATTTCGATATCTTGTATCCTCCCTTTAAGATTGTTCAATAGTCGATTATGTGGACCATCATTTTCACGAAGTGCATATTGCGTATTCACAAAAGAACGTTTATTTTCATAAAATTTTTGAATAGCTACTAAACCTTGTTGAGTCGTGCGACTAGTGACATTTGTAACATTTAACAAGTGTTGCCGCCTTCTCAAATACAAAACATATCACTCCTATTGAACAACCCTTTAGATACAAACTATACTTTTTGAGAAAAGATAATTTAAGTTAATTTGAATATTCAATGGAAATTCTGAAAATTTCAAAAGAACTTTTCTGAAAAAGACGGATCTTGACAATGAAAAACCAAAACTGTAGAGCAGTTTTCCATTTCCCAGTATTAATGATTGCGAATTGTTTTCCTTTTTTTATTCAAAAAGTGGGTCTGGTAATTCTGTCTGTATGTCTTTATGTATGATCAACTGTAGCTTAAACGGCTGGACGGATGTTCTCCAAACCTGATATCTGTGGTCTCTGGGTTCACAGTTCGAGGCGAAATTTTAATTTTCATTTTAACCCGAAAATTAACGGTACTTTAGTAATGGCCGATTTAGTAAAAAATCGATTTTTTCGGAAACGGCTTCAACAATTTTGTTCAAAATTAATATTCGAGTTACTGTGGACATATGCCAACATCTGGCGTACCAGGTTTTAGTCAAAAATTACTAATGGATTAAAAAAAAAAATTGTTAGAATTTTAAATCTGAGTGATTTGCAGATAATTAAAATATGTATCGCTGGAAGTACATGCGATCCAGTTTATATACGAGTACTATATTTTTTCTACAAATATTCTGTGCAGAAAATTCAAAGGGGATGGCAACGCTGATTGTTGCAACATTCAAAACCATTAAAGCAAACCGTCACCAAATGTATTTCTCTTCTTTTTTTTCACGACTGCTTTGCACATTATTTCTATTATTTCTTGGACATGTTCGATTTATGTAGAACTACTTCTTAGATATTTATCTCCTTCACATAAATCTGCTCGCTCCTAATAGTTACAAATTCCTATTTATTCTCACAAAAAAAATTCATTTGTATTGCTCACTTGCAACACATTTTATTCTCGTTTTCTCACTTTGGTTGAGTGGTTCATTTCATTTTATCCTCTGCTAGTTTCATAAAATATTATCTAGATGTTTCATCTGAAATTCTCATTTCAAACAATCTTGCATTAACTTAACACATAAACTGCAACATTTTACAGGTCTCACTGTCCGACTCGGATCCATCACAGTTTCGTGAATTCTTCAACATGTCCGACTATGAAATCAAACAGCATCAACCCTTACGACTGAGAAAGAAGTTCTACGAATTTTACACAGCCCCCATAACAAAGTTCTGGGCAGATTCAGTAAATAAAAAAAAAAACGACAAGAGCCTTTTTTATATTAACTACATTTCTAGATCGCTTATATGTTTTTTCTGGTAATGTTTACATTCACGGTACTCGTGAAAATGGGACCCACTCCACGATGGCAGGAAGTGTACTCAATTGCGTACATAACAGCGTTGGGTTTTGAAAAAATAAGGGAAATCATTTCATCGGAACCAGTCGCTATAACGTAAGTTTTATTTTATTATATCGTATAATAATATTTGTGGCATGAAAGAGGTGGAAATATAAATATTTTTATACCACTGCTACTTCCTTCTGACTGATTGTTTGCCATTATTATTTTTTTTTCCATGCTTTTATTCCCATCATCCTTGGGCAGGCATAAATTTTCCGTCTGGGCCTGGAACATGTGGAATCCTTGCGATGGAGCTGCCATTATATTATTTCTCATTGGACTTTCATTGCGTTTCCGGCCGAATACAATGGACATTGGTCGAGTTATTTATTGTGTTGATAGCATATACTGGTACTTGAGGATCCTGAATATTTTGGGCGTTAACAAGTACTTAGGTGAGTTTGAGTTTTCAATAAAATTTTACTAACAAGAAGTTTTGCTTGGGTGGAAGTATTCGTGTGCATTGATTTTAGGGAGGTTTTTTGAATGCTGGATCAAATATTTGTCCAGTTCATAAGAATATTTTTATCGTTTTATATATTTTACCGTTGTATGTAAAACAACATCTGGGAGGATAATTTTAAGTAACTTAAATGGATTTTGTGTGAAATTCTGCTGCGTTTCCACACTGCATTTTCACTCAACATTTTATTTGTTTTCATAAAAGGCAAGTATTGATGTCGTGAACATTTCTTTATTTAGATCAACAATGGTGTTATTAGTGCAGAGATACTAGGAAAAGTGGGTATCTGGTTACTATCTTTCTGTCGGTCTGCGTGTTTGTTCACCCGTCTATGTAACGTCCGTATGTAACTTCAACTAGTGTCCAAACGGTAAGACTGATTCGCTTTAATCTATACATCTGGGGTGTAAGCCGAATCGAAACGCCTAGAGAATAAATCTAAGAGCGATATAGATAGGTAAAACATAGGTCGGTCTAACGCTCTTTTGCTTTCTACTCGTAAGCAACGATTTGCTGTAAAATAAATAAAACTATACTTTTGTTTGACTTAGATTTAGATCGGTCTTAATTAATTTCTCATTACTTTCGATTGTTGAAAATAAAAAACGGTCCGCTAGCCACTAGATAGCAAGATCATGGAACGGCCTTTTGGCCTTACAACAGCTGATAGTCGGCGGTTGTCACTTTCGATAAGTTAACTTCATAAATAACAAAATGCGACCATTTTGATTCATTCCAATTTATCCTGTATTCCTCTTGCGCTGATATCATTTCTGTTAATGTTTTAGAATAAAATAATGATTCTTTCCTAACTGGTTTCGAAATTTTGTATAGCTCACTAAAAATTCAGGCAGAATTTGCTGATAGTTTTGTAGTCAATTCGAGGTCCCTCTATGAATCAGCGACAACTAAATAGTTAGTGTCTAGAATAATGTACGTGTACAACTATTATTTTTAATTAATTTAAATATTGAATAATTCTATCGATAACGCTTTCCGATCATCGATTTTCGGTTTTTCATTCTATCGAAGACATTGGAATGTCAAAGAGCTGTCTACAATGGAATAGAATTGATAGAATTAATAGACTTATCTTAGAAGATTTTAGTCGGGAAATAAATAAAATTTAGAGCATTTATTACATAATTATCGATAGTAAACAATAGTTGGGTTCGATTATCCCATCGCTAATGATTTGTATTGACAGATAACGTTTTTCTCTTGTTCTTATCTAGCGATAAGTGTTCTAGCGAATATTTTGTTGGCTATATCCCCTCGATATTTCCCTCTAGCGGTAGTAGCAGCAAGTTTTGAAAGGTCTGTCATCCTGGTACAAAAAGGCGTTTTTCTAGATTCTAGCAGTGTGCTTGGAACGCGCTGAATATTCAAATAATTTCTTCAATTTGACAGAACTTAGCTACAATTTTAGTCTCCTTTATTTTATACAAAAGTAGAACTATGCTTAAACAGTTGAAAGTATTACTTTCTGAAGTAAAGGCCAAGTCCTAAGCAAAAAGAAAAACACGCTTTAGATTTTCGGAGGCGTTTGATCATATATCAGGTTGGCAAAACACATTTTTGTAAATACAACTAATAAACTTTAATCAACGATATATTTTTCATTTGTTCTTTCTGGTAACTTCATAATTCCACGTTCGTAGAACTTCTGATCTTTATCGGCAAAAAACTGAATCAAGTGCGATATCACAGCGTCATCATTATTGAAAGTTTTACCATCCAAAGAGTTTTGCAAAGATCGAAATAAATGGTAATCTGATGGAGCAAAGTCAGGGCTATATGGTGGATGTAACATCAATTCCCAACCAAGCTCCAATATTTTTTGGCGAGTGACCAAAGATGTATGTGGCCTAGCGTTGTCCTGGTGAAATATGACACCTTTTCGATCGTTGTATTTAATCTGTCCAGTTGTTGACAGTACACATCCGAATTGATTGTTTGATTCCTTGGAAGCAGCTCAAAATGCACCACACCTTTCCAATCCCACCAAATTGAGAGCAAAATTTCCTTTTGGTGGATATCAGTTTTCGAGGTGGATTATGCTGGCTCATCAAGCCTGAACCAAGATCGTTTTCGATTGACGTTACTATAAACAACCGATTTTTCATCGCCAGTGATGATTCGTTTCAAAAAAGGGTCGGATTTATTGCGTCTAAGATGTAAATCACAAACGTTGATGCGCTTCGTTAAATGAATTTCTTTCAAATCATGTGGAACCCAAATATCAAGCTTTTTTAACGAGTTTCATATGTTTTAAATTTTTCTCAATCGCTGTATGTGACACATTTAACTTTTTTGCTATCTATCGTACAGTTACATGACAATCCGACTCGATTATGACTTTAATTTGATCATCGTCAAGCTCATCTAGTCGACCTTGTCGTTGTTCATCTTTTAGTGAAAAATCTCCAGAACGAAATTTGCCAAACCAATTCCGGCACTGTCTTTCTTTTAAGGCTTCTTCACCATACACATCACGTAACTTTTTAGCAGTTTGTGCTGCATTCTTTCCTTTACGGAAATAAAAAAGTAAAATATGACGAAAATGCTCGAAACGCCAAACTAATACCTTTTCACAAAAATACGAGCAATTTGCTTCTAAAGCGAAGTAAGACTGACAGCTAACAAATGTCAAAAAAAAAAAAAATATGTCATTGATAGAAGCCATTAAAAAATATGGCCAAAGACATCTATGTGTGAGATCGGCAATTACTTAGCTGCCAACCTGATATATCTTTAATCCGCGTTAGGGCGCTCCGACCTCAGTACCTTTAGAGTAATGTTATCGTAACTCTGTTGGTTTTTTTTCCACAACGCAATAGCTGAATTTTTGTGCGTCCAAATGTCGCGCTCCGACTTTAACATTTCGGAAAATATAAACCCGTAATAGCGATGTGACTGGCAACAACCAATGGAAACAGTCACTCATTTCACAAACGTGAACAAATGTCAAATTCGGCTCGAGTAGAGACTTGCCATACTCCGGTATGTAGTGACGCTTTACGATATCTACTCGTACTATCCAACGCAATGATTTTACTTCAGAGAGCGAACGTCGTTGCCGAATTTGACATTTGTTCATATTTGAGGGATAAGTGATGTTTTTATTGGTTGTTGCCAGTCACTCCGAACTGTCAAAGTTGGAACCCGACATTTAGGCATACAATAATCGGCTACTGCATTCTGGAAGAAAAGCGATAAAGGTTACGAAAAAGTTGATCAAAAGCTGCTAAGGTCGGAGCGCCGTGACGTGGGATTGAGATTTAACCTTAGCTCTTTGAATCCAAACTTAGTTACAACTATTAATCTCGCGCTAAATGCGCATATATCGAAAGAACTCCAAGCAGCACCCAGTGGAAAGGTAGCTTAACCTGCTGATTCCGGATGAGAATTAGCTCTGTAGATGAAAAGAGCATTATTTCGCAACACTCACTTGGATGATAGCGTTATGGTTTCGAATACTAATGACCTCCCAGCAGCACAGAAACAGTATCCGCTGTCAGACGCTCAAGAAAAATAAAGCGGTAGGCACTCGGTCGGAATTAATGCACCCGTCGAGTACAGGTCTCGACTGCATCTATTGTTTATCGATTTCGAGAAAGCCTTCGAGAGCTTGAATCGAGATTCTATTTGATTGGCCTTATACCAATCGCTCATAGCTATTATAAAGTCAGATGAAATCCAATGTGGATACGATAGGGTTATATAATCTCACCTTTGTTGTTCTTACTGACTGAAAGAATCGAAGAAATAATATGGATATGTTGACGGTATTTGCCCGCTTTCACAAAGGATAATGCATTTACATCTAATGGGCCACAATTTGAAAGTCGAGGGATTGACTGATACCAACCACCCATACCTTACCCTTATAGATAAGACCATCTATACCTATCAATAGTTTAACTAATCACATCTCTCAAAAGTCAATAATTTCACAATGCCATGCTTACTTCTTTACGGCTAGGTAAAAATATGAGGGATGATGTATTATACGAACCATTCAAAATGGATTTTTGTAACGTTCCAGTAGATTCTGGCTTTTACGACTTTAATTGCCTGTAGAAAACGTACAGTACTTTGTAACATACTCTGTGACAACTGTCTAAGTGAAACTTTCATTTTCAAGGGGGTATACTCAGTTTTGTAATAATACGAGTATCTATTAAACTACTGGAAACGCGTAAATTTCGCTTATTACCCTTAGTGCCCGCTGCTGTTTGTGAGTGAGATACTCATCATCAAGGTGCTCTCGCACATAAGCTACAGAATAAATGTAATTTAGCCACACAAAGTGGCTGACATGAACTATTATCAACTTCACGTCGTTGTGTCTGCCAAACTACGAATGACAGCGCGCTGAAAATTTGACAGTTGTTAATTCATTGCATTATTGACAAGCGTGTGTATGTTTTTTTTTTTTTTATCGCGTGTTTAGTTTTTGTTCTATCGACAATGGAATTCAAACGTAATAGTGTTATTGCCTTTTTTTTGGCTGAAAAATCACAACCAGCTATTGTTCGTGAGCTGAAACATTTGAAAGTGAACAAAATATTTGTGTGCCATATCGCGGTACAACGAAACCGGCAGCATTGCAAAACGCTATGGAGGTGGTCCGAAAAAGACAGCAACATGATTCGGAGTGTGAAGGTCAGAATCGAACGAAATCCTCGGCGTAGCGGAAGAAAAATGGCTTCTGAGCTAAACATATCCAGAGAACGAATGCAACGCATTTTGCGATCTCACACCTGACCAAAAAAAAGTTAGAGTGGAAAAAGCAAAGGAGTTGATCCGCTTGTACGCAAGTAGCCAATTGCCAAACATCGTCTTCCCTGATGAAGCACCAATTGAGCAACTTGTCAACAAACAAAATGATAGAGTTTACCTGCCAGAGAGGTCATACGATAATTTCGACCAGGAAACTAGCGCCACCGTTTTTGATGGTTTGGGCTTCAGTGACTGCCGATAGTTGGCCTCCGCTCGTATTTTTAGACCGTGGTGTTAAGATAAAAGCGATGGTTTATCGTGAAACTGTCTTTGAAAGCTGTGGTGAAGCCATGGGCACGCAAACATTTCGGCCAAAGACCCTGGACATTACAACAGGACTTTGCACTTAATTAATTTCCTCGACACAATGGCTATCGAATTCTCCCGATGCGAATCTATTAGACTTTTCCGTGTGGGGCATTTTGAAGGCTAAGGTTGGCACTACAAAATACCAAACAACGGACATGCTCAAGTTAGCTCTTCACCGGGAATGGAAGCGCATTCCACAGACACACTTGCGTTCAGAAAATTGTCTTAAGGAAATTGTTCGTGCCAAAGGTGGCCATATCGAAAATATTAATTAAATCCTTGAATTTGAATAAATTTCCAACAATATCCACAATAAAAAAATACAGCTATTTGAATTATTTTTTCGATGAACCTACACAATTTGTAGTTGCCTTCGCTAGAACTATAGTCTTCCTGCACATAGAACAAATGGTTCCGAAGGCTTAGAAATTAAACAACCAAATACGTAAATCAGCGCCGAAATACAATTGAATAAAAGAATATGTTTACCCGTCGTCATAAAAATCATATTCTTTATTCGCACATAAAGACGTTTTTATACACTTCTACTTCAATCTTTAAAAACTTTTTCATCAAATATATCCTCATTAGATCTCCCCTGCTGGTTATTTTCGCGAGAGATAATTTCGGTTTCCTTCCTGCAAATGACATGCAATTATTTGCCGGATGTTGACTGAGATACAAGGGAGTCTTCAATTCAAATCTTCCCGAGAAGGCTTTTTCATGTTCCTTTATAATTCCCCTCTGGATAGACATAAAATCCCTCCACACATCCTTTTTTCTCCTCCCTAATATAACACCCAAATGAGAAACCTGTTGAATTGTATGAAAAATTGATTACGACCACCACCCTGTTACGTGTTGTTGTATCTCTAACTCTTTCTCACTTTTTCTCTTTCTCCTTTACAGGTCCACTGGTCACAATGATGGGCAAAATGGTCAAGAACATGATTTATTTCGTAGTCCTGCTGGCCGTTGTGTTAATGAGTTTCGGCGTTAGTCGGCAAGCGATCCTGTACCCGAATAATGAGCCCACATGGCGATTAATTAAAGAGGTAAGCTTATGGTGTACGATACATTTTGCGCCGACAATAATTGATTAACACACCTTCAACCTACATACACATGAGTGAGTTCTGATGATTTTGGTCATGTAGCCCACAAATAATAAAGTATCTCAGTTAATAAATAAAATCAATAGATACACACTCCCCTCCGGCTAGTATCATAATCGAGATAAACACCCTACGCACACCATCTGTGTCGTGTTATCTAACCTGGTGGCACATCAAAAAGGATATGCTACGAAGCCATTAACAGGGGTCGGGGGGTATCGAATTATTAAAAATGTATTTTAATATGTTATTTAGCTACGCGGTGTGTGTAAGTGCACACAGTTACAGTACAGAGGTTAGGCAATTGAATTAGCTGATGGGCACACATTCACTAAAACATTTATGGATAGCGACGCGTGCCTGAATTCGGATGCGGATGGCTTACCTCTGATAAAATATTTTATAATGGGATTTATGGGATCCTCTTGGCTGTTTTAATTGAAAGTAAACGTCATTGCTCCTTTTTTTATGGATTCGTGTGAATGGCTCAATGTACTCGTACGACTGAGATACACAAATATAAATGCAGATACATGCATATCCTTCGAAAATGATATAATAGACTTTTTTTTTTTGTTTTCTTGCTGAGACGTTAATATATTTATGAGCCTGTGATTTAAGAGTGCTTTTTATGAGATACGATATTAAAATACAGCGTAAGGAAAAATTCATCATAAAGAGAGGCATGTACCTATATAAAAGTGGGATTTATGAGGATCTTTATACAATTTCAAGTATTATTTTGAGAAATATTTCTAAAAGCGTCCAAAGCCAGGTATAACGTTCGGATTACGAGCCTGGTGGTAATGGATGAGGATTGAAATTGATAATAAAAGGAAATTATTAGGACATCTGAAAATACGTTTTTACTTTTTTAGCTAACGATACAATGTCACAATTTGGATTGCGTTTTACGAGTATTTCGAATGTCAAATGCACGTTATTGCAAATGGATTAGGATTGAATACGGATTGAATTCCACAAGCCGATTCGTGAATAAATTTACATAGATAACATTTTTTGTGACTGGTCACCACCGTAAGGCATTAGCAAATACTATTGCAGTCTGTTTCATATCATGTTCGTTGGACATCCTCCTCGATGTACGAACCACAAAAGTGATTACACGTGGAAACACTGTTCTTGTTTTTTCCATACGTACATATTTAGTGGATGTAGTGACCTAAGGCTACGTGTAAATGTGAAAATGACAATGATTTTGCTGAACGTTGAACATGTAGACACATCATGTATCGTAAAA
Organism: Pocota personata; assembly: GCA_963082735.1. Classification (NCBI taxonomy): domain Eukaryota; kingdom Metazoa; phylum Arthropoda; class Insecta; order Diptera; family Syrphidae; genus Pocota; species Pocota personata. The sequence goes on from OY720430.1 coordinate 210,344,426, forward strand.
ACCACCCATCAGTGAGTGAGTTAAGTAAAAAAAAAAAAAAAATGGAATGCAAGCAAAAAGTTTATAAATTTAAAGTCTTTAAACGTGAGCTCTTCACTCTTTTATAGTCTAACCAGGGGTCGAATTACGACATCAGTTAACGAGTGAGTGAAATCCATACGCTATCGAGTGATCGAGTAACTACATTGGGATGATCACATAAGAATGGCCACATATCGAGTGCACTTTGAAGATTGTACTAGTAAAATTCTACTACATTGAATTGAGATGGCTGACAAATGTCAAACCTATTTATTTTTGTGTGAGGAAAAGTTTTGTATTTATCGTCTTCAATTAAAAATTGAATATTTACTTTATTTTTCATCTTCTAATTCAGAGGACGATCGCTATGAGTGTATTGAACGAAGGACGTTTAAGAGATAAAAGCGATCCCTTCTCTTTACAAGACTTCTGCGTACGTATACAAAACTATAATTTTCTGCAAATATCTTTCACAACATACACTTTTGATTGCAGGTCTATCGAAATAGTCAGGGCAAACAAGAGTGTATTCTTATTTATAATAGAGAATATAAATTTTAGAGGATGTACCTAAACCGCTGTCCCAGCTCATAAAATTTACCAAAATCTTCTTTGCAGAGAGTTAATTTTATTTAGACTCAACCTGAAATAAATTTCAGACAATAAATTTAAACAAATGCAAAAATAACAATAAACAAAGATATTCCCACATATTTTCTCCCAAATGCACCTCAGCTCGTTAGCAGAAACCATATCGAATAAATAAATACACGATCACTGATGACTTACTTACTTACTTTAGGTGGCGCTACAGTCCGGGGTGGACCTGGGCCTCAACCAATACGCCTCTCCAGTTAGCGCGATCTTTGGCTAACTGCCTCCAGTTGCGCACTCCAAGTAGGTTGAGGTCCCCTTCCACTTGTGCGCGCCACCTAAGGCGAGGTCTTCCTCTACTGCGTTGTCCCTCTGGGTTGGAATCGAAGACTCTTCGGGCCGGAGCGTTGGTGTCCATTCGCTCTACATGTCCTAGCCATCTTAAACGACTGATGCGCACTTTTCTGACCAGGTCGATGTCGCTGTACAGCTCGTAGAGTTCGCTGTTAAATCTTCTCCTCCAAAGCCCGTCAACACAAACGGGACCAAAAATCACTCGAAGAATTTTGCGTTCGAAACGACCAAGAAGATCTTCATCCGCTTTTGCTAGGGTCCATGCTTCTGCGCCATAGAGCAGGACAGGGATGATAAGGGTCTTATATAGAGTCTCCTTAGTATTTCTTGACAAGGCCTTACTAATCAATTGCCGTCTTAGGCCAAAGAAACAGCGGTTGGCAAGTGTAATTCTCCGCTTGATTTCTGCTGAGGTGTCATTATCAGAGTTTACAGCGGAGTCGAGGTAGACAAAGTCCCCAACTACCTAAAAATTGTAGCTGTCTATCGTGACGTTCTGTCCGAATTCGTCGATGTTGTGTGTCCCTTCTTGTTGACAGCATATATTTTGTTTTACCCTCATTCACCACTAAACCCATTTTTGCCGCTTCTGCACTAATACTTGCAAACGCACCAGTGACAGCTCGCTGTGTTCTGCCAATAATGTCAGTGTCATCAGCGTTTGGAAGAAGTTGCACAGACTTTTGGAAAATTATGCCCCTGGTGTTGGCTTGCGAGTTTCGTACAATTTTCTCAAGAATGATGTTGAAGAAGTCACATGACAGCGCGTCACCTTGTCTAAATCCTTTTTTGACATCAAAGGTCTCGGTGAGATTGTTTAAAACCTTTATGGAGCAGCGAGCGTTCTCCATCGTCATTCTGCACAATCTGACAAGTTTGGCAGGGACGCCAAAACTAGACATGGCTCTGTATAGCTCGTCTCTATAAATGCTGTCATATGCGGCCTTAAAATCGATAAAAAGATGATGGGTATCGATCTGGACTTCTTGGGTTTTCTCCAGGATCTGCCGTAGTGTAAATATTTGATCGGTCGTGGACTTACCGGGCCTAAAACCGCACTGATAGGGACCTATCAGATCGTTGACGAATGGTTTCAGGCGCTCACACAGTACAGCAGACATGATCTTATACGCAATGTTCAGGAGACTGATGCCTCTATAGTTGGCGCAGTTTAGAGGGTCTCCTTTCTTGTGGATCGGGCAAACGATGCTGAGGTTCCATTCATCAGGCATACTTTCTTCTGACCAAATCTTGGAGACGAGTTGGTGTATGCTCTCCACCAGGTCATCTCCCGCCGCCTTAAACAGCTCGGCAGTTAAGCCGTCCGGTCCAGCAGCCTTGTTGGATTTAAGCTTAGATATTGCTATCCTCACTTCATTTTGGTCAGGTGGATGGAAATCTTGGCTTTCATCGTCCAGGTTGAATGGTTCATTCTGCCTGATAGCGGAATTTGTGTCCTCTTCGCCATTTAGCAGTTTGCAGAAAAGGTTTTTCCATGTCCTCAGCACCGACTGTGACTCTACTACAAGGTTTCCTTGTTCGTCTCTATAGGTCTCTGTTCAGGTCTTTTTGGCACGACACGTTCTTTTTACCTTTTGGTAAAACTTCCGAACATTATTCCTGGAGTAGCACCTCTCTATATCCTCGATCGCGCGCTTCTCATGCTCTCTCTTTTTTTCTCCGGAGGAGCCGATGTTCTTCCCTCCTTTTTGCTCGTAGAGCTGACCAGGTGCTCTCGTCCTTCTATGCAGTGACGCTTCGTAGGCACTTTGTTTTGCTGCATGTACTTGCCGACACTCTTCGTCAAACCAGGGGTTTCGTGGGGGTGGACTGGTGAAACCGAGCACATCAGTTGCGGCGTTTTTGATGGCTTCTTGGCATCGATGCAACTGGTCTTCGACATTTGATGCTGGCAGCATAGGACTTCTCGAGAGGTTTAAGGATACGCGATCGGCAAAGGTTCTGGCAGTTTGTTGCGTTTGTAGCCATCCAAAGTTAAATCTCCTCACAGTATTTTCTCATTGTTTTGGCGTCCGGGATATCCGCATCCGTACCTTGGCTACAACAAGGTAGTGGTCCGAGTCAATGTTGGCCGCTCGGTAAGTTCGGACATCTAGAATACTGGAGGAGTGCCTTGCGTCGATCGCAACATGATCAATTTGGTTGACGGTTTGATGATCTGGTGACCGCCATGGTCCTTTGTGGATATTAAGGTGAGAAAACCGTGAACTAGCTATGGTAACATTACGTCCCGCAGCAAAATCAATCAGCCTAAGTCCGTTTGCAGACGTGGTGTCGTGTAGGCTGTGCTACCAAAGAGGTCCTCCTTTCCTATTTTGGCGTTGAAATCACCTAAGACGATTTTAACGTCATATTTAGGGCATTGCTCATATGCTTTATCGAGTAGCTCATAGAAACAATCTTTGGTAGCATCGTCTTTATCTTCTGTGGGGGCGTGAGCGCATATAAGGCTGATGTTGGCGAATTTAGCCTTGATGCGGATAGTTGCAAGGCGTTCACTTACGTGTCGAAAGCTCAAGACTTCTTGCCTAAGTCTGCCACATCCAAATAGACGCTGCTTCTGTTCCCTGTAGCAATCACCGTAGTAGATATCACAGTTTTTCATCTTCCGTTTGCCCGGCTCATCCCATCGCACTTCCTGGATGGCGGTGATATCTGCTTTGTAGCAGTATAGGGCCTCCGCTAGTTGTTCGGCTGCACGCGGTCTATTCAGGGTTCGAACATTCCACGTGCAGATCCGAACGTCATTGTCCTTATTTCGTTTAGCCGGGTCGTCAACAGTAAATTCATTCTTATCCGAGGCTATTGGTCGCTTCGTAACAAACATTTTTTCCGCGGTAGGGTTGTTAGCCCCACGCACAACCCCCAACCTGGAGGACCAGGCCCTTTCTGCAACCCCTTGGACAAAAGGAGCCGGAATATTCCGGAGTCAGTAACCCGCTGCGGGGATGTGAGAGCTGCCGTTGACCCATTAAGGGCTCTTCCGCCACCATCTCTATTTCAACACCCTGACTAGTGTTGAAAATCCTCAATGACCTCAGCTCCAAATACGTCGAAGTAGCTCATTGACGTAACTGCCATGTTGACTGTTGACGCCACCGTTGATTCAACCATGTGAATTCATCCGCCGTACGTCCTCTTTCTGAGGGGCTCATGTTAGACTTCTGAGACTCGAGCAGACAGTCAACTCCGACAGAGCATTATAGTGTTGCTTTATTTTCTGCTTTATCAACACTCGCACTTATAAGTTCAGGAAGTCAAGTCCGGATGGACATATACCAGTACCCGGTGGTGACCACGGGGAGGTAAAATAAGCACAATTGATGAGTGTGAGATAGTTGCGACACTGGACATCGCCAGGTTGATGCCAATCAGATGCCCATCCCTATTCACACAACATCCAACCACTGATGACAGAATACCAAATTTCGATACTCGATACTCGATTTCTTAAGCGGTCATGTCAAATCTATATTTGTCAGTCACGTGTTGCTCGATAACTGATGCGGTAATTCGATCCCAGATTGGTGTACATATCCGCTGGTCAATCAAGATTCAATTCTTACTAAGAATATCATTGACCAATGAAAGTATCATCTTTCGATCGACGGTGATCTATAGAGAGTGTTCTTCTAGGTTGTGCTAAATCTCAGGGGTATTCGCTGCTTTTTTTAAGAGATTCTAGTCCGCAGAAATTGTGAAAGATGAAACGTTGATTTCACGCAACCAGCACCAGCATATTTTAATCTACTTCAAGCTATGATAAGGCACGAGCGTATAATATTTTTGGCAGTTTTTTGACCTTAAAGGGAGAATTAGCATTTTTCAGAGTAAGTTTTGCCTATATTTTACGAAGGTAGTTGAGTGTATTTTTGCCCATAGGGATGTCTGCTTAGAGCTTTTGGTCGTACTAGGTCGTACTTGGTCGTAATTCCAGGTCAAGGATTTCTCAGATGACGAATAATCGTGATCAACACCTGGCAAGTTCATTATCAATTTCACTACCTTTGATGCCAATATGTCACGGCAAAAATATATCACTGAGGTCAAGTTGGGTTTTAAAGAGCCTCTTTTAATAGTAGTTGTAGTATCTTTGCATTCACAAGCTTTCCTTGCAAATAGAACCACTATCCGAGAAAGAATTTTTTCTCTGGAATTATCTTTATATCAGCTCAGCTTTTCTACTTATCGTTCAGTACTCGTCACTGTATAATGTAATTGGCGGACCATAAATCAACTTTGTTGAATGCTATATCTGAAATTTTTGTCGGTCGCGAGCATCTTCCTTCTGGCATAGCTGGTTAGGAGTACTTTCTTTTGATCCAGCTCGAGACTTGTCCCTCACTCTTGCGACATATTTTTTGTATGCCTCATCCAACAAAATGAACTTCTTAAAAGAAGCGCATTACCAGAGTTTCTCAAAATCTCTCTCCTATAAATGGTTGACTTAGTTATCGGTGGAACACAGTTTTTGAAATGTCTAAAGAAAAGTAATGTGTTTCTCATTGAACGTGGAATAGTGCGGAAATAATGCTTCGTACCCTGTGCTTCTTCCTCCTAGCCTGGGCAAATGTTAGGGCGTTCGCGTTAAAGAAATTCGCCAATTTGTAGCTTTTGTGTCACTGCTAATCTATTTCAATGACAGTCCACACACGGGCCTAGATTTTGCTCACCAGTTTGTGAGGTGTCCATGATTAATTACTGTAGATTGAGCAATGCTGGTCGTCGAAGTGTTTCAGTTTCCTCCTTTTAGCGCAAAAAAACTTATAGATACAATTTGCGACTTGCGTAACTCCATAAATACAAATTATTGGTCAGTGCCTGACTTCGATCACTTACCAGTTTGATCATTTGTGTGTAGCTCCGTGTACGAACGGTCTTATAGTTCAGTGTCCGCAGTCGGTAGGTGTACTTGATCCGGTATATGAGGGGAGTTTCTACTTGAGCGATTTGGCTACCGTTACAGGGAAACATGTGGTTGTTATGTTGCGGCTGTCTATCCTGTCTGTCTCCTGCTCTGTTTCGACCCCATGCCCTTCTAGTCTGCAGACTGCTCCTCCTCAGATCCAATGCTCGCAGTTTCTACAATGCACTCGTTTTCCAGGTAATTACTCGTAAATTGTTGTTTTTACTATCTACGCGCAATAAGTATTGGATCTCAAACCTTTTCTGCGTGGAGCCTTCTTTGCATAGTCTAGCACGTTTGGAGAAAAGAATTTACGTGTTTCAGTCAGAGGGTCATATCTCATTACGAACCGACGATCGTCGTTTGTTGGCTTTTGGCTTTACTATGCAGGAACACCCACTTGAAAATGATGATGCAGTTTTGCTACCGCAATATTTTTTTCTACCTATATGTCAGAAAATATATTCATTATTACAATTTACTAGATTTTAAAAATTACCTGCTTCTCATAAATATGGTTGCATCAAGCATGATATATTTTTGTAAATACAGTGTATTGTCCGTGTCCACTGTCTGTACAAATTCTTGTAATTAAATCTTTAAAAAAAATATTTGAAATGCAAAAAAGAAACGTATAGCCCTACAGGGTGGTCCAAACATATTTAGTGAACTTTTTATTTGATTAACGAATTTTAACAAAACCAGAAGAATATTGAAGCTTAATCTTTGCTATTTTGTATGATATTAAGAATGGAAAATAATATCTTTAGGTGATCGACATTTTGGTTTTCGCTCAACCCCAATCTTTTGATTAAATTTTCCATCACTTTTTTTCAAATTTTGTGGTGTCAAGGGCAATATATGGGATTATTCTCTTAAACCTTTCCTTTCAGATAACCCCATAAGGAGAAGTCTGGAGCTGTTAAGTCCGGAGAACGAGCCGGCCAACCAATGCCTTGATTTTTTCAGATTATTCGTCCTTGGAACATTTCTCGAACAATAATCATCGTATCTCTTGTTGAAACCACATACGGGCACGGGATAGGTGATCCAGCCGCGGATGTAAAAAGTTGTCGAGCATTGCTCTATGCGCTTCCCCATTTACCGTTACTGTGGATCCCGATTTGCATCTTCAAAGAAATAGACCAAACCGTGACTGAAAGTGGATGCATCTGCCTCTCCTGAATTATTCGAGGGTTTTCCACACTCCATAAATGCAAATTTTGTTTATTAACGAAGCCATTGAGGTAGAAATGGGCTTCGTCTGATATAATCAATTTCTGCAAAAAATAGCGGTTTTGATTTTGTTTTTCAAGCAGTGTGCGGGCCTATAATAACCGCCTTGTGTTGTCTCTGGCAAGCAGTTGCTGACTAAATTGAATTTAATGTGGAAAATAATGCAAATCTCTTCTTAAAATTTTCTGCAACGTCGTCCTCCTGGTCGATGTCTTTGTTCGTCATTAGATGCCTGTACGCGGTTTATGTTGTCTCGGTAACGCCCGGACACAGGTCTCCCAGTTTGTCTATGATTGAATAAAATTTCATCTTGTCGAACGCGGGCAACAAAACGCACGATAGCATCTCTAGACGGGACACTTCTTTCATTAAAATGACTGCGAAATTCTCGTTATGTCCTTGGTTGGTTGGTAGGTTGGTTTGAGAGGGTGAGCTTATGCTCTTCACTTAGGCCTCTATTGGGCCCGTTGTGTTCCCCTCGTCTATCGAACTGTAAGGAATATTGCTGTGCTTTGGGAATTATGCGTTGAGAGGGGATTTAGGTATTGGGATCATCGGGAGTATCAACGGGAAACTATGTCGTATAGTGATCGGGAAACGTTATGTCTATGTTGTGCTGAATGTAATATTTGAAATCTGTTGTGCGATAGTCCAGTGCACCATTATTCAAAATCGGAGTACTCATATTTAATCTAAATTGTTGAAAAATATTGCTTCGTTCCAAAGTTATGAATTTTTAAAATCCACTTAATATTTTCGGACCACCCTGTATTTATAAAAATAAAAAGTGTATTTATAAAGAACTTCTCTTTTATCGTCCTGAGGGACAGACCATCAGACGTTGTTTAGAAATCGGTTGCGTTGGCGTTCCATATAAGTATAATAATTATGTGGAACTCTGAAATTTTAAAAAGAAATAATCAGAAGTTGTCAGTACTACTTTTTTTAAATTTTCAACTAATGTTAAATATACTCTATATAGCAGTCTGTCTATAGTTGTTTTTATTTTTCAGAATTCTTGTAAGTATAGTAGAAAATATTTTCATTTCTCTTTTATGTATTCAAACTTATTAGACAAATTTTACTAATTTTCTATAAAAAATATCGAATAATGCAATTCGTATTTAGGCTTTAAAAACAAATTCGTATAAAAAGGTGTTTTAAATTATTATAAGAGTACATACATTTAATAATACATGATGAAATTTTGTTTGGATTATTCACGATGATCTTGTATATTTTTTCTTCTGTCTCCAGCTTATGTCTGGTTCCATTGTAGCACCCGGATTTCTTGGCGCAATCAGTATGAACACAAGATCTTCTCATAACTCAAGAAATACTGGCTTACAGGGTGGCTTACACCGCTCTGGTAGTTACGGTAGAGTCGATCCATATAATCGATATCCCGGAAATGCAAATCACAATGTAAACTGGTTTGATATGAATTTATACGAAAAAAAAACTTTATGTCCACTTAAAAAAAAAAAAAAGCAAGAGCAAGTTGATGTTGTGTACCTTTAAAAAAAAAGAAACATTAAATCGATGTTATTAATTGAAAACCAGCAATTGAAATCGAGAAAGAATATCTAGTTATGCATGTATCATTAGTGTGTGTACTCTTGTATACAGCTTTTACTATTATTATAATTTTTTTTTCTTAAATAAGACCGTTTTTTTTTTTAAAGTTTATTTTGCTTTTAATTTGGGATCAAATGTATGTGAGGACTATATGCATGAAACACGTGCCGATATCGAACTCTATTTAGATGTATTAAAATAGGTGATCTGCATGACAAGTCGATGTTACCCCTATTTCACTCTTTTTTTCCCCTTCTATTCTCTTCCTATGTATCTTTTCATCTCAGACTAAACTAAAGCTATAATAAATTGGTGTTACTAGATAATGTGTGTAGCTAGCATATTACCTGCCAAATTTTTATTTAATGAAACTACTTGTAGAGAAAATGGTATAAATAAATACGTGTACATATGAACTCATATTTCGAAGGACACATCCTATGTGAAGTGGTATTATACCTAGTCAAGTCAAAAATACATTTTTGGTGATAAGATAAGAACGAAGAAGTATTTTTGATTTTTTTCTTTTTTTTTCTGTAAAACTTAAATTTACTATTTGTGAAACAATATTTAAACAATTTATTCGAAATGACCGCCATTTGTATTTATACAGGCCTTGAGTCATCCGTTGGAGAATTGTCCACTGCACAGATAAGTGTCAATATTTGGGTGTCGCGTAGAACAAGCCACCGTCTCTAACATAGACCACAGCGTATAATCCCAAAGGATTGAGGCCTGGATTGCTGGACGACCAGTCCTCTGCTGCTATAAAGTCCGGCACCCTTGTGTTGTTTTTGCCTTATGAGCTGGCGCGGAGTCTTGTTCGAAAGTCTACTGGTTGTTTGAAAACAATTGTTCGATAAGTCCCTTCGCAACGTCCTCCAGAGCACCCATTTGGTAGATTTTTACATCACAGATGTTCGCGGAATAAGTTCTGGTGCTTTTTGGATAACCGGGTACAGACTCTATGATTTTGTTTATTGAGCGATTCCTCAATAGTAAAGATTTTTTCATTCAAGACCAATTTTTTTTCGATCTTTCATTCTGTTTTTTCTTTATTTGTGACATATCTTGTTTGATAATGCGAGACATTTAACAGCTTTGATCACCTATGGAGTTCTGGCAGCGCGAGGGCGTCCGGATCTTTGACGGTCAGCTACTCCACCAGTGTTCTCAAACAATTTAACAGTTCGATACACAAATTGCGGGTGATTCTAAGCGGTCGCAAAGTCCGGAAAATATCTTTCCATATTACACTTGTGAATGCCAATTACCTCAACACGGATTTCAATATTGTCCCACTCCACTTAACTTAGTATAAATGTCACTAATGGAATACCTGTCAATATAGAATGGATGTGTTCAACACTAGTTTCACGATGAGTGCGTTTAAACGTGTACCAGTATTTATGACAGACTAGATACTTTCAAAATTATACAAACAAGTTACGACACTACTGTCAATATAGAATGGATGCGTTCAGCACTTGTTGACATGACTAGGTAGCACAAAAATACATTTTGAAATAATGTTTTTTTAATTTCCTCTATGAAAATGTAAGAATAATAATACAAAAACAAGAAGCAGCCATGGCTTTTGTAAATGGCTTTCAAATTATGGGAATTTAAAGTTTATTTAAGGATTTTAATTTGGGCAGTCATAGTTAGAACTCTGAGTCAACCGTTGCTCTTTTGTCCCTCACACAAAACGTATTTCTACAGGAAACTTAGCTTGATATAATCGACTAAAAAGTGTTTGTTAAGCCTTCTTAACCATTTTTCGATCTCCGGACCGTGTTTTGCTAATTCATCAGAAATTTCGTTGCGCAGAAAATCAATCTTAAACACCTACTTGATTTCATGGCTTCAATTGCAGTCAGGCATATGGATGCATTCTTCATATTTCCTGCAGAAAATGATAATAGGGCATCATGTTGTTGAAGTACATTGTGCTCAGAAACTCTACGAAATAATGATCACTTTGTTCGTTCTGGTTTTTAGATGGTTTCCCTACTGTCACATACCATAATATTAATTTACAGATTGTAGCATGCACATAAAGAGAAAAATACCACATACTCTTACATTACTCCAAATAACTTAGCAAATCACATTGCCATCAAACGTTATAACAAGCTCCAAACGGGCTACCACATATGCTGACAAATCACAACATTCGCTACCAAACTATTTTATTAATCACCTTTACACCTTAACAAACAACGAAATACCTCAACGTTCACAATACGAGTATGCCACCAAAATTCCTTTACTTTTACTCGGCATCCATATATGAATTTCCTATCAAGAGGTTTCTAATCACCGGTTTCTGTCATTAAATTAAAAATAAATGAATGTTTTGGCCTAGCTTCTCTAAGTCACTCGTACTGGCTGAGACCTTCAGTTTTATGCAGGCAATATTCGAAGGGCATTTTTTTTTTCTTGATTTAGAGAAGCTTCTCATGACAATTTTACTCTCGGGTGTTTCTCAGACGTTCGCGAGAGTTGGGACCGTGAGAAAACTTTTGTTGTTGTTTTTTTTGGATTCAAATCTTGAACCTACCGCTCAGTGATCGCGTACTTAACCACTGAGCCGCGGCACCGTTTTGCTCATTATTTTGTACAATTGTGTTTGTATCCTCAGTGTCGTCAGTAGTCTTGTTCAATGATAAAAACACTGACACTAAAGAATATGCAATTGAATCTGAACACAACATTCCTTGGTATACTTCCAGGCGCTAAATGTTGGTACAATTTCAATTTGACGCCAACAAGTTTGCTGTCAGTAGGTATGCAACGAATATCTGAACTTATTGAATTTGGTGGGATACGCAATATGAAGAATTCTGCGAAAGCAGAACGGCCTTTAGAGATAAAGGCTGTCTATGAATAAGTATTTATGTACCAATAAACAAGGAATTTGTAATTTGACTCTGTGATAATTTGAATATCGACAAGGGGAGCAGATGTCGCCTTCAAATAAGTGTCAAGCCATCATCCCCTCCTCAGCGTCTGTAAATAGCGTCAGTTTCTCCAGGTTAGAAGGGGCTAATATGACATAAAATATGCCAAAATTTGTACTTCCCTCTCTAGTCTTTAATACTCTTCTATACTTCACTGAGTTAATAAACTTAAAAGACATAGTCTTAAGTGATGTAGAACATTAACAAAAAAAGTATTAACTGGCAAGTGCTGGATCTAAAAATTTTGATTTCTTTCAATGTTTCGAAATAAGTTCGCATCGAAATCCTCGAAGAAATTAAAAGCTAGTTAAGAGAGGTCGTCTTGACTGTTAAATATTTCTACAGATATAAAATCTAGGACAATGACCTGTATACCATCTTCTAGGTCTGTTAATTACCTTTCATTTCATGTCCAAACATTTGAATCCAATGCATACTTTCAAAGATGAATATAGAAAATCGACTCAGTGTTCCTCAAAATGCACGTGATTTTCAATCGGTCAAAGCTCCGAAACTAAGACTGAATTCGAAAATTGCTTTTACAATATTTCCGTCTTAGAATTGTCCATAGATTCAATAATGGCGCCTTTATGTTAATACTGTACAGTTTCTGTACTTTTATTGAACTTTTATGTGCTCCTACCTCGTGATTTTTTTTTTTTGGCTGAACCCAAAAGAGATCTCAACTTGAAATTTTCAGAGGAAACTAACAAAATTGAAATATAATTTTTTCAGATATTTAAGAAATTCATTTATATCCCAATTAGTGTTTTTCTTTTAAAGCTTAACAAGATTTATTTCATTATTCTATGATCAGTGGGTAAAAGTCATGTTTTTTGAAGGTAATGTTCAAATTTTGCTACTCTGCAATTTTGGAATCCTTTTACTCGTAATTCAAGCAGAATCCTGTTCTTCAATATCACAACACTAATATGCATATACGTGTACGTACAATATATTCTTGCCAATTTTAAACTTAATCAGAATTTTACTCGATTGTCCGTGAAATGATCCATATCGTACTTTACTTTAGATGGCGCGGGTGCGGGGCGAACCTGGGCCTCAAACAACAAGCATCTCCAGCCAGCTCGATCTCGGGTTAGCCGCCTCCAGCTTTGCACCCGAAATTGGTTTAAGTTCATTTGCATTTCTGTGCGCCACCGTTGTTTCTTCGAGATGGATTCGAAGTCTTTGCGGGCCAGAGCATTGATGTCTATAGTTGAAGTAGCTTATATAAAGTAACCCCTAGCCTAACTGTGTATGTCCTCCTTCTGTGGGACTCTTGTTAGACTTTTGAAATGAGTCTTTCAGCTATTCAGATCAACAAGAAATACTTTATTTGGTTTGATACATGCTTTCAGCTCCACACGTACAATCAGTCGCAGCACACGCTCATAGTTAGTCAGGGAACTTCTGTTATAAATAATTTCTGCCACGCTCACTTAGAAACAAAACCCCAACATTTATTTTCGCTAATATTAATTGTGGTCAGCTAATTAATTAAAAGACCCGGAAAATCTGGCAGCAAACAAAATATTCACAAGAAATCATTTTCCAATCAGCAAAAATTAGTTTTTTTGACCAACAGAAAACAATTTTTCATCTGCAGATAATTATAAAATCAAATCGGTAGAAAGAGTAATTGATTAGCATAAATTTATTATTTGATCAGCAAAAAGAAGCAATGCTTCATAAAAGAGTAATCGAAGGAACAGTATTTCAAAAAAATAATTCTGTTCCTTTTTTGCATATCAATCTTAACATCTTGTAGACTATCTTTTTTTTTACTTTTTCACGTGAAATTTTATTTAAAAAAAAAAAAAATGTTCTGCTGATAAAATAATTAATGTTTTGCCATCTAATCATTTACACATTTTCTACTCTTTTTTTTATGTTCCGCAGGTCAAGATAATATTTTCTGATGATCAAAAGACTTTTAAATTGCTGAACAAAGACTTTAATTTTGCTGATCATAAAACCCTTTACGATTGATCGATTAAATGGTAGCCATTAGTTGTTTTAATATTTGTCAAAAAATAATTCCTTCGTAGCAAGATATCACTGTATTTGTATCAACAAATTGTAATGTCACGCTTACTGTACTCGTAATGTGGCTTGGTTAAAGATGAGGATTAGTATAAAGGATTAGTCATTTTGTGCTTTAGGATTTTAAATTTAAATAAAATAAAAAGTAAAAGAATTCAACATCGGTTACATAGCCTCCACGGGAGGTTTTGCAAACTTCGATTCTATCGCGGCCATAACTTCACGAATGTTGGTTTTTAAGAGTGCTCCAAAGTTTGGGCATAGATACGATCTTTAGCATAGCCCCACAAATATAAATCCAACAGGGTCAGATCATACGATCTTTGTGGCCAATTCGTGTTGGGAAATCTCGAAATTAAACCACCGGGGAATTTTTTGTGCAGCAGAAGCAAATTTGCCTGTGTTGTTAGAACCACAAGTCGCTCACATCAATGTCTTCAATCTTAGGCCAAAAAAGTTGGTTGTTATTTGACCATAGCGCAGAGAACTCACCGTAACAGTGGCGCCTTCGTCGTTTTCAGAAAAAATACGGCCCGATCACGCCGTCGGTCCACAAACTGTCACCCGTGGTGGATGCAATGGCCTCTCAACGATCATATTTGGATTCTCAGAACCCCACATTCTGCAATTTTGGTTATTTACGTAGTCGCTGAACGAGAAATGGGCTTTATCGCTGAAGAAGATTTTGTTCGAAAAATCGGCGTCAACTTGTAGACTTTCCAGCACCCAATCGGCATATGTTCTGCACATTCTATAGTAAAATGCAACAATATGAATGCGTTGAACGATTGTTAAACTATTCGTACTGTAAAAGGAAAGAACTAACAACCTGTCACTATGGATGGCAGATAGATTTGACAGTTGCCCTATAGCAGGGATGTGAAATCCCAACCTCGAAATAAATAACCCTTTACCATGACAAAAAGGAAATATGTCAATAAATGTTATAATATTCATTATCTGATCCACATTCAACACACTAGCTCGCATGTAAGAGTTTAATTCACCGGCAATGAAAAATAGTTGTTTGAAATAGTTTTATTAGCAACAATCCCTCTGTGTATTCGGATCGAAATTATAATAGTACGAGGGTGGGTCAATAAGTCCCTGCCTGAAAAATGAAATAGGGAACACTCTTTTCGGTATAAAAAAATTTTAATTTTCAACATAGTCTCACTTTAGCTCTATACACTTCATCCAACGTTTCTCCAATTTGTTGATGCCCTCCAAATAATACGATTTCTCGAGCCCCTCAAAATAAGCGTTTGTTTCAGCGATGACCTCTTCATTCGACCCAAATCTCTTACCTCCGAGCCATTTCTTTATCTCCAAATGCGGCCGTTTTTGCTTCAAATTGGCTTGGAATCGATCCAGCAGCTCTGCGTAATATGCTATGATCGTAATCACCGTGCGCATCCCAAAAAACTGTCGCCATGACCTTGTTTGCTGACAAACCCGCCTTGGCCTTCTTCGGCTTCGATTCACCAGAAGAAGTTCATTGTTTTGACTGTTCCTTAGTTTCTGGTGTGTTGTGGTGAATCCAGGTTTCATCCACGGTTACGAAACGGCGCAAAAACTCAGCCGAATTTTTCTGGAACATCGCGAAACACACATTTGAAATTGTCAAACGAATGCGTTTGTTGTCGATTGTGAGCAAACGCGGCACCCATCTTGCGGAATGCTTTTTTATGTCCAAATATTTATGTAAAATCGAAATCACTGAGCCATGTGATAAGCATGTGGCCTCTTCAAGCTCGCGCACTTTCACTCGCCGATCGGCCATTATCAAACCATGGATTTTGTCGACCATTTCTGGTGTGGTGACCTCAATTGGCCGACCAGAAGGTTCGGCGTCACTTGTGCTTGAACGATCGCACCGACATTGAGTAAACCAGTGGTGAATGGTTCCAATCGATGGTGAAGAGTGCCCATAATATTTGTGAAGCTTCTGTTTGGTTTGCGTGATAGTTTTTTTCTCGCAAAAAATAGTGTTTAATGAGCACTCGAAATTCACTTTTTTCCATTTTAACGAAAATGCTAGTAGGCGTCTATATAAAATGGCTGCCACAACAAAACTATTTGACAGATCTGTCTGAAAATTTGGGTGCGTTCTTTTAAAAGATGATTCTTGACAAAAAAAAAAAAAATTAAATTTAAGGTGACGACACAATTTGTGTTAATTTTCAGGGACTTATTGACCCACCCTCGTATCTAGCCAAAAATGAAAACCCATAATCGTGAGGCGCATGAATGAACATCACTCCCTATGGCTGATTTACCATTGACCAGATCAATTTATTTTCAGATTTAATACCTTCGCTTTTTCGTCGTCATTTAAATTGTCGTTCATCACATTTGTGTGACAGTACCGGTTACAAATGTAAAACTGCTTAAAACAAAAGCCTTCATTACAATTTTACAATTTTTTGCCAGTCATAGTGCATGATCTATTGTTTCTTAGTGTCTATGTATGCTCAGGGATAATATCTAACTAGGATAAGCATAGAGATAAAGAACTACATTTGTGCCGTGTCAATCAAATAAAATGACTCACTTCGTCCATTAATACGAAGGAAATGCCCAATTCCATACATGAAATTTTTTTTAAATTCTAAACACTTTCGCTCATCACAAACCTCCTTATTTTCCACTTCTCTCGTCGCCAGGTGTACTATCAACCCTACTTTATGCTTTATGGTGAAGTTTTTGCCGATGATATTGATCCACCGTGTGGAGAGGACCCTCGTCAGCCGGCCTGTGTCACAGGTATGACATCTTAGTGTGTAAATGTACCTAATGCCTCCTTCCTTTCATTTACGAGTCCTTTTCATTATCGCTCCTCATTTCATTAATTATCCCCACTTCGTCGAGAGAAAAGTTTTCTATCATCGAACGTTCCGACATCTATTAATTACAATTTAAGTGAAGTATCCATTAATTTTAATTATCTGTGCTTTTCTATGCCGTCATCTTCAAACTCAAAAAAAAAAAAAGGACACTGGGTGACACCGATTACGATGTCAATGTACCTCCTGATTGCCAACATTTTGCTCATCAATTTATTAATAGCTGTGTTCAATAATATTTTCAATGAAGTGAACTCTGTCTCACATCAGGTAATTTCATATTGGAAATGTTTCTAATCGGAAAAGTAGACTAATTGTGTGGTAATACTAGGTTTGGATGTTCCAACGATTCACTGTGGTTATGGAGTACCAACAGAAACCAGTGTTACCGCCGCCATTTATAGCTTTCTGTCATTTTTACTCGCTACTCAAGTATTGCATTCGTAAGGCAAAAGGTCTGTATTTGACATTTAATTAGGAATTACAATTGAAGTGAATATATCTATATAATACATTCGCAGGTCTGGAAGTACAGAGAGATAACGGACTGAAGTTGTTCCTGGAAAAGGACGACCTGGAGCGTCTGTATGACTTCGAAGAGGAATGTGTTGAAGGATTTTTCCACGAACAGGAGATCATACTGAATCAGTCGACAGATGAACGTGTCAAGTGCACTACAGATCGAGTGGAAACAATGTCACAAAAAATTGAAGATATCAACCAGAAGGAGAATCTACAAACTGTCACTGTTCAGGTGAGTGATTGGTAGTGGTTTGGTTTTTAGTTAAAAATGTGGTCTTGCAGGAAATATTTAATTGGCTAAGACTTTATATACGAGTAGTCTGTAACTTTTGTGTGGTTTTGTGTGGAAGCACTATGGTAAGGATGCTCTTGATGTTGTTAATTATTCGCCGACATCAAGCGTAAGTTTGAGCATTTTCCTGGAGTTTTGTTTCCATCGAGAATGCAACAATGTATGGATCAACCAAAACTGGAGGTGTAGCAAGAACTCGCATTAAAGGCGAATGAATCGCAACAAATTAAAATTTATTTCTTGATAACCCTTAAATTCACGCTAATTTCTGTCTGATCTTTCTTGCTTGGTCTCACGCCAATCTATTATGTTTTATGAATTACGTACGTTGAAATTCTGCGAAATCCATTAAAATTTATTTGATCTTAGTCATTTCGATGAAGGAGTGTGCTGTTTTCAAAATATAAATATTGGGTGTTTTTAGAGGTATAGAACTTTAAAATTAAATAAAGTGCATAGAAATTGCTGTAATGGCTATGATATTGGCTTTATTGAAAAGATAACTTTATGCCATTAGTGCTTAAATATTGTAATATTCATTCTGAAAAGGGGGCATCTTAACTTTTGAACAGTTTGAGAATCTATGGTTGACCGGTGGTTCACGCCTGAGATGACGTTTGAAACTGATTTATCCGGTTCACGGCTAGAATATTTTAATTTTTTGGTGGGGGCGAAAGCCCCCATTTATTTGGCTTATTACAAGCTACAACTAACTTAAGGCTAAAACTTAAACCTAAAACTTAAAACTAAGACTTAAAGCTAAGGAGAATGGTGAAGGAGTTTGGTTTTGATGAAGGGAGTGCTGAGGTTAAAATCAAACTGGGTGAGGTTTGAGTTCACTTTTCGCAGCATACGGGAAATTGGTACATTAGATCCATATGAAGTGCGGTGGGACGGTAGATAGAAAAGACGAGGGCATCGTAAATTTCGTGGGTTGGTATTGAAGAAAATTTAATTATAAAGAGATGCGCAATCGATGGAGCCTGAAGGAAGTCGATGAATGAAAAGAATGTCTGCAACATCTCTGCGTTTCTCTAGAGTACTCAGGTTGATGATATTGAGGCGGTCTTGATAGGGAGGCAAGATAATTGGATCGTTCCAAGCAAGACCTCGAAGGGTAAATCGAAGAAATCGACGTTGAACTTGCTGAAAGGGTGACCACGCTTGACTGGCGTATTCAAGGAGGGGGCGCAAAAAGGTAATGTAGAGGGATCTGGTCACGTAAGGGTCGGAGAATTCTTTGGACCATCGTTTGACAAAGCCAAGTGATGAGTTAGCTTTACGAATTATCTAATCAATATGTGAACGGAAATTTAGTTCCCTCTCGTACAATATACCAAGATCGCGGAGAGATTGAACGATGGATATAGGTTGGCCATGGAGAAGGTGAAGGCGGGCGGAGGACACGTGGTGCTTACGTGATAAGGTA
Organism: Pocota personata; assembly: GCA_963082735.1. NCBI lineage: Eukaryota > Metazoa > Arthropoda > Insecta > Diptera > Syrphidae > Pocota > Pocota personata. The sequence continues at coordinate 210,363,234 of OY720430.1, forward strand.
GTGGATTGACATTTGGCGATATTGAGCTCTAAGCAATTTTGTAGGCACCAGTTCGAAAAACTATCAAGGTCTTGTTGAAGGAGACAGTAGCCATGTGGTGAAGAGATGGCTTTGAAAAATTTGGTATCATCAGCGTACAGAGAGAGGGAAGAGTGTTTAATAACCCTCTCGACATCGTTTATGGTTAGAATGAAGAGAAGGGGACCTCGATGGCTGCCTTGCGGAACACCAGAGGTGGCCAAGAAGGGAGTCGATAAGATGGATCTGAAGCGAACTCTATAAGAACGGTTTTCCAGGTAAGAAGATATCCATTTTAACAATATGGGTTCGAAACCGAGGGCAGACAATTTGAAGAGGATTAAGTTATGAGATATCTTATCAAAAACCTTACTAAAGTCAGTTGCAATAACGTCGACTTCTTTGCCAGTCTCTAAGGCAGACTGGGCGAAGGACACGAATTCGACTAAGTTAGTGGTAGTTGATCTACCTTTCAGAAAGCCGTGTTGGGTGGAAGAGATAAGACTTGTACTGAAAGCTTAAGGCTTCGTATAAAATACCTTTGAAAAGTTTGGGTAGATGAGAAAGTTTAGCAATGGGGCGATAGTTTGTTACTTCGTTCTTTGATCCCTTTTTGTGAATGGGGGTTATGAGAGAGGTCTTCCAAATCTGAGGGAATTCTCCTAGTGATAGAGACAAACGGAAGAGATGAGATAGGGGGAGGGAGAGAATGGAAGAGCATTTTTTAAGAAAAATGGCAGGGAGACCATCTGGACTGGGTGAGAATTCATCATTAAGATTTTGTAGTATATTTTCAATTACAGCAGGATCAAAAGGCAGGGACAGAAAGGGGCCAACGGAGAAGTTAAGAAGGTGAGTGAAGTAAGAGGGGTCTGGCTCAAAAGAGTTGTCGGCGAAGGATTGTTTAAAATAGGTGGCAAAAAAGTTGGCAATGGTTTGCGGATTAGTTGAAAATATGTTTTCAAAAGAGAGGGACGGAGGGTAACCGTCAGATTTGTTTTTATAGTTGACGAATTGAAAAAATGGCTTAGGGTCATTTATTAGATTTGCTTGCGCGTTAATTAGGTGCCGCTGGTAGAGAGAGTTATAAAGATGATTGAATTGTAGGTAGGAACCGAGATAGTTAGAATAGTTGAAATCAGAATTGGTACGAAGGGAAGCTGCCCATAACTTGTTTCTCTTGTTACGTAAGGCGCGAAGTTTGCGATAATACCAAGGGGGGGATGAAGATGAAGTTTCATGACGAAAAACGGGGAAAGCGGCTGGCTCTAATAAAGCGCAATCTGAAAGTCCAATTTGCCATATATCGGCAATATCTTCCAAGTCGTCCGTCGTTTTTGGTTTATCGGCGCGACTTTAAATATCACCACAGAAAATAATAAATGTTAAATCACACGATCTTGGACGTCAATTCACAGGGGCACTACGTGAAATGATGCGCTCATCGAATGTTTCCTTCAATAAATTCATTGTGCCGCATGCTGTGTGGCAACCACAACTCTTCTATATTAATATCATTCAGTTGAGGAACGAAAGAGTCAGTAATCATGAATCTATAGCGCTCTGAATTGACTGTAACGTTCTGGCCGGCATTACTTTTCAAAAAATTATGTACCAATGATTTCACCAGACCAGTCACTTTTTGAGGATGTAACGTCGTCTCAATAGCATTGTGGATTTTCTTGACTCCCAATGCGGCAATTTTGTTTGTTGACGTAGCCATTCAACCAGAAATGAGCCTCATCACTGAACAAAATTTTGTGGTGAAAATGAGCATCAAACAGAAACAGCTTCTTCGGTGCCCACTGTACGATGTCTCTGCGGATGTGTAAAATGGACGTTGCGCACGTTAGGTTTTGCGAACTGAACTACGATTTTCTAAATAAATTTACAATTTGCAAGCATTGTTCTAACGTAAGTCTACTCATGGTGAAATAGCAAACCAAACTGAGCATAAATCAGCTGTCAACTGTCAAATTGGCTGTCGCTGGAAAAGTATTGCCAATTCGAAAGACACATCTAAAAAAAAACACACTTTATATATCATCGTTAGCCAAACTTCTCGTTCATTAAAAATACAGTTCATGAAGGTATTTCGTGTTGCGACATAAAAGTGACAGCCAGCCTCATATTTTTATTTGAGTGGTTTAAGGATAATTTGTAGTAGTACAAACATAATGCACTTCTACACCTGAAGGGATACAAACATAATAAGCTCTAATTAAAACAAAAGTACTTCTTTAGCTGGGCTTGCATTAAAATCATCACAAATGGTACCAAAACACCCGGCGGATATTTGTTCAATTACGCATCACTGAAAATGCAGCTGAAAATTTTACTATTACCGGTTGGAATATAGCAAAGTAAATGCTTTGTAAAATCAAAATTGAAATTTAATTATTTAGTCCGGTGCAGAAATATCGGGATAATTGCACTCACAAGGGTAGCTCTCAAATGCCTACACACATTTCACTGTGAATGGGATAAATAGAATGCAAATCTGTACATCATCATGCACATCCGATTAAAAGCAATATTTCAGAGTTCACTGCAACCGACAAATCAGTGCAGCATTACTGTATACAATAATCTACATGAGTGTACGCTGCTACGGTAACAGGAGTAGGAAATGCTCTCTCAATTTCATTCAATTACAATTTGATTTATAGAAATGCTTGTGAATATTTAAATATCAGTAGCTACTTGTACATAGATTGCAATACTAGATTGCATAGTTTAAAACTAAAGATCTTCACATACAAACATGATGAAATACTGGCAGCTGTTGTAGTGAAACGACATGTTCCTTAAGTTAGAATAGGTCAGATAGGGTTATAAAGCTATGCTATGCACTGCAAAACCTTCACAAAGCTACATAAACCTTAATGCATTCCTTAAACCACTTAGTCCCCCCACAGATTTTAGTGTAAATATTTGATTAAGCTTACTTCCTGTAGGTATTGATTTCGATATCGAACTATACCCTGACATTCACGTAGCATATATGCACACCTCTGTGTCTGAATGTCTTAGTCTCTTGGCATGCTTTCTAAAAAAGCAGTATCCTACCTAATTTAAGAATCTTATTTTTTTTATATGCCTTTCATATAGGTTCTAGGATACCCTATATCTAGTTACTTTTTTCTTTCCTTGCCGATTCATCTGTCACCTCATTTTTTCTATACCACGGAGCCCAAGTACCCATGATAATCCCACACGGTTCTGAATCCACATAACGCGTCATCTGCTGGTTTCTTTTTAAATTACATATTATTTTGACACTGACAGATCTTTCGCGCTCAAAAAATTGACAGAATCGCAGTAACATATTCGTATCTCCGCGGTACGAAATGAATTGATTTACGTTTGAACAACGTTGGGAAATATTGAAAACTTATTTTCAAAGTGAGTACGAAACAGTTCGAATTTTGAAAATAAATTTGAGTTGAAATAATGCACCCACAGTTCCTGCTGTACGCAAGTTTGTGAAGAAAGTTCGGAAGATTGGTATGCTTATTTGACACTTGGAAAACACACACTAGTCGTGGTGAAGCGAATGCATCCACAGGGTGTGAATGTTTGGTGTGGTTTGTGGAATGGCGGCATTATTGCTCAATTTTTCTTCGAAGATGATGATGGCAACAACGTTACGGTCAACGGAGAGCGCAACAGAACCACGATAACCGATTTTTAGAAATGAACTTGAACTATATCTGGTTGCAGCAAGACGGCGCTACGTGGCATACAAGCCGTCCAACAATCGATTGTTGGTCTTTTTTTTGTGGGGTGCTGTCAAAGATCGATGTTATGCTGACAATTCGGAAACGATTCAGGTACTTAAACACAATATTGGTCGAGCTATTCGTGAAACAGAGCCCCGAATCATCGAAAAGATAATGCAAAATTGGGTTGACAGGACGGGCTATTGCCAACTGGTCCTGAGGTGTCACATACATCTGTCCTGGGTTCTCTTGTCGGCGATTTTGGAAGCCTCCACATCCCTTTTGACTGCTCTGAGCCAGGAAGCCGCCGGTTATCCAGGCTTTCTCCTTGAGACTTGGATGTTCAGAGCTTTTTTAACCATGTTCTCATCGCCTCTCCTCATTACATGGCCGTATGACCTACGTTTTTTTCCGTTAATTCACGTATGTCTGCTACTTTTAGTGTTCCTCTTACATGTTCATTTCTTATTTTGTGTTTTTTGTGACTCATGCTGCCCAAAGTAACATCCCCAGCTCCTTTCTGCCCAACGATCTATTTTTGATTACAGAATTTCTTAAGTTTCAGCACCACCTGTACTATATCATCAAGCATATATGCTTGCCAATGGTGCTTCATCTTGTATCTCCCCCGTCAAGTAATCAAGCATTGCGGTAAATAGTAATGGCCTCACGGCCGATCCTTGGTGTATTCCGACTTTAACATGAAATTTTCCAGAAATACCACAGCTGCTTCGGACTTGAGTGGTGGTTTTAACATACATATCTTTAACTAGTTCAATGTATTGTTCTGGAACTTTATGATGCCGGAGAGCTTGACAGGTGATGTCTCTTGGCATTCTCTCGAAAGCTTTCTCTAGGTCTAAGAACGAAATGTGCAAATCTTTTCGACTTATCTAAACATATTCTCAAACTCTAGTGCGCAAAAGATCGATTGTTGGACGGTTTGTATGGCCATCTTGCTGGAACCAGAGATCGTCGAAGTTCGTTTCATCAGTTTCTGGCCAAACAAAATTGGTTATTATGCTTCTGTAGCGCTGTGTTATCAATTAGCATACAAATCTCACGAACTTTCTTCACAAATTTGCGTACAGCAGGCACGGTTGGTGCATTATTTCGACCGCAATTTCTTTTCAAAATTCGCATTATTTCGGCAACACAGCACTCACTTTGGAAATAAGTTTTCAAAATGTTCTAACATTTCGTACCACGGAGATATGATACTGTGTTTCTGTCAATATTTTGAGTGCGAAAGAGCTGTCAGTGTAGTAAGTATAAGGATCATAATGGAAAAACATCGTGATTCCTTAAAGGACTTGCATATGGTGTTGGTTGATTTTGAAAAAGCCTTTGATAGACAACCAAGAGATCTCTTATGGATGGCGCTAAGACAACGACGAGTTCCAGAAACCTACGTGCACATGATCATGGACATGTATGAGGGAGCAAGGATAAGAGTAAGATGTCCCGCAGGAGTCACCGAAGAGTTCCCAATCAAAGTCGGTGTACACCAGGGAAGCGTCTTCAGTGCTTTGCTATTTATTGCAGTCCTTGATTATTTGCCTGAAAGAAAAGTGACGAACCCCAAAGTGCATCAGTTATTCTTTGCTGACGATGGAGCTATCATATGTGAAGATCAAACGTCCCTGCAACGAGCACTTGATGTATGGGTGGATGTTTTGGAGGGAAATGGGTATCGTATTAATTCAAAAGGACAGAGTATCTGTGCTGCCCGTTCTCTATTACAGACATTTACTTGAATGGAAAAGTGCTTCCCAAGTACGAAAAGTTCAAATATCTGGGATCTATGATCAATAGCGAAGCAACTTGTGATGATGACGTCAATCATCTCGTGAGCGTAGGGTGGATGAAGTGGCGGGAAAATTCCGCTATCTTCTGTGATCGAAAAATGCCCCCTAAGCTGAAAGGAAGGCTCTACACTGCAGTTGTATGTCCGGCACTCACATACGGTTCTCAATGCTGGACATTGTACAAAAAGTATGAGGGCAAATTAACCGCAGCTGAGATGAAGATGCTTCGCATGACAGCAGGAGTAACAAAGCTTGCTAGAATAAGAAGTTCAAAGATTTGAGGAAGCCTTCATGTAAAAGAACCCATCACTAGCAGATAGAGCATAACCGGCTCCGTTGGTATTGTCATGTTCAAAGGCGAGATACTGCGAATCCCGTCAAAAAGGCAATATCAATCAACGTTCCTACACAATCGCGCAAAAAAGACAGACCAAAAAGCAACTGGATCAGCTTCAGCTGACGAAGTGATCCGAAACCGGGAAGTCTGCTGGTACTTCCTGAGGTCAAACCGGCAAACCCCACAGGCGGACCAGTAGGGAAAGCAGAAGAAAGAGCTGTCAGTGTCAAAATGACATGCAATTTGGCAACTAACGGTCATATAAAAGAAGAGAACTGTTAGCCTTGTATCAGCACGGCTGAGATGAAACATGATGAAACAGTTAAGGAATTCTACGGATGTCAACAATCTTGCTTCTCTGCTTCTCAGCCAGCAACATCGAACGTTCAGTGCACGATGCGGCGATAGAGTCGACTCTCCCTGCTCTTGATAATATACTTCCTTTCATCAACGTTTACCATAGTCTACCTATCATTGTTTCCAACTGTGCTGCTAGAGGAGAGCGCTAACTCCTTGCTTACGAGTATCGACAGTTTCTAAGTTGCTTCCATTTTAGCCACCCTTTTGCTGTCTACCGGGTATGGGGTATACATTTTATCGGCTAGGGTAGTCTTCCTCTGATCATACTGAGCTGTCTCTTAGTCACTAACTAGAGTTTTGCGCTTTGCGTTACCCAGAAAGAGCTTAGATTGTGACGCCCTCGAGTAGACCTACAAGTGTGGATTATAGCCCACACTATTAAACCAAAGCAGTCATCGCGTAATAACACACGAAAAGTTTGGCGTTAAAGTCACATCTAGTAAAAGTTATGTCCACCTGAAGTGACTATATTCTTCAAATTCCCCGTGTCCTGGAGTAATTCCTTTCAAAGTAATCATTCCAAAACTCCACTAAATGTCACCATTAATTTCGTGGCTTCCAGCTAAATAATTTACTTTGCACAAATTGGAAAAGCCCCATGTTTAAAGAGGCTCAACCAAAATGTCATTACACAGATTTGTCAGCAAATTGAATTTTCCATAGAAAGGCAGTTTACCTTTTCTAATTTAATAAAGATCCCAAAATTCCTTAGAATTTAAGGAACCACACATAGCAGGATACTATAAGATTGCTACCTTGCCACCAACAATCAAATAAATAATTCATCCAAAGACCTCAATTTCAACAAAAAGGCATCCGAACAGTTTGCCCAAAAATTGCTTCCACCCACACCCATTTGAGTTTTGAAATGTTAAGCGCCATGAAATTTGAATCTAAACATGAAATTACCCAGCAAAACAAATATTTTAAGGCAAACACTCCAAGCGTGTGGTGGGTCGAGGTCCACAATTAAAACTCCGGCGAAAACACATTTCAATAATTAATTTGTTTTGTCTTCTTCTTTTCACTTTTTCAGAATATTGAGTTTCGTTTACGAAAGATGGAGGAATCAACCGAACAGATACTTTCACATTTAGCGGTTATTCATCGATTTATGTCGACACACACGATAACCACAGACGACCTTCATCATTCAAATGGTAATATCGCTGTTCCAATCGGCCCTGGTGAAATGCAACGACTTCGGGCTGTTTCCGAAACTGAGAATATGAATAATTTACAGGTGAGGATTGGGATTCGGATTGGGGCTGGCAATTTCATATTTATTTGATTGATATGTGTTTTAGGTGACAAATCGAAGGAAGTTCAACAGGTCCCTGACGGAAGTTCGACCGGATGCGTATATATTCGATGATGGGACACATTTCGAAGTGGTACCTGTACCAGAAGAGCCTGATGAGATTGTGAAATCAAGGGAAGCGTTGAATGAGAATGTAGTGCGGAAGGCGTCAGTTCAATCGGAAGATTCTGATGTTTATCCGGCGGCACTGTCGCAGAGACCATCAACATGTGAGACTGTGAAGCGAACACCTTATGTTACGGTGCGGCAGGACACTGGTGCTAGTACGGAAAGTAAGGATACCCTAACACCGTTGGGTAACGATGACGAGCACACTTTGGTGGGTGATTCTGATGAAACCGGACCGGAGTTGACCTTCGAAGGTATGCCAATATGTAAGTTCTTGGTGTTTGTAAGTTCATCATATTTCAATGTGACGTGCTACTAACATGTGAGGGCGAGGTTCCAGTTATAGTTCTTGAAAATGAAACAACGCAAAAATGGTAAAGAAAAGCTCTTACTTAAGTAATTATCGGGATATCGCGCAATAATCGTCGATCTTGTGTGCATGTTTCCTGGTCGTCTCGAACCAGGGTATCGTCATTGTTGTCCACTCACTCGATGTAACCTCCTCGCACTGTGTTCTTTGAGGATTGTGAAACCCAGCTATGGAGTGGAAGGAAAAGGTTACTGTGGAAAGCAAGTTATACCACATTCGTGTTGAATGGCTAAAAAAAAAACCATCTCGTATGGTTATCGGTGCGCGCGAAAGCAGGTTTTAAAGTATACTATATATTTCGTCCAAATAATTATGGTGGAAATACCAACACAGAAGCTCGGACAATTTTGGCGGCATATAGACTGGTCACCGATCAGTCCATAAGCTTGTGACTGAACACGATCAAGTAAACTCAAGCATGTGACGGGACATCCCGCCCAAACATATGAGTTATATTCAAGTTTCGGAGGAACATAAACTTTATAGATTGGCCAAGTCTGCGGGAGTGAAAACCGTTTACACCTTGTAAGGAATCCATGTCGATCTAACCATGCCCGTCTGCCCGTATGTCATCTGTTTTTGATCCTTACATTTTGAGCTAAGAAGATGAGTTTTTGTATACAAGCTTTCTAGAATCCGAGGCAGTACAAATGTATAATTTTTTGAAATCTTCCCTCAAAACACGCCCACTTTCCGAAAATTTATTTTTTTCAATATTTTTACTAAAAACTAAAAATAATTTTACTAAACAAAATATCTATTCGTTTCCATTCTCTACAATTCGTTCATACATCGTGCCACGCCCATATTTTGGGGGCGTTTTCTTCAAAAAATCGTATTTTGCTTTCTCAAAGCTATTTACAATAATGCCTAAGTCTTAGCAACAAATTACCTGTTATAATCTCTTAAGAATCATGGGAATACTCTCTGAGTAGATAGATGTCATTAGGTTAGGTTATTTTTGGGGGGTTGTGCATCTCGAAAGGTGCTTACACGGGGGCCTATTGGTCCATTGTGATTCTCCTTGGATTATGTTACCACAACTAACACTGATTCTTACTCGAACCAGCGTGTGCTCCTTATGAATCTCGTTAAGTCCATCCCAGTTCTCCGAAGAGTCTGTTTCCCATATGAAGGAGGCGACGGTTGTGGAGATTTGGGCAGTCGCAGAGTAGGTGTTCTGTGGTTTCTATTTATTCCTCATCTTGACAGCTCCTGCAGTAGTCCGGGAAATTGATGCCAAGCCCTAGTGCATCGGGCAATTTCCTGTCAGTACATCTATCAAAATGCGGACTTCCTTTTTCCCCATAGCTAGTAAGCATTTGGTTCTCCCCTCATTTAATTGTGGCCACAAGCTGAGGAATATAACACAGTCACCTCTTGATAACCAAACAGTGTCGGTTCGTTCCCCGGCTCTAAGATTTATTTTCTCTTTCATTACATCAATAGGGATGACTATTTGTGTGTTGATATGCTCTGTACCTAGTGCTGATCCTTTTCTGGTTTTCTAGATGTCATTATATTTGATTTAAAAAATTCACAACACCACGCCCACTTTATTAGGGATGGGTTAGAAGATTTAAGATTTTCCGAAACTCTGTACGACATAATCTTGTATTTGTCAAATATTATTCAAGTATTGAACAATTGGGTAATAGCCGCCAAGTAAAGTACAGTTTTACGCATTTGTTGGTAAGAAATTATTTCGCCATCTGTTATCATATGTCCACCTCAACTTAAACAATAATTTTTAACAAAATCGTTGAGCCATTTTCGAAAATCCATTTAGAGTGCTGAACACTTATATTTAGAGTCAGTTGTCTGTCCATCTGTCCATTTGTCTGTCACAGCCTCATAACTTTTGAACCATTATCCGTAGAACGTAGAGCAGGCAGCTGCAAAGTGAAATGTGGAAAACCAAAAACGTTTTGGAGGTTAGAGTAGACGCAAAAAGGAAAGATTTGTTTGTATAAATACAGGGTGGCGCAAAATTACGTATATGGTTTGAATTTGTTATAATTTTTTTATTTCAGAGTAAATTATTATAATTTATTCTTTTTTTAAATACGGTTTGTGAATGGCGAATTTTATTGACTTAAGCGTGAAAGATTACATTTCGCAAATGGTGGCCATTTTCTGTTTCGCACATTCGTGCTATTTTCAACATATTTTCCATCACCTTTCGCAAAATTTCAGGTGTCATAACACGGATTTCATTACGAATATTGGTTTTTAATTGGGAGATGGTGACGTACACTCGTCCTTTAAAATAGGTTCAAAGAAAATAGTCGGAAGCGGTTAAATTTGGTGAACGTGGCGACCAATTGAAGTCGCAACTGCGCGAAATAATGCACTCATCGAAGATGTCCCATAACAGTGCTGTGGCTCCATCATGGTTGGAACCATAATTGTGGATGGTTTTGCACAGCTGGCCTCAAACAACTTTCCAACATCGGCCGATATTGAGCAGCACTGATGTTAACTGCGGCACCAGCTTCATTTTCAAAGAAATGTGGGCCAACGATCCTTTCGGATGATAGAGGGTGGGGGTGTAATTGTCGCTGATAAACTGCTCTTCGATTCTCCGTAGTTCATGTCCTGCAGTTTTGCTTATTAACGAAGCCATTTAATTGGAAATGGGCTTCATCGCTCATTATCAATTTGTGGACGAAATCCGTTGCTGGTAACCTGTCGGCTTCAATTCTTGCACAAGCTGGACTTTATATGGGAACAACATGTGCAATGTGGCCAAAATCTTCTGAACGGACCTCCGCAATAGCCCGAGTCTAGCCGAACGTCTCCTTGTTGATGTTTCTGGACTATCCTGCACACTCTCCAGTACACGTTGAATATTTTCATCCAGGTGCGCCATAAGTGGTCTTCCAGGGAGAGGTTCCTTACTGACCCTTTTTGCTGAAAACGTACAACTATACGATTTTTTATTGGCAGTAAAATAACGACGCTGCGTTAAAGCAATTGACAGTTGGTTGTCAAAATAATATTCGATGATTTTTGTTCGCTGTTTTGTTGTGTATCGTTCCATATTAAATTCCCCAAGTTTTGTTTGCAAAATTCTGAAAACAAAAAAAAAAAAAAATTAAAATAAAAAAGTTATAACGAATTTAAACCATAAAGGTCATTTTGCGCCACCCTGTACATACAATGTGGGTACTAAATGAAATTTAACGATGCGCTGATTTGAAAAATGAATAGTTCCGTTATTTTGATCTCAAAGTGGTATACTGCTATATATTGGACTACAGGTACTGGATCACCCTATACAATCTGTCTATTAAAGCTGATTGCTACGTTTTATTGTGAATATCTCATCAGAATCTGTGAACTTCGGTAGTAAATAGTGACTGCCATGCCCACTTTTTCCCAAGAAAAATATTGTAACAGTTTTTTTTTAATGAAAAATCCTCTGAGTAGAAAGGTGTCATTACTTACTCACTTTAGATCGCGCTACAGATCGGTTGTAAACCTGGGTCTCAACCAACAAGCATCTCCAACCAGCTTGATCTTGTAGCCGCCTCCAGTTTTGCACATGAAGTTGCTTGAGGTCCCTTTCCACTTGTGTGTTAACCCTTTGACGTACAGAAGAAAATGAGTGGAGGGATTTTTGATTAACCCATATTTGTTTACTCATTTGCAGTCTAATAAAGCATTTTGCCAAGAAAAGCCGATAATTTTTCGAGGGAAATGGGTTTTCCACTTGGGGACATATATGTCCCTGTATGCACTAATGGTAATTTTTTACCCTGAAATACCAACATTTAGCATGCTGATATCTAATTAAATGAAAATTAGTTTTAAACTAATAAAAAATATAGAAAAGATGCTTCAAAAATAATCAAATAAACGTTTTATTTATTGCATTCCAGGTATAAAATATAAAAATATACTTTTGAGACCCTATACGAGTATGTATAGGGGGAACGAAAACTGTACTAAACTTAATCGTCCTAAGTAACAGTTCCTACATAAGTACATAGTTACTGCTGGACCAAAACAGCGAAACAGTTACGATCATTTGTGTAGCACAAGTGTACATCACAATAACGACAAGCATTGTTAGTTCTATTTTCTACTTTGAACTTTGCGCATTGTACACATCTTTTCCTCTGATCATTTTTGATCATGGTATGGTAACTTGCATACTGAGCACTTGAAGAGTTGAACAGCCTCTTTGTTGTACAGACAGTAGATGCGATGGATCTTTTTCTCGAGGAATATCCAGCTATCAGGGATCTTGCGATTTGCTGGCGAAATTCTAAATTTGTTAGGAGAGGTCCTTCCACTCGCTTTTTTTCATGCAGTTTGGTGTACAAAATGTAAGCATTGTTGATAGCTATAACAAGGATATCAAAGAACAATCGAAAGTAGTATTTGATTTTTGATTTCCTGTCTACCTCATAACACAATTTCCTTTAGTCCATAAGATCCACACCCCCCATGTACTTATTATAATGTTTGATAACATCGGGATATGTGACAGTGATTCTCTCAGCACTTCCTGATTGTTTCCTAGTGGCAGTTGATGTTGGAATTGGAGATAAGAAATTAGTGAGCATGTGCACAGCCTTGTTATCCATCCATTCTATGAAAGATATTCCTTTGTAGCTGCTGGAAAAGATGTCTCCTCTTTTCATATCCTTGTCAGCAGGTATATTTTTAGGAACATTTTTTCTGTTGGTTCGAACAGTCCCACATACTTTTATATTTCTTTCCATCAAATTGTATTGCAACAGGGGAGAATTGAAAAGATTATCAAAGTATACTTCACATCCTAACCCTTCCATATCTCTTGTAAGTTGAGCAATAACAAACTCACCAAGTCCATACTCTATTGTAATGCCTTTTTTTCCTGTGTATAGGTCGAAGTCAAAGAGGTATCCAGTCAATGAGTCCGCTCTGCACCACATCTTGAAGTCCCACTTCACTGGTTTATTTTTGACGTACTGTCTCATTATGTTATGGCCCTTGAATTTTACCATGTGTTCATCGATTGATTGGTATTGCGTATTATTCATTGCATCTTAAAGTGATCAATGATGGGCCTTATTTTAAAAGCTCGGTCGTAGGCTGGATCTGACCTTGGAAGTTGACGTTCATTGTCATGGAAATGCAAATTTTTCCTTATATCTTCAAATCTGTTCACTGTCATTATTTGTGAAATGTATGGTACACCCATATCATGATCAGTGGACCAATAGTTTCTAAACGTTGGCAATGTATGGTAACCCATTACAAAGTACATGCCTATGTAAGCTGACATTTCATTATGACCAATAGTGAACGGCCGTCCATTTTGTTCAGCATATCGGATTGATTCAGGAATCAATATCTCATCAATCAGTCCTTTGAAATTACAGGTACCGTTGAAAATTTGTATAGGAGTCACTGTTCTACTTTCTTCTTCTGACAAGATTTTTATGTTCCCAAATATGTAGGTCTCATCTGTTTCAAAATTATTTGCTACATACCGATTACTTCTCCAAGCAAAATTTGACGTTGATCTGGCGTGGGTGGGTGGTACAACCTCAGGGTTTTGCAGCTGCAGGGGGAACATTCCCAGAAGGTTCTATTTCATCAATATCAACCCCTGCTTCAATATCTTGTGCCAAAAATTGTCCATCTTCTTCATCAAGGGCTAAAGTGTCTTCATCACCACTGTCTTCTGCTGCCAGTATTTTCCAAGATGGCATCTTCCATGAGTTGAAATTCTCTATGACGTTTAGTACTCATATTATGAAAGGAAAAAAAACCTGTAGAGAGTCTAGATGAGATTTAATTTTTATGTTTTCTGGGTAAAAATTAGTATTTTATATAGAAAATGGGTAGAATTGTATTATAGCGAAGAAAATATTCGAATAAATACCTCTAATTTGGCAATATAATACACGATTGGAACAACTTTATTGTAAAATAACAACGTCTTCTATGTAAGATGAGTGATAGCAAAATTCTAAACCGTATTGTCAAATGCGTAAAACATTAGGTACCGTTGACGCATACAGGGATACCGGTGTCCCATTGTGTTTTCCGCTCGTAAGTTTGTTCCCGTCGATGGAATTAAGCAAAATAAAGTAAACTTACCAGTCAATACTGTTCAATTATTGAATGGTCCAAAAAAGCAAATGAAAGTAGTCTTCTATTATCTTTAAATTGCAACTTCTGTCTCGTTAAAAATCAAACACTCAAATGGAGATTTTGTTTGTTTACTTTTGGTTTACAGTGTTGCCATAAGAATCAAATTAAAACCAATGTACTATATTTAAAAATCCAACAAGTTTTTATTTTTCAAAATCATGATCATAGGAGCATAAGTATGATGAATTTAATTTTGGGGACACATATGTCCCTTATGCGTCAAAGGGTTAAGCGAGGTCTTCCTTTACCGCGTCGTAAATCCGAGATGGATTTGAATACTTTCCGGACTGGAGCTCTACATGTCCTTGCCACCTCAGGTGATGAATTGAAACCTTTCCGACTAGGCCGATGTCGCTGTACAATCAGTATAGTTCGTTGATATATCTTCTTCTTCATACTCCGTGATTTCAATTGATTTCAAAATTTCACAACGCTTTATGAGGGGTCGACTGAAATATAGGGTATCAAGCGATCCGTTTCAGATGGAAAGCAAATTTTCTGTATTTTTTAAATTTAACAAATCTTTTTCTGTATCTACTCCATCCACGTCGCTAATCAAACCCATCTACACACCTACAAACCATTCTCAATCTTTGTTGGCATTTTCTCTAAAATCTTCCCACTAATTTTGAATAACATTTTCAGTTTATTATACAGTCTACGAGTATAGGTCACGAATTAACAATTTGTTATTCAAGAGTGCATGGGATGAATAGCAAAATGTCAAATCTCCTACCACATTCATCCGATTATAATCTCTGTGTATTTGATCCTTTTTCAGCCGCCAAGCATCGTGCCATGCGACAACGTACAGTGTCACTGTGTCGCAGAAATTCGGAAACCACCTCCGCCTACGACCAATTGAATCGTTCGCACATAAGCCTCAATCAAATAACAATGTCAAAGCGACAGCTGAGTTTGACTCAATCGGAACCCGACAGTGAAAAGGAGCAGGCCGGTAAGAGATTTAAAAAATAATTATTTCCGTGCTATGGAAATACTCCACACCACAGAACAACCGTTGATCCTTTTTTTGTATTTGTAAATTTATTTTTATTTTTATTAAATAGGAAAATCAATTTTACATGCAAAACCCACCCGAAATATCCTTCTCAAATTGCACACGGAATACACATCAATTACGGACGAGTTGGAGAGTGTTTGTCACTTGATAACGTCTCCGACAGCATCGCTGCCAGGCAAAGGTAAGAATGTATCTAAATTGGATTTCTCCATTCTTGTAATGTCATGTAGTTGTTTACAATAGAAAAAAGTATATAACATGGTATACATATGTACATTCAAGCTAAGTTTGTCCTTCTGTGTCATATACAGGTCAAACGGATCGTTTCAAGAATGAGATGTCAAAGGCTGAGTTTGCAGCCCTCCTGGAGAAACAACACCTAAAGGAGTGCGAGGAAAACGATTACAGGATGTTGGAAGGACTATTTCAAGCGCGCGCTTCTGTCGATGACACTGATGATTCCACTGAGGTGAGAAACCACAAGGAACTCTCAAAAAAACGTTCCATAAAAAAAAAAAAAAAAAAGAGAAAGTAAAGTGAATCCTGCCTACTTTCCGTAATTGAATTGATGAATAAATTATTTCTGAATAACAGAGGCCAAAGTTGTGCGTAAACGGAATGAAATAACTGAAATGGTTCGTCGTTGTCTTTAGGAAGGATGGCGTTGGCGGTACTCCAGGATTTCTTTTCAATGCAAATTGGAAAATGTGTGTTGATTTTATTCAAGTTTCCTTGGAGGTTTCACAGGATATTTCTCTCTCTGTCTCTCTCTGTGCTTATTTATGAATCTAATGGGGAGAAAAGTGAAATTTAATAATTTTGCTCAGTGATTATAATGAGGTGAAGTACGAGTCGGTGTGGTACTCAGATACTTTTTTGGCGATTTAATGGGGTACTTGAATATTTTACGTCATTCCTTTGAGTTTTGAAACTGGAATTGAAGTTTTCTTGAAATGGAACTTGAAGAAGTTTGAGAGAATGACAGGACTCGCGAATTCTATTACGAATAAAGCATTGCTATTCAAAGTGTGGTCCGCAATGTTTAATAGAAGAATTTGTGTGTAACGTCCTTAACTTGTTCTGTAAGTTAGTTGGGAACTGTTTGCTTTTACGACCTGTGGTTTATCCTAGAAATTCAAATCGTTTATTTCTCTCGAAATGTTTGCGCGGTATTGGATTTTTGTGACGCCATGGTTAAGTGCATGATCACTGACCAGGGAACTCGAGGTTCAAGTTCGGCCGAGAAAATACTAGAAAGTTTTTTTTAAACGTCGGACCAATTTTTTTTTTTTTTTTATAATTTGCACGTGTTAAAGGGAATATGAATACCCTTATACTAATTTTTAGAACACGTGCGTTTTGGTGGAAAGGGGAAGAGACAGAGAAATAGACAGAGTGTTGTAGTAAGTTTTCTGTAAACTCCAACGGTGGCTGTCCAGATAACTGGGGAGTATTTTGTTTTGTTTTCGCTATTATTGTCGTTGCTTATGATTCACAGTATTTTTTTCCGTCCTCCTCATGTCATCATCACGATCAAGTTGCATTTTAGCCATATGACCACCCTAATGACAGTGTTATGCCTTCACAGTAGAGTTGACTTAGCTTTCGCAAGTGATAGACTTTTTTATTTATTTCATGCGAAATAAATAGATGATTCTTGACATCAGGATTCGAACCGTGAATCAACAGCGTGACAAGTGATGATGTTAACACTACACCACTCTCTCAAATGGAAAGAAGTGCCCTTCGGATCGGAAACGGCATAAACGTGTAGAATTCTATCATTCATGTGCTTTCGTGTACAGCACAAATGGCTGCGAGTGTTGGCTCTCAGTCGCAAAATATATTTTTTTATTCTCTTTTTCAGGGTTCCGGTACTCAAAAAGTAAAAACGGAATCCTTATAATGGGAGTCTGTTGTCCGTCCGTTTGTCTGTCACATACCCATATCTTTTGAACCATTAGACTCAATTTCGCCCAAAGTTGAGTAAAATTTTGAAAAGTGGAAAAAAACAAAGTTTTGGAGGTTACAGTGAAACAAAAAAATATTTTTTTTTATAAACACAATATGGGTATCAAATGCGAGGTAACGATGTGTCGATTCCAAAAATATGTAGTTTCGTTATTTTTACTTCATCAGATTTCGAGAAAAATAAAAAAAATAAAAACAGTCTCAAAAGGTAAGCCCCCAGATACATACAAGAACTTGCAATTCATTATGACTTACATTGGCGGACTTACAACTTTCAGAACAAAGCACCACCCTTTATTAAATATATACTGGGTTCTGGTCAATTTACATTTGTCGTTCGTTGCTTCCAGCTCGCAAAGGTGATCTTCCATGAATCCCGTGTCGCCTGCTTTTTAAGGCAGAGGTTCTGTCTTCCTTGTCGTCTTCTGCGGATTTGTCCGTTCGCTGAATGTGTTCTTGCTAAAGTAATATATTCTTACTTTTTGGACCAAGTCTAAAACAAGGTACACATTAAAGAGTCTTCTCCTCATTTTCTTTAGAATACGCCTAAGAGAACTGGAAGAATAATTTATCTGTAACCAAGTTATTTTTCTAAATTTGATTTCTTAAGGGTAAGTCTTCGCTGAATGTCCACTACTTATATTAGTCCGATATAACGCAGCTTTAATTACTTTGAGGTTAAAGCTATCGACAGACATTTTTTTCTAGGCGATGGAATGCTTCTTTGCCTGCCGATGGCATGAATTTAATTGAAGGCAACGCCATTTGACTCATCTTCAATTGTAGTAAAGACACTCTAGACGCTTCTGCTTGGACATCCAATGTTTAATTTCTCCTCTGAGCGGATCGCAGATTCTCATCAATTTGATTCAATCCTCACACGGTCACATGCGGTATGCGCGCAAGGTGTCATAATAAATATCTTCTACAATTTTTAATTTGAACCACAGCCATTCAAAGTGATTTGTTTATAGAACTCCCATTTTGTGGTCTAAAGAAATCACAACTTGCCCGGAACGCATCCATACCGTATTCATCGTATTTGTTGGTTACTTTGCAAACTGAATAATCATAGTAGGCTCTTACCCAGCCACTAGTTCTTACTAAAAACCGACCTAGAAGCATAAACACATAAACATATAACAAAGACAAGAAAGGGCTTACCTGCAGGATAAATATTCGGCTTGCGCCGCAATTTTGAGAGAAAATTGGAACCAATTCATTTTTATAATATTTCTCTCTACCCATTGTTGTCATCGACTTGGAAAAAATTATGTCACCTTCTTTGCACAATTATGTCACATAACATAATCCTCCATAAAACCTGAAGGCCAAATATAAAAGCCAAGCTCGGCCTCTGCCTTATACCTCTGTTCTTTCGTTTAACGAAAAAATATGACAATATTGCCTTTACGACAAAAAAAAAAAAAAAAAAACAAGAAATGCATATTATTTTCGATACGAAATATATCTCTTATCATATCTCAACCGAACCCAAATATTGCCAATAGAAATTTAATCCAGGCTTCATGAAAATAAAGTCGATCAATTTCTTTGTTTCGAATTTTTATTAACATTATGTCACTTATTCTAAAAATGCTAAAATATGTCACTTATTTATTATGTCGGTATGATTTGAGTGACATAAATTATGTCAAGAAGATAACACTGTACTACGTCCTAGGACACATATAATTAAAGTGAATATTATAAAGGAGATAATTCCGCATACTCGTAATTGTTGTGTTAACACTTTTTTTTGTTAGATGCATAGTTTCCGTGTTACAGCAAAGTAGAAAAGTGCAGATTTATAAAGCCTAAAAAAGCCTCAAAGCTCAATCATCTTGGTGGATAAATGTCTTAAAGCTGTTTGCCCCTGGATGAGGGCTAGAAGGATGAAACGTTGCACACTTATAGTACAGATCGTACGAAAGAATATATTTTTGGTTTTCGAAATACAGGGTGTTGCAAAACAATTTATTTTCTCCTTATGTACGATTTTCCAATGTGAGCGTATCTTTTTGCACCCATCTAGATGCGCCCGGATCACCTAGAGATACAAGGTGGCTCAAAGGTCCTCACTCGATTTCCTAAGGCAGTAACTTTGTTTGTAATTAAGAAATTATGTTTATTTAGACTTTTAAAATTGTTTGCAGTAAGTCGCGAAGATAATATCTCTTAAGTGGCCGCAGCCAGAGTTGATGCACATTCGGGCTAGATCCACAGCATTTTCCATGACTTTGTTTTATAATTTGCACGTGTGAAAGAGGTTATGAATACCCTTATAATAATTTTTAGAACACGTGCGTTTTTGTGAAAAGGGGAAGAGACAGAGAGAAAGACAGATTGGTGTAGTTGGTTTGAAATTCAGTTGGTATTAAGTTTCAGTGAACTCCAAGTGTGGCTGTCCAGATAACTGGGGAGCTTGTTTGTTTTTGCTTTTTTGTCGTTGCTCATGATTCACAGTATTTTTTTCCGTCCTCCTGATGTCATCATCACGATCAAGTTGCATTTTAGCCATATGACCGCCCTATTGCCAGTGTTATGCCTTCGCAGTAGAGTTGACATAAGCTTTCACAATTGCTCGACTTATTCTCAAAACTTCTGACGATAAAATCTCCACTTCTTGTCGGATGTTCTCCTTTAGAGCCGCCAATGTCTGTGGCCGCCAAGGTCCATGGCTTGTTTAGGAGGGTTTGACTATAATTTATTCCCGATTGGCAATAGCTGATGCACTGTTTGTCTCTCCAGAAGCCCCCAGATCTAGTTTGATATACAGAGCGGAATTTTGTTTTGCCGGATGTTAGTTTTTGTTAAATACAGGGTGTTGTAAATTAAATTGTTCTACTCCAGGCAGACCTATATGTTATAGGTGTAAAAATGGTCTTCAAAAAAAGACTTTGACGGCGAAATAGCTAGTTTCAGACTATCGACCATTACTACAATATTTAGTATTTGGCTGGATTACGAACAAGTTAGGGGTCCTTTGGTATTTTGGAAATTTTTAATTTACATTATTTTTTCTGTGGCTCATAAAAAAATGTTCCTTAACTACAAGCCTACGACGTACTACAGACGAGATATTGCGAAAAAGTAAACTAAATTGGGTGCCATTTTTTTTAAGTCAAAAAGCCTAAGTCTATATGATCCTGCCATAATTTAAAACTACCATTCAACCGTTAAGGTAAAACTGCCTATTGACTGGACTAAATACTCGTATGTAAAACTCTAAGTGGATTAAACTTCCCTTGCTACCATGAATTGAACTGAATTGAATTAAGGAGGGGGGTTAGTCTATTCCAAGCACTCAGACACAAAATAGAATTTTTATTTTTAATTTAAATGCAAGTCGTGCAGAACTGATCATTAAACCAGGCCAACTAAAGCGTAATCTTTTATTCGTGCATACATCCTTCCGCATCGCACCCAATATATTGATTTATTCTGTTCAATCCATTTCACATTCATTCGACGTGCTTAACCAATGATGCGTAAACACAACTACCATCTAAATCTCTCCCAATGGACAGCTTTGATATTTCATAGAATTAATTGTGAATTTGATTTCTCAGATGTCTAATCCATTTTCCTTTCTCATTTGTTTTCAAGGGAATGCCCATGGACTACAGCCATCGACATCCGTTGCGACGAGAGACCGCAATCGAGTTATCCCCCTCCAAAGCAGCGGGCGGTGGTGGTGGTGGTGGAGGCGGCACAGGCAGTGGTAGTTCTGGTTTCATAATGAAAAACGAACGAATTTGGACGAGAACTTCAACGGAACAAACATATCAATCATCATCGGGAGCACCCGGATCTCGTGACTACCTAAACCCACCGTATGACAGCTTTGGTGGGGTTAGCAGCGGTGGAGGAGCGCGTCTCTTCAAAAAGTCCAGCGAAAGTCTACAGAAAAACTCCAGCACCGATACTGACTACTCAATTCATCCGTACAAATTTATCAAACAAAGTTCCAACGATACCACCACCTCAATGACAGGATCCTACAATATCGACACCCCATCGTTAGCTAACGAACTGTCCTTGGATGCAGGTGATTCGCAGCAAGCGACTACAATAATTGAAAGTCGACACCAGCCCATGCGGACGGCATCAATGGGTGCTGCTGACTATACAAAGGCCAAACAAGGTTTCGCAGACTATCCGCTGCCACCGCCACGTTCAGTGATGCTCAAGAAACAATTCAGCATGGACCAAGGTAAATGTTCACCCAAGCGAACGGTTTCAGAATCCGATAAGACGGAATCGACTCAAATGTCAGCCTCTTCGACGAGTGGCAGTGTCGGACAAGCGACGGGTAGTGAACCCACACAGAAGACTGTTACTGCGGGAAAAAGTTCACTTAAACCACCAACAACCTCAAAACTTGGAATGAATATTCTAAAGGAGAGCAGCTCCAGCACCGAAGAGTCGAAGGACGAACAGCATTCAGATGCACATGTGCCGTCGATTCCAACGATCAGTACGAATTTGGTGCAGGATGAGATAGCGAAGTTGTCGTCGAATATTAAAAGCAGCACGGAATCGGAAAAGGATCCGCCTTACAACGAGACAATGTGCTGATTGTTATACGGAATAAGCCGCTGTGAATGCCACAATAAGTCAAAAGTGATTTGTAGATTTGTAAATAATTTTTTATTGTTTCATTTGTATAGGCTAAGACAGTGTTATAAATTTTTGTATTGCATGCTACGACGATGGGAACACAATCACAGTCCAAGGATGAATGTTAGACATTCGTTGCTTATGATAGAATTAGGCTAAGTGCTAAACGCGGTTTTTGTTGTTTAAATTTTTTTAAGATTATACTGATGATAAGAGATGATAGGAAAGTTTAGGACTGGTAGATCCTAGCAATGCAAAGATGTGTTAAATATTTTAAAAACACACAGGCTTATAGCAACTTTTTAATTTTTACAATTTAAACTTGTAATCTTTTGCCTAAGAATTGAAGGAAATAAGGTCACATGTTTTCGGAATATTTATTCCAGGTGCTACTGAAAACGTTGCATAATGTTTTGAAAGAAAATGGAAATGTATGACTGGGTCGTACGTATATAGGTACTTGCTTCTTAATAATGTTCGTCAGATGTTAGGTAAAGTACGGTCATCTGATAGCATCTTGTCTAACCTAGACTTAGTTAGGTTCGAGTGGCTACTTGGACATGAAGTGCAGGCATAATTAGCCCAGAATTAGGTCAAGAATTACTCCCTGAACCAGCTGAAGCTACAAATGAAGCGTTGAAGGCGCCTGCCTGACATCCCTGTTAGCCAAAGTTGTTGAAGGTAAATGCGGCAGTTCTAATTGATAAACTGTCTCCTTGTCTTTGCAGCTCCTGCAGAAATAGTTTTAAAAGATGCCGAGACTATTTCGCATGCCAGTCAGTAAGTTAGAGTCTCGTAATGACACTTAATTCTGTGCTGATATCCAGCCTTTTTTAAGGAGACCAAACCGCTACTAATTGGCACTGTGGCTCAGTGAACTACTAAGCGGGTGGGTTCGAAAAAAAGCTCTCGCGAATATCTGAATATCTGACAATCCTTCGATAGTAATATTGTCATCAGAAATTCTCAATTTGTCCATTCGGATACGGTATAAAACTGTACAGCACGAATGGATGCGATAAGCCAGCACCTAGGCCCTGTATGGACTAATGGTGGAATTTTTTTTTCTTTTAGTGTTCCGTACCATAATGATATAAACAGAACACTAATGGATTCAACACGGTGTCTGTCTGTCCGTGTGTCGGTCACACACTTGTATCTTTTGAACCGTTTGACCTAGAGAGCTGAAATTTTGCACAAAAATGGTATGTGGTGGATAATTGTAAAAATATTTTTCTTGAGGGCTTTTGGTGCATAATGTACCCCAAAAAAAATCATATTTTTACACCATATCATGTGACTTATCATTGTTTTTTATGAAGTTAAATGAAAAAACTCGAAAACCATGGTATAGGCGATGTCATCAAATATCTTTAGTGATTTTCGAGCGAGCCGTATGAGGACAAATATACGAGGGTCGTTCGATAATTTCGTACAATAATGTAGAAAACATGGTTTTTCCGACAAAAATCAATTTTTTTCTGGACAATATGGTGGATGGGGAAGCAATTCGTAGCACAATGCATTTAATTTGACTGTTGCTGTGGTGGATGTGTAACCCAGGGCATTGTCGTGATGAAACAGCACTTTTTTCTTTGCCAAAGGAGGACGTTTTTTCATCAATCCCTCGTTGAATCTGTCCAATAACTCTGCATAGTACGCGCCGGTAATTGTTTTTTTTTTTCTTCCTTTTTTCATATACATAATTGTGTATTATTCCCTGCGAATTCCAATAAACTCTTTCCGACCTTCTTTGATGCACGTTCGCCAGCAGAAATCTATTTTTGTTGACTGTTCTTTCATTTTAGGTGTTTAGTCAATTCATCAACAGTTACGAAACGACGAAGAAAGTCGTTCGACTTGCGCTTGGACATGTCCAAACACTGCTTCGAAGTGGTCATCCAGATCCGCTTTTGGTTCAGAGTAAGCAATCGCGGCACATCGAGCCGACAGCTTTCTCATATCCAAATAATTTTTCAAAATGTTGTACACCCGATCATTTGAAATGCCTACAACCTCAGTAGTCTCACGGATTTTAATTCTTCGGTCGTCCATCACCATACCATGAATATTACCACATCGGAAATTTCGGAACCATTTGTAAATCATTTCAAATGACGGTGCAGAGTCCCCGTAATGTTTATCCAACATTGCTTTGGTTTCCGCAGCTGTTTTCTTCTTCAAATAATAATATTGTACTCGTATCACTACACGAAATTCACTTTTCTCCATGTTTGCAAAAATACGAGAAGTTGTCTGCTTTCAATGGCTGTCAAACACAAACTCAATGACATATCTGTCTAATATTTGGTATGCCATGGTTTGAAGAATGTTACTATATGAAACAAACGTCAATTTGCGGCTGGCACTGCCACCTGTCGAAATTGTACGGAATTATCGAATGTCCTACGTACGAGTATACCCAAAATATTGATACGGAACACTAAACGCTCAAGGTCCGACTCGCACTTAACGAATTTTTTGATTTATTTCAGGTCAAATCTGTCTAGTGACGTGAAGCGTGCTGCTACGCTTCATCCGGCTTGAATTTATATATATCGAGAGGTATGCCGGAATTTTCCTTTTCCAGTGATATCGTTAGAGTTGTGCCATGCCTTACGAATTCATCGATCATACCTACTATGCTAACCTAATTTAAATATTAAATTTTAACAAAGACATTAGAGCAGTTTTCGAGTTTTTTTTAAAGAAAAAGAAAAACCACCCTTAACGGCAGGGGGTATACTTAGATTTGCACTTTTGCTTCACTTTATTAGGCCTTACAGTCCTTAGTTAGTATAATGCCAGTTATGCGCACCACCTTAACTGGGTGTCTTTCCTTACAGGTCTAGCTATTTTATGCGATAAAATCGAACATTTTCTGACTAAACCAACATATATCGATGTATCCCTTACAGTTTGTCGTTTGCCATTTTCTGGTTTTAAATTTGTGTGGGGATTATGTCATTTGACTTAATTCGGCCAGCAAGGTGACATCATTTGGTTCAAGTCGATGACAACACTGTGCACATGTACCCTAGTGCAATATGGTATAAAAGGACGAAGTTAAAAAAGTTACTACGTCTTTCGTTAGTTTCTATAAATCAGTACATAAACTCTGTACAAAGAAGAAACGCATATCTTTTCCATTGCGTTCAAGTTTTTCTACCACCTTCCAACGATTACCGAACCGAAATTCAAAGCATGCCAAGTGACTTATCCACAGGAGAGTGTATTAACCCCATGCTATAACTAAAACCAACAACCAACAATCACCACCCCATTCCATGTATAAATAAATTATCAGATAATGAACAACCAAAATTTAATTTGTTGTGACTATGCTAATTAATGCATTCAACTCATCCACAAGTACATAAATATTTACGTAAGGGAGGAATCCTAAAATATATTTCCTTACCATTCTATTTTAAAATTGTTTCGCCTTCTGCTTATAATCAGCTTCGCTTGGTATTGTTGAAAATTTCTTCCCTTACAATTTATTAAGCCATCGAAATGCCGCCAGTTGGATACATTCACGCTGCTAGGAATACAAATTACAAGATACTTTTCATGCCTAAAGCTTCTATTTATTCAGCTTTTGCGAGACCGTCACGTAAAGATACATTTGTCATTTGAGACAAATACCAGCATCATCATTATTTAAGGGCTGGCATTACGATTTGTTTGTCTCAGAATTTCTGCGACAGGTGGTGATGGTGGTTCTATCAGAATATTGTTACATATCAATTAGTCCTTTTTGATTTAGAACTGTTTTGCATTTAGGACCAAATCTAATTTTAAATGGACAAGGTAATATACTGTAATATGCGAGCTACGGCTTGAGTAGATAAAACGTTATTCTGTGAGATTATTTCTTTATTTTCTAGTCTATAGAACAATTCAAGTTCACACTATACTATTCTTCGCAAATTCTTTCCTTACAAGGTCTCTTTCTTCTCAAATCACTTTACCTCCTTTCAATTACTTAATTCACAAATCCAAACTAATTACTTCTTCTTGTTAACTCTCAACTTTCAATTTATCACAAAATTACAACTTCGGCTATTATCACTTTTCCAATCTCTTCGTGCGGTTCAAAACCCAACTGCCTTGCTTCGATCGCCATCTGTCCTTATATAGTCGCATTTCTGATAGCCAGAAACTTCTAGCAAATTCTTCGATCACTGGAACGCGAAAATTCTGATGTAATAATTCCAAGATGACAGCTGCAGCCAATAATCTCTTGCGGTTATAATTCTGTCTTAATTCCGCGACGTTGTCTTAGACATAATCCGTACACGAACCTCGAATGAAAAGACACTTCTGAATGTGTTGCCTACATCTGTGCGCGTAGTTATTATGTTAAATTATGTTACAATACATTATGTGTACGAGTATCTACGAGTATGTTAACAACTTCTTGCATTGCCTAGCTATCTGCCTTTTCCATATAATGCCCAAAAATCAAATTCTGGTCATTAAAACTTGTTAAGCTTATGTATCTATATTTTCGATTATTATTTATTCCACTACATCAGCGTATACGCTAGCTAAATTGTGTATATTTTCATATTTAAAATTTGTTGTAAATTTTGTGTGAGAAATGTGAAATAGATTAATTTTATTTCAATAAGAAGAATTACATGGGTGCTTAAACAAGCGTAAGGACATAATTAACTGGTCTGTTTACTTTGTAAGATATTAATTGTGTTAGCTCTAATGTTCACGCTTGATTGTGCTTATTAGTTAAGTGTTGACATGTTAAATATTTACTTTAAGGTGTATCTTTGGTTGGAAATATTTGCGTAGGATTTAAGAGAAAAGGTGACCTAATCATCTTGTTTTAATTTTACCTGTATTTTTTAAAAATAATTTTTAGTAAGTCTTACACCATTTACACACTACCTACACATATCTGCAATTTTATAGACTTTTCTACTGTTTATTTTGAGTTTGGTGCTTTTAATAACTTTTTTGATTATTTGAAATTTGCTGCCACATTTTATATATTTTTTTTAAAAATTGTATAGAAACTTTTTATAATGATTTTTACTTTTACTTTTTACAACTTTATAAGACTACAATACAAATCAACTAAATTGCATTAAATTGGTTATAAAGAGTGTTTCACTTCATATGAAGGCTCGAACCCAGTGTGAGTGGCTGTTAAAAAGGTACAGTTTTACCCTTTGATAAATACAAATGTTAAGCATTACATTGCAAAACATGAAAACTGTGATCGACCTATACTACCGCTCATAAGTAGTTGTCCACCCTGTGCAATCAATAATTCACAGGTAAGGCAAATGAAAACGAAACATCTGTTAAGAAGTGGTTAAAGAAGATTTTATATAAATAAGAAAAAGACAAGAGGGTTTCAAAGAGTCCACCCTTTTTACTTGCACTTATAAGGTCAAGTATTGATTTCCTGGAGCCTTATTATGTTCAACCATTGTCGTTACCTAGATATCGTAGCGACAAAATTGCGACAAATTTTTACGATTTCGGGTACATCTATGGTTATTGTTACGAGAATGGTATCAGTCATACCACACCTCACAGGACGTCGTTAAGGTTTAATTGTCATTCGCTATTGTGTTTGTGATGTGTTTGTTTGGAAAATGCAATGGAAATAAAAGATTGTCAAAATATTAGAAAATATTTGATGTTTTATGAAAAATGTGTTTGTCATCGTTCTCGTTACACAAAATCGTTACAAGTTGTGGGTATCGTTATCTGGAAATCGTTTGTTATGCTTCTCGCCTCATAATACATAATAAGGTCCCTGAAAATTTTCGATCTCGAGATTTTGATTTAACTTGACATTATTGTCTCTCAATTTTGTCTGTTTGTCTGCAGCCTGAATGGCTGGACGGATTTTCTTTAAACTTCATAACTGGGGTCAGTCCGAGGGGAAATTGGAATTTGTATTCTAACTCCAAAATTAACGGCACTTTAGGCCGATTTTTGGATAAGGTATCAAACGATTCCTATGTTATGGGTAAAAAACCAAATTTTTCGCCAAAAATGCGTATAACGGTACTTTACTCATTAGAAATCGATTCTGTTCGAAATCAATATGTAAGAAATATTTTACATATAAAGGGTGCTTCAATTGGATGTTACATTTTAAATTGATTTTTGATAAACTGTTGATATTTTTATGTTGAAACATTGACAATAATCATGAAAAATGATATTCGTCAAATAGGCGCCACGTAGACTTCCGCCCTTTTGATGAAATTTTCCATTATTTTTCAGCATAAATCTCGCCCTTTAGGTCTGGGATAGTTTGGGGGTCATTTGCGTACACCTTCTGCTTCAAATAACCTTTGTGGACAATTTTGGTTGCCGAAACGAGAGATGACGCGACAGGGAAACTTTGTGTGCAATAACTGCATTGTGTCTCGCATTGTATGACAGGTGGCACTGTCTTGTTGAAACCATTGATTGTTACAGCAACATCACAAATATTTTCGAAGATGTACGGCAGACGGTACGAAACAGTGACATTTTGTAGATGCATTGGTTGTTCGTGAATAGCCTGTGGATTTTCTTGACCCCAAATGTAACAATTTTGTTTGTATATGTAGGCATTCAGTTGAAAGTGAACCTCATCGCTGAAGATGATTACAGTCGAATATCTCCATAATCTTGCTGGTTCTCTAACACTCAATCAATGAGGTCACGACGCTGTTCATGTTCTGCTGGCTTCAATTCCTGAGTTAATTGAATCTTGTAGGCATGCAGATGCACATCTTTTCTTAAAAAGAGCTACGTGGAGCTGTAGGAGATGTTCAATTGCTGGAAACGATGACGAATGTCATTCACTCACTGTGACGATATTTCCGCGTGACCGGTCAGAGAACGTACTGGTCTTTGCACATCCAATACTTACCCGGTTCGATTGAATTTTAATTCCTTAACCGCGACACGAGATGGACGGTTATGTACACCGACATTATTTCGCAATGCGCTAATCGTGTTGGTTAAATTTTCCCCATTTCGGTGTTGAGTTTTAAGAATTAAAATGCTTTATTCTCTCGTATACCGCTCCGTAATTACAAATATCAATGCTTAATATTCCTAGATGTCAAATATCAGCTGTTTGTCTTTGACAGAACCACAGTTGTACCATATTTAAATTGTAAGCTCCAATTGAATCACCCTGTACAAGGTCATGACGTACCAAGTTTTGAAAAATTGTGAAAATATTTTTATTTTAAATATTCCACAAGTGTTTTGCTGATGTGGAGCAATACTTATGTCCTGTATCCCCTTGTGGGTCCTAGGGCCTCTACAACGCCTACGCGCCATTGTGTGCGATTTCTGGAAATGTGCCTCAGCTCTCCCCAACTCTTTCCCAGTTGTCGTGCTTCCTTCTCAACTGTTCACGTACTCCTAGGACCGCCCGTATCCTGCCATCCTGGGTAAGCGGGTTCCATTACATCGCTTGGTTAGCTATGGACCTGTCACCCTTTCGGAGAGTGTGACCGATCCACTGCCACTTTCGTCGTCGTATGGTTGTGCCTATAGGTTCATGGCCCGTTCTCTGATAAAGCTGTTCGTTAGAGATACGGTTTGGCCAGATTATCCTTAAGATGTAGCGTAGTGACGGTCACTCTCCAGGTACCACATCCATATAGCAACACGGATTCAACGTTGGAACGGAACAGTCGTAGCTTGGTGTTTAAGTTAATTGCATTACTTCGCCAAACTATGGATAGCATCCCAAACGCAGATTTTGCTTTACCTATTCGGCTGGCTATATCCAGTTCGGTTCCGCCATCGGTTGAGACAATACTCCCAAGGTATTAGAAACTCTCTACTCTCTCAACCGTTTGTCCAGCAATGCATATATGAGTTGATGAATTTGGTCCTAGGCTGATCATTTTTGTTTTTGCCAAGTTAATTTTCAGCCCAACGACGTCTGCTTCCCTCTCCACATTTGCTGTCATTTGGGGAAGGTTCATTATTCTGTGAGACAGTAGGCATACATCGTCGGCGTAGTCGAGGTGTTTGAGTTCAGATGTGAGAGTCCATCGAATTCCTCCATTTCCTGTTGATAAGGCCGCATTCAGCACATGTGGAGCAATGTTTATCTATCAAACTTTATGGTATCTGTTCTTCTGCTGACCTGCGGGCAGAGATTCCTCGCTTAGAACCAAAAAACCTCGAATTAAGACTGGTCGCTCCAGAAAACATTTTTCCAGTCTTCAAGTGTCCAAGATATGTGTTCATTGGTCCACTGTAATCTCTTCTGCTAATTGACATCTCGCAACAGTGTTCTATTTTAGATCTACCCTGCCATGAAGATTAGCTTCTTGAAGTCTATGTTTGAGGTTAAAACACTTATCGGTTTAACCCTCCGCAGGTTCACTTGGGCTTCTATTTTAAAGTCGTGATCCTGTGTCGTCCAACACCTGATTTGTTGTTAAAGATTTCATCGCCTTTGAATTTTTTAACGTATAGTCAACTGCTCTTTCTGGTATCTTCAGTGCTTTCGAAATTTGGCGATTACTTCAAAGAGCGCATTTTATTTGAAAAAATCAATGACAATTTGCAAAAAATAGCACTTCACACAAATTTTAAAATTTGAGTGTTAAAACTAAAGTGCTAAATGGAAACTAAAAATCTGATCCATTCATAAGCTCATTAACTGAAAACAATAAAAAAAAGAAGAGAATTGTGCTACCTGCTTGTACTTTGGGAAATACCACCAACAAGCAAAGGGCGAAGGATATGAATTTTCCATTATGTCGCCATACATTTAATCACCTCCCTCGCAAAATGCGCATATTCACGTAGAAAGATTTGCTGTGTCTAGTTATATCGAAAAGTATAATGGGTGGCCAAATACCTATGAGCGATAGTGTGGGTCTCCAGTGCGTTTACTAGTGTCCGACCGAAACAAATTTTTTTGGCCGAAATCGAAACCGAACCTACTTATGGAAACTTGTGAATAAACAATATAAAGGGCCTTATTGTGAGAGTCTATTCGACTAAAGTCTCTTCGACTTTTGTCGATTCTATTATACTTAAAATTGGTATTGCGAGCTGCAGTAGAATTTCTGTAATAGATTCGACTTTCTGAAATAGAAAAGAAAAAGCACTTGGAGCTTTCAACTGAAATGTCAAATCTCCGTCTGTTTTGTTTGTGTTTACAAAAAACTCTGTCTATTTTATTATTGATTACAAAAGAAAAATTGTTTTAGGAAAAATAATGAGTTATTTATTTTGATAATTTTGAGGATGAATTAGAGGATGTCCGACGAGCTGAAATTGTGACAACACTTCGATACAGAAGAAAATTAAGAGTGATCTCCAAACCTCTAGACATGGGTGACAATATGTATGTAAAATATGTATTTTCCATTCCGTTGCATTTTAATAATTATTGTTTTTTTTTTAGCTATTAAATTCCATAGCAAATTTTCTCCATTGCTCGTTTGCCTCTTGCTTTTTGCAAATCCCTTTCGCCAAAAGCAGATTTTTTTCCATTAGGCAGATCAATTTCTCCATCTGCCGTTTATTTGTAATCTTTTTCTTTATTTTTGTAAAAAAAAAATAAACCAATTTATAAAAATATATTTTAACTTGAATATAATTCTAAATATACTTACTTATTTTCCCCGTTATCCATTTTTTTCTTTGTTTGCTCTATTTTCAAACGAAAGTCTACCACTAATTTCCGATAGAATTGACATATCTATAAAATAGAAAAATATCAACACCAATAGAGACTCGCAATACCGATAATTGACTTTAATTCTACTGAGCTTTTGACATTTCTATCAAATAGAAAATCATCCATACCAATAGAAATTCGCAATACCGATAATAGACTTTAAATCTATTCGACTTTAAGTCTTTCGCAAATAGACTCTCGCAATAAAGCCCAAACATTTTGCGAACCAATTTTTGTGGATTAATTTCAAATTTAAGATAGGACTGTCAAGAAGCTAAAAAATGTGAGTCTGTCAATTATTCTGTGTGGCTATTTACAATCCATTCATGTTTATATTCGAGTGTAGCTCAACATTTCCATCATGCTTCTTCGCTCCTCATAACCATTTATTCACTGACTTACGGGATCTTTAGAAATAGGGCTTTGCCTAAAATAGTATTTCCCTTGTCTAAAACTTCCATTTTCAAAATCCCATTTCCAAATCTTATATACGAGTACCAAAATATCATATTTTTGAGCTCCTCTTTTTTTTTGAATATGAATACCTTTATACTGTTACAGGGCACGGGCTTTTACGAAAAAGGGGAAGAGGAACAGAGGAGGAGCCTGTGCACGTTGGCTTTAAATGTTTGAAAGTTGTAGTGATGGGGAAATACAGAGCTTGGTAGATCATTCCACATTCGTGACGTTCGGCTTATAAACTAATCCCTATATTTGACAGTACGACCGAAGTTAGGCTTTAGGGTGAACTGATGTACATTCGAAGTTTGTCGCGTATTGCGGGTGAAATTTTGATGGGGATGAATGTAACTGGCTATTTCGCTGGAGCATTTTTTGTGGAAAAAACGATAAAACAGGGAGAGACATGAGACATTTCACCTATGTTCAAGTGAATGTATAGCATTCACAATGTTTCTATTACCTATAAGTTTTAACGCGCGATTTTGTACCCTATCAAGAATGTGCAGAACGGTCTTGGGTGCACCAGACCAGATATGGACGTTATATTCCAGCTTAGGGCGGATGAATGCCTTATAAATTGAGGCCAGATCAGACGTGGTAAAATATTTCTCTTAGTATTAACATTTTTCATGAAACGGACCAGCAATTCACGATTACCATGAGTTTTATTGCATTGTAACCGTTAATAATATTAGGTGTGTTTTTTTCGTATTTTATATAAGCTTAACGAGGAATGTGTGTGTTAGATACAACAACAATAACATATATCGGTTAAAGATATCCGGAGTAATACTGCGGCTTACCATCTAACTACGATAAAAAAAAGTGAGCCCACACTGTTTTTTTTTTCCAAGTGTCACAAATTACTTCATCCGCCATTTTTAAGGACGCCATTATAAAACAAGAAAGGGACAAAAAATAATGAATGAACAAGAAAAACCCATTCAATACTTCCAGCAATACATGTTTTCTTTCATTGAAATTATATGCTTCGTGTTTGCTTCGAGTTTTATATTTTATTATCACTTCTCAAAAGAATTTATTTTTTCCAGTTTTGATAAGCAGCTGATTGCTAAAGTGTCATTGAGATGCATGTGCTGCCAGGTTTTTATGATGACTTTCTTTATCGGGGATGTACGTTTTTATTAATTAATACTATTACTGACTACAAATCGATTTGCAAAACTTATCATGAATAAATTTTGCTCATTACCCTGTGCTTGAGAATTCTGTTGGGGGTTTACAAGCTTATTTGGTAAGCCATGGTATTGTAGTGGTTGGAGATCAGAGTTCATATCTTTGATAGAATAATTGTAAAATAAAGAAACTTAGTCGTCACCAGCGCCCACGGTCGCCAGACATTGAATACGGGGTTTAATTTTTCTGCCACTTTACGCTTTCGGTTTCGTCTTCATCTCTCATCGGAGAGTGTGTTGAAATCCTTTTTTTCCCATGAAGCGTAAAATCTATATATATACTTGTTGTAGTGGATTTTTACTTCTGATATATTAGACTACAAACAATTTGAAGAAAATCGGAGATTCGGAACTTCTTATTAGTTGCAGTCTGAAAAATAGTTCCCGATCAATTGAACTTATACTTACTTATCATCTCTTTTTAGACACTTCACGGTTCTGACGTTCTGACGGTATTGTGCCTTTTTCTAATTTAACAAGAATGGAAGTGTCCTCTAATATTATCTACCATAATGCCAAACGTAGAAATTTTTCGGTTTTATCTACAATATCATAATCGGCCTTGAACAGGCTTTGTGTATAAATTTGGTATTCTTAAGTCTTCTCCAGGACATGGCGTAATGTGAAAATATTGGTCCATTGTCGATTGTTCGAGCATGTACTCGTAGAGACCAATCAGCTCGTCGGTAATTAATTTTAGACGCTGCATATTACACCACTCAGGATTTTCTAGCGATGTTCAGGAGGTATCAGAATTGGTCCCTTGTCATAACATTCGGGCCACTATAATTCTTAATAAGAAATATTAGTTCAAAGATCATGGTTATGCAGGTTTTCGATACTAACCAAAGGACTCCAGGTGCGACTAATAATTCAAATAAAGGTTTTTTCAATAATCTTCCCAGGACCTATAATTATGAGCCATCGCCCCGAAATGTTTGTACATATGTAGATGCGATATAACCGCACAGTTGCCAGGTGGACATTGAGATGGTATGCACTGGAAGCTTGCCTTGTAGAACGCTCAAATATCGCATTTCTAAGGATCATTCCATTTAGGTATTTCAGAACATCTGCCATGATAGTATTTATAGTATAGGCATAGGTCTGCTACCAGTCTTCAGTGAGCTAACGGCTGGAGATTGGGAGCTAGTTCTTCTATTAAGCGAACTGTTCGTCTCTGTAAGCTATCGAGCAGATGAAGAAAATATTTTGGGGCCGAACTACAAACTTGAGAATAATGCTCAAGTCCTGGTCTAATTTTTGCTTTGTACAATGTTGCGTTGTAAAGTATTCCCTTGCTTGACTTTGCAATGTTGTACATGTGGTCGTACCATGTTACGCCAAAGTTGACTGTGTCTTCAAGGAGATGTATGGCTTCCTTGTGGTGGATAATTTAACCGTTCATTTGAATCTGTGGTATAGTGGAAGAATTATTCTGAAAAAGGCGGAAAATTGGGTTTTTCTTCGGATTGAAGTCGACTACGTTTGTATTTTCCGATTTACGATTTTCTGCAGGTCCTCATTTGATGATATCTATGATGATGTGATGTATTTGCATTCACGGGCATGCTGTTAGTCATCGTCAACACTAAAGATCTTATTATTTGTTGACTCTAGAAGGTCGTTGATATGAAGTAGATACAGAGTTGGTGGAGTTGCTTAACGTTCACGGACCACTACGCGCGTTCAGAATAAGATATTCCCTTGGATATTAAAGAAATTGCGCCGCGCCTGAGCGCATTACTCGCGTTCGTATTATCATATCCCATTCCTACCCCATTTCTACTGTATGCAATCCAACCCAAAGAAACAGGCGGCCAAAAATTATAAAATAAAAAACAAAACAATCGCCAACCCATCCACTGCTGCATCGGTGTTGGCGGTTGATTGACAATTGAGGATTGATGATCAATAATTCGAGAATGCTCTGCCTCAGGATTATGTTCAAAGATGAACTACGAATAGGTACTAACAATTTAAAATTTATTAAATTCGGAAAAGCCCTCATTAAGTTAGGCACGTATAATGAAATTGTGGTAAACGGGAAAAAATAATTTTAAAGGCTTTTAAGTTTTCTATTTAACACAAAGGTCTTAGCCCCACAACAAGTTCTAGATATCAACTCATCATCATTCTGACAAGTAAAACGTAGGAAATATTGAAATGCAACCACGGAGAGTTCAAAAATGTCATCTTGGTAAATTCTTCCTAAATTTACCTGCAGCCTCTGATATTTTGTTGATCAGAAATAAAGTAAGGTCTATCTATCTTAAATATTATATATGTATATTTCAACCTTTTTTTATTTAAAAAAAACTACAAGTTTCTGCAATTTACATAAACTTTCTGCATTTAGTAGAAACATCAATCTATTGCCAAATTCTTACCAAATATAAACTCAACGTTCTCCATTACTTCCAAGCTATGTATGAATGTCTTCACACTATATATTGTAATATATTCTTACTTGCTAGTACTTTTCCAATTAAAACAAAAAAATATATAAAATTAAGCACAGTTTTTATTTTTTTGTTTGTTCTTAACGAAAGCCAAAAACAAAATAAAACAACAACATTACAATATAAAATTGTATTAAAAAAAAAAAAAAAAAAATGAAACACAAATTATGATGATAATTTTTGACAATACAAAGCATTATTTTAACAAATTAGAGTATTCATAGAGAAGCAATATAAATCGTTTTTTATTTATTGTAATTTGTGTTCTTCTATAAATAATATCGAGTGCTATGTAATCGCTAGTTACGCACCTTTTTCTATTTTTTTTTCGGTAACTTTTATCTAAAAATAATTCTACTTTTAAGAAAATTCCTTCCACAACTGTGTTGTAAAAAAAAAAAAACTGATACAGAACTCCTATTTATACATATCTAATAAAAAAAGGAACACAATTAGAAATTCTTCCCCATCACTAACAACTATAAAATTTATTATTGTATAAATCAATCTCGCAACGCATTCGATTCGATATTATTGTTTAATAAATAAAGATTTATACATATACATACATATATATATAGAAAATTAATGTTATTATTATATACACGAACATTTTGTATTGATACAAAAATAAAAACACAATATTTATAAATATATAAAAAAATAGAAAAGGAAACATATAAACAAATGTGTATATTCATATACCATATATCATTGTTTTAGAATAGATTGTAGATAATTATTTGTTATAAAATTGTAAAAGTATTTTGTAAAACATGTGTAATGATAAATTACCATTGTTGTATTTGTTAAGAGATGTCCTGTTAATGTGTATATCCTAGTAGAGTTTGCATCGAATGTTTAATTTCAGATTGAAATGAATAAATTTAAAAATAAAAAACAAAGAAAATATATGTTTTATGTATAACATATAAACAAAAGTCAATGCTCAACAATTTAAAATCAACAAATGCAAATGTTTTTAGGCAATAAAATGATATATGTTTAAATATTTGTAAAATTAAATTGCATCAAAAATAAAATGAACAATTTTTATCATAGATTGTAAAATTTGTCTTTATGTCTCTTATTATGATTGAATTTTAAAACGTAAATACATTTTACAAACGTTACCAACACGCATAGTCGAAATTCTGCGTTTGTTACGCTTTATCGCAGATAGCAATTAAAGAAAAGAGCAGTTAAGACTAGCAGTGATTTGATCACTCTTAAGATCACAGTTAATATTTGATTGCTTTGTTATATTTAGTGCTCGGTCAATGGTGCTTTAAAGTTTATCTGTGAATATTAAATGAAGAAAAAAAATAGTAAATAGCGTCGCAGACCATAATTTTTGTACATAAGTAGGGAAATAAAAAGAAACAATTAAATGGGGAACGGCTACCCTCGCAACAGATAAGTCAGTCGAATCATCAATTGGAAAACTCCAATGAGCTTTAAACAAAGTATGCGAGTGAACAAAGACCTGGAGAATCGTCTTTAACGAGACCAAGTCAACGCATGTCAATTTTACGTACAAAAAGATAAACAACTTACCTATTTCCATTAACTCGGTACAAATACCGTACGCAAACGAGGAAAAATATCTAGAATGACACTAGACGCAAAACTTAAGTGGAAGCCACATGTTAAAAAGAAGCGCGACGAGCTCGAAATCAGACTTAGAGAAATGTACTGGCTACTCGGGAGATAATCGAAGTTAAGCGTATACAACAAACTGCTTCTGTATAAGCAAGTGCTAAAACCATCTTGGTATACAACTTTGGGGTTCTACCAAGCCAAGCAATATGACTGTTCTGCAAACATTCCATAACAAAACACTAAGAGCAATTGTGAATGCTTCATAGTATATAAGGAATTGTGATATTCACATAGATCTAGAAATTGCTACCGTGAGGGATGAAGTAACAAACTTTGCTCACAAACTTCGTACTCGCCTTCATGATCATTGCAATAATGAAATAATCCGTACTCTGGACGTGACAAACGTCGAGCGCCGACTACAAAGAACAAGACCGTACGGTCTGGCGTAGTAAGGGAAAACCGCATGTAATGACGGTATTAGTAGGTGCCTTTGCTGGAAAGCTACCTACCTAACGCGATTAACACTACAGAAGCGTAAACTACTTGTTAAGGTAACTTAGTCGTAGTCACCACAAAACGAACAAATGAGAGGAACGAATTTCCTACTACTATGAGCACAAGCGGCCGCTTCTCATAGTGCCTCTCTGGGGGGTGAGGTTTAGCCCGTAGGCATATACTGGCCGACACTTATGAATCCACAGGTCAGATATATGAATCGAGCATAACCAATGTTACGGGCCATTGGTATCTTTTGAAGATTCCTGCACCTCCAGGCGCAACCAAAAAAAAAAAAAAAATTTATTTAAGAAATAAAAAAAATAAAAATTAATCTACACAAGCGAACGTCGAGGAATGAAATTTTCTCTGTCCCTAGCAACATACACAAGTGTGAGTACGTTGAGAGTATATGATTGGATCAGGAGTGAATGAAATTGCCACAATGCCACTGAGGATCAAGTAGTGTACACTGCAGGCCAGCATGCATGGAGATTGAATTTTATGAATTACATTGGGTTTTTTTACCTAAATTTTCTACCTGAAAAACACAACAATACACAACACATAAAAGCCACACTTCGAAGTCATAACAATTTATTTGAGATTCTTCACGTATTGAGCAAACAACTCATTAGAAATGGGAAAAGTCACGGAAACCACAATCAAGAAACGATCTGCAAAATTGGCGATGTTCGAATTTTTAACTAACCTTCTTCCGAAAAAATTTATTTTTCGAAAACCGATTTTCGAAATTCGAATTCGAATACAGATTCGAAATCTGTTCAGCAAACAATAGCGACTCCAACGGCATTAAAATTCTTTTAATTCGCGATGTTCGAATTTTGACCTAAGATTTTCCCGAGAAAGCTCAACTTCTCGAAAACAGATTTTCGAAAATCGAATTCGAATACAGATTTCGAATCAGCAAACAATAGCGAGTCTATCGCCATTAAAATTTTTCCAATTCACGATGTTCGAATTTTGACCAAAGCTTTTCCCGAGAAAGCTCAATTTCTCGAAAACAGATTTTCGAAATTCGAATTCGAACACAGATTTCGAATCAACAAACAATAGCGAGTCTATCGCCATTCAAATTCTTCCAATTCACGATGTTCGAATTTTGACCTAAGTTTTTCCCGAGAAAGCTCAATTTCTCGAAAACTGATTTTCGAAATTCGAATTCGAATACGGATTTCGAATCAGCAAACAATAGCGAATCTAACGACATACAAATTTTTCCAATTCGCGATGTTCGAATTTTGACCTAAGCTTTTCCCGAAAAAGCTCAATTTCTCGAAACAGATTTTCGAAATTCGAATTCGAATACAGATTTCGAATCAGCAAACAATAGCGAGTCTATCGCCATTCAAATTTTTCCAATTCACGATGTTCGAATTTTGACCAAAGCTTTTCCCGAGAAAGCTCAATTTCTCGAAAACAGATTTTCGAAATTCGAATTCGAATACAGATTTCGAATCAGCAAACAATAGCGAGTCTATCGCCATTCAAATTTTTCCAATTCACGATGTTCGAATTTTGACCAAAGCTTTTCCCGAGAAAGCTCAATTTCTCGAAAACAGATTTTCGAAATTCGAATTCGAACACAGATTTCGAATCAACAAACAATAGCGAGTCTATCGCCATTCAAATTCTTCCAATTCACGATGTTCGAATTTTGACCTAAGCTTTTCCCGAGAAAGCTCAATTTCTCGAAAACTGATTTTCGAAATTCGAATTCGAATACGGATTTCGAATCAGCAAACAATAGCGAATCTAACGGCATACACAGTTTTCCAATTTGCGATGTTCGAGTTTAAGCTTTTCCCGAAAAAGATCAATTTCTCGAAAACCGATTTTCGAAATTCGAATTCGAATACGGATTTCGAATCAGCAAACAATAGCGAATCTAACGGAATACACAGTTTTCCAATTCGCGATGTTCGAATTTTGACCTAAGCTTTTCCCGAAAAAGCTCAATTTCTCGAAAACTGATTTTCGAAATTTGAATTCAAATATAGATTTCGAATTAACAAATAATAGCGAAAAAAAAAGTTAACGATTTTGTTATGCAAGTGCAGGCGACCAGGTCTTGCACTTTATTTAAATTGTTATTCACTTCGAGCTGGGGATTTCAAACCGTCTATCATCCATAGCGACGGGTAGTTAGTTCTTGCCTTTCCATTTTAGAATATGGATCAATTTAATTTAATATTTGATTTAGTCACGCATTAAGTTTTGGCATCTTACTACAATAATAATAATTCTGTAATATGTATTTGTGTATTTTTAAGTTGACGCCGATTTTTCGAACAAAATCTTCTTCAGCAATGAGTCCCATTTCTCGCTCGGCGGCTATGTAAACAAACAAAATTGCAGAATGTGGGGCTCTGAGAATCCAAATGTGATCGTTGAGAAGCTATTGCATCCAAGCGGTGTGTTTGGGCCGTATTTTTTGAAAACGATGAATGCGATACTGTCACATGATAACCAACTCCTCTTTGGCCTGAAATTGAAGACATTGATGTGAAAGACTTGTGGTTCTAGCAGGACAGGGCTACGTACCACACAAAACAAGCGAATTCGGCTCTATTGCTCGAAAAGTTCCCCACCTTTTAATTTCCAGATTTGGTGACATCAATTGGCCATCAAGATCGTATTATCAGACCCCGTTGGATTTCTTTTTGTGGGGATATGCTAAAGATCGTGTCTATGCAGACAATCCTCAATCTTTGGGGCAACTTAAGAACCAACATCTGTGAAGTTATGGTCGCAATATCATCGAAAATTACCTCACAAGAATCGAAGTTTGCAAGAATTAACCTATGTTGCATTCCATACATAATGGCATACTTCAAAATTTAAAAGGGGAAACCAAATCAAATTGAAAATAAATCTTCCCAACAAATGCTACTTTGAGTTGGGTAATTGAGAAGTAAAGTCAAAATTGACAGACGTGTAGTTCTACCATGCAACATTGACAAGGGCTGACTTTGACCAATGTGGGCACTTCTTTGTTCCTAAGGTTTATAAACGAAGTAAGTAAGGTAGACAACTTTCTTACATCGTTGTTTCTTTTCTTTCTGCTTTAGCTGTCTGTATTCAAATTTTTAAAAGATTAGAGTACCATATAGCACTTCACTATCGTACATAGCATAGAAATTCAAGTACCAAACATCTGATTATTGAGTGAACAAATTGAGTGATAGTGCACAATTTCACATTTAGTATATCAGTTCATTATTCTGCGTTGACGATTCAACATTTAGCGGGCTGCTCGTTTTACTGTGGGTTATATAAGAAAATAACGAAATGTCAAAAGTAGCTCGTAGCCTCTTAGTGTTTTCCCGGCGTACATACTCCACTGCGGCAGCAGCTGAAAAAACTGCTCTCTACAATTTCCACGTTGCCAGAAATGGAAAAGTTGTAAATTTTGGTGGATATTTGTTACCAGTTCAGTATGCCGATCAAGGGATCGCAGCATCGCACGTGCACACTCGGAAAAGCGCATCAATTTTCGATGTTTCACACATGTTGCAGACACTAGTACGCGGAAAGGATGCGGTAGCATGTTTTGAGTCAATTTGTACCGCAGATATTCGAGGACTAGCACCCAATGCTGGGACCCTGACCGTTTTCACAAATGAAAGTGGTAACATTCTAGATGATTTGATTGTGTCCAAGGTCACAGATGACCTATTATACATTGTGTCGAATGCGGCGATGAAGCAGCAAGATATGGAAATAATGAAAGCGGCTGTAGTAAGTGAGACGATCAAAAATTAGAAGACACAAATTTACTTCAAATTTTGACAGAACAAGTACACAGCTGATAAGCGAGATGTTTCTATTGAGTTCTTATCAACTGGCGATCGTTCACTTATCGCCCTACAAGGCCCCAGCAGTGCCGCAGCATTAAAAACCCTAACAACAGTTGACTTGGAAAAGTTGTATTTTATGACGACAACTGTTGCCGAGGTTGCGGGGATCAACGGATGCCGGATAACGAGATGTGGCTATACTGGTGAGGATGGTTT
Source organism: Pocota personata (assembly GCA_963082735.1). Lineage (NCBI taxonomy): Eukaryota > Metazoa > Arthropoda > Insecta > Diptera > Syrphidae > Pocota > Pocota personata. The sequence goes on from OY720430.1 coordinate 210,404,997, forward strand.
TGAAATATCAGTGCCATCGGAGAGGGTGAGGCATCTGACGGAAACTCTGCTGGGGGTCGATGGTGTACGGTTGGCGGGTCTCGGACCGAGGGATTCTTTGAGGTAAACACTACGACGAGTTATCTGTTTTCGATTATCTATATATAGGAAAGGAAAAGCAATATGAAATGAAAAATATTCCCAGCTCTTTTTTCAAAATTTAAAAAAACAAAACAAAAATCCTACCATTTCAGACTAGAAGCAGGTCTCTGTCTCTATGGGTCCGACATTGACTCGACGACTTCACCTGTTGAAGCTGCCCTATCCTGGTTAGTATGTAAGCTAACTTAATCATTTTTATTGGATTCAGGTTGGTTAATTTTTTATTTAATTTTCTTTTCAGCAAAACGTCGTCGGACTGAAGCTAACTTCCCAGGTGCTCAACAAATCAACGATCAATTGAAAAATGGTGTTACACGACGACGTGTCGGTTTAAGAATGACCAAAGGACCACCAGCACGAGCTGGCGTTGAAATTTATCACAATGGTTCGTCTGCTGGAATAATAACCAGTGGTTGTCCAAGTCCTAGTCTGGGTGGCAACATTGCAATGGGATATATTCGTGAAGATCTGAAAAAGCCCGGCAATAAGGTTGAGCTGAAAATTCGTGACAAATTTTACCCAGCCGAAGTGACAAAAATGCCGTTCACTACAACACATTACTATACTAAGCCTAAAGCTTAACAATCTTTAAAAAATAATTAATGAATGGAAATGGAAGGCATTTTTTTATGTTTGTTTATCTGTTAATATCTTCGTTACCTCAAAACTGCAGTTCCACTAGTCCTATGTATAGGTATTCTGGAGGTCGTTCGAGAGTGATCAGAAGGCACATGTTTCTACTGCTTTTAGACAGCTAAAAACTTCTATCAGTAGAGACGAACTTATTAGTATTAATGCCGATTGATTCTGCTCTTGAATAATTGGAGATTGAAAGCTTTTGGAAATGTGTCTTGGGGTATTTTAAAGTCTATTTTTTTTGTAACAAAAACGATGTTGATACACAAACATTAGAGCGGTCGCTAGCTAGGCATAGCAAGTAGGATCTCCAAATGTCGCCTTTCAACTTTAAGTTCTTCGGAACATCTGCCATGGTAGTATCTATAGAAAAGGCATAAGAATGCTACCAATATTGGGTTTACATCGCACTGACTCTAGTAGGTTACTGATATGGAGAAGGAATATAGTAGGTGGAAATATAGATACCAAAGGCCCTCTAAGACAAAGGTACACGATCTCGATAGAAAAGTTTTTAAATATCCAGGGGCCTTATTATATACTAAGAGGTTAGAGGCTGATAAACGACTTCGAGCTAACGATACGCATGACTTGTAAAGATTATGTGAAACGAGAACGATGACAAACAAATTTAGCTTTTTAGAAGCGCAACTAGCTTTCATTCACATGTGTCAAAAAGTAGAAACTTACTGGTAATTATTTTGTTAAAAATGTGCACTGGGAACCCTCTTCGATATCGGCCATGTCTGCTACTATCCAGTGTTGAACCAGTCTTCTCGAGGAGACGGGCTAAACGTCGCAGTGATTACCCAGTTGGTGCCACAGCTTGAGCCAAAATCTCCGGCCGATTATTTATCAAAAACATTGACACAATTATTTCACGCTCTTGAAGAATATAACAATCCATGGTTTGTCTACGTGTATTCTGCTTCTGTTTACTCCACAAATATCGAAGTCTCGATAACGTAAGATGTCATTTGCAAAAAATTGGAGCATCTTCCGATAGGGTGATTACTTTTGAGCCAGCTTGTATAAAGGATTCAACAAGACGGACGGTTAGACGTGAACATCGCGCTACAATAAACAATCAAAGCTATTCGGATGGCAGGTTTGAAGGTAACAGTGACATATATGGACGCATAAATGGTAAGCTTTATATGAAAATCACTTTTTGTGAAAAGTGGTGATATTTTTATTTTAATCTAAAGTACAAACTCTGAGGTTAGTAATGGAATACAATATCTGCCAAATGTCCTCGTCGACTCTGCCTAGTCATTCTTTTGTCCTCTTGAAAATTAATTTCGTCCACGTCCATAACATCAATTTCAGGCAAAAAGAAGTCAGTCAACATCGTTCGGTAACGCAATCCATTCACTGAAACGGTAGCACCAGCATCATTTTCGAAAAATATGGCCCAATGACACCAAACAGCCCAAAAACCGAGCCAAACTGTCACTCGTTGTGGATGGAGACGTTGTTGCACTATTTCTCTTGTGTTTTCGGAGTCCCAGATGCGACAGTTTTGTTCGTTTACGTACCCAGACAAATGCGAATGAGCCTCACCACGATAATAAAGGGTGGTTAAGTTTTAAGGGCCGATGTTGATTTTGAATAAAACACAAATTATTTAGGAAATTACTGTCATTTCTTTTTATTATGATAATATTGGTATGGTTCAATTATGTATGGAACAAAATATCGGTCAAATGGCTGCCGCGACCTCGGCGGCACACCTCCATCCGATGGTCCAAATTTTCGATGACGCTGAGGCATAATTGAGGTTCTATGCCGTTAATGTGCCGAATTATCTCATCCTTTAGCTCTTGAATTGTTGCTGGCTTATCGATGTACACCTTTTCTTTCAAATAACCCCAAAGAAAGAAGTCCAACGGTGTCAAATCACATGATCTTGGCGGCCAATTGACATCGCCACCACGTGAGATAACACGGCCATTGAATTTGGCGCCATCCTGTTGAAACCACATATCGTCCACATCCATATCTTCCAATTCGGGCCATAAAAATTTCGTTATCGTCTCACGATAGCGAACACCATTCACAGTAACTGCCTGACCGGCCTCATTTTGGAAAAAATACGGCCCGATGATGACGCCAGCCCATAAACCGCACCAAACAGTCACTCTTTGTGGATTTATTGGTTTGTCGACAATCACTCTTGGATTATCATTTGCCCAAATGCGGCAATTCTGCTTATTGACGAATCCACTGAGGTGAAAATGTGCCTCATCACTGAAGATGATTTTCTTCGAAAATTGATCATCCACTGTTGCCATTTCTTGCCACCATTGTGACCATTGACGACGCTTGAAATGGTCAAGAGGCTTTAGTTCTTGAGTCAATTGCACCTTGTAAGCGCGTAAATGCAAGTCTTTATGCATAATGTTCATCAACGACGAGCGTGAGAGGTGCAATTGTTGGGCACGACTTCTTCTGCAGTACGAGCTGTACGAGCTTGCATTGGTGTTTTCACATCTCCTACAGACCCGGTTTGCACAAATTTTTGCACGATTTTTCCGATTGTACGCACATTTGGACGATTAAATTGACCGAAAGAATCACGAAATGCACGATATGCATTTTGATTTGAACGCCCATTTTCATAATAAGCCTGAATAACTTTAACGCGTTGCTCGATTGTGTATCTTTCCATGGTTCAAATTGAGTTAGTCTGAAATTGAGAAATGTCAAATGAAATGCAGAAAAAAACTTGACGTTTAGGTGTGGTTCACATTCAACATCGGCCCTTAAAATTTAACCACCCTTTATAACTAAATGTACTTAAAACTAAATGCTTAAGACTAAAAGGAGATGGTGTGAAGGAAGTGAACCCAAGTGAGTTTAAGAAAGGGAGGGTGAGGGGTTTGAGTGAAGGCTGTTTCTCAGTGCAAATTTGCTGCGGTGAAAATCAAACGAGCTTTGCATTCCGTTCGCCAGTAGTAGCATTCTTGATATTGGCTGGTTACGACTATAATTGGTGCGGTGGAAATTTTGGTGAAAAAGTGGTACAGACCTAAGGTTGTGTGGATTTATTCCAAATGAAATTGTTCGGAGCAGCGTGGGGCAGTCGATGTTGCCTGTTATCAACTGATGGAGAAAGAGTATGTCGGCTACTTCTCGACGTTTTACGAGTGATTGCAAATTAATCAGTTTTAAACGATCCTCATATGGGGGTAAGTTAAATCTATCAGTCCATGGGAGGCCGCGTAGAGCGAAACGGATAAACCTGCGTTGAACCGCTTCTATTCGGAGAGAATGGACATCGTGGTGCGGAGACCAAACTTGGCTAGCATATTCAAGAATTGGTCTGACAAATGTGACATAGAGGGATTATGTGACATAGGGGTTCGAGAATTCCTTAGACCAGCGTTTTACGAAACCCAGCATTGAGTTGGCCCTGCTTATAATTTGGTCTATATGGCAGCGAAAATTAAGTTCACTGTCGCAGATGACACCCAGATCGCGAAACAGAGAGACGGGGGGAACAAGCTCATTGCCGATGAAGTATAATCGGTGGACTGGTGGAACACGATTGCGGGAATATGTAATATTTTGACATTTATTTACATTAAGCTCAAGGCAATTTTTTTGGCACCATGTTGAAAAATTGTTTAAGTCTTCTTGGAGTGGGTAAGAGTCGGCGGGAGTTGAAATATGTCAGAAGATTTTCATATCATCAGCGTAAATGGAAAGATATGAATTTTTAATGACACAATCAACGTCATTGGTTGACAATATGAATATCAGCGGACCCAGGTGGCTGCCTTGAGGAACTCCAGAGGTAGCTGTAATGGGGTCAGATACGGAGGATCTAAATAAAACTTCGTACTGTCGTTCGTCAAGGTAGGATTTAATCCACTTAATAAACCCCGGTTGAAAACCGAGAGCTTTTAGTTTGAGAAGAACTATGGAGTGGGAGATTTTATCAAAGGCTTTACTAAAATCGGTGGCAATTAAGTCAACTTCTATACCATCTTCTAATGCTCATAGAGTAGTCGAAACAAATTCTGTTAAGTTTGTTGTAGTTGACCTACTCTTTAGGAAACCGTGCTGATAAGGCGAAAAGATGGACTTGCAGTGGAAGAACATTACATCGTATATAATGCTTTCGAAGAGTTTAGATATGCAGGAGAGTTTAGTGATCGGTCGGTAATTTGGAATTTCTTTTTTAGGACCTTTTTTGTGAAGAGGTATTATAAAGGGTGGTTAAATTTTAAGGGCCGATGTTGAATGTGAACCACACCTAAACGTCAAGTTTTTTTCTGCATTTCATTTGACATTTCTCAATTTCAGACTAACTCAATTTGAACCATGGAAAGATACACAATCGAGCAACGCGTTAAAGTTATTCAGGCTTATTATGAAAATGGGCGTTCAAATCAAAATGCATATCGTGCATTTCGTGATTCTTTCGGTCAATTTAATCGTCCAAATGTGCGTACAATCGGAAAAATCGTGCAAAAATTTGTGCAAACCGGGTCTGTAGGAGATGTGAAAACACCAGTGCATGCTCGTACAGCTCGTACTGCAGAAAATATTGCTGCTGTTCGCGATAGTGTAGCTGAAGAGCCGTCCACCTCAACTCGTCGTCTTGCCCAGCAATTGCACCTCTCACGCTCGTCGTTGATGAACATTATGCATAAAGACTTGCATTTACGCGCTTACAAGGTGCAATTGACTCAAGAACTAAAGCCTCTTGACCATTTCAAGCGTCGTCAATGGTCACAATGGTGGCAAGAAATGGCAACAGTGGATGATCAATTTTCGAAGAAAATCATCTTCAGTGATGAGGCACATTTTCACCTCAATGGATTCGTCAATAAGCAGAATTGCCGCATTTGGGCGAATGATAATCCAAGAGTGATTGTCGAAAAACCAATGCACCCACAAAGAGTGACTGTTTGGTGCGGTTTATGGGCTGGCGGCATCATCGGGCCGTATTTTTTCCAAAATGAGGCCGGTCAGGCAGTTACTGTGAATGGTGTTCGCTATCGTGAGATGATAACGAACTTTTTATGGCCCAAATTGGAAGATATGGATGTGGACGATATGTGGTTTCAACAGGATGGTGCCACTTGCCACACAGCTAACGAAACAATGGCTCTTTTGCGCGACAAATTCAATGGCCGTGTTATCTCACGTGGTGGCGATGTCAATTGGCCGCCAAGATCATGTGATTTGACACCGTTGGACTTCTTCCTTTGGGGTTATTTGAAAGAAAAGGTGTACGTCATAAGCCAGCAACAATTCAAGAGCTAAAGGATGAGATAATTCGCCACATTAACGGCATAGAACCTCAATTATGCCTCAGCGTCATCGAAAATTTGGACCATCGGATGGAGGTGTGCCGCCGAGGTCGCGGCGGCCATTTGGCCGATATTTTGTTCCATACATAATTGAACCATAACAAATATTATCATAATAAAAAGAAATGACAGTAATTTCCTAAATAATTTGTGTTTTATTCAAAATCAACATTGGCCCTTAAAACTTAACCACCCTTTATAAGAGCTCTTCCAGAGCGTTGGAAAGACACTCTCTGCGATGGAAAGTTGGAAGAGAGTGGTAAGGGGTTGGGCCAAATGCTCTATGCATTTTTTCAGAACTATTGAGGGTATACCATCAGGACCAGCTGAGTATTCGAATTTGAGTCTTTTTATCTTTTCTTCGACAAGTGCTACACATATATCAACAGAAACTAATGACGTTTGGGAACCGTTTCTCATCTAGGAGAAGTACTCAAAATCAGGTTCCAAGACATGGTTGGAGAATGATTGGCTGAAGAAATGAGCGTACATATTTGCGATGATTTTAGGATCATTCGACGATGAAGTAGATAAATTCAAAGTCGAAGGGTAATTATCGGATTTTTTTTTTGTATTAATGAAGTGAAAAAATCGCTTGGGGTCAGAGATTAAGTTGGATTGCATCCGAACTAAATATTCATTATAAAGAGATTCACAGAGTTCGGAGAAGTTGGTATATGCGTGGAGGTTGATGGAATAATCAGATTCAGTGCGAGACTTAAGATATGAGTGCCAGAGTTTATTTCTTCTATTACGAAGCGAACGTAACTCTTTGGTAAACCAAGGCGGTGATGACGAGGGGGTTTTCTGGGGTACGAAAGGGACGGATTGCGTGAAACAGTTGAAAATCTCGGTGTAAAACTTGGAGAGATCGTTCTCGGTATTAAGATGTGAGTTGAGGTTGAAGTTGACATTACATAAAAGGGTGTTTAGTTTCGCGAAGTCAGCTTTCCGGAAGTTATTGGCGTTATTGTAGGAAAAAGTAAGAGACAAAGGTGGGTGGGAGTTGTAGTAATCAAAGAAATTTATCATGAAGGGAGATTTTTTAGTGAGTCAAAATCTCACACTACTATGATCACGCGCTATCGATCCATCTATTTATTTCGTCTGAAATAAATAAAAAAGTCGATCAATTGCGAAAGCTTTGTCAATTTTACTGCGAAAGCATAACACTGGCAGTAGAGTGGTTTTCATTTTTTTTTTGACAGTGGCAGTAGAGTGGTCATATGGCTTAAATGCAACTTGATCGTGATGATGACATCAGGTGGTGGGAAAAAAATACTCACCCCAATTCTTCAACTCGTACACGAGAGTCGAATCCGACCATAGTCGCATTTAGTTATTACAAAGTCGTATTTTACGAACACACTCGTATGTCATTTTTGACAGGAGTCGTATGCACCGCGACGCATACGAGTCTCGAATTTTTTTCGCTATTACGATGTATTCAATTTGACGTTTGATGGTCGTATTTTACTCGTATTTTACTCGTGTTCAAATTTGGCTACGACTCAGCTTCAACGTGAAGGAAAATGGAAAAAAGAAATATGTAAGTACATGTATTTGCACTAAAAATATTAAAATTTGTACTTTGTGTGCTTTTATTGTAGGAAAGTCATGAATCGTAGCCAATTTGAAAGACGAATTTCTATGGAACAAAACGTTTATGTCGCTAGGGGTCATGGCAAGAGTGGTATCTATAAAACGGATACGAAGACAGTTTGGAGTACTCTTGCTATAAAATTAAATAGTCTTGGACCACTCAGTCGAGATGGCCCAGGATGGCTCAAAGTAGGAAGTTCTATATGTGTATTTGGTGTTGAATTACTACATACATTGTTCGTGTTTATTTTCAGGTTTGGATCGATGTTGGTACTGATGTTAAATGAAAACATCTTTTTATGAAAGGATTGATTTCCTCCAACAGATAGCTAAATGCCTCATTAGCCGGAATTATTTTAAGAAACTGAAATTGAGAAATCCAAAAGGCAAATTTTAATTCATCATTAAATAAGGAAAGTTTGTAAATACTTGCCAAGAATTCGGTAACTCCATTGGGTTTGAATGATCCCGAATTGTTCTCCGAATTGCTGCCAAATTTTCAACCGACACTACTTCGTCGTCTTCTTCATTGAAAAAGAGGTCTATCGAATTCATATTTTTTTGTTCACTGAAAACTTCACTTTGATTTAAAAAAAACACCTCTAAACTTATATTTTAAAATTTTCGTTTTATTCGTTTTAATTTGCATAACTGCGGTGATATGCGTTGGTTTTTTTGCAAGGAGTCGTATGCATCGCATACGAATCGAAGAATAGGAATTTAATTTTGATGCGACTCTAAATAAGAAAGAAAATACGATTGATCACTCGACTTGAAGAATTGGGGTGACTGTGAATCATGAGCAACGACGACAATAAGCAAAACAAACAAGCTCCCCAGTTATCTGGACAGCCATTCTTGGAGTTTATTGAAACTTAATACCACCTAAGTTTCAAACCCACTACACCAATCTCTCTCAATTTCTACAAACGCCAGTGCCCTGAAATAATTTAATGGTATTCATATCCCATTTGGCGCGTGCAAATTATAAAAAAAAAGAGAATAACAGCAAAATAAACACAAAATTTTAATATTTGATAAATTTACTTTTATTTAATTAAAAAATACAAAATGAAAATATATATTTAAAAGATTACAATATATACTATATGGATCTTACATAAATACGTACGTTTTTTCACTGATTTTTTTTCTTCTTTATATTTTGTTTCTGTTTTAAATTATCGATAATAATTATAATAATATTAATAAGTGTATTTCCTTTCTATTTGTTTCGGTTTTTTTTTTTTTAATTAATTAATTAATGTTGTTACATAAATTTGGTAAGTAATTTTGTATCATATATGTATGTATGCCACAAATATGAAGAAAACAAAACAAGTAAATCCAAAAAAAAAAAAAAAAAACATAAACCTTTGATTATTATTCTGCACGTTATCTTATAAATTATTTACCTTATTATTTAAATAACAAAAAAAAAAAAAAAATCATATTTTCTTCTTCTTCTCTCTCTCTCTCTTTGTCTCTTCTCCTCTTGTTAACATTCACTAAATACATTTTCCATTAAAAAAAAAATACGAGAAAAAAAAAGAAAATATGAGAAAAATAATTTATTTATATAAAATTATTCCCTCTTCGATTCCACCAATCTTGGCTCATAACGGGGAGAAACCAAGAGAAAAAAAAGGAAATGCAGTCAAACTTAACTTTGTAATGTATTATATATAATAATTAATTTATTTATTCTTTCTATATGCATTTTATTTTTATTTTTTTCTTTATTGTATTTCTAATTTAATACGTTTCGCTCTCTCATTTTTATTTAAAATAATAATAATATTAGTTTTACTTTTAATATTCATAAGTTTTTTAGTAAAATACATGACAAACAAATAAGAAAGAAAATATATTTATATATGTTTTATGTATAATTTTAATATTTATGTGTAGTTTTTCTTTTTTTTTTAATGTTTTGTGCAATTTGTACACTTTAAATAATTTTTTTTTTTTTTTTAAATGATACATAATACAATTTGCACAAAACAATCGATGTTAAAAATTATTATTTAGGTTTTTTTTTTTTCTTTATTGTAAACATTTTACTTACTAAAAATATATTTATTAGCAAAATTATCCTTAAAATCGTCGCCTAAAGTTTTTAATTTTCTTTTTTTTTTTAAATGTGTGCGCGTCTGCTAAAGAAGAATATTTTTTTCTTGTTTTGATTTAATTTATCTTTTGTAGTATTCCTACATCGATATACATTTTAATTTTAAACATACATAGATACATTTAAATTTTTTTTATTTTTTTTTTTTTAAATTATCTTAAAAAGATAATTAAAAAATCAGCCTTAGCCATTGATTTAAATTATTTAAAAGAGAAATTTATAATAAATTATAATTTTTTTGCTTGTAAAGGAAATGCTTTGTTTTCTGTTTTTTTTTTATTTATTGGAGAAAACAACATCGAAGAAGATAGGAAATCACTTGGAATAGTTGGAGTTGATTATAGAGTGTGTGTAGTGTGTTGGGTGTATTAACATAAGATACGAGTAATAATAAAAGCAAGGAAATCACCAGTGATTGAAGAAATGCAGTTACTGGTGGTGACATAAAAAAGTGTAAAGTGTTATAGAGTTGCTTGTTTTGTTTTTAAATTTGGTTTTGAAAGACTGGCGCTACCTTACTAATAAATAGTAGTAGTTTTAAAGTTCATTTAGGTAAATGCCTTATTATTAGCTGACACGTTAGGAATAAGTAGTGCTGTGTATCATGGAATATAACAGAATATAACAGAAAAATATACGCTTTCATGTTACTGAGGATTCATTTGGTCTACGTTCAAGTAACATAAATTTCCGTGGCGGAACAAATTTCAAATTCCTTCTCGTATTCTTTAAATCGAAAGAGACAGAAATCTAAAGATGAATTGAAAGCTTTTACAGTTTAGGTAAGGATTTTTGAAAACTTTTCTTTCAATTTGTGGCAGGCATTGTCACTTCAATTTGTGTCACCTTACTGGACTTATAAAATACGGATTGTGATCCAGCTGAATCGATTTATGGAATATTAGTGGTAGTAATACAGGTAAACACCGGGAGAGTGAAGAATTCTATTTTCATTGGCGAGTTAAATGTTGGCCGTGAGTCGCCCACTGACAAGTTATTCGCTAAATGACATCTCGAAGTAAAGATTAAACAAAAAATAGTGGAATTGTTGAAGTCCCATACACATGAAATATTCATCCTTATTCGCATAGTCGTGCCGCATGAAAAAGAAGGTAGTAGTTAAAAATGTCTATCCTCATAGTCGATTCAATTTAATTCAAACTCAATAAAGCTTTGTTAAGTGATTAGCGTTCTGCATGTTCAATTTCATGCTATAAGTGCGTGAAATTGAAATTTTGTTCGTGAAACACTTGTCACTTATAGTTATCAATGAATGATAAGTACTTGAAGAAACTGTTCTCGTATTAAAAGTTGGTATAACTTCGCACGTATTTGCCAGACCTAAAGTAGAGAGCGGTGACAAATTGTCACTTCGACTATTGGAATAAAGGTAATTAGCATCTGGCATCATTTTGTAAGCAACCATACATACATACCAAAGGAGTCTTTCCGATTACACCCTCTTCAATTACAATTCATTTGCTGTACTTTGATATTTAGCCAGTCAATATATATATATATGTATGTCCAAAAAAAAAAAACGAAAGATGATGATTGTATCGCTTGTTCGGATAAGATTCTAAAAAATGCTGCTATCACATTCTTAAGGAAGAAACTTTTAAGATTTTAAAGAGAGGCAGTTTTGCAAGCGAGTTTATTGATATTTCTTCTTTCGTCTGTCACTACTTATTAACTAACTTAAGTAAGGAAGTCTTTTAGATGTTCTTTGCTACGTTGGAAGACATAAAATGTACTAGTAAACTAATTATTTACATAATGATATGGTTTACATGGCAATCAAGCCCGAAATATAAGATGAACAATGTTCAAGGCGATGAACAATACGTAGGTACACAACACAGAGTTAGAGGTAATGGATTGGAGGAAAAATACTATGCAAGTGTCATAGAAGGTATGTTAAAGACTGCTGCCTGGGTACTCCAACTTGGAGAATCTTACTGAACGAGGAACTGAAAGGTGTGCTAGTATCATGAATGATTTTCATCTATCCGAAGACGTACAATATCAATAAAGACTTTAACAACTTGTTATACGGAAGAACTGTGCGCGCTGATGCAAAAATATTTCTGTTGAGGAATGGCAACAATGATGGGTTACATGATGGGGCTTCTAGACCACAACGGGTCTTAGTATGATTCAAACACAAATCCATCCATAGGACCCATAAAAACTTCGAAATTCGCATTCACCCCAGGAAATATTCGGTGGCTATCCACGGCTACACAAAGTCCATTGTACTACCAAACAGAACTCCTTTTGGTGTAGTGGTTGGAGAAACTTGGACTTTATTCGTTTCTCTTTTATGCTCGGGTGGCTGTGGTTGCTGTTCCCCGTCCGGACTTGAACCTGCATAGATCGGGTCACACACTACCCACTACGTACATATATTCGCTTAGTCCCACTTTTATGAATTATAATGCCCATATTTAGCAACAACTCCAATCTGTAGCAATTTGCAGAGAGTTTTGTGGATGACTTTGAGAAACTAAAGGCACAGCTTGATTTTCCAATAGATATTTCCGTAACCTGTATTTTGTATGAAATGTTGTTAAAAAGGCATGGAAGAGAATACTCTCATTTCATAGCGAGATCACCCAGATCGGAATTGGTATTACAAATGTAACAAGCAATGTGGAACACATTAGGAGAGCGCCATAGGAAACAGAGGGCCTCGACAATGACTGCTTATAAATTTCAAACGCGGAAAATATACACATGAAGCCCTTGGCTACGACAGAAAATCTAGAGCTGGAAACTTAAAGACCACCTCCCGAACATCAAGTCCAAAATCCATGCATCTTGGAGACTTTTAATCAGCGCAATGTGACCCATCACGAAACCATAACTATAAATTCTGTTGTGCGTAACGCGTAATTTTAGATTTTCCAATATGTCTGCTTCAAACCAATCGGAGACTTAAAAATCCAACCCTAATAGCACACAATTTCTAAGTATTAGACTTAATAATAGAAACAGAAACAGCGTGTTTTGACCCAGAAACCTCATAAAGAAAAAAAAAAAAAAACAATTCCTAAGTAAGGTACCGCCCATCATTTCACATTGAAACCGCATGTTGATCTAGAAACCTCATAGTAAATCTACTAGTGAACCAACTCCCAAGTAAGGTAGCGCCTACGCTTTCATTCTGTAAGATCTGCGAATGAGTTCCATAAGTGTCGCTTCAAAATACCCTCACATCACTTACTAAATCAACAACTCACCCGCAGTTCAATATTTTACCCCTCACATTGTATATTATGTTACTTTTGTTACAGAAGCAAACAAGGCATATTGTTTATAAAATGGCAGTGAATGTTGTTTTTTTCTTTGCTTTTAGTTGTTGGAATTTTCCGCTTAAATACACATAGTTACATAAATTTTTTTTATAAACTTAATACTGTTTTACATTCGTGCGTGCTATTCAAAAGGTTTTTTCTTTGTTTTTTTTTTTTTTGTTATAATAAAATCATTTAAGAAAAAAAAAAAAAAAAAAATAAAGCTGAAGACATTTCGTGTTTACATAGGTTTTTTGTTATAATAGTTTCACAATTAATTACAAATACAATTTATTTATTTTTTATAACATAAAGTATTGTCATTTGTGCAAAAAACAAAAAAACAAAAAAACAAAAAATAAGAGTAAAGTTTACCAATTCACGAGGAAGAATAAATTTATTGAAAAAATAAATATAATTAGCCAGCTTCCTTGAGAAAATTAATTGTTTTTAAACTTTATCTTTATATTGCCATACAAAATGGAGAATAAACATAGCTTTAGAGTTTTTTTTTTTTTTCTTTTTTGTTTGTTATAATCAACACATAATAAGAATGTAAATTAGCGTCATAAATTATGTTGATTGTTATACATTTTGTTTAATGTTTCATTTAACCTTAATCATTTAATAAATATTGGAAATTGCTTGTTTTTTTTTGTTTAAATTTAAATTCTATTGCAATTGCAATCTATATATCGTGGGATGTCTGTGCTTTTGTTTTACATAATCAATTTGTGTTTTTAGATTTTTAATATAAATTTTTCGTTTTCTTTTGATTGTTTGTTTTATTTTGGTTGAGTACTATGGAATTGCGCGGAGAAGAAATTATTTAGAGAAAAAAAATGTATGTGTATGAAAAAAAAGAGAAATAAAAATAAATTGTTTTCTTGTGTACATTGTAAACTGTGTTGGTATTTGTTTGTTTGTTTAAATTTTAAGTGCAATTTAAAGCATTTATCAGTAAGCCTGTGCTTCTTTGTAATCACTTTGATCCAAAGTATAGAAATCTTCCAATTTCCATTGTAGAGTCTCAAAGGTGGGCCGCCGCATTGGATCTTTGTGCCAGCATTCAAGCATAATCTCATATAGACGTGATTCACAATTTGGTGGTATTGGCATTCGATAGCCATGCTCGACTTGGGTTAATACTTCAGCATTTGTCATACCTTTTAGATAAAAAGATGTACGTGATAGAAAATGTGGTGAGATGTAAAGGAGGGAAATTTACCTGGATATGGAATACGTCCATAAGTAACTAATTCAGTTAGTAGAATGCCAAAACTCCACACGTCAGATTTAATTGAGAATTTACTGTAGTTGGCCGCTTCTGGGGCAGTCCACTTGATTGGGAAACGGGCACCAACACGGGCTTCATATTCATCTTCTTTGATTAACCTGGAATGGAGAGAAATAGAAATTGGTCAACGAAATTGTTAGATAAACAAAGATTGATTTAGAGTACAAGTAGTACTAGTATAATAGAGACTGTGTATTATTTTTTAAAGCGCTGCTATATTTGTCTCTATGAGAGCCTACATTTAAATAAATGTGTTATACGAGGGTGGGTCAATAAGTCCCTGACAAATGAAATAAGGAACACTCTTTTCGGTATAAAAACATTTTATTTTTCAACATAGTCTCCTTTTAGCTCTATACACTTCTCCAATTTTGTGATGCCCTCCAAATAATACGATTTCTCGAGCCCCTCCAAAATAAGCGTTTGTTTCAGCGATGACCTCTTCATTCGACCCAAATCTCTTAACTCCGAGCCATTTCTTCATGTTTGGAAACTAGAAATAGTCGTAGGGGGCTAAATCTGGGGAATATGCTGGATGAGGGAGGAGTTCCTAGCCTAACTCATGCAATTTTACCATTGCGACTGCAGACTTGTGCGCCGGTGCGTTGTCCTGGTGAGAAAGAACTTTATTCTTCGCCAAATGCTTTAAATCGGCTTGGAATCGATCCAGCAGCTCTGCGTAATATGCACCGGTGATCGTTTTACCCTTTGCAAGGTAATCGATGTGAATAACACCGCGCGCATCCCAAAAAACTGTCGCCATGACCTTGTTTGCTAACAAACCCGCCTTGGCCTTCTTCGGCTTCGATTCACCAGAAGTCCATTGTTTTGACTGTTCCTTGGTTTCTGGTGTGTTGTGGTGAATCCAGGTTTCATCCACGGTTACGAAACGGCGCAAAAACTCAGCCGAATTTTTCTGGAACATCGCCAAACACAGCTTTGAAGTTGTCAAACGAATGCGTTTGTTGTCGATTGTGAGCAAACGTTTATGTCCAAATATTTAAGTAAAATTGAAATCACTGAGCCATGTGATAAGCCTGTGGCCTCTTCAAGCTCGCGCACTTTCACTCGCCGATCGTCCATTATCAAACCATGGATTTTGGACGACCAGAACGTTCGATGTCACTTGTGCTTGAACAACCGCACCGAAATTGAGTAAACCAGTGGTGAATGGTTCCAATCGCTGGTGAAGAGTCCCCATAATATTTGTCAAGCTTTTGTTTGGGTTGCGTGGTAGTTTTTTCTCGCAAAAAATAGTGTTTAATGAGCACTCGAAATTCACTTTTTTTCCATTTTAACGAAAATGCTAGTAAGCGTCTATATAAAATGGCTGCCACAACAAAACTATTTGACAGATCCGTCTGAAAATTTGGGTGCGTTTTTTTGAAAGATGATTCTTGACAAACAAAAAAATTAAATTTAAGGTGACGACACAATTTGTGTTAATTTTCAGGGACTTATTGACCCATCCTTGTAGATTTGCATTAGTGCTTGGCTCCTGACTTTCTTCTCGACTAGCCGCTCCATTAAGTTCTTAAACTAACAAAGCCCTCTTGATTTAGTATAGAGTAAAATAGAGTAGAGAGACGAGTTAAGAGGAAATATATATATCCATTTTCAAGCACTGCTTAATGTACTCGTATCACTATGTACCCTAACTCAGCGTAAAAATTAATCAAAGATACAGTTAAGAGTCCAAAAGCGAAATATAATTATTGTTGTAAGTTCAATTTATTTTAACTAAAATAAATGCATTATAAAGAGTTTTTCAATAAGGACATAACAATTTTGTATTTAAACAAAAGACAGAATAATGGAGATATCGGGCTGAAATTTATTCCAGGTGTAGTAACATGTTAAATTTAAGTATGGAATTCGATCACGTTCATATGACCAGCGCGAGCACGTTTGCATCGATCGATTCTTCGAAGACAATATTTCACCACTCTTCTACACTTATCGGCCAGAAGAACGTTGGCAATTTCGGGTTTGATATTGTTTCTGAGCTCCTCTAACATTGCTGGCTTGTTGACATAAACCAACGACTTAACGTAACCCCATAAAGAAAAATCTATCGGCGTTAAATCGCATGAGGTAGTTGGGCATTCGACCGGAACCTTTCTCAATTACCGAACTTCCTCTTCAATAGATCAATTGTTTGACCAGCTGTGTGGCATGTGGCACCATCTTGTTGGAACCACATATCACTGATGTCAAGTCCATCCAATTCTGGCCAAGCACCAACATGGCACGATAGCGAACTCCATTGATCGTAACATGGCGATCATTTATACGGTCCTATCACTCCGGAATGAAATTCATACCACACGGTCACTTTTTGTGGATGCAATGGAATCTCTTGAAGCACATGTGGTTTTGTTGCTGTCAAATAATGCGTATTTTGCTTATTGACAAAACCATTAAGCACTCATCGCTGAAGATGATTTTTCGAAGAAATTCAGGGTTTTCTTCAAACTTTTGCAGAGCCCAATCGGAGAAGTTTCGGCGCTTCAAATGATCAAGAGGCTTCAATTCTTGAGTTAATTTGATCTTGTAAGGGCGTAGGCCAAGATCTTTACTTAATATTCGCCACAATGTGGACTGAGAGATTCCCAATTCCTGTCAACAGCGTGAAATCGATTGATTTGGCTCATTTTGAACTGAAGTACTTACGGCTGCGATAATTTCGGTACTTCGAACGGTGCGTTATCTCATTGGCATTCAACAGTGAATATGTTGACTCGAATTTATCCACTATAGCACGCACAGCCTGTCTGGTGGGACGATTATTACGACCGAAAAGTGAAGTAGGCGCTCTTAAAGTTGCGACCATCGACTCAGAATTTCGGTAGTAATTTTTAATAATTTCCAAAAGTTGCTCGTTCATGAGCTTCACCACGATAAAAATGTAAATGTAAATGTTGTCAGCAAGAAACTGAATGAAGGTATGTAAGACAAAGTTTGTAAAAGGAAAGAACTCATCATCAAATATCCCTTTTGTGTAGAGCTGGTGAGGCGAACATTATTGAGCTTTTTTGTCAATTAGTTCATATTCCTCACCAGAAACATGAATAAGTTGGACTCCTTATGTACATAAGTAGTGCAGACCTGCTTTGGTGAGAAAAGGCTCCATAACCGACACAGAGTGTTAGTTCACTATTTTACCTTGCGACTCAACATTATCATTGCCAGCTAAGCTGCTGCGATATGGAGTCCAGTGTAGGCTGACTAAATTCTTTTGAACCAGTTATAGAGGGGATAACAATTGGGAAAGCTTATACCGTGGGAAGCAGCGTTAAACGCTATAGAATAAGGGCAACGAGACCAAAAAACCAAACGATTCTTGCAACTAGAGTGAGGTATAACATTGACATGTTTGGATATAAGATAGTTCAATGTGGCAGAGAATCATTCATCAACCAGTAACACTGTCTTGCTCTACTCTAAAATAATCAGCTAAAAGTGTCCGTGAATAAAACGTGGGTTTATCGCCGACTCCAACGCCGCACAAAAGCCTCATATCTTGGAAATCATTTAGTGACTGAATATTCACGACCTAAGAGACCATAATAATGACAATGACCAGCGGTTTCGGGAGTTTTTGTAATGTAAATCACCTTCTGTTAGAAATTGTCTCTTTAAGGTCCGAAACAAGCATAAAACCAACATTAGCTTGGTACGTCATCATCATCTTATGATCCTTCCGAGCAGCTTAGGCCTTATTATTGCAAAGATAAAAAAACGCTTTGTAACTAGGGCTCAAGTTAAGTCGGTATAAGGCAGAAACACCGCCGCACATGAGTATCTGCAGGTACACGTCAAAAATCATATTTCACTTAAAGCTCAAAGCAAATGCTTCCGAATAGAAAGCTTTGCTTTAAACCTTCCATAAGGCGTGACGTATGACGAATAAATTGCTTGCTTCAAAGCCAATGAAAAAGCAAATAAATATAATGATCAGCATTGTCTAGATAAGTTTTCTTGCTGATATAGAGTGAGGCGCAGCTGAGAAGGTGGAAGGAGATTTATTTCGTAGTCTAAACAATTTTTTAGAGAAGGTTTACAGATACTCGTTGCTAAACACACGTTTTTGACGATGTGACGCGGTATCTCAAGGAGACATCAACTGATTTCCATGGAGTTTGCTTTGTAGTTTTAAAAAATTTTCAGGGAAGGTTTACAGATACGCGGGCAAGGTGAAAAGTTCTCGGCCTGACAATGAAAGACTGCGATTTTCAGTTAAAAAATGATTTTATTTTCCTACATAGTCTCCCTTGACTTCAACACACTTGGTCCAGCGTTTCTCCAACATCAGTAATCATTCTCGGAAGTGAGAGTCTGGAAGGCTGTGAAAATATTCATCTACAGCCCTCTCAACTTCTGCATTGGATGCGAAGCGCTTCCCAGAATCAAATTTCCTCAAGTTTGGGAACATAAGTCTGAGGGTGCCAAATCAGGTGAATAGGGGGGATGGCCGAGCAATACCGCAGTTTTCCCATCGCCAACGCACACTTTTGTACAGGTGCATTGCCCTGGTTATAGATAATTTTTTCTTCTTCAGGCCAGGCCTCTTCTCGCGAATTTTGGCATCCAGCTGGTCAAGAAGGTTGGAGTAATATTCGCCTGTAATTGTTCTGCCTTTCTCAAAGTAATCAATTAACAGGATCCCTTTCGCATTTCAAAACACACTGGCCATGAACTTTCCGGCAGATGCGTTCGACTTCACTTTCTTTGGCGCTGAACCACCGGCTTCCACCGGCTTCTGGCGTGTAGTGGTGGACCAATATCTCATCCGTGGTGACAAATCGCCACATAAAATCGAGCGGATCCCTATTGAATCGGTCCAAAGATTGCCGCGAAAATCGCTTGCGCATTTGCTTTTGATCGGCATTCAGCAAATGCGGCACCCATTTTGCGCAGAGCTTTCGCATCCCTAAGTTTTTGTGCAAGATGTTTCGCACCCTCTCTTCCGATATACACACAGCCTCAGCTATCTCACTCACCTCCACTCGCCTATCGTCCAACACGATATCATGCACTTTTTTGATGGTTTCGGGTGTGGTTGTGGTTTTTGGCCGTCCTTCACGTGGGTCATCTTCGAGGACATACGACCACGTTTGAATTTAGCTGCACACTTTTTAACGGTTGACATGGAAGGAGCAGAGTCCCCGTAAACTTTTGTCAACTTTGGATGAATTTCCTTAGGGGTTAACCCATCCAAAACGAAGAATTTTATCACCGCACGATATTCAAGTTTATCCATTTTAACGAAAAACACGCAAGACGTCTACTGCAAAAATTCGTGTAAAGAATCTACTTGAGAGATGAAACTTGTCATACGAACTAATGAGAAGTGCACCCAGGCAGGAAACTTAAAATTTTGCTGATTGGAACGCCATCTCTGCGTCAGGCCGAGAACTTTTCACTTTGCCCTCATAGATACGAGTAAATATCGCATTTCCACGTTGTAACGCGGTAATGCGATATGACATGGGTTGATTTCCAAAGCGTTTATTTTGTTGTTAAGAGAAGGTTTGCAGATAGCTAATAATCGCGCACAGATTTCTAAAATCTAAATTATCATGCAACGATTTGATTGAAATTTTGTGTGATAAACATCATACAGAACAAACTGATGTTAAAACAAGACGCACAAGTATAACGTACAACCCGTGGAAGGGTATTGTGTACATTTCTCATGTTACAGGGAAAGCTAATTGCTTAGAAATTACAACAGAGAAAGACAAAAGAATTCAAGAGAACTCTACTCAAGAAGTGTCTGTTATTAAACCAACAGAATCCGTTGACAAGCATAACGATTGAGTGGACTTTTACTTTGCTGCATTTACATATTTAAGGCAGTTTTTGTAATATGGTAGTCAAAAATTCATTAAAATTCTGTCGTTTGACAAAGTTCGAGAAAGAGTATCCTAAGTCGTATTTGCTTGACTTCTTCAATACGCGGGTTACTTTCAGTAAGCTTTATAAACAGGCTTTTTGAATCAGACATGTCGGAAGTATTTTCATATGTGGTACGAGTATGTAATTGAATTGACAAAATCTAAGCATAATGTCATACAAGCTTAAATTGAAAGAAATTTAGCGATGGGAACAAGTGGATAAAGTTAAAGGATATACGAGTAATATTTAACTTACCGCGCCAAACCGAAATCAGCAATCTTTACAATATTATTATCACCCACTAACACATTACGTGCGGCCAAATCACGATGAATATAGTTCTGTGATTCTAAATATGCCATACCGGCTGCTATTTGTGCTGCCATATCGATTAGTGTTGGCATCTTTAAGCTTCGTCCTTTACCTGTAAAATTAAAAAAAAAAACACTCATCAATAATGGGTTTCCCATTTTCTCGGTTTTTTTTTCAGTTTACCTTGCAAGTATTCCAATAGAGATCCATGCTTCATAAGTTCGGTTATAATGTAAATTGGCTCCTCCACTGTACATACAGCATACAGTTGAATCAATTTATTATGACGTAATTTTTTCATAATTTGAGCTTCAGCCAAAAAGTCTTTAGGGTCCATTGTGCCTGTGAATTACAACAAAAAAAGAGAGAATATCTCGCAATAAATATCTATACAGTACTAATTAGATATAGATAAGTACACGTACCGGATTTCAATGTCTTGATAGCCACCGGTGTGGTGTTGTTCCATAAACCTTCCCATACCTCACCGAATTGTCCGGAGCCAAGTTTGCGTACGAACTTCAAGGAGGTTCTATCGATTTCCCATTGATCGCGTGTTCGATGGGATAAGCCTTCGGTGACGGGTTTTTCAATCTGTGAAATATTAACATGGATTTATTAGAATTTTTTTTTGTAAACTTTTTGTAATCTTTTTGTCAATCCAGTTTAACAACATATACATAGAAAGAGAGAAAATAATAATATAATTGAATGTTGGTTGTGGGTTTTGTAGGGTGTGTAGTGGTTGTTTTTTTTTTTTTTCTTTTTTACGTGTGCTTGGGTAGAGTACTTCAAAAAATGTGCACAACAAGTTTTTTTTTTTTACTTTTGTAAGAGGGCTTGAAAAAAGGCTCAATTTTACAGCAATACAATTTGGTTTAACTATTTTAACGATTCGTGGGAACACATTGAAGGAAGTATCTGTTAGAAGAGATTTATAATACTATCGGATTTGCATTATACAAAAATGGTATGGTGCGCAAATTGACTATACAAAGGAAATGGAAAACTAGTTAAATCTAATCCTAGTTTGACCTACATATACAAAAGGCGACGTAAAGTAAATCGGGAAGGTTAAGTGGATTTTAAACATGTATGCAGGTCGAGTGGACAATAAAAGATTGTGAAATAGGCTGTAGTAGAGAAATAAGTCGAATTCTTTTGATGCGCATTACCACTTTTGATGTGAGTGCAGCAGGCATAATTAAACTAAAAATCTTCATCATATTAAACAATTTATTCGAAATGGCCGCCATTTCTATTTATGCAGGCCTTGCAGCGCTCCGGCCACTCATCAAACGCAGCATGCACCTTGCCCACTGCACTGACAAGTGCGAGCTTCAAGGACTCAATATTTGTGTGTCGAGTAGAATAAGCCATCGCCTCTACATTAGACCACAGCGTATAATCTAAAGGATAGAGGTCTGGACTGCCTGACGGTCAATGGCCTGCTGTTATGAAGTCCGGCGCATTGTTTTGGAGCCACTCTTGTGTTGTACCTGCTTTTGGAGCTGGCTCGAGTCTTGTTGGAAAACAATTCGGTTAAGTCCCTTTACAACGACTTCCAGAACATCCGTTTGGTAGATTATTGCCGATGTTTTTTACCCCCTTCTCGTAAAAATGAAGGTCGGTAACGCCTTTGTAGCTGACTTCTCACCAAAACATCAAAAGATACTCGCGCAATGAGTTGTGATGCTTCTTTGGATTACCAGGCATAGACTCTGTCGTTTTGCTTATTGAATGAAAATTTTGCGCGGCAGCATAGAACTTTCTATCTTTCATTCCGTTTTTGCTTTAATTGGGCTCTGAGTAAGTGGCTTGTGCATCTTTTATATGCGTTGAGTCCCAATTGTTTGATAATGCGCATGATTTCTACGACATCTTCATTTGTCGTGGCAAGATTTTCTGCTTTCGCAGCGGTTCCCGATTAATACTGACTTTAACAGCTTCGATCACCTGTGGAGTTCTGACAGTGCGATCCGGATATTTGTGCCTTCAAACAATTTAACAGTTCGATACACAAAATTTCGGGTGATTCCAGTCCTGAAAATATCGCCTATTTCCATATTACACTTGTGAAGGCCAATCACCACCACATGGTGTTTAATAATGCCCCACTCTAAATTTACAAATGACTTTTGTGCAAATATTTTTGCGAGTTAACTTATAAATGTCACTCATTGAATACCTGTCAAAATGGATGTGTTCAGCACATTTTTCGCGATGAGTGCGTTTAAACGTGTACCAGTTCTTGTGATATGATTAGGTATATTCCAGCGAGGATACGTAGTGCTTGGTGGTTGAGCATACGTTTAATCATTATAATCAAAACATTTTTTGTTAACATACAGGGTGGCTGATGAAAGCCGCTACCAAAAAAAAAATTTAATAACTTTTTTTCTATTTAATGAATCTGGTTAATTTTTTTTTTTTTATTTTGCAGATTGATTTTTAGATTTAAAAAAAAATGGATAACTGGGACACTGAAACAAGAATTTGGATTGTCCGACGCTATCACGCACTGGAGTCCGTAGTTTCGGTTCAAAGAGAGTATAGGCGCACGTTTGGCGGCAATCCTCCGAGCAGATGGACCATAATGAGACTTGTTAACAATTTTGCCGAGCATGGGACAGTCGAAAGAAGACCTTACCATCGAAACCCTTCAGTTCGGATGGAGGAAACAATCGCTGCTGTAGCTGCTGCCATACAAAACAATCCAAGAGTTTCGACAAGAAGTTTATCTGCTCAAATGGGTATAAGCAGACAGTCATTGCAGTCAATTATGCACAATGATTTGGACTTATTCCCATATAAAATTCAAATGGTCAACAAACTGAACGCAGCAGACTTTGCCGATTCGCTTGGAATTTTGCCAGAAGATGCTTCAAATGGTGGAAGAGGACGGAAACATGTTGAACTGTCGTTTTATGTCTGACGAGGCCCATTTCGATTTAAACGGCAACATAAACAAACAAAATTGTCGAATATGGAGTGCTTCCAACCCACAGATACTCCATGAGACGGAATTGCATCCACTTCGTGTCACAGTGTGGTGTGCAGTTATATCACGCTGCATTGTAGGGCCCTACTTCTTCGAAGAAAACGGTCACACCGTTACGGTTTCTGGAGACCGTTACTTGAGCATATTGAGAGAGTTTTTCTATCCAGAATTACGCCGAATGAGAATTTCTTTCAACTCTGCGTTGTTTCAGCAAGATGGTGCTACTCCTCACATAGTCCGGCCTGTTATGACAGAATTGCGACGAAAATTTCCCAATAAGCTGATATCCAGAAACTCCACATTCCGTTGGCCCCCCAGGTCGCCTGACCTTACTGCACCTGACTTTTTCTTGTGGGGTTATTGCAAACAGGAAGTCTACAAAGCAAAACCAACAAATTTGAATGAACTAAAGCAATCCATTCGAGAAACAATTGCGGCTATTCCTGTCTCAACTCTCCAAGCAGTAATGAACAACTTTTTGGTAAGATGCCGCACATGCATCAACGAGCAGGGGAGGCATTTAAATTCCATTATTTTTAAAACTAATTAAGCTATATTTAATAAAATTGAATGAGCTTTAACATGAATAAAAGAAAAATGAATTCCATACACTGAAAAAAAAAGTTATTTGAGTTTCTTAATGTAGCAATATTCATCAGCCACCCTGTACTTTCAACTTTATAGAGAAGGTTATGCGCATAGTGCGTACACAAGATGACCCGACAAGAATCAGATAGACTAGTCCTAAGACCAACACGACCATTGCCGACAATTTTGCATGTAGACTGCAGTTATCATTTGCAGATGTATGGAGCTGAACAAGACTCTCTTAAGACATTTCTGTGTGGCCCGCTACAATAGCTGGTGTGGCACACGGCCGACTGTGGCCTAAACGGCTGGACCAATTTTCTTTAATCTTCATATGTGAGATCTGTACGGTCACAATTCGAGGTAAAATCGAAATTTTCCCACCTTAGGTGGAGCGCACAGTTGGAAAGTGATCTCGACCAATTTTGCGTACGAAAGGCAGGTAGCGAAACGATTGAGCTGCTTGAATAGGTTTTCTGGCTCAGACCCTGATACCCCCCAGACTGTAGCGCTACCAGAAGTAAATAAGTAAATTTTAGCATAAAATTAACAAAAAAAAAAAACAAGGAATACGACTGGGTTACACGGACTTGATCCATGAGTAGCATTCGTTCGAAAATTGTTGAGATTTTAAATTTATTTAGGCAAAAGCGAAGAAAATTGAAAAACAAAATTGAAAATAACGAAAATTTTAATGCCATGTCCTTAGATCCGTCGGGAATGATCTAGACATCAATTTTGAATAAAATCGTCTTGGCCATTTCCGAGAAATAGCCAATTTTTGCAAGTACATACCGCTGCACGAATTTCTAGACAAAAGCTGAGTATGCAGATTTATTGCAATCTTTAGGGAAACTTTCGTCATTCTTAGAATTGGTCGTAGTAAAGTACCGTTCGTATAAGCCCACAGACGTGAGGTATGAAGTTTGAAGCAAATCCGTCCAGCTGTTTAGGCTGCAGGTACAGGTGAAAAGACTGATGGACAGAATTAATTTTTTGACTGCCTCTGTAATGGTAATACATACTATTACTGATCAAAATTTCAAGATCGAATGATAAAGGCTTCGTTTATTGTTTGTTAAATGCGTGAAAAATATACGAGACCTGATGCAGTCAATAGACTTCTGTTGGGAACATCGAACTTAGACGTGATAAGATCATAAAATCTTGCCCCGACACTCAGTATATTAAAGGTAGTCCACTTCAATCAGATAAGATTATGGATGATTGGCGGATGAACGACTTCAGTACTGGAACGCAGCTGGACAAAGTTCAAGGGTAATAAATACAAAAACTCCCCATGAATTTGCATCTAAGAAATCCCAACCCATGAATCACCATAGGACCGCATCACATCTTGCACACATCATGTATGTATTAAGCAAACAAACGTTGACTGCTTTTGCCCACAATATGAGTAGGCAGTGTAAATTTGTTGTGCAAATATTTGCGTTTTTTTTGGTGATTGCTACGGATCTGTTGACGCTTTTTACCCAATTAATTTATTAGCCATCACAAACGTTAGTCCAATTTTAAGTTAATCGCTAATTGGTTTAGAAAACAAAGGGAAATTTTGCACATAATTGTCTATAAATGTGAATGGAATGTGATTAAGGCATTTTAAGTGGAATTCTTAGGTGGGATTTAGGATTTTCTCTGTGAATCACACAAAATGATAGATCTAGATAACTCGGTTTTATGAGGATTTTGCTTCGTATTTTTTTCTTATCTTGAGTAGGAAAGAAATGCGTAAATCTTTTTTAAACGTTATTCAGATACATTTATTATGAGTTGCTTAACCTTTCTTGATCTGGTACTTAGATGTGGATCGTAAAATGGTATGATACTTTATGGGAGGCAAATGTCGTAAGCCGTGTTTTTTTCTGTTTTACTAGGAATGTCAAGTGTGATCACCTCTGGAGGAATTTTCAACCAAACTGATGATACATTCAGATCAGCGCGCAATTATAGTCTATTACGCTTTTGAAAGTTTTTCGGGTTTAGAAACTGTCAACAATTCTAGCACCGTTCACAGCAAATCTACTTCAATACTCGTATCTATGCAAGACTTAAGAAAAATAGTAAACAAAATTTATTTTACCATAATTAAGCATTTTTATTGGGTATTTCATTGCTTTTTACATTTTGAAATCGAATTACTGCTTGAGTAGCTTTCGTACTTGTCAAATGTCTTAATCGATTGGGTAAAATAATCTTACAAGATGACCCGAAATCCAAATGGTTTAATGTTTTACGTTGCGAAACTTTCTTAAATTGCAGTGCTTGCGCCACCAAACGAGTAAATATGTCGTTCACAAATGAATTTAGAATAAGCAAAGAGTTTTTCGTAAGACTCAATTCGGGATGTATTCCTTTAAGAAGTTTTTTGAAAACTGTTTTGACATCCAAAACGTTTTGGTTACGGCGATACTTCTTGTAGTAGTTTCTTCGTTTTTTATGATTGGGCTTTTTGAATTTGGGTGAATCGTTGCGCTTTTCTTCTTCCGATTTTTGAGGTGAAATGTTCTGCTCTGGTAATGCAATATTAGTAAGAGACTGGTAAATAGCATGGACACGATTGGACACAAATGCCATTTTAGACCAGAGTTTGATGTATGTATGTATAAAGGAAAAAAATATATCTGAATGTTTTTTTTTTTTTTTATTGAATAAAATCTATTTGACTGAAAAATCTGCGTCTTATTTGATCTAGAAAATAGAAGCTTCTAAGCACCTGTGTAGTTTTGAGGACCTGAGGCTAACTAAGTAAATATAACGAAGGTCTATGGTTTATTCAAGTTTTGCTAAATGCATTGACTTTTGTTGGGTGTATTGCACTGAATAAATGCGACATTATGTAGAAAACTTTATATCCTCTTCTAGCAGAGATGAGGGACTTCTCCTTAAGAAATGTCCCCTTCTAGATCGAATTATTAGCAGAATGGGATTTTTGCAGCTCAAAGATAACTTTATCGTTTGTTTCTAAACTTTGAGACTGCAATGTGCTATTTCTTGATGGTACAATATACAGTTCATTGCTATTGTGACAACTATTCCTAAAACCCTTAACAAAGTTACAGACGGAAAGGTTATTATTGTTATATAAGCATTTCTTTTTACAACTGAAAGGAAAACTCTTCCAGGCATAAATTATCTCTCAAAAATCTCATTGAAGACGCAGAATCAAAACGAATCCATCTAGGACGAAAGTCTTGCCCTAGAGTATAAGATGGAAACTCTCTCAACCATTGCCAACAACATTAAAATAGAGTCAATTGTTCTCTCTCAATGTAGGAAATATATTTGCTGAGTTATCTAAAATATACACAAGATCAAGGTAAGGTAATTCCTCTTTCTAGAGATTAACTCAATGCGGTGCTATCCCCTTTGCCTTGGAACTAGGTTCCAGTCACTAGACTACAACTGAGTGTTAAGAGTTAACCCGTTAAAGACATATTTAGTTTAGTTCACTAGAAGAAACTAAAACCGAAGCATAGCCCCTCATAACATTAGGATAGTATGTAGTTGGTACGGTGGTCTTCTCTGAGTACCTGAAGATTCAAATCTTCTCTAACCTTGCGAATTAGTGCAGTGTTTTCAGGCTCAAATTCGTCGATCTGACGCGAGACTAACGTTGGATTTGTATTCACATCTGCGGCAGGAACTGGAGACTAAGTACCAAAATTATGCACAAAGATTTACAAAGTTACTAAAGTTAGAAAGCTGGAACGAGTTCAACGACTAACCGAAATTTACATGACGCGGGCTGCGATCCACTTCAACTAGTACATAAGCTTAACTTTGAAATCGAACACCTGTGGCAAGCAAAGCCTGACAACTACGTCGTTCTGAAGATGCTGGACTCAGCCTCAATGAAATCAAAGCTAATGCTGAATACAGTCAAACTGAGTTCAGAAAGAAAAACTTGATCGTACTATCATACACTGTATCCATGCACAAAAAGATTATACGAGAATCGAAACAGGCGACACGGTGGCCAAGATCGTTTCATCAGGAAGAGCAAGCAAGGGTATTTTGAAAAGTTTCTTGTAAATCTGAGCACCTCCATAGACTTAATTTATGTCTAGAGAGTGATGAGAATGCCCCGCTCTCATACACATACGAAAACTTGTCTCACTGCGACCTTCATCGCTGCGAAATGCGAACATTTTCCGAACAGCCTCTAAAGTTCAGGGCATTTACTTCGAATCGTACAAAGAGGAAACTCGTCGACAGCAGTGAAAGGGACATTGTCGAAAGGAAACTCGCGAAAGAAAACTGGTGGCCTTCAAAAGAAACATAGTGAAGTAAATTTACTACAAATATCGGTCTAATGCAAATAATTGAAATAAGAAAATGAGACTTTTTAAAGATTTTTGCAAGAAATTTAATTTAAACAAGAGTTCTAGTTGAGAACTATATTTCCATTTAATGTAGGTTTCTCGAACGTGTTCCGTAACGGGCAACAAGCATTTAAAAAATATTAAATACATTGTAGATGTTTTTCGCAATTTGTCATAAATACTGGTACACGTTTAAACGCACTCATCGTGAAACAAGTGCTGAACGCATCCATTCTATATTGACAGGTGACATTTATACTGAACACATCCATTCTATATTGACAGATATTCAATGAGTGACATTTATACTAAGCAAAAAGATTTACACAAAAGTCGTTTATAAATATGGAATGGGACGATATTGAAAAGCGTGTTGTGGTAATTGGCCTTCAGAAGTGTAATATGGATTTTTGCAAGCGCCTTTCCGGACTTTGCAAACGCTTAAGATCATCCGGAATTTTGTGTTCCTCCGGGTCTCCACAGGCGATCAACGCTGTTAAAGCCAGGATAAGTCGGAAACCGCTGCGAAAGCAGAAAATCTTGTTACGAGAAATGAAGATATCGGAGATATCCATGACTCGCATTATCAAACAAAATTTCGGACTTAACGCATATAAAGGACACACTGGCCACAGTTCAATTAAAGCAAAAACGGAATGAAAGATCGAATGCTCTACGCCGTGAGTAAGCGCAAAATGGTCACAGGGAAATTTTGCAAAATTACTTACTCAGAGCCCAATTAAAGCAAAAACGAAATGAAAAATCGAAAGCTCTACGCCGCCGGTACGCGCAATATGATCACAGGAAGATTTTGTTCACGGATGAAAAAATGTTTACTATTGAGGAAAGCAAAATGGCAGTCAACTTCTGCTCATCCAAAGAAGCATCAGAACTCATTCCACGAGTTGAACGCGCGAGCTCATAAACCAAAAACGGCACAAGGGTGGCTCCAAAACAATGTGCCAATGTGCCAGACCTCAATCCTTTGGGTTATAAGCGATGGCTTGTTCCACTCGACACCCAAATATCGAGTCCTTGAAGCGCGAGCGACTCAAGGCCTGCATAAATGCAAATGACGGCCATTTCGAATAAATTGTTTAAATATTATTTCCTAAAGGAACAATTAAGTTTTACAAAAAGTTTATTTTATCACCGAAAATACGTGCACCAGTATTTATGACTTGACTAGGTATATTTCTGAAAAAATGTCACCTCTCTAAGCAAGTTATAGGCATGTGACATACTGACGTACAGAGAGACACAGTGTTGAATCTATTAGTGTTCGGTTACCATTCTGGAAACAAAATAACATCGATTTTACCTACTTCCGACAGTAAAATTTTGAAATCCAATGTTGACCTGAAATGTCCGTATTCCCAAATTATAATAAAGTTCAGTGAGTAGCCCCAAATAAATAATTAAATTAATTGCTATAGTATAGTATTTTTTTTATTACCCTTGCACCGGTTTTGATCCCTTAAGTGCTGGTTAAAATTAAAACATCCAGCCTTACTCATAACGGATATGTGCATTAAGTACGAGTATCTTTTTAATTACGTTTTAAGCATTTAATTTTGTAAACAAAAAAATATTTTCTCAGCAGGTATATTGCATTAAACAAATTGTTTAAGCAATCAATTAACTCTGTTTTCTCATCTCTTGTCCGACAACGACAAATTCAAGTACCTGATCATGAAAATAGGCCCAATGGTTTTCATCATTGGCCCATTGACCGCGTGTAGTACATATTTCCAATAAACCAGTTTTGGAAATTTGTTAACACCAAAATCGAGTCGCTATAATGAAGGTCGAATTTATTTAGGGTGTCACTGAACCTTAATTTTCTTCGGATACGTTACCGGAGAGTGGTACTCGAAATGCAATTACCAATCAGTACTATACTTGTAGTAAGCATTTGATTTGATTTCAAAGTGCATTTCAAAAGTGCAATTGAGTAAGTCGGGTGAAAAATTCGAGGCACTGATTGCGTTCATTAAGTCAATCTCAAGATTGTTCATTAAGTCCCCTACATTGTTTGTTGTTTAGTGTCATAGCGCACACACACTCAGCCCAAAAGAGTGTTGTAATTGAGTCTTTAACGTTGAAAATCTGATTGAAAAATCAATTGACAAATGATTCTGTTTGACATTGAAATAATTAATTCGATTGTATTTGGGATTTACATGCATACAACATCGAGTCCGATTTTCCATAATAAAAAAAAAAAAAAAGCTTTCCATTACAGATTTGCCAGACAAAGGGAATTGGCTAAAAATCTATGCAAATTCAAAAAAAAAGTGAAATGTATGTGCACTGGTACAGTGACTTTAATTGAAATCACGAGTTCGTCGCTTTCCGGAAATGTGAATAATGGATATGGACGCGGACAAATGAAAGCGACACCCATAAACCGGTGTCGAGTGATTCATTGGAAGTACTGATTCATGGATACCTCGACTGCTGGAGTAAATAAATCCAAAACGAGCGTAAATAGGGATTAAGACAATGAAACAAGCCATCAATACAATAATGTACAGAACATACAGGTTTGTTATGTTTTGGTTACACAATCAATTTCAAGTGGGCTTGTGTCAAATATTTGCCAAGCAAATTTCATTACAAGTATCTTTTGACTTAAGCGGACAAATATTGACAAATGTCCGCGTGATTTTATTGATTGTGGAATAATATTGCAATACGAGTAGTTTACGCATAAATTTAATTATTTACGTCTTTTGTGCGCCATTTTGAATCCGCCATTTTAAATTTTTTGCTTCGGATTTGGATTGTTTATTTTTGTTTGCTTAATTTCTGTAAAAAAACAGTGAAAATTCACTCGAATTTTTTGGGAAGTTTTGATAATTTTATTTCTTGTATTATTTTTTGAATTTTTGAGAAATAAATTAGCCGAGTTGCAGACACCCCGAGGTTCGCCTTATTTTTTCACAGTTTTTCTGGCCTATAAATTCACAGTGTTCTTCAAGAGTGGCAACTCTATCCTAGTGTTAAAGTTTGTATGTGAGATTAGCTGTGAGTGTCTCAGATGAGCAAAACAGTATGTGGCTCATATCATCATTGAGTGATGATGGTGTCCCTTTAGCTGTGGTAAAAGCCAGAATTATAAATTCAACACTGCTGAAATGATACGCCATAGAAAAATTACTATACTAAGAGTATCACTAAAATGGTCATGTGTATATGAAGATCGATTGTAACGCAAGTGACCAAATTTATGTAACGTGTGTTACCGTAACAAATGTTGACTCTCTTTTAAATTACTGAATTATATTTTACTCTTATTTGTTGACACTGTGTTCCTTAGTTACAAAGCTAGTAGAGGGGTTTACTTTACAAAATGTTCAAAAATGTACAATGGTCATGTATTTATGAAGATTGTAAGGTGAATTACCAAATTTATGTAACGTGTGTTACCGTAACAAATGTTGATTCTCTTTTAAGTTATTGAATCATATTTTATTTTTATTAGTTGACACTGTTCCTTGTTTACAAAACTTGTAGAGGGGTTTATTTTCTTATGTCATATCACTATATTGCTCAAGGATGTACACATAACGCGAGTTACCACGTGTGTTACTCTAACAAATGTTGATTCTCTTTTAAATTGAACTGAACTGAATCATAAGTTATTGTTATTAGTTTTCAACATGATAATATTTGTGAATTTCAAATTGTTTAAATGGTGTATAGAGCAGAACTTTGCTGAAAGAAATTTCTGAAGAAAATATCGTGTTTCAAAGTTACACCCGTTACAATTGCGTTAATGGTTTTTCAAATAAATTATAACAATCGTAATTTTTCATATTCTTCGCACTAACAAACATATCCCGTTGTTCAAGAAGAAATTATATATACGAATGTAAAGCGAGTTACCATTGTAATTTGATTTATCTGTCGCACGTTGTAACAGATTGCTCATGTTATGGGAATTCGGCTATGAAGGTTGGGGTTATCCAACTGAAGGAGGAGGAATACGTAAACTACTTGGGTCAGGATGGCTTTTGACATCTTCTAATTTCATCAACTAATTTTGTATTCTTCTTCCACGATGTTCAGTACAAAACCGAATGTCACAATCGTTTGGATGAGTTGGATCATACCATGTTATCCCGGTCTACTTACAGAACAACGCGGCTTAAGTGTGCGCTGTTCTGCTGATGAGTAACCCTAATAACGAAATCACATTTCTAGGATGGGTGTCTAAAAAGAATGTGGTGTGGTGCGTTTTAAAATAACATGGTCTGATAATAGATACATAAATCCATTATTTATGCGGTTGTAACGTAAAACATTTTGAATGCGTTCGTACAATTTCAAAATTTTTACAAAAATCGGCATCCAGGTGGTAGACAATTTCAAAACCTAAAATTTCGATGGAAATGGTTTTTTTTTTTTTTTTTGTACAAAGCTCCGTTTTCGAGATACATACGAGTATTCACAGCTAAAACCGATTTTTCGTAATTTGATCGAACATTTTTAACTCTAATATAATTTTTAGCGTTTCTTACCAAAATGGAATAGACGGAACACTAATGGATGCAACACAGTGTCTGTCTGCCCGTTTGTTCTTGTGTCTGTAACTTTTGAACCGTTTAAGATAGAGAGTATTTACATATCTGACACAACGCGGAACCCTAATTACATCATTCCGTTGGGTAGTTCTTGAGGTCACATGCCAAATTTCATCGAAATCTGTTCAGGAGTTCTTGAGTTAGGCGACTAACAAAGTTGTTTGAAAGAATCTGAAGCCATCATTTATTATTATTTTTGTTTGACGACGCGGAAGTTTTATTTATGTAGAACTTATACTTTGTAAGATACATCTTATATATAAAACTGAAACTTTGTATGTATGTTCGCTATGGACTGACTGCTAAATCCGTCAACCGATCATCATGAAAATTTAACCACGTATTATTTACGTCAAAAATGTTGGTTCGGCAAAAAAAAAATCTCTCTACAAAGGCGTAGCAACGGTAGCCGGGTATTCGCTCAATATCAAAATGGAACATCACAAGTGTCAGGACAAATATTCACTGCCTTTATTTGGTTTGGGCAGTCACTATAAAAATGTTTCTCTATCATTTGTCTTGTTTCAGTTTTGTTTGTTTTGTACTGTATAGTAATATATGTTTTACATAAGAATCGCGTTTGCAAAACGGCCCTTTGTAGAGGGATTTACTTGCTCATGTGCTCCTATAGACATGCCAAGCCACCCCATTTATTGTTCAAATCACCACAACCGTCACCTCCTCCATATGAGAAACAAACTCTTCGGAGAACTGGGTTAATTGGCACATGTATCGGTGGACTTAACAAGATTCATAAGGAGCACACGCTGTTTCGAGCAGGAACCAACGAACAACAAGAAACAACGTTAGAGAGTGGCCGTGGTGTAGTGGTAACATCAACGCTTGTCACGCTCTTGGTTCACGGTTCAAATCCTGATGTCAACAATCAACTATTTATTTCGTCTAAAATAAATAAAAAAGGCGATCAATTGCGAAAGCTAAGTCAACTCTTTTGCGAAGGCATAGCACTGGCAGTAGAGCAGTCATATGGCTGAAAATGCAACCTGATCGTGATGATGACATCAGGAGGAGGGAAAAAAATACTGTAAATCATGAGCAACGACAAAAGCAAAATCAAACAAGCTCCCTAGTTATCTGGACGCTACCCTTGGAGTTTACAGAAACTTAATACCATCTAAGTTCCAAACCACTACACTAAATCTTCCTCTCTCCTTTACAAATGCCCGTGTCCCGTAATAGTATAAGAGTATTCATATCCTCTTTCGCGCGCGCAAATTATATAAAAAAAAAGATACTATAACCGAAAGGGAACCACAATGGACCAATAGGCCCCCGTGTAAGCACCTTTCTATATGCACAGCTCCGCCCAACCTAACCATCCTTCTTGATGCGGTTTTAGATGTTTGACTTACAGCTTAAGTTATTATCTAAAATAAGACGCATGTAGATATTCAGTTTATCTGCGAAAACAGGGCCGGTACCGTCGAATTTTGGATTCATTTTATATTTTCCAGTAAAGGGGAGCCTCATTCAAACTTGTCAGAGCTGGAAGAGAACCCAACTGAGTCAAGGGATAGAGTAACGAAGTTATTTACATACAATTTCTTGGGCGCCAACATAATACAAAAGCAGCATAGAAGCGGAACTCTTTTACAAAACAAGCAATATGTACGAACCTCTGCTATACTAAGTTCATA
Organism: Pocota personata; assembly: GCA_963082735.1. Taxonomy (NCBI): domain Eukaryota; kingdom Metazoa; phylum Arthropoda; class Insecta; order Diptera; family Syrphidae; genus Pocota; species Pocota personata. Next base: position 210,439,816 of record OY720430.1, read on the forward strand.
CATTTGTACCTACTCTTTATTTTGAGGTCAATTGTCATCAAAAAATATAATTTTCCTTTTATTTTTGACTTTTTTTTTCAATTTAAGAAACAAAAAAAACTACACCTGATGGATGGATTGCTATTTACTTTTATGTATGTCTCTAGCATTGGTTATAAGGTAAACTAAAACACACAAAGAATTTTTTTTTTGTTTTTTTTTAAATAAGATTTTTTCAAACAACAAACTTCTTCAAAACTTTATTTAAATGACACAAAATATTTAAAGAAAAAAAAAAAAAAAAAAGTTACAATATTCGATAGAGGAAGATACGAGTATTTTTCTGTTATAGAAGAAAATATGTTAATTCCTACCTCAAATATACCCACGAATTGGTTAGACTATAACGCAAATCATAAAAAAAATAAAAAAAAAAAAAAAATTTAAGAAATCGGAGAAAAAAGAGAAGGAAACAAATAAGAAAATACAGAATAAGAATCATTTTTCATTATGATTTTCTTTTTGTGTCATGAAAAAAAGAAAATCAAATAATAAACCCAAAACGAATGAGAAATGCAGACGAAAAAATACCAAAAAAACTGGATAAACTGATAATAATGTTAAACAAAATTAAATGGGGAATCAAAGTGTGAAATATATACTGTTCTTGCGATGAAATAAAATGTATGAAGGTGTGAGAAAAAAGAACAAATTTAGGAAATGCTTTTGACCTACCTGTACACATGGTTTGCATAGATTAACACACAATCCATCGGAATCCTTTGAGTAGTGTTCGACAAGTTCTTGTAGTGTTCTAAAATTATCAATGAAAATATTTATTTAAAATTGAATCGTTGTAGGTAGACACTAGTATGAGGTACTCGTATCTGTGACTTGAATGAGGAGTGAAATTTTAAGATTCTAGCGACAGTAGTTTGTGTATAGTATGAAGAAAAAAAAAAAAAAGGTCTCTAATGTGGGAGACAGACTGCTGGTATTGATACCATGGTATAGCAATACTACCTTCTATACCACATGTCTGTCACTGCAATACTACGTAAAAAGCTAGTATACCATGAAATATACCTGGTACTGATATTCGCAATTTTTTGCTGGTATACCACCATCTTACTGATTGCAGCGCCAATTTCTCTCTATTGGCTAGTCTTCGTAGCTTCTTTGACAACTCTTAGGTATGCACTTTCGCTTTCAAGTATTTTAATTTTCTTTTTTATTCATCATTTGGCACAAAAGTAAATCATTTTTATTCATCCTGTCTTGAATTTTCTATTTTTATTTGTTATGACAGACAACACAAACGTCAAAGTATACCACTTAATGCCAAAGTCATCGTATACTACGAAATGCAGTCTGTCAGGGGTCGTAGTATTCACTATACCATGGTATTCGTACCATGGTATCAATACCAGCAGTCTGTCTCCACTATAAGAAGGCTTATGCTCTGCGTCGTTTCATTACATCCCGAAACTCTTCTTGATAGTACTCGTACTTTTGGAGATATTTCTTCAGCGATTATCCAAAATAAAACACATTTTCCTATGATTGTTGCCATTTGAATTCCATCCACGTACCATCAATAATGAATCCACTTCAGCGTAACCCCGATGAAGTAATAGAATTTATAAGAGCATGTCCTTTGAAAGTGTTCCCCTGTGATTATCTCCCAATTCACTCGGTACTTACACACGCTAACTTCCTCCCCTACGTATCGCAATCAAGTCAAGAGATACAAATTTATAAGATTAACAAATGTCATACCTGAATGTCGTTCGTCGTGCAATGAAAAATCCGCCCTCATCTAATTGTCTGATGCGGTAATGTTTTACTGTGTCGCCATCTCGAACTGAAAAAAAAAGACAATACACATTAGACATTGTGTTAAGTTAAGTACTTTTCCATAAAACAATTTGTATTTAAATTTCTAGTTACTCTGTACTGTCAACTACTTGTCTGTATTATTAGAATATCTTGTAACCGCATCTGGATAATTAGGAAAATTTTTTAAATTTTGATTGGATATAATTAAGTCTAATTGATAATACAATTAGTAGATACGAGTAATTAATGACTGAAAGTTAAATCACGACAAATTATTTTCGATTATAAATGTCACATGGGAATTTTTCAGTAGATAAATAGAAATCATGTAAGGGCACCAAGCGAATACCTGAAATAATTTGTTGGCATGCGGGTGTCAGGCTAGAACAAAAGGGTTGTCCCAAATCGTAGACTTGGCTTCGAAAAGTTTTCAAGTTTCTATTTTTTTTTTTTTATTAGTTTATTAGTTTATGGCAAACTTTATAACATCACTTAAACAATAATTTTAACAAGAAATTGTTCAAAATGTTTGTTTTGCATACACTATTAGATCTTTTTTAAAAATATTGATATTCGATTGTGTCTTTAAATTAACTGGTAGGGCAGCATTAAACAATTGAAGTCCTTTTATGAAAATTTGATTTTGCGTTCTTGAGAGATTTGTCCTTGGTATGTCGAAGTTTCTTCTGTTCCTCAGTGTGTAATTGTGCCTATCCGAAACATAGGATAAGTTTCTGTTAAGGTACTCCGGCAAAATATTGTGCTTTATTTTAAATATAAATATTAAATTTCTTACAACTACTCTTTGTTTTACACTTAAAAAATTTAATGATCTTAACATAGAACTTATTGATGTATAAAAATCAACCTGTAAGATAGCTCGCATTGCACGGTTTTGTAATTTTTGTAATCTATTTTTGTCCGTTTCACTAAACATAAAAAGTATTGATGCACAATAATCAAAGTGTGGTAAAATGATTGTATTGTATACAGTAATTGCACAATCTTTAATAAGTTTCCTTCTTAATCTATACAGGAAATTTACTTTTTTACTAATTTTGGAACAAACATAATCTGCATGATACTTAAAATCTAACTTATCATCTATTATTGCACCAAGATACTTAATTTGTTTCACTCTTTCAAGTTCCTCATTGTTAATTTTGATTTCAATATCGACTTCACTGTTAAGGATCATACATTTAGATTTATTTATATTTAACTTTAGTTTCTTGCTATTTAACCAGCTATTTAGATTATTTAGGTCTTCTTCAATTTTTTCTTTTAACTCGCTTAAGTTATTACCACTTACATATATGAGTGTATCGTCAGCAAACAGCATTATTTTACAAAATTTCAGAACGCTAGATATGTCATTTATATATAGCAGAAACAACACAACACCAAGAATTGAGCCTTGAGGGACACCTAGCTCCACTACGTTAGAACTGGAGATTTCAGTATCAATCTTCGTAAATTGTAGTCTATTTTTTAGGTAGGTTCTGAACCATTCAAGCTCTTTGTTCTTAACACCATAGCTTTTTAAATTGTCTAACAGAATCTCATGATCAACTGCTTCAAATGCTCGTTAAAAATCAAGGAACACTGCACAAATCCTCTCTCTTTTGTCTATAATACTTTTCCACTCGTGAACCATCCACATAAGCGCAGTTTCACAGGATTTTCCAGCCCTAAAACCCGATTGCTGTTCACATATTATATTATTTTGTTCGAGATATTCTATAAATTGTTCCGAAACGACTTTTTCAAACACTTTTTCAATAGTTGGGAGGAGGTTTATTGGCCGGAGCTTGTCAGGGGTTTTCGCGTTTGCTACTTTTTGCACAGGTATTATCACTGATTGTTTTAAACAGGTAGGGAATTCACCTTCGGACAATGATAGATTTAACAAAATTAGCAACTGGTCACCAAATAAATCTAAATTTTTTAAAAATATTGCACTATTCACCCCATATATATCTTTCTTCTTATTCATTTTATTTAATATCTTGGTCAGTTTGGACTTGCTCTCAATTAAACAGAATTTAAAATTGCACGAAACCGGGTTTATTAAGCTATTATATATCACAGATGGAATTGCTTTGTTAATGTCCTTAATACTGCTAATAAAATAATTATTTAATATATTAGCTATTTGTTTCTTATTTCTAATTGTATCACCATTTATAATAATTTCTTTTATTGCACTTTTTTCTTGACCTAGCACGAAACGTTTTAGCGTTTTCCAAAGAGCCTTTTGATCACCAGCTATGGCACTAAGCTCATTCTGAATATATTTATGTTTACAATTTTTAACAGCTGTTTTATACTTATTTCTACAGAGTATATAGTTATTCCAGTGATCAATATTTCTTGAATGTAATGCTTTATTGTAAAGATTATTTTTTAGTTTTTTTAGCTGGCGAAGATTTTCATTGAACCACTTATTATTATGTTCAATATTTATTGCACATTCCACTGTAATTTTTTTAATAATATTATTAAGTTTATTGTTAAAGTATTGCACTTCCTCATTTAAATTATTATATGTCAGAGTTTTAGCTTTCCAAAGCTCTGCAAAAGTTCTTTTATCATATTTTAGTCGTCTGATTATAGTTTTATATTTCTTAGCACTGACTTTACAAGGTATATCTATAAGAATGGTTTCATGGTCAGTTATTTTAAAACGCTTCTCTATTCTGGCTTTTATTGCACCGTTCCCTACATTCGAAAGAGCATAGTCTATTAACGAACTTGTACTGTAAGTTAACTTTCGTAGGCTCTTCCACCAAATATTTGAGTTTTCTGTCATTCATGAAGTTGAATGCTTTGTTTTTGCAACTATCGTTTTTAAAATAATTAATATTAAAATCACCCACTATCAAAATATTTTCTGAGTTTCTAAAATAAATATCACACCATTTCTCTAATTCGTCAATAAACAGATTCACTGGACTTTTAGGAGATCTATATACTACCGATATAGTCCACTTATCTTTATTTAGAAATACATTTATTGCTGTAATCCACATAACTTTGTCAATGAAATATTCACTTAAACTACTGTATTGCACTGTTCCTTTTACATATATCATAGTCCCCCCAGTATGTCTTGACTGGGAATATGTTATTATTGGAGTATATCCACTTATTTCAAATTCACACTTTTTAATATCTTCGGTCACACGGGTTTCACTGAGTAGAATTATTTCAAGAAATTCGTATTCCTCAATGATGACTTCTAATTGTTCGATATTGGACATAGCGCTTTGAATATTTAAGTACATGCACCTTATTTGCTAAATGCGCTTGTTTTTCTCTTTTTCAAGTTTTTTATTTAAAACACCACATGCCCTATCAAACGCATTATGGTCCGTTGGCAGGTCTAATCCATATTCTCTATTAACATGAGCACAGTTTACAATTAGGTTTTTGAACATCAATTTTATCACAATTTTTAGAAGAGTGCTCTTCGCCGCAGTGAGCGCATGCCATTTTTGCAGTACACTTAGATGAATCGTGATAGAAACCAAGACATTTGTAACACCGTTTGACACTTGCATATGAGTTTTTTTGGGTTTTTGAACTCACCACATTATTATCACTCATTTTTTTTTATATAACTTTTTAAACTACTATTGTTTTTATTCTGCTCATTCAATATTGATAATTCCATCTCTTTCACACTTTCAATTACTTTTTCATTTTGATTAGTTACTTGTTTAACTTCACCACAGATCTGCTCACTTTGTTTTTTGAAAGTCTCACTCAATGCAGTTATTTTCTTTACTTCTTTAACACTTCTCTCGCACGTCTCTTGAGCGGTTTTCATTGCTTCTAACCCCTATTCGGTTTTCATTATTGAACTGCATCGATCGCAGATAGGGGAAAATTTTGACCCCCTAAACCTAAACACAAATCAACCCCAATATTATTCTAGCAATGGTTTTTGAACACTTTTGTTCACCAAACTTGAATTTTAATTCCTTGAGAGTTCAGCTTTATTTGATACTATCAGACCTGGCCGGCTTCGTCCGTACCAAAAAGCCATTAGGCACTCTCACATGACCATTCTGTTTACAGATAGTAGCCTGTTTTACAAATTTTTTAGATCACAATATTGTTCCAAAAGTAGAGAGAAAGATCAAACATAAACACGCACACACTCATCCTCTATCCACTGGTGCGTTATTGATTGCAACGACACGCGATTGCTTGTGATTTTCTAAATTATATTTGCCCTTTTTACTCTGGTTCTATGAACCATCGATTAATGATAAAATAAATTAATCAAATTCAAATCGATGCAGCAATTTTGAAATTAGATGCGTGTAAAGTAAAACAAAAGGTGTTTTAAAGCAAAAACAAGTCAAAAGAAATGGATTCTGGGTCGTAAATTCACTTCTGTTAGCTGCTTCTTCTGTTCATGACAAATCGATTGATGTATAATATGTTGTGGTGTCGTTAACCTATTTAGTTTCTATAACGGACAACCATCAAATTTGTGTTCAAAAATATAGAGAAGATACATAATGCATGAAGGGAGGACAAATATTAGCTTTTTTTCTTGGGGTAGATTACGCCACCAAAATAAGATTTTCATTTACCACATACTACCTATAGTTGTGGAAAATTTAAGTCAACCGTTTCAAAACAGACCTTCTTGAATCCGTTAGTGTTTGACTAGTCTGTAACATTATAAAAAAGTAAAACAAAGTCTAAGCAAAGCAAAACAAAAGGAATCTTCCCGCCCAGAATGCTGTGATAAGCACACACAACCCCACAAACACATCCACTGCTGCACCGCTGTTGGCAGTGGTATCCGATGACTGCTTTAAGCTTCAGCTTCAAGATACCGTAAGCAAATTAGATTTTAGACAAAACAGTTAAATTGTTGTTAAGTTGAGCGTAACATGAGCAACAAGAACAGATGCAATTCTACCCTAGACCTTCGTCAAACTAAGAAATTTATAGACTTTTCGAACAAAAAACGAGCTGATGAGCTCCTATCTCTTTATTAAAATGATACAAAGCTCCTAACGGATGCATATGATGAACTTGTATTAAAAATAAATCTTTATTTTACAACAGAACTCGAATTTCGCAAAATTTAGCCTTATCTCCAGCAATCTTTCGAATAAGGATTGCGATAAGATTCTTTACGAATCTTTTGGACTCTGGGAGCTAGGGGCCACCAAATGTCAGATTCTTTTCAATAGAGCATGATTTCATGCGAGTAGTAGCGGAGATTACCATCCACCGACGAGAAACACTGCCTTGTTTTACTCTAGAAAATCTGTTGGAAGAATTCGAGACTCGCGAGTTTGACGTGAAACTGCTTGGGGGTCTTTCGTACGCCTTCCTGTTGCATACGTTCAAAACAATCGAACCAACATGATTCGCATGCTTCCTTGGTTTCAAAAATGGAGAGATCAATTAAACGAAGAAGCACGCATCACGGAATATAAACTCAGAAGCTAGAAGAAACATTCTGCCGCGATACTAAACGAGGGCGTAATGGATCAAAGCTGAAATGGGCTATCCGAAAAATCTGAATTCGGTTACAATCTCTATCACTGGTAGGTCTGCAGTAACGCAGATTGCATTCTCTCATAAAGAATGGTTATGAATTATTTCCAGAGGTGCGGACCAATGGGAACTAAAGACGTATTTGCGTTGAAATGATAACTAGATAATTCTGGATCAGATCAGAGAACAGCTTGATTAAACTGTTGATGTCTGACTAGCAGTTTTCCACATAAACTCCTTGCGGATCATCATACAGCAATAAGTCTCAGTTTCATCTGAAGTGAACTAGAATTTCATCTGATATGTCTTACGCAGGAGAGGTATCCCAGAAAAAATTACAGCATCACTCCGGTAAGACAAAAACACTCAGTCTTTCAAATTCTAGCGCTCAAGTAAGCATTGCCAGATAGCCGGTCAAGAAAGTTGACAAACTTCTTCGTCTAGGAAGTTTTGTTTCAAAAGACGGCACTATAGAAATGTATGTGGGCAAATTCGGGTAAAGCCAAAACTGCGTTCGGCATTTTACCAAAAATCTGGAACAGCAATGTATTCATAAAATCAAAGCTGCGACTGTTTCGTTTTAATGCAAAGTCAGTACTGCTGTATACTGCCACTGTCATTCGTGAGCTGCAGTTTTTCATTCACAGATGTTTTTATATCATCTTTTTGGCCGAATCGTATCTCGAACGAACGACGAAGGAATACACTTACCGAATTCGGCAGAGAAGTGTGTCGTGAGGAATCGGGAAAAAAAAAACTTCGTCAAAGAACACTCTAAACGAATTTCATTGAAATCGGTTCAGTCAGTCAGTTTGTTCTCATTTCTATTGAAATGAGTGGATTTATATGAATTACACTGCTCTTTAGCATTATTTAATGGCATCACTTCTTATGCTTATAACTCACCTGATAACGAGTAATCATTGTGTCGACTCTCAGAATCTCTGATCAAAAAAGCTCCATGTTCATTCTCGGGTAGCAACAATTTCTTCTCAGCCTCGATACGTTTTATTTTCCGGAAATACCATCTGAAATGAAACAAATTGATTTTTTTTCCATTAGTTAAGGACACACGTCAATTATCTACACAATATAGTAACACATAATTAACTGCGTATTATTTAGCGATATAATCAATCTAAACTAATAACTTTTTCGTGCTATTATTTGCACAAATTTAACGCATTAAACTAATATGACTGTGTACCTACCACAAACAAAAAAAAAGCCAACAAACTATGCTAAGATTTAAACAATCAAAAGTGTTGACAAAACTTTTGCTTTATAGTAGCAAATTCATCAGTATTACCACCCACTAAAAAGGAAATTGCCTTGACAAATCGCAATTATGAACAATTTTTTTTTTTTAACCGTAAACATATTGACGACCTCAGATACGGCCAGTTACCAATAATAAATTACCATACAAACAGTGGCAGAGTAATATTCATACAAATTATCTAATTTGCTAGGTAATGTGTCACTTTTATGCTTTTAAAGTGACAAAATTTACTCGTAGTGTATTTTTGAAGGTTCATTGCAGTTCAATGGATATCGTTCACTGGCTCCTATTTAAAGTGACGTAAGATTATTTGTTTTCTTTTTTTTTTTTTTTGAAAGATTGGTCAGTATTTCTAGTTGGACTGTGACATAAAAATAAAATTATGTTTTCTCTTTAGAGAAGGTTATTAAACTGTTAAAAAAGAGTATACCTGCATACATGTGTGTGATGTGATAAATCAATTTGTACCTTTAATGTTCAAACTTTCCAGTTATTAAGGTCACCACGTTTGCCATTGTCCGGGGTATACGAGATATAATGGGAAATAATTGTATCTCTGTCATTAATCAGATCGGAAATTTAATTCACTGCTTTTTATTAGCAATGTATGTGCTCTGGCAATTGACCGATTTATTACAGAAAAAAAAACTGACGACTTAAATGACACAAAAGCGTTTGGTTTTTCCATAAGATGCATGTTAATCGATTGTGGAAAACAAGGGCCTTGGAATATAATTTGATGGGAAACTGATTGAGAAAGACGTACCTGCAGGGGAATTAGAGACCACATTTTACTACTCACTGCTAGTTGAAGGGTTTTATTTTCGTGGCACATATTGAGACCATGAATGGTGAAATTGACATCTGTTGGTTTACTAAATGTAAAGTAAGCAAGTGCCACGAGTGGGTGACAATAGTAATAGTATTGGTTTTCTGAACTGAAAGTTGCAGGTTCAAGCACCAGCCGGGGACAATAATTTGAATTCTAAATAAAATATAAGTCTATTAAGAGAATCTGATAATATCTCAGCTTTTCTAATCACTGTACAAAGAAAAGGACAACAAAGGGAAACAACGCTTAGCGAGACTGGTTCGATAACTTTTGTTTACACCCTACCCCATACTTATTGACTTAAGATGGCGCTACAGTCCGGGGTGGACCTGAGGCTCAACCAACAGGCGTCTCCGGAAAGCTCGATTTGCACACGAAGTTGGTTGGGGTTCCTTTCCACTTGTGTGTGCCACCTTAGGTAAGGTCTTCCTTTACCGAGTCGTCTTTCTGGGATGGATTCGAAGACTTTCCGGGATGGAGCGTTGATGTCCATTCGCTCAACATTCGTCTTAGTCATCTCAGCCGACAAATTCAATTCTGATTAGGTTTATGTCGTTGTTGTATCTTCTCTTTTACGTCGAAACAAACGGACTGCGAAGATGAGGGTCACCTTAATTTTCAGTGAGACGGCCTTCTAGGGCCAAAGAAACAGCGTTTGGCAAGAGTGATTTTTCGCTTGATCTCCGCGCTGGTGTCATTGTTTGAATTTACAGCGGAGCCTAGGTAGATAATGCACTTAACTACCTCAAAATTCTAGCTGACTATTGTGACGTTCCTCCAATTCGTCGATGTTAACTGTCCTTTTTTGACGACAGCATATATTTCTGTTTCAATACTCACGAAAGCATAACAAACAGCCCGCTGCATCAACGTAGTCGGCGTTCGAGAGTAGTTGTACCTAGATACTTTTGAAAGATTGCACCCCTGGTGTTAGCTTGAGAATTTTGTACAATCCTTTCATGTATGATGTTAAACAAATCACATTACAGCGCGTTGTAATCATTTTCTGACATCAAAAGCCTCGGTGATGTTGTTACCCACTTTGATAGAACAGCGTGCATTCTGAATTAACGGACGAGTTTGACAGGGGTGCCAAAACTAGACAAAGCTTTGCATAGCTCACCTCTATATAAGCTATCATAGGTAACTTTAAAATCGATAAAAAGTTGGTGAGTATCGATTTGGAGTTCCTGGGTTTTTCCAAGATCTGCCACAATGTGAATATCTGGTCTATGGTGGACTTTCCTGGCCACACACCAAGATTGTTGACAAAAAGTTTAAGGCGTTCTCAATATTTTTGCTAGAAACTGAAAAATATAATAAAAATATACTAGGTAAGACGTTTCCTTTCTCTACATTTTGTCCATACATTATACATGGCCACGCCCATTGTAATAAGTCTTGTGACAGAATTTCTTAAAAATTCCGGAAATATCCGCTGTATAGTATATCATTGCATTTGTTTTAAAATTTCGCAACGCCACGCTCACTTTATTAGCAGTGAATTAGAAGATGGGTAATAGAATATCATACGATCGATTCTAGATAGATTGTAACTTTCCTGTATGTTTTTAGAATGTAATAGGAGTTATACTACACCACTGGAAAACATGCCTGTGATTAGCATCGAAAGTTACTCGTATGTCGATCTAGCTATCTGTAGGTATGTCATTTTGTACGTAAAATCCGCTGGATAATTTGAATATATATAGACGTTGACTTCCTGTAAAATGCATCAATATATTGCATAGGACCACGCCCACTTCTCGGGACGCTTTCTTAAAAAAAAAAACATTTTTTTTTTTTTTCTTCAAGCTATTTACGGTCATTTAAGTCTTATTATCAATATTTTATCAGAATCCGTGAAATTCGCCTAAAAATGGCGACAGCCACGCCCATTTTCTTTTGAGAAAAAGTTAATAACAAAAAACTTTTTTGATAAAATCTTTTAAAAATCGGGGAAATATTCTCTGAGTAGAAAGATGTCATTGCATTTGAGTTAAAAAGTTTACAACGCCACTCCCACTTTAGAGATGGGTTAGAAATTGAGGGATAGGGTATTATACGATTTGTTCCAGACGGATTATAATTTTTTTTCTTTTTTTTTTAAACGTAGACTTCATAGTAGGATTACCGAAAATGTATCCTTTTGACAGAGGGTATTTGAAGCCTGGTCCACTCCGGAGCTATCCAAAGATGTAAGAGCGAGTACAGTTGAAACGAATATGAGTGTGTATCAAAATTTGAGAGTTTAAGAGTAGTAGTCATTAAAAAAAAAAAATAAACTACACAAAGGAAAACATTTATTCAAATTTTAGTTTCAATATTTTTGTCTGGCTAAGGGCTCATCGAAGATGAATACCGGGTTTAGGCATCACGTCGTAGACACTTCTATAGGAGTCTTATATGTAATCTTTCTAAACAGTTAAATTGCAAACAATTTACTACTAAGAGCATTTAAATTATTTTTTTAATTTAAAATATAAATAAATGCGTCATTAGCTAACGTCGAAAATGTATAACGAAATGTAATCATGCCGGACCCTAAGGACATTTGCTAATTAAGTAATCAATAACAATACGAATAAAAAGTGATTCGTTACAATGCTAACATTCATATTTGTAATTACGTAACGTTGAGTAGTTTTAATTATTTTAAAACTAGGCCGGCAATCTTTTTTTTAAATCTTTTCTGCCCACTTTTAATAGTCGATTATCTTAATTATTAATCAGTCAGACTGTCTCCATGTATGTAAGTACGCGATAAACTCGAAAATTACAAAAGCATTTATAGTGCAATTTAAAGGGTTATGTAGTGAGATTATTTATGGTTGTTATATAAAATATTACGTTCTATTTTCAGGGGACTGAGCAGCAATGAATAAAGTTTTTGGAGCTCGCTGAGTTGGCACAAAATTTTTGATAAAATTGGAGTCCAAAATATTTCCCTCTGCAAACGGATTCTTTATAAGACGAGATAAGACTACACAAGGTCGTGTGCTAGTGTCGTGAACATAGTAAGGCTATTATGGTATAATTCTCAATGATACATACAAGAGAGTGCATAACTATTCCCATCGATTTGTATGCAAAGTTTTTAAAAGAAAAGGTGGCAAGCTTATTGTCACCTTTCTTTAATTTAGATCTGTCCTCGTACGTGAAAAATTATGCAAAATTATATGAATTTTCAATACGAGAACATTTCTTTTCTAGCTTCACTTTAGTGTCCTTCCCATAGACAAGGATATTCTGCAATTATCTAAGCTTCTACGCCACACTGCTTGTTATATTCCAAAACAGTTCCCACGACTGTTCCTCTTAGAAAACTGCACATGTCTCACGCAGACTAGTCACCGCACCCATTTTAGGTCACTCACCATTGTCCACACCCTAATACGTGTTCAAAACTCTAAACAACTATTAATAAGTTCCATGGAAAATAAACAATTTCCCCTTAAACCTAAACAAAATGTAATAGATGAGTACCATGTAGGTATGTACTTTCCACCACCCACACGCTGTCCAAAAGTTTATCATTTTATTACCCATAATTAAAGCGTATAAGGATTTGATGTTGCAAATACTTTACAGCCATGGGTTGTCTAGAATAACTGATGACACCAAGTACGGTGCCAAAACAAATTCTCCGTAATCAATCGATGTGTAAGTGTTAATCGATGTAATTGAAAGTCATCGGGAAATATGCTCAACAATTAAGCACTTCGGAAAAAAAATAAAAAAATATTTTATGGTCACCACATTGATTATACGGAAGGAACATTACATCAGTAATTCAGCGAGGCTAAGATAAGCCCAATTGTAAACAATTCTCGGTATATCGTATGGGAATTATGGGATGGCGCTTGGATAGATAAAATAATCGATTTCACAATAACAAGTAAATTAAATAATTGCAGGGCAATTATTCGATTTGATGATACTTGTAATGGGATGGTAATTGTCTAGAAAAGTGAGATTACATTGACAGTAGTTGTCAGCTACTGTTGGAAGCCGATTAGATTTATGGTGAGTTTATTTTAATGAGGGAAGATGTGCCGTATTGTATTACGCTTTAGATGTCGTTATGGGTCACGTTGAAAGAAACAGAAAAACAAATAAAGTGCACGACTTGTCGAGAGTCGTTTGAAAGGTTCTCAACAAAGTTGTCGTTATTGTGTCATTCTATCTGACGACTCATTGTTTTATCTCCTTACAACCTAATGGATTTTATTTGAGTTAGATGACTTTTTAAAAGACCCTCACAGATGACATTTTTAGATTCGAAGTGGTGTCCCGCAAGGTTGCATACAAGCGCCACTACTCTTTATGCGAGTCGACCATGCCGATGTTTTTTTGCCTCTTATCGCATAGAATTATGGACTTGCATCAGTCTGGTGATACAGGCAAACCCCACCTGGTTTGCTGAAGAAACTGAAACTCCCAGCCTTCCATCCATCAATCTTAGAAGATTTGCTGGGCAACATTTCGAGAGAGTACATAATTGCCGGTACATTGAAGGCATTTTTTTTTTCCAGTGATGCTGAAACGGGAAAGCAGTCGAATCGCAAAAGCAAAGGCTGCATTGTTATGGTGTCTAAGGTCTGAAGTAGCAGGGCTATCGACTTAAACACTAAGCTGTTAATTTAATTTCAAAAGTTGCGTCGGTGAAACTGAAAAATGTCCACCAATGTCACAGATATATATTGCAGATATACTAGACAAAAAGTATCTCAAACAAATAGTTTTATAAGAGAACGGGTCGGAAACATAGGTAGATGCGATAATACATATGTGAAAAAGGCAGTGAATTGGTGGAATGATAATTGCATAGACAGCGGGCCGGCCACGCAATGGAGTCCATGTATCCAAGAGTAAGAAATAATGTGTTGCCCATGAACAATTTGGCATTAAACATTCGACGAATAATCTCGGCGACTGGGGAAGAGTTGATGATTGGAGGCAAGACATACTGCCAGAGCGTGAGACAACAGACACCATTTGAAATACGAAAGCAAAACTTAGCTGAACTCTGAATGTGGCATTATCCTTGTACTCAAACGACCTCCGATTTCCTTGAGAGGTGGAAGGTATATTTGTCTGTTACCATCTAGAGCAAACAGTATTGATTCGATTTTGACGAAACAAAAACAAATGTATTACTTGGAATTTAGATTTGACCGGTAGATGGCGGAATAAGTGCTGAATATGTACGCATTCCCCCAAAATGTCCGACTTTACGCCGAATTTGGTTGTGGACATCGTTTTTGGGATCAAATATCTTAAAAACGGTACGTCGTACGAAAAAAAATATTTCGACCGAAATTCTAGGTTTTGAAATTCTCTACAAGATGGACGTTGATTTTTTTTTAAATTTTCGAAAATTCATGGTACACAATCCTCCAAAATGTCCGACTTTACCTCGAGGCCAATGATGGAAATCGTTTTTGAGTGCGAATATCTCGAAAACGGTGCGTGTCGTACGAAAAAAATATTAAGAACGAAATTTTAGGATTTGAAATTCTCTACAAGATGGAAGCAGAATTTTTTAAAATCACAAAAATCGTACGTACGCAATCGTCCAAAATATACGACTAAACTTGTACCTCGAGGCTAATGGCGCAAAGCGTTTTTGAGTGCGAATATCTCGAAAACGGTGCGTCGTACGAACAAAATAATTATGACCGAATTTTTATGTTTTGAAATTCTCTACAAGATGGATGTCGCATTTTTCAAAATTGTGTGTACGCAATCCTACAAAATACCAGATTTTAGACCGAAGTTAATGGAAATCTTTTTTTTTTTTGTTTTTTCATACGTCACGAGGCGCCACTGAATGAATGAATGATCGAAATCATTCGCTAGTTGAAATTATTCAGTTATTAATTGTGAATAGTTGAATTCATTCAATAGTGCCCTACACTACTTAAAACCATTTTCGAGAGCTTGTTTGGCCCATATCAGTACGGTTTAATGCCTGAAAAATTGACGGCACTCTTTTGAAAAAGATAATGCAAGACTCCCAGTCCAACACATCAGGAGCTATCTTTCAGACGAATGTGGGAACGAAATCGATTTCATTCGGCGGTTGCTAGTATCGAATCAGAAGAGCCTAAGAAGAGTCTGATTGTAAATGAGTATAAAATGAACATCGATGAGGACCATATCGTGAAGATGCTGCATAAAGCCTGCGTCATCTCAGTCCTACTGTCTAAATGCCTCATAGAAGTCTTCAGAAGAAAAATTTCTTTGTACGATCTACAGTCTGTCTGCGTTGATGCAGACTGTCACTGTTCACTGTTTAAGGTGACTACATAGGAATGAACGGAGAGCTTGTTGGTCCAGACCCAGGACCACCCAGGACTGTAGCGGCGCCTTAAGTAAGTGTTAGGTTGCCATTGTATTTTACAGATACGCTATGAATCATACAACAGATTTATGAACTCCCGAGGCTAAATACGAGTATAAGACTGAAAGTGCATTAGAAAACGATCCCATCTGATGGATCTCCTCCCTCCTATTGCTGTCAACTGTAAAGGAAACTTTCATTGAAAGGTAGGATCCTCCGATGGAAAAGTAATTCTTACTTTCTATTTAGCCATATTACGAGAGACAGTAATGAGCCAATGCATCGAGGTCTATGGTCTGTTCGATCTTTATCCATTCACTTACCATACCCAAAAGTTCACTATGCTCCCCACAAACAAGTCGCAAATCAAAATGCCAAATAAAACCCCATCGCGGTGACAACTATTTTTAACTTTTAAATCAAAATAAATTAACAGCTTACAGGCTCTGTCTATAGCTTCTTCGATCTAACACAGTGTGTGGTGTGTACACACATTTAAAGTGTGTCCACCCCACAGTAAAATGTCCAACTTGACCATGTTCACCACTTAACAGTAATTATACGAAGAAAAGAGCAATAAAAACCAAACCTCAAACCTGATATCTTTTTCTCGATATTTCTTCAGCGCAGTTACTATAGTGCATTCATGATGTCCACTGAATGCCATTTAGCTGAAATTTAGCATGAAAATGGAAACTCCTGCCGCACACCGCTACTGCTTCTGGAGTGAGCCCATACAAACGTATGCGTAAGTCGCGCCGTACCAGGTTGTCTATTGGCGCCATGGTCAGTCTATCGTCTGGTCTTTTAGTTTTGTGGATACTTGCATGGTTTTTTTTTTCTATCCACACAAGCACACACTTCAGCGATGCACGTCAAACTTAGTGTATTGGATTACAGACAACAAGAAGGATTTCATGTTTAAAATTAGCTTAACGGCGTATGTTATCGTCGCCATAGCAGAGAAGTTGAGCTCTAAGTTTAGTGACACAAATCGATTCGGCGATACATTCGAATTAATCTCGAATATTCACACTTGTCTCAGGCTGGGGGTATCTTGTTGTCGTTCATTGACTATTAGATGGTACGAAAGGGGTTTGGAGTTTAGAGACTCGCTTCGTGGTCTCATTAGCAGACAAATGTCGATTAGGTCGTCGTCTCATCATCATCTGTGCAACTATTAATTGATCAAATCGTATTGACCATTAGAAACTAGTTTTAGTCACAGTCTTTCGGACGGCGGAATGCAGTGTCGTCTCAGTGTTGTAGAGAGAGAGAGAGAGAGAGACCTTTTTAACTGGACTTGATTGTTAGTTTTGGATTTGTTTTGTATCTTTTATTTTTTGCACACTGTCGCTGTCGCCAGGAGGTAAGCATGGTCTGGTGTATAACTTAACTGCTTTTTCTTGTTGTGTTTACACTTTAAGAGGTAGTGACATATATATTTTACTGCGAAATGGGTTGAGGTGAGGTTTTGTTAACCGTTTGCTGAATTGTGTAGTCTCTGAAGGGAGTGTTTTTTGAGTGATACACATCATGTAGACGAGGTTAGGAAGTTATTGCCTTTCTTGGAATGGAAGAGATAGCCGGAGTTGTGGGTCGGACGTCGTAATAATTCTAATGAATGGTACAACTTTACAGATTCTCTCATCTGAAGATGCACATCAACAATACTTACTATAGATGGGCCAAAAATTCTTTGAATTCTTTTGAAAAACCTACATGGGTCCCACGTTGGGCGCCATTGTTCGAAAAATCAAAATATTTTCCGGAGAAAAGCTGATTAGTATCTCTGACATCAAAATTTGGCTGAGATAATAAGATTTTCGAGTGGGAGGAAGGGTTTTGTATGCCAACCTTTCAAAACGCCAAAAGTACAAAATCTTGTTAAACAAGTAGCACTTGGTAGGTCCAATAATAGACAAACACACCTGGACCACCACCACTGCGGAAAATCTTTACCGGAGCACTTAATAAGAGAACAATTCTGTATCCTTGCCGTGAATTCACGAGTCAAGACATACTACATCCGATGGAAGGCTCAAATTTACAAGCCGATCATGGGAGCAAAATCACCAAAATCAGCAAGGAACTGTTAATAATCCAAGAGTTTGAAAATTTAACCCATCCTACAGTCCTAACTTCGGTGGGTTTATGAAGAAAATGTTCAGTACAACACCCTCTTCTGTCGCATTTATGGTAGCTTTGAATAGCATGCCCTTACATCTAGAGTCATCAGAAACAAAGGATGCATCCGCCCTTACTCCGTTTCATTTCGTCACACAACGCAACTTCAACTTCGACTTTGTACAACAAATAGTGCTTAACAAAGACAACGAAACATTCTTTGAGCCAAATCAAGCCATTCTATTAAGAAATGGCTCCGACAATCATTTCAATAAGATTGAACGGCTTAAACGAAGTATCTAAATCTGTTAACCTCTGTGAGTCGTCATTTGACATTTGATGTCTCAAATTGCATTCATCTACCGACAGTGCTCCCAAAACATGTTAAAACCACAAAATATCTGAAATAGCCAAATTCAGAGTCACTCAGCAACATATCTGCTGCAGCCAATTATCAAAGCTATCGCATAAAAACAATTCAAGCAGTTATTGCAACTTTTACTTTTAACGTGCAACGCTCGATGATGGTAATGTGTGTTGCACCTAACCTCGCATAGTAATTTTAACGAAAACAATTTTCCTTGCATTAACGAATTCATTTACGTAACATTGTTAAGCCGGCGCGATTACATCTGCACTGAATTTGAACGCGATTATTCAACTTTATCTTGAAAACAATTGGCTTCGCTCTAGATACTACCTCTTCAAAGCCCATCGATGATCCCTTTTTCTCATGGTTTGTGATTATATCTCTTCATGCAGTATAGCCCTTCTCTGCAGTACAGTCATGTGCACATTCTAGATACACCGCCGAACGAAATATCTTCTAAATTATGAACTAGATTCCTAAAATAGATTTAGATCATAGCCTGCTGAACTATGCGCGCATTATTCAAGAGAAAACAGCAATATTAGGTACACCATCGGCATCCATCATCATCATCATCGTGAGTGGTTTCAGTTGAGTTGGCTCAAGGTAATAACTCGTTTGAAACACACACATGTCCTCTTCTGACTAATTTCCTCACCGATTTGCGCCCGATGCACACCGGGAGGAGGAGATTTTTTGATCTAAAAATAGAAATTGCTTGTGTGCCCCCCACTCGACCCAATCTAATTGCTAATCAATCATCCGCAAGCATCGCAACAAAATTGAACAAATTATTTGGAATTAATTGACCACCTATCGCCCGTGTGCATAGACTGAGCCTCTCTCTCTATGCCTATGTGAACCGAAGGCGCAAAGATTAAGTCTATTTTTAGAGACCGGGCTCTACCCCACTAACAAGCAAATCTAAACTAGATAGATTCCAACGAGAACGACCACGACGATGATGATGGTGATGGCGATGGCGATGGCTATGGCGACGCCACAACCTAAGACGCGAGTTGGTACAATTGTCTGTGGGTAGTATCCTCGTCGTCGTTGTTATCGATTACACTCTTGTACTTGATGTCGTTTGTGCGTGAGATCGTCGCCATCATCATCATCATCATCGTCGTGTCTATGTTTTTCTATGCATCGCCCCCGGCTGTGTATGCCACTGTGTGTGCAGGAAGCCAGGACTCAACTATTTTGGCCAGGTGCATAAATCAAATTGCTAAACGTAAACAAAATACCTGTTTTGGTGGTAAATTTAGCTCAAATTAGATTGTTAATTTCAATCCCATAAAGAAGTTGTTATTTCATGGAATTTTCGCAAAATTTATGCGTAAATTGATTAGATGAGAGTATTTTACATTTTAAAATTGTGCAGCAAGTGCGATTTGTCAAGTCTTAATTGGGCTTAACTGGCGTTAACGATTATCGGTTTATTTAAATTTATTAAACGCAAGCGGGGACATTTCGAAAAGATACAGCGAACATTTGGTGAGATTGAATAGTTTCCTTGTTGGATTTCGATTGGAATGTGAAAAGCGACATCTCAGCGGATTTTTCAAACAACTAATAACAATCGGTTTGAGTCTCGGGTTATGTTTAATGTTTCATTCAACAGATGCCGTTCTAGTGTAAGCGAGTATCTGGGTTAAAATTTCTCAATATAACAAATGTATCTGGAATTCTACACACCAAATGTGATGGTCTCTGGATAACTTAAAGAGGCATTTAATAATTGTTAGACTTCTATTTTAAGAAGCTCTTGAAATACTAAAGCCATAGCATCTGACTTTCGACCTAAAGATATGCTCTGAATGAATAAGTATAGACTTATGTATTCCACCTATCGAATTATGTATTTACTTAAAACATTAAGCGAGGTAGACAGAAAAACTTGTAGCCCTGCTTTTATGGAATAATTTTCCATATACTTAAAGGTACACACTGTCGGTTATAAAATATGCATGTTGAGCAGCCATTCAGAAACTTCATTTAGAAAGGGAATCCCGTCCAGATCTACCTCTGATTATTCAAGATTCTAAAGGATCCCTTGAGGTGATCACCTACATTTCTACAACTACAGATGTTCGGGAAGTATTTATAGAAAAAACACTCAAAAGTCTAAACTAGACTACCGCCATCTGGACGGATTTTAAACGATAATATAGAAGGAGTTGGGTTTAAGTCTTGGGAAACCTTTTTTTCTGATAGACTGGTAGTGACGTCCCCGCAATACTGATTTGATGCAGTGCTCATTCTTATCTTGTTCCAATTTTAGATTAGATTGTATATGTGGGAGCTTTCGAGCAGCTCAGGACCTTCGGTTTTTATAGGTAAATGTTTGTTCCGTCCCTATAGCAGTTGTATCTTTATCAGAGGTTATTACGAGTTCAGCAATTTCAGCTGCGTGGATGTCAGCGAGGAGATGAAATTCTTTGCCGAGTATACGTTTTATAAGGCGGAAGTGAACTGAGCATTTCGAGGTTTCCGACATGATGGGCCCTGGTGGCTTCTATTAAATGAACTGTACGTCTATGTATTTTGTCGAGCAAATGAAGAGAATGAAATGAAATTTCAAAATATCTCTATTTTCCACTTTCCAAAGTACTGCCGGAGAGTTAGCAAAAATCATCTCTGGTCCAAATTTTAACTTTCTACGTCAAACGGTTCAAAATAAACATTCAATCATTTCTCAATCCACGATGACTTTCATTGATAAAAAAAAGTTTCTTTGGTTAGAAATTCCGATTAGTGCATTCACACGGCGGAGGGAGATTCCAGGTTCGAGATATCAAAGAAAGCAGAAGACGAGTCTGAAATCAAAAGAAATGGAATGCTTTCCTTGTTCAGGCCAAAAGTTATCGGACTGAATAAATAAACGAGTCTATAGTAACAAAAAAAAAAAAAAAAAAAAATTAAAGGAAAGAGATTCCATCTAAGCGGATAACGCAAGAAACTTCGACTAGAAGGTTTGGATCTTGGAAAATTAATGTAGCTATGCGATGTTATTTACTAGGCTTTTTTAAAAATACATTTCCAGAACAGAAGTGGAGTCTTTTCTTTTTGTTTTACTCGAGAGTAATCAGAAAATAGATATTTAGTACTGAGACGGTACTAAAATCCAAACCGAAGAAACTTAATCACACAATCGTATACAGTTGGTTCGATTCTTAGCTAGAGATTGATTTCCCTTGTGCTTAATGTATGTGAAGGCATTTTGGAAAAAGTATTTTTCCCCACGCGTAACAAACTAAACTAGACATATGTTTAGGACGAATACGCTATTTACCAGCTTTGAGTACATCTATGCATAAATACGTGCATCATAAAAATATATCTTCAATATTTGCACTTCAAAAAAATCTTTCATAAGAATGCTCCCGCAGAATAAAATCGCTCATGAATAAAAAATTATGTTATGGCGCCATATAGATGGTATTGCATCCTTTTTCCCACTATCCGACATGCGTCGCTCCTTTCTTAGTTTGTCTATTCTCCTGTCTTCATAATAAATTGAAGCAAGCAAGTTTCTCCTTTTTTTTTTTGTATCACATTTGATTGGAGTTTTATCTAGTTGGTTTTTTTTTTTAAGTATCTCCAACAAGGATCAAACACTTCCGATGAATTATAAAAGTTTAACATTTACAATTTCTTTGACATGTTCATTGACTATCTCATGAAGAAGAAAATTCTACTACGTCTGGACAAGTGAAACTATCTTCTTTCTTTTTTTTGCTGATTCTCATGTATAAAGAATGTGGACAGAACATAAAGAAGAAGAATTGCAAAAGAATTGTATCCGGCTAATGTTTTACTTGAGAAGAACAAAAAATCAACTCATGTGCACGAGATTGGAACTTTCCCACGTTTTACGAGAAGGTTTCTAAAAATATCTAAGGATTTGTTTGCTGGTAGTATTGCTTGTTTGTGCCATTTAGGGAGGGAAGAATAAGTAGTTTTTCGCATGTTTTGTTTGCGTTCTGTTAATTAATGCTAGAAACACAGGTACCTTTTCTTATGCAAGGTGGGGTTGTTTACATTTTAAGACTCGTGATGATTTCTTTTAATGATTCTAACAAGAAAGTGTTAAATATGGGAATGCTAATCATCTGAAGACTCGGAATGTTAAGTTTATGCAAACATTTTGCACATGTCGAACAATAGGTTTTGTTTTGCGCAAATTCTTTTCTAATGGAAGAGTTCACTGCCTTCCACATGTAATCTCCAGTAATACAGAACAAGACAAATAATTCTTCAGTACAAGGAACAGTATAGGTACTTCAATTTAACCCTGTGGGACCGCATTTTGTGTTTGAAAAATATTTAATTTCCATTTCGCTGATAATATTATGTTCCCAGCCATAGGACGGTACATTTTTATAAACAGGCTTTATGGAGGAAAATACTCGTAGGTCTAAGGAAGACAAACAAAAATGCACATATGCTGGGTCCTTCAGACCAGTCAACCGTACCTCAATTCTGTTGAAAACAATGGACAGAATTGTGTTGGACCGATCAGCATTGAAAATGTATCTTCTTGATAGTAGGACACATACTTATGAAGCTGCTCTACTCGTATCTACGGAATCAGATTGGCATCAAATTGTACGTCTTCGGAAAGAGAATATCATAAATAATCACAACGTGGACATCGAGGATGACTTCTACAAGATATGCTTAATAAATCGGAAATTCGCTTTAGAAAGACGTTCAAGGGACACTTAAAATAAAAGTTTTAGATTTACGGGTAAAGTTGGCAGCAGTTGCCTACAGAGCTATGTAGCTCTTAGACAAATTTGAAGAATCGGCCATCCATGAAGGAGGGGAGAAAAAACTATCTTTGGAGATGGATCCACAGCGAATGGCAGAAATCGGTAAATATTGCATTTCACTATCTTAGTCTGGAGATAAACACACTGAGGCGAAATGTGGCTCCGTTGGACGCGCGAAATCATTTAGAATATAGTCAGGTCATGGGACTATCGATGGAATGTGAATAGAAATCTTACAATTTGCAATTCAAAGAGATTGAAAGATCTGTAAATGCTCCTATGAAGCAAAGTGAAATTATTAAAGGTGGGCCACTGCTAAACGTGAAAAACGGCGATGAAACATACAGATGTCAGAATTATATAGGTAGCTGAGAGAAAAAGTTAGAAGGCCCTACGAAGAGAGAAGTTTAAAGAATGGGGCAAGGAACGATATCGGAAGGTGGGTTTTCTAAAAGATTGCCATGCCTGGACGACGTAGATACTGCGGGAAATATATTGCAATGTCACAGGTTACCACACTAGTTTCAAACCAACCTGAGGGCTGATATGAGAAGCTAAGGACAGTAAGAAATTTTGAAGAAATCCAGTAACTATCTCTGCCTCAGAGGGCTCATGAAAGAGAGGTGAAAAGGGTCTATTGTGATATCTTTCTGAATAGATACTAATTCAGCCTATCTATAGCATAGATCAGAATCTTGAAATTCCTTTCTGTTCACCTGTAAAAAAAGTTACTAAATTATTACCTAAACATTTGCTTACGAGTAAATTTTATTTCCAGGTCATTGGAGCGGAATCCCAAAATAAAATGAAATTCTGTATACAAATTGACAGATTGCATGCCATATTTATAGTCTCCCAAATAACTCTCAGTCACGTGTGTGTCGTGGCATATTAGCAATGATTTATTGTTGTCTCAAAGTTTATTTATAGACAACACAACACGTTGCATAACAAAAATATTCGATATTACTGCTTTATCCGGTATTATAGGGAAATTGCGATGCAGTTCAATTCGAAAACTCAAAAAGTGTTAAAAAATGAAATGCAAACTCAATATTTGCATGCAGTATCACCAAAAATAATGTATCTTTACCTCTTTTTCTTTTTTAACATCAGCAATTGTTTAAACTTTTCATCTCCGCTAATTTCATGCATTATTCATGTAAAAAAAAAAAATAATAAATTCTTTAAGAAATTCCAACTAAATATCCGTCTGGTCAAAGTTTTTGACAAATATTTACACAAAATGATGTGTGTTCTCGTATGCTTTGGAATTATGTATGCAAAAATTTTTCGCATAAAATAAATTCTTGCCTGTAGGGTGGCATCATACGTATGTTTAGAAATGAAACTCAATTAATAACTTCACATTTTGTGCAAGTAAATAAATACGTCAAAGCATATCATCGTCTGCTGAGCTGCAAACTAGTTTTAGTATGTCTTCCGGGAGATTTTATTTCAAACTCTAAGCAAATCTTTAAAAGGAATCACTTAGAGAAATCGAATGCAAAAATAGATATGTTTGTAATTCTATAGGTGCTCGTTTAGAGATCATTTACAAGTCATTTTAACACCTACAGTGATATGAAATTTTAATCCGATTAGTTGAGATAATTCAGATGACTGCATTTGTATAAGAATATTTTATACTCATTTTATATATATTGAAAGTGCGCAATAGGCGAGTTGATTGACGGTTTAGGAAGGGGTATATCCCACGGGGCTTTTTGTAAATCATGATTTGTTTGCTTTTCTTGACAAGTTTTGTTGATGGAAGTTTAAAGACCTTTTGTTCATTTAAGAGGATAAGCACGTGTATTTCAAAAATGGGGAGGTTTACAACATTAACTGGAAGTGAAGCCGAATGTCTATTAAATAAGGTTTACTTTCATGGTGCTCTTGCTAATTCTTCGTTAAAAAGAACAGGAAAAATAATGAGGATAAGCAAAATCAGATTGGAGGACAAAACCAATTTGGATGGTATACTTTTGCAAAAAGACTTATGGCCTATGTACTTCTGACCCTGCACCATGTAGATTTAACGTATAAAAAAGTTGTAATCTGTGAATAAAGGCGGCGTGCATGATCCGCTCGCATCTATCTTCTTTCAACAAAGTCCCAACAAAGTGACCAGTACAATGATATATTGCTACTTTGACACTATTTCGTCGTTACTTAATAGACTTGATCAGGCTAATTTTTATTCGATCAGCAGTAAATGATTTTTTTTACCAGCTAAAACAAACTACTAGAGATATCATTTCTTTGATCTGTAGGAAATAAAAAAACAAAAACAAAAAATCAGCAGAAAAATTAAAGATGACCTAAAAAAATGTTTAATCAGCAGAATATTATATTTTGATAAGCAGAAGTTAAATTTTTGGTTACTAAAACAGTGGAAAATCAGCAAATATGAGTACAATAATAGAATTGCATTTTCAGCAAAAATATGTTTGATAACAGAAGATTTTTATTTTCGATCAGCAAAATATAAAACAGTAGACAAAATAATCAGCAAAATGTTAAGATTCATATGCTTTATAGAAGATGTAGGATATTTGGTGATTGTTGGAGAATATTTCTTAGATGTTTAAGTAATGGCGGATATGATAATGTTGTAGTTTGTTAAACTATAAGGAAAAATCACAAAGAGAAGGAAACAATGCTTTATTAAAAAAGAAAAAGTAATGTTATTCAAGAAAAAAACTTGAGCGGTTTCAAATTTCACAAAATAATAGTAAAAAGCTCGTGTGAATTTTCTACTATGATATTATTTTCTGAAATGAAAGTTTTTCCTTGACTGTAAATTTCCTTGGAGCATTTTGTTCTTTTTTGCTGATAAAATAGTTAATTTTTAATTTAATCATTTACTTTTCCTGCTGATTTTTTTCTTTTGTTGTTTTCTGTAGATCAAATAATTATTTTCTGTTGGTCAATGATTTTTTGCTGATTGGAACATTATTTTCTAACGGATGACTTGTTTTTCTGCTGGTTAATTAATCAGCTAATAATATTTGTGTATTTGGAATAAATATTGTGGCCCCAAAAAGTGGGCTTTTTGGTCGAAAACATTGAAAGCTTTCATGTTTGTAGGATGATTTAAGGTAAAGAAAACTGATGTCGCCTGGGTTGGTTATTTCGGTACATTGCCTATGGAACAGAGTATAAAAATGTGGTCTACCAAGGCGATGGTTGATAAGATCGTCGAAGTTTCTCGATTAACACTAGCAAAACCGTCATAGAAATCGCTGGCAGTTATCCTAAAATGTACATTTATCTTGTTTCCCACAGAAATTAAACATTTAAATGTAAGTTTGGGTAGCCAACCAAAGCGACAACATCTTATGGGTCTGACCCCGTACGTACAGAAGAATCTGAGACTAGATTCAAAAAAAGTATGCACAATGATGGTTAGACCACTCATAACATAAGCATCTGTTGTATGGAAAATATCATGATCCAACCTTCAACGACTATAAAATTTGACGTGAATTGGAATCAGAGGAGCCACGTGGACCATACCCAGCCATAAAAGCCATCATTAGGCTCACCATATGCGTCTCTTCATAAAGAAAGTACCATCCCGTAGCGCAGTTAATCGGAATCGTATGGTAAATCTTCGAGCACGTAATCAGGTGGATGACATGGCCGTGCTCAGAGTGTTATTTGAGTTCAACATGTTCAGCACCGTGTTAGATTTCATACAAAAGTTTATATGCTATGGCAAGAGGTTTGAGATGAAGTCACAAACCGTGATATACTACACTACACGAAAAGATGAAACCCGGAGTTCTAGCTGGAATCTTTGGACTCAATCGTAGAATTTCAAAACCAATTTGAATGTAACGAAGTGTTGCTCAAACAGATTGAGATATGCGCCAGTATCAAGTTGAACACTGCCATTAGGAACGCATCCTTCACATACTTACAGACAAGTTGCCATCAAAGCAATCTGGTGGATTACAATTTATCTGACTCAAATTAGGATCAACGCTGATTCAATACTAGTCAGACTCTCTCTATACAGAGTCTACAACTAAAGCTATAATAAACAGATGGGAAAGCATAAGTTGCATACCTACATACATACAATCTTAAAGAGCCATTTGGCCTTCCGTTTACAGAATCAAAAATATTCGACAAAATAGCAGAGAGGATCTGTTGAGTCAGATATCATTTCGACGCGACTAATCTTATTCAGGAAACTGAATGCTGAAGAGGACGAAACCAAGAAGCACACTTTATGTTGAGTGTGTGGCTCTGTGTAGAATAAGTCTGCAATTCTTCCAGAATTTACCCTTAATTCACAATGATAAACACGCTCCTAAAGTAACTGACTAATGGTAAAATAGATGTCTTCAGGGCACAGTGCCTTGTCGAGAGAAGGAAAACTCTAAGATTTTTTTTTTTTTTTTTTTAATTTGCCCGCGCCAAAGAGGATATGACTACTCTTATACTATTGCAGGACACGGGCGTTGTGAAGAAGAGAGAGAGAGAGAGAGAGAAAGAAAGATTTTAGTGTAGTGGTTTGAAACTCAGATAGTATTAAGTTTCTGTAAACTCCAAGGGTAGCGTCCAGATAACTGGGGAGCTTGTTTGTTTTGCTTTTGTCGTTGCTCATGATTCACAGTATTTTTTTTCCGTCCACCTGATGTCATCATCACGATCAAATTGCATTTTCAACCACTCTACTGCCAGTGTTATGCCTTCGCAGTAAAGTTGACTTAGCTTTCGCAATTGATCGACTTTTTTATTTATTTCACCCGAAATAAATAGATGATTCTTAACATCTGGATTTGAACCGTGAACCAACAGCGTGACAAGCCACGGCCACCCTCAATTGATATCTTCATCAAATGTTGGATAAACACTCCACATTAACAGCAAAATGCTACAAATTTGGCTTAATTCTGCCTTCACTGCAGCTTCTACCTGTTCGCTTTTAATAATTCAGTCGAGTTACCAAATTTCGATCACTTTCCGATGCAAAAATTATAAATTCCACACTTTATTAGCTTGACATTGAAATCTCATTTGGCATTGAGATCCTCAGGATGCTACAGGCACCTGTTTTGACAACAAGCTTATGCAGTGCGATGTTTATTGGCCCCCCTTGCAAAATATTAATAAAAAAAAAAAAAAAAAAAACGAATCTGAAATTGAAATTAAAAAAAAAAAAAAAAAAAAACAAATCAAAACAGTAATCTCATCATTGAATCAAATCGCATATTAAACTTTCACTCTAATTTAATGTCGACGGCGCCTCTATGTCGGCGCTGCATATCGGGCCATCAGGCAGCATCTCACTTTGATGGATAAATCTAATTAACTAAATTAATATGTATTTGGTAGCAGAAAACCCAGTCAAGAATCTACTGGTGCTGGCCAATTTAAGCCAAGACATATCACTCCAAAAGTGCATTGCGCTCTCCTTAACTAGCCTATGAAAATTCCATCGTTTCTATTTATAAACAACCGAGTAACAAGTTGGGACGCTCATTTATCCACCGAAAAGGAAACCATCCATATACAAAATGATTGTTGCAATAGTAATAATGCAACAAAACAGTTAATGACTATTTGTGGAATCAGGTACATTGCTATAAAAATCGACTCGAGTCGTAGAAAAGCCCATTATCTGTGCTCTCTTGCAGACAATCTATTTTTAATCCAACTGCACGCTATTTAATGATCGTAAAAAAAGTCACAACAACAATTTTTGAAATTCAAAATAAAAAAAAACATAGAGAAAAGTTACAAACCGATTGGAACGGTTTGTATAATACCCTATCCCCCATCTTTTAAGCCATCCCTAATAAAGTGGGCGTGGTATTGTGAAATGTCTGATGCAAATGCAATGACATCTTTCGGAGGATATTTTTGGAATTTTTTTGACAGATTCTAGAGAAAAACTGTTGTCATAACTTTTTTTTGTTTAGCATTAAGTGGGCGTGGCTGTCACCATTTGTAACCGAAGTGCACGGATTGTGATGAGATATTCAATTAAACTTTGAGATAGTAAAATATGGTTTATTGAAGAAATCGCCCCCAAAAAAAGTGACGATTTGTAGAGTCTGTCAATGAAAACATTTTACGGTTTCTAGTAAAATTATTATAAAAACTAAATTTTTCGAAAAGTGGGCGTATTTCAAAAAATGTTTACTGCTTCGGATTCTAGAAAACTTTCATGGTTAGATCGACATAACTTTCGATGCTGATCACAAATATATATACTTTTGGGGCCCTATTACTATTACTTCTCTATGTTACAAACTATGTGTAATATACCCTATGGCATAGGGTATACAAAATGGAGATTTTCTGTTTGAAACAAGTTTGTTGTGTGAATAAGTATAGCTAAAAAAAAAAAAAGAAAAAAAAAGATCAACACACAGATGTTGGGGAGGTGGTATCGTTTGTGTTTAGTTGAACGATGATCGAGAGTTTAAGGTAATGAAATAGTTAATCGATTAGGAGAGTTAATTAAAATGACTATTTAAAGATTTTATAGGCCAATAGAGGAATGTTGCGGCTTTGGTTGAAGGTTTTGATAAGATCACTGGCGCCTCTACCTGAAGAAAACATATATAAATTTGTTAATCAAAGTCTATGTTTAAGGCGGATGCTCCGAAATATCGAGGCACTTAATTGTAAACCACAAATATTTAAAGAGAAAATACATATTTCTTCATGTGATCATATTTAGAGATATCGCTAAGTGTGAATTTGTAACTCATACCCGTTATAAGCATTACATGGGCCCTGGTTCTCATATAATTAAACTCTAGATCCAGCTAGTACACAAGAATTTTAAATTTCCTGTTTATCACGCGCAGATACTTTGCATAATATGGAACATACTACTATCCGGTGACAGATCTTATGATTTTCCGGATTATATCGATCTCAATTACCGCCCACAAAATACGAACAGAAAATGGTTTACTGTTAAATTCTATGGATCTAACCAGAAGTAATATTTTTCCTGATTGTAGTGGTTATCACGAAATTAATGAGTTCGTGCAGTGTCTGTTGTCATATGTGATAAGCTCGAAAGCAATTGAACTGATTTTACTGTTTACAAGTTAAGTTACAGACTATAAATTGTTAAGTCCAACTTTAATGGAACTGTGTCAGTGAAAATCTCCTAAAACTACCTTAACTAACTTATCTATGTTACTCTAATTGATTGGCCCCATGTGGGCTCTCTAAGCTAAACTAATCATAGTTAAACTATCTCTTTCGACGCAACCTAAATTAAATCATTTATTTATTTCATTTAAATACTGTATCTGTTTCTATGTATCTATGTGACAAACTCGAAAGTAATTGAATCGATTTTACTGCTTACAAGTTAGTTATAGGCTATAAATCATAAAGTTTCACTTTTATGGAACCGAGTACCAAAGAATAATGGTAATGCAGGTCGCTGATTTCACGCACAGTTCAGGATACAACTGGTTGTGTCTTTATTAATTTATAACCTAATAACCGTCACATCTGTAGGAGCTATCACAAAAGTGACGAACTTGTGCTGTGTCTGTTTGTATGTATGCATGTAATAAAACGATTGAACCTATTTTACTGCTTACAAGTTAGTTATAGGCTATAAATCGTTAAGTTCCACTTTTATGGAACTGAATACCAATGGTAATGCAGGTCGCTGGTATCATGCAAAGTTTAGGATACAACTGATTGTGTGTTTTTTTATTTTATAACCTAATAACCGACGCAAACATCTTTGCTGTACAAATACAAATAATTACCGTTTGCAGGTTGTACATTTTTAAAAACAGTTTCTCAAAATCTTTATCATCGCGGACTGTTTTTTATTATTGTGGATCATGTAAGGGTATGAATCTTATTTGTACGTTATCCTGAGAATTAGCAAATAGTATAACTATCTCGATATTTTTATCATTAATTTTCAATCAGCGACACCATCGCCAACAGCGGTGCAACAGTGGATAAGTTGGTGCGGTCGTATTTGCTTTACTTTATTTCAATTTGTTGTGCTTTCTTTTTCCTTATTTTCTTGCATTTTTTTGGGGTTGACTTACATACGGAGGAATGGGAGACTACAATATTTTTGGGTACACAAAGAATTTTTTTTTTTTTTTGGTTTGAGGATTTTTCAGTGCACTTGGAAAATAGAATTCAGGTAGGTCTTTAGTGTTATGGAAATTTACATAAGTAAAGTAAGTATGCTTGAAGTCGGAAAGCCTAGAGAGATCATGAGTTAACCTCAAATTCCTGAATATGTAACGCAGCTCCCAGTAACAAAATTACAGATACGATCAAGGCAAATGGTTGAGATTTGATGACTTTCATATTTCTCATTTCTCTCAGGAGCAAGCATTGCTGGTGGAGAGTAAGGGATATTCGAGAAAAAAAAAGAGTCTCGATTGATTGGAACTGAACAAGATATTATTAGAAGGACTGTTCGGAATGTTGTGCAAAAATTTGGAGAACTGGTTCAACGTCGACTTACGACAGTTCGACTCCAATGTTAAACCCGTGCTGTCATATGTTCCCTAGAAAGTTAAAGGCGTTTGTGAATTGATTTCGAGGGTATTATGTTCCAGCTGCATCTCCAATGAATACACTTATCGACAGATATTAGGCACTATCATTGAACGACGGAATGTGGCAGTGAATTGTTGATGAAAGTTTTCAAAAGGGTGACAGTTTCATTGCTAACTGCACAACGCCAACCTAAGGTGGCAGATGAGCAAGTCGACGGACAAATACATGACTCACAACAGTTGAGGAGGAATCATCGCATTGATGAAGAATTAGAGACAACTGAATTACATGGCTAGAAAGGGTACTTGTACGGGTGGGTTGATAACCTAAGACCGACAAGTACTCATCTCCCTGTAAACATTCTACCTTTATTATTGCATCTATTAAAAGCTATTGATTGAAGTTTATTCTATTTTATATGATCACATTAACGATCGGCAAACAAGAAATTTCAACTCAAAAAAAAAAAAAAAAAAACCCGCAAATGCAGTTAACTTTCGCCAGAATCAATAACTCAACTCAAAAGCAAATCCAAAATCCAAACAAAAGAAAGACAAACAAAGAGACAGAAAAAGAAGAAGAAAAAAAGAAAAAAACATCATAAATTTTCTGCATTTTTATCAAATGCTCGTCAGGCATATAATTTCCAAACAAAAGACTATAAGCCAAATATAAATATTATGTAATATCAATAAACGATTTTGCCGGCACGATGGCGACTGTTGCTCTTAGTAACCTACATTTGGATTTATTTACTTTTTGTTACATCGTCGTTCATCATTTGCACAAAAATAAAAACAAACTGTAACACACGGAACCGAACTGTGTCAGTCAAACAATATCGTTGCGATGGTCAAAAACTCATAAATTTATTTGAATTGAATTGACAGCGGAAAACGAAGAAAAAAAAAAAAAAAAAACCTTAAAATTGCCTCAGAAACTGGCAATCAATCACAGCAGAGAGCGGTGATTTAAATTTATAACAATTTAGATGATAATTAACAATAAATGCAATAAATAGAGGTGCAGTATGGTGTTTAAAATAAGAGCCAAATCAGATTGCTTCCGCATAGAATTTGATAATGTATTGGCAATGGAACCAGTGTGTACCGGTCTTAATGACCCAAATTGTGTATAAATCTAAGTAGATCACTACTAAGGCATCATTTTGACCAAACTTGCTCGATTCATACTACCAATATTCTCGAAATGATAATTTGGATAATTTTTACGACATTAGCGGGCAAATAAAATAAAAATAAATAAATAAAAAAAAAACCATTTATGATTCATGGAATTTCTCGTCTAAAACGCCTTGAGAAACTTCCTCAAAAAATAAAAAAAAAAATTCGATGACATTCAATACATTATAAAGGCTGTGTTGTATCTTAATGATTTGCTAAAAACTAATTTAATCAATTATGAATGAATAAAATAAACAAATTGGCTCATTGACACTGACTAATGATCTGAATACAAGTTAATTATTGTTAGATGATGGGCGGAGACAAATTTTTAGCATAATCTTTATGTAATTTGAACGACAGATGGGACTGCAAGAAAAACAAAGGTCAACAAGATAGGGGCTGCAAGTAGTGAGTCAGAGAAAAAAACACAAAAACATATAGGAATTTACAAACCATTCAGAATGGATCGTACGATACCCTATCCTTGATATTTTAATCCAGGCCAAGTACTGTGAGCATGGTGAAATGAAACAATGAAAATGGAAATGAAGTTTTCAGAAACAAAAAAAAACTAATGTTGTGACTTTTTTTGAATCGAAAGTAGGCGTGGCTGTCACGATCTAGCACGAGTTTTGTTTATTTCCTTCAAAATAAGGCTTTTCAATGTAAATAGCTAGAAAGTGGGTGTGGCCATATAACCTAGAACAAGCCAATGTAAGACTTTTTTACAAAAAAAAAAAAAAAAAAAACTATTACTCCGACTTTTTTTTTAATGAAAAGTAGGCGTTGCTCAATTATCAAGGAAAATACATAGAAAACGTCCTTAAAAAGTGGATGTGGCCCTATACCGTAGAGCAAGCCAATGTAAGTGATTTAAAAAAAAAAGAAAAAAAATTCCTCCGACTTTTTTTTTTATTAAAAAGTAGGCGTGGCTGTCAAGATTTACAACCAAAATTCACGAGTTTTGTTTATTTCCTTCAAAATAAGGCTCAATTATCAATGTAAATACCTAGAAAACGTCCTCAAAAAGTGGGTGCGGCCCTATACCTAGTTTGCAAACTATTAACATGGAGTGGGGCGTTAAAGAGAATCGAGTCGCGGTAATAGCGTTGCATAAGTGCGGAAAGAGTGCTGGCCAAATTTTCGAGTTACTAAAACCAGTCGGAATATCGAGAATATTCGTTTATCGGGCTATTGCTCGCTTCGGCGAATTGTCTGGAGTAGAGGACAGGCCAAGAAGTGGTCACCCGCGCGTCATCCGTACGAGTGCGGTAGTAAAGGCAGTGCGTGAACGAATTCGGAGAAACCCCCTTAGGAAGCAGAAGATCATGCCCAACGAATTGGATATATCAACCAGATCCATGTTTAGGCTGATTCGGGATGATCTGCATATGAAACCCTATCGTCGGTCCACGAGGTATCTTCTAACTCCTCAACTAAAAAAAATTAGGCTGGAAAGATGCAAGGGACCTTTGGAGTGGCATGCGGACAATGGCCATGAAAACATTCTGTTTACGGATGTGAAAATTTTTACCGTGGAAGAAGTTTTCAACAAACAAAATGACAAAATTTATGCCACTTCATCTAAGGAAGCGAAAAAAGTTGTTCCAAGGGTCCATCGTGGCCATCATCTCGCTTCCATAATGGTTTGGTGGGGGACCCCCTCACCCTGGTGTCACATCCCTCCGTTTCTGTGAAAAAGGCGTAAAAAACTGGTGCAAAGGTTTACCAAGAACATGTGCTAGAGGGTGTTGTGAAGGGTACTTTCCAAGAACGCGGAATAATTGTGTCAATATTTTTGACATCTAATCGATCGGCGGCTTTGGCGCAACGTGAATTTCGTGGTCGTGTGGCACCAACTAGGTAAACAAAGAGGCGTTTAGCCGCTCGCCACAAGGAGACTGGCTCTACACGGGACAGTATCAAACATGGCCGGACCCAAACCAAGCGTTCAATCGAGAATATCGCTAATGTGGCCACAGATGTTCAAGAGGACCCTCAAACATTAACCAGACGACGGGCCATGCAATTGAGCATCAATAGACGGTCTTCACAACGAATTTTGGTGAAAGACTTGAAGATGTACCCATACAAAGTGCAAACAGTGCAGTGGACGGCCGCTTAATTTCTCGATTTTATGATTTGCACGGCCCCCCAAGATCGCCCGATTTGATCGTTCCAGACTTCTTTCTTTGGGGTTTTTTTTTTTTTAAGTCACGGGTCTATACAAACAAGAAATAGACCTTGGAGATGCGTCCGTCTGCCTGTCTGTCACTACTTACAACTCCGGTGTTACTTTTAAAAAAAAAACCCCTACTTTGAGTGATGACTCGAGTATAAGCAAAAGTTCAAAGTGGTGTATCTACTGTAAAAAAAAGGTACAGTCTTCAATGGGTCAGATAGTTGACGCCCGTGCCCTGAAACAGTTTAAGGGTATTCATATCCCCTTCGGCGCATGCAGATTATAAAAAAAAAATTGATTTAAATCAATCTAGCTTCGTATTCAAAAAGGTCAACTTGAAGTAGTTTTTGCCGTCTTTTTCGCAACGCAAAACCAAATGAAACTCTATCGTGAATTCCCCTTCCTATGACTGATCGCAGACAATCAAGCGCAATATAAAAGCAGTTCAAGACAAATAAGTCGATCAACTTTGCCGATACCAAGAATTGAAAGTTATAAAAATCTAAAAATAGCCTTCCCACTGATATCTATTGCATTGCGCGCATCCATTGACATTTTAACGACCGTATCTGCGCTGTACGATCATCATGTGATCCTCCATTATGCATCCTATCCATGAAAAAAGATATACTCGTACTAGTAGTATATATCCACCGCAGAGTCTATAACATACATTTTTCACACTGCAAACACGCATTTACTCGTACTCGTACGTTCCTATCCCAGAGGCACTGACAACACCACATCCCAGCTAGGAACTCGTGTATAGTACAATATTCATCTCCATGCTGGGGTAGCGATCAAATGGTCAGGAGGAATCTCTGTACATATCCCCCTTTACAACCAATTAAATTTCTTTTCCATTGAAATTCCAATCAAATACCAGGTATTTCTATGTTCGGCCACAACAGGTCTACACTGTCGGTTAATTGTTGAGTCCACTACAACATACGCTTTTCTCTCCTTATTCGCTTGTTGTGATGATGCTTGAGATACACATGATGCTTTGATCGTTGGTTTACTTGTGGTCATGCCATATGTCTGTTTTCTTATACAACTCCTCCCCAATCAAAAAAAAAAAAAAAAAAGGACAATTTAATAACTCCAAGTCAGTCAAACTGAAAACACACGCATCTCATAGATACTCGTAATAACCACCAAGATACTAATCATAGTTTCAGTGTAAACAAAGGAGATGCGAATTCAATCTACAACTCTGTCATAAACATATTCCAATTCTCCTTCGGGCGATAGTCTAATTAAATTTCTTTTGTTGGCGCCAGGGTAAAATAGCTTTGTGCTCCACATATCCTGTCTGTCCGGCGCAATATAATGACGCCTAGTTGTTAATCTTTTCTCCTCCTCTTATGGTGTTTAGTCATTAAAACGGTTTTTTTTTTGTTTTTTTTTTTCAAAAGTAATAATTACTTCCGGTACGTAGCACAGTTTCACGCACTAGAAATTTTTTAGCTCATTAGATGGAGTAAATTTTATTTCCATGTAGATCGGGGTTATAGCTTTGATTAGGTGCTCCAATCTATTGGCAACAAAATTTCATTGGTCATTAAAGTGGCTTTTTTTTTAGGTATTTTTTTTTCCAATTTTATGATGAAGCCAGCACAAAACCAGGCTTGGAAACTTTTTCCATGGACATTTAGATAGTTAAAGTTACGAAACAGCACATTTTTGTGGTACGAGGAGAACTAGTAGAAGCTAAGGTTAAGGTTAGGGATGCAATAAACAGATGTTGTGACGATGATGTGACATAAGATAAAAGTTTGTAAGCGAAGGCATGATGATGTTAGGCATGGGCGTTTATAGCATTCTAAAGTGGAACTTAACTATTTTGGGCCCACACATTGGAAAACTATAAAATTGCTTTTAGATGTAATGCCATTTAAAAGGTTATTCCGTTCAATGATCATAATTTTAGTTCTTTCAAATGTACCTTTGACTTGTCTTTTCAGTTTAAGACAGAAATTTAATCACAACTTCCTTATTAAGCCGCATAAACTGAGACAAACAAATAAAAGTCTTAGATACTTGGACACAGAAGCAAACGCACATACACACAGTGACAATGGCTGAATGATAAAGTACAAAATGTTGCTTGTGAAGTCTTTTGATAAATACCCTTACCGGCAATACAAAATTCATTCAAATAGGTTTCTGATTCATATTGACTTAAAATCCACATAGCAGACATACAGGCAAAAAAATAAATAAATTGCCAGTGTTCTTTTTTATTGCTGTCTATAAATATTTCTTTAGAAATTTCCTAATCAACAAAGCAAACGGCATCGGAATAAGTTCAGCCGTTCTTGAGTTACATGGCTACAACGTGTAAAACTGAGCAAAAAATATGCACCAATACTTCAGAAAACAGAGTATTCAACTGAGAATGTAACTCTGAACTTGTTTACGGCTTAGCGACCTAAATTCACATAGCAGATCTTAATATTAAGGGGATATATAGGCAAATAAATAAATAAATTGCCAGAGTTCTGCTTGTTTAATTGTCTATAAATATTCCTTTAGACATTTCCTAACCAACAAAGCAAACGACATCCAAATAGATTCAGCCGTTCTTGAGTTACATGGCTACAACGTGTAAAACTGAGCAGAAAGGATGCACCAATACTTCAGAAAATAGAGTATTCAACTGAGAATGTAACTCTGAACTTGTTTACGTCTTAGCGACCTAAATTCACATAGCAGATCTTAATATTAAGCCGACATATAGGTAAATAAATAAATAAATTGCCAGAGTTCTGCTTGTTTAACTGTCTATGAATATTCCTTTAGACATTTCCTAACCAACAAAGCAAACGACATCCGAATAGATTCAGCCGTTCTTGAGTTACATGGCTACAACGTGTAAAACTGAGCAAAAAGCATCAATAATTCAAAAAATGGGGTATTCAGCTGAAAATGTAACTCTGAACTTGTTTACGAATTCAATAGTCAAAACATACACTTCGTTTTGAAGTACAAACGATTTTGATACAGAAGGCTGTTGATCTCACGGTAAGACTTCAAAGTCAGGTAGCTCTAGACTAATGCGCTTACTCAGAACAAAACCGTAGTTAAGATGCACCGATTGTGTCTTTTTTTAGAGTTTAGGAGTACAAAAATAAAAATCCCGAAATAGATACAACACAATTTAAATCTCAAGTTAAATTTTTGAAAGGCCCGTATTTTATAACGTCACTCGTTTTCTATATATCGCTGAAATATCAAGTACGTCATTTATAAATGCAAATTTTCAACTTTTATGATAAAACGAGTTGAACACATTGTTTTGGTGGAATTTACAACTTGACAGCTGTGATTAAAAATCAAGTAATAACAATCGATTGAGCAAAAGATAAAAATAGAAACAAATTTACATAAACTTAAATTCAAAATCAATTGACGTATTAGAGGATGAACCAGAAAAAGTTGAGACCAAAGCAAAGTCATATTTAAGTTCGATATCTAATGTGATATTGTCAAAAAGTTTCGTGATATAATTTCTTTTGTTCAAATGTCATGTGTACTCGTATCTTACCTGCCCGCTGGCGAATTGTAGATTTTTAGATATGAAATAATTCCATGGATTCTTCCATTCTATTCTTCTTTTAAGAAATCTTTCAAGATATGCATCAGCATCCTCGTGAACTTATAATTTTATATGCTATTTACAATCGATTGACAAACCTTTCAAAGGTGCCTTTGGCTTGTCTTTTCAGTTTAAGGCAGAAATTTAATCAAAAGAGAACTTAATATTAAGCGGACATATAGGCAAATAAGTGAATAAATTGCAAGAGTTCTGCTTTTTTAGCTGTCTATAAATATTCCTTTAGAAATTTCCTAGCCAACAAAGCAAATGACATTCGAATAGATTCAGCCGTTCTTGAGTTACATGGCTACAACGTGTAAAACTGAACAAAAAGTATGCATCAACAATTCAAAAAAACAGGCTATTCATCTGAAAATGTAACTCTGAACTTGTTTACGAATTCAATAGTCAAAACATACACCTCGTTTTAAAGTACGAGTACAAACGATTTTGATACAGAAGGCTGTTGATCTCATGGTAAGACTTCAAAGTCAGGTAGGTCTGACCTAATGCGCTTACTCAGCACAACTATGTAGTTCAAAACCGTAGTTAAGATGCACCGGATCGTATCTTTTTTTAGAGTTTACGAGTACAAAAATAAAAATCTCGAAATAGACACAACGGAATTTAAATCTTAAGTTTAATTTTTTAAAAGCGCGTGTTTTATAACGTCAATCGTTTTCTATATATCGCTGAAATATGAAATGCGTCATTTATAAATGCAAATTTTAACTTTTATGATAAAACGAGCCGAACGCATTGTTTTAGCCAAATTTAGAACTTGACAACTGTGATTAAAAATCAAGTAATAGCAATCGATTGAGTTCTACAAAAGATAAAAATAGAAATGAATTTACATAAACTTAAATGCAAAATCAATTGACGTATTAGAACCAGAGAAAGTTGTAGACCATAGCAGTCATATTTAAGTTCGATATCTGATGTGATATTGTCAAAAAGTTGCGTGATGTAATTTTTTGTTTTCAAATGTCATGACTATCTGCCTTCAGGCGAATTGTAGATTTTTTAAATATTAAATAATTCTGTGGAGTATTACCATCTTCTTTTAAGACATGCATCTGCATCCTCGTGAACTTGTAGTTTTATATTCTATTCACAAACGATTGCCTTAAAATGTACCATCAAATACCCTAACATACCTCAACATACCCCACCTCAATATACCCTAACCCAACCCTTCGGTTACAGGAGTTCGCGTACGATACCATTCTCCGACTAGAAATACCAGAGGAGGCAAAAACAATTTTCGGACTACGAGTACATCGCCATTATTGTAGCTGCTACTGGAGGGAGTTGTGCGAAGTAGCAATGAGACCATCTTGATTATTCGACGGTGGCTAGGATCAGTTGGCCGAAAAATTAGATGAGGCTAAACCAGAAGTGGACAAAGCGGACAGAGTGATATGATTGATTCAAGACATGCACCTAAAGAACATCTAGATAGAGTGAATGCTTCCCTTGAACGAATTCTGTAAAATTTTGGAGCACCGCGATATAGTCAGAGACTATTTCTAGCTTAAGCCGTTAAAATCATCGCGTAGTACTTTGTAAGATTAGGAATTTTAGAACCCTAGAAATTTTTAAAAAAATGTAATCGAAGTGGGTAAACCATCGAGATAATTGAAGACCCTATGACCAGATAAGTTCTTAGTTATTATATCCATTTCAGGATAATTTTTTTAAATTAAATATAGTATATGTTCTGGCTAGTCTCTTTAAGAATATCTGTGCAAAATTTCACGAAATACCTTTGAGCGGTTTAAATGTGATAGTGGAACAGACAAACTCATTAGAAGACCGGGTCTGAAAAAAACCAACTCATTAACATGAGTTCTTCGAAGAAAATTTATTTAAAAGAAGTAATACCCTAAGACATTGGGTTAGATTAAGCGTTAAGTAGGTCGGTTAATGGATAAGGGGCAGTAGTTAAGCCTTAAAACAAAGAACCTCAAGGAATACTCTACTCAATACAAAGTCTATAATTTCGACTTACGTACAGTTTCGTAGTACAATATCTGATCAAATAATGAAAGCTTAATCTTCAAATTAGTAAAACAAAATTTGCAAATTGACTCGATCAGAACGAGCTAACGATGTAAATTAAGGCCAATTAAATATATTCAAAAGCACGCTCTTTTTAGAGTGCCACGGGTGTAAATAAACATCACACTTAACTTTAACCAATGTATCTTCATAAATTTTATAGGATGTGGGATATTCTGAAAAAAACAAAATAAGATATAAATACACACAGATACGAAGTATTCTAATGCAGTCAATCGAGATACTCAAATTTGACTTAAAGAGAAGATTTTTAACAATCCAATTTAAAAGCCACAAATCACACACGTGATTTCCACAGACGATTTCAATTTGCATTTGTTGCTTACTGATTCTGTGTTTGTTCTTTTTTTGATTTGCGACGGGATGTGCAAATATCTGGATATAAAATCGTAAAATTTATTTTCAAAATAAACATGAGCGGTTCAGTTGTTGTTTTCGTTATTGAAATACATGAGTAAGCTGAAATACTGAGCATGAACAGCTCATGTTAGGTCGCAATGGGAAGCATCGAGTTCGTTGAGCCATTGATGTAATCTCCGATACAGATCTTTGCAGTATGTATAAGGAAGAGCTTCAAAATTGGATAACTGCTTTGAAATTGGCAGATGTTTCATGGCATTGCCAGATCTAACAACATTCAAATCAATACCAACCGCCGGCACTATATTCGGTTAATTCCTGACACAATTATTAAACAGAAAACGAATTTCCCATAAAAGGGCATAAAACTAGAACCTTCAGACTTATAGAAGGCTCTCAGACTTATCACAGCAAGTTCAAGACTTGACTCAATCCGCAAGTCAATCATTTTAATTGTTTTTGCCATTGAAAAGCCTCCCCCCATACGAGTAGTCATTTATTAAAAATTTGTTTTCAATAAAACTCTAGCGTGTGTCTCTCTTCTATAGAATGCGAATATACAGTAGTCTCCCGCTTTCAGCCTATCATAGGCATAGGTATCAAGACAAAACGTACCTAGTGAATAATTAAAATGAATTAATGAGTTAAAACTAAAAGCATACGAACGACAACACAAACAGCGGTCTATGTGACTAAATAATTAATGATGCGACAGAGCGACCCGTCATCCGATAGATACGAGTAGACACCGCGTGTCCGCTAAACAATAACAAATTGTCATTGTAACTCCCGATAGCATTCTTAGCACGAAAAAGTAAAATACGCACACATTTGTTAGCCTACAACTGTCTGAATTTGGTCAGTCATGCTTCCTCTATATCACTCTCTCCTTAGAGCCAAAAGTAAATTTATTGAATTTCTTTTCAGCCAGCCAAATATGACAAAACAATGCACAATAGGCCGGTTAGATACAGTCTATCTATTGTAAATAATTTTTTTTTTCTTGTTTCCCACTTTTTTCTCAAATTTTGCAGCTAGTTCAAGGTCACTTCTCTTAAGTATCTTATGTATCTTATTACGTCTGGTTATACAGAGAATTGTTACGGTACGTAAAGTATCTATAGCCATCACTGCACAGTTGGTGGGAAGATATGCGTAGGCCTATTCATGCTTCCATCCACTTCTGGCTAACGGTCGATACAGACAGATCTCCGACGAGTAATGATCGTCAATAGATAGATACACACAAACCAACAATGTATCGAGATGAGTAAGAGATACTCGTGTATCTACCGGCTTAAAGCCACACAGCAGCCGGCGTGGGTTACCACTATAGACTTTGCTGTGTGGAGCTATTTTTTTTTTTATCTTTGGTTACACGCCGGCTGACTTTTTGTGTTGTTTTTGAATATAAAAAGAAAAGAAAAAAAAAATTCTATTGAATTGCATCATGAGTATGAGCATAAAGTCTGGGTATACTAGGCGAATACTTAACGCAATGAGGATATGGATACTTATGTAATGCTCTGTGGGTTTTTCTATTTTCCATGGAATCATTCAACGAAATGTGTTGTTTATTTTATACACAAAGATTGGGTTACTTGGTTACTGTAACTGGCATTGATTACTAAATTACTAAATCAACTTGTTTGGGGTTTAGTTTTAGAAATATCTTACTGCGGTATGGAATGGATATTATGTATTTTCTTAACTTTCCCAGAACACGACGTGTGGTTTTAAAGGTCTATAATTAGGATTTGTAACAAGAGTCTTTCAATTTACATTGTATACTTGAGAAATCCGAAGTCAAAATTCAAAATGGTGGACTCATAAAAATAACGTCAGAACGCCATTTTGATTTTGACAGTTCTGATTTCGGATTTCTTGAGCGACCTCAAAAACATATAGGGTCATCCAACAAGAGGAGTCATTTTAAATTGCTCGCCATTGTTGAACTGTCAACCTTCAAGTAGTCGGACTTGACGGTATTCCCGCAGAGCTCTTACGAGCAGCGACAACAACATCGGCTGAGCTTGTGCTTCCACTTATAGAGAGAGCTTGGGAAGCCGAGAACTTTCCTGACGAGTGGAAAAAGGGAATGATCGTCAAGCTTCCTAAGAAAGGTAGTTTAATGGACTGCGGAAACTAAAATCATCCTGGAGCGAGTCAAACAACATGTCGAAGACACACTCGATGCCGAACAAGCAGGTTTCCGCTCTGGATCCTCCTGGGTCGACCACATCAACATCCTGCGGATTATCATCGAACAGTGCGTTGAATATCGATCGCCACTTCACCTGCTGTTCATCGATTTTGAGTAGGCGTTCGATAGTGTTAACAGGGAGTTTATTTGGCGTGCCTTACGCAGGAGAGATATTCCTGATAAATTAATTGCTATTGTCAAAGCTACTTACGAAGGGTCCAAATGTCACGTTCTGTACAGAGGAAGGTTGTCTGAGGCATTTGAGATCCAAAGTGGGGTAAGACAAGGCTGCATTCTTTCACCAATACTATTCCTATTGGTGATTAGCGATGTGCTTCGTGCAGCTTTGTCGACGGGAAACGGAGGAATTCGATGGACTCTCACATCCCAACTTAAACATCTCGACCACACTGACGACGTATGCTTACTCTCTCATAGAATTATGGACCTCCACCAAATGACAGCAGATGTGGAGAGGGAGGCTGGCGTCGTCGGGCTGAAAATTAATACCGCAAAAACTAAAATTATCAGTCTTGGAACGAACACTCATCGGCTCAAATATGCATTGCTGGACAACCGGTAGAGAGAGTAGAGGATTTCCAGTATCTTGGGAGTATTGTCTGGACCGATGGTGGAACCGAACTGGATATAGCCAACAGAATCGCCAAAGCAAAGTCCGCGTTCGGGATGTTGTTCAAAATATGGCGAAGCAATGCAATCAGTTTGAACACCAAGCTAAGACTGTTCCGCTCCAACGTTGGATCCATGCTGTTATATGGATGCAGCACGTGGGGAGTGACCACAGCTATCACCAGAAAGCTGCAAACGTTCGTTAATAGGTGCCTGCGCAACATCTTAAGGATTTTCTGGCCCAATCGTATCTCTAACGAACATCTTTACGAGAGAACGGGTCAGGAAACAATAGGCACAACCATCCAACGACGGAAGTGGCAGTGGATTCACACGCTCCGAAAGGGTGACAGCACCATAGCGAAACATGCTATGCAATGGAACCCCTTAATAACTCAGGACGGCAGAAGACCTGGTGGTCCAAGGAGAACATGGCGCAGAGCAGTCGAGAAGGAAGCACGGCAGTTGGAGAAAAGCTGGGGAGAGCTGAGACACATTGCCAGAAACCGTACACGATGGCGCGTAGACGTAGTCGAGGCCCTAGGACCCACAAGGGGATATAGGACATAAGTAAGTAAGTAACCTTCAAGTATCATTGCGATAACTTTTGATAAGTAAAAAATAGGAGGTTATTAAATATGGAGCGATACACGCTCGCACAACGTGTTGAAATAGTGAAAATTCACTACAAAAACGATGAAAATATCGCGGAAACGTTTCGCACTGCTTTTGGTCATAATCAAGCGCCTTCTCGCACAACTATAGTGAATTTAATCGATCAATGTTGAAAGTCTCGGATAGGTTAGTGATGTGCAGACTCCAACTAGTGTTCGTCCGGCAAGGTCAGCTGAAAATATTGCCGCTGTAGCTGAGAGTGTAACTGAAAACCCAGGTGTGTTCATTTGGATACGATCACAGGAATTGGGCTT
The DNA here is from genome assembly GCA_963082735.1 of Pocota personata. Taxonomy (NCBI): domain Eukaryota; kingdom Metazoa; phylum Arthropoda; class Insecta; order Diptera; family Syrphidae; genus Pocota; species Pocota personata. The sequence goes on from OY720430.1 coordinate 210,484,604, forward strand.
ATCCGCAACCACTTTGCACCGCTTTTTGCATAAAGATCTTAGCCTACACGCTTATAAGGTTCAGTTGACACAAGACATGGAGCCAGAAGACCACGCACAACGCCGAACTTTCGCTGATTGGGTGCTGAAAATGAAAGAACAAAATCATGATTTTTTACACAAAACTATTCTGAGTGGTGAGGCTCATTTCCATTTGCCTGGGTACGTAAACAAACAAAACTGTCGCACCTCAGGCTCCGAAAACCCAAGAGAAATACTGCAACAACCTCTCCATCCACAACGAGTGACAGTTTGGTGCGGTTTCTGGGCTGGTGGTGTCATTGGGTCATATTTTTTCGAAAATGATGCTGGTGCGACCGTTTCAGTGAAAGGATTGCGCTACCGAACGATGTTGACTGGCTTCTTTTTGCCTGATATTGATGCTATGGACGTGAACGACGTTTATTTTCAGCAGGACGGCGCCACATGCCACACAGCTAGCGAAACAATGGCTCTATTGCGTGACACATTTCCTGGACGTCCAATTTTTCGAAATGGAGACTTCAATTGGCCGTCTAGATCGCGCGATTTAACACCATTAGACTTTATCCCTTTGGGGCTATGTTAAAGATAAAGTGATCGCCAATGCTCCACCAACGGTTCATGAACTAAAAGAAAATATCAGAGCTGTTATTCGCGAAATACAGCGGCAATTATGCGAAAACGTGATGCAAAATTTCATCAAAAGAATGACTACTTATAGGCAGAGCCAAGGCGGACATTTGGCAGATATTGTATTCACTAAACTCAGAGTTTATACTTTAGGTTAAAATGAAGATAGGGTGGCCGTGGTGTAGTGGTAACATCATCGCTTGTCACGCTGTTGATTCACGGTTCGAATGCTGATGTCAGGAATCATCTATTTATTTCGCGTGAAATAAATAAAAAAGTCGATCACTTGCGAAAGCTAAGTCAACTCTACTGTGAAGGCGGCAGTAGGGTGGTCATATGGCTAAAATTCAACTTGATCGTGATGATGACATCAGGAGGACGGACAAAAAAAATACTGTGAATCATAAGCAACGACAATAATAGCGAAATCAAACAAAATACTCCCCAGTTATCTGGACAGCCACCCATTGAGTTTACAGAAACTTAATACCACCTAAGTTTCAAACCCACCACACCAATCTTTCTTTCTCTCTGCCTCTTCCTCCTTCCACAAAAACGCACGTGTTCTAAAAATTAGTATAAGGGTATTCATATCCCCTTTAACATGTGCAAATTATAAAAAAAAAAAAAAAAAATTCTCGAGACTTCACAACTCTTTTAATGAACAAAAAAAAAAAAATCACCAAAATCGGTTCAATAATTCAGAAGTCATACAAGAAAATGACCGGGAAGCTGACTACACTTTTACACACCGTCTAGTAAACACTATGCTTAGAATGAAAATATAAAGAATATCTGAGTTACTGATCAAGTAGCAACCCCACCCATTCCGTCATTGCAAAACTGTTTTCTTAGCCACCATGGAAAATCTATGAACTTTAAAACTTTTCTTTCATTTTCTAATCAAGAACGCTTTGCTCGAATCGAATAAATAAGACTCGTAAAAGACTGCGGCCGCCATTGTGCATCATCTATACTAAATTCGTCAGTGACGTAAGAGTACTTTAACTAAAATTCATACAATGGCGCGATCAGTAGACGTCATAGGATTTTGCCACACTCAACGTGCCATTGATATTACATCATGTTCGCTTAGGTATTCAAGACGTTGCTTCAAATTTAAATTGTCTCACAATTACAAGCGAAAACTAAAAAAAAAAAAAAAAAAATCATCAAAGTGATCGTGTTTCATTGACATTCCTGTGCAGAAAAAAAAAGAAGTCCAAATACAGATCAGATCGATTTGCACGATCTACACGATCCTCAGTGTCAAAGGTCGCATAACTTTGTAAGTTTGTGTCTTCTTTTATACTAAATCTTCCCATCCTCAGATCTAATACTTACTGTATCTGATCTCCAAATAAAAGCCAAGTTCTGATCAACTGCTACCAATCGATCAGTATCTCTTAAGTGATTATGAAATAATAATGTTGGTACATACGAGCAGTAAAATAATAGCTGGCTTTTTCACACTCCAACCTCAAACATGTAGAGATATACAAAGAGGGCACGTGTCAGCTACCACCGACGACGATGGAACACCATACCACATGATCGCATTTGACTAGGGTTTGTCGTGTCTCGACGGTATCCGATCGTAGCTATTTAACATTCAGTGGAAAACTTTAGTAATAATAAAATAGAAGTTCACCAGGCGATTTCTAAAGCAGAAATACCTTTTTTGTTCAAATATAATTGCATTTGAAGGCATTACGTAAAAAATAGCCAGGCTTACATTTGCCCCACTCACAATGTATCTTTGCAGTATCTGTTGTATCTTTAAGGAGGCGTTTCATTTTCTACCGTTGTCTGTCAGCTGGTTGGCAGAAAAAAAAAAAAAAAAACTTGACTTCAATGTCGTCGACATTGCAATATGTCGATATTCGTCGGTAGGTGTGGTGGCAACTCACAAATTCCTTTTTTCTCTTTTAATCTAAAGTAGAAGTAGTCTTGTAGTAGAGCAAGTTCTCCGAATCGAACTATACATAAATTTTACTTTTTACGCGCGCGAGAGATAATAAATTATTCTAGATGAGTCATATGTGCACACTACAATCACCTGATCGCTGACATTAAACACAACATTTAGATGCGAAATGTCAAGATACCATCAGACGAACACAATGGAGATTCAATGTATCTATCTGTGAAGCTTCATGCCAAAGAAAGGGAAGAAACGAGTTTTTTTTTTTTTTTTTTTTTTTTTTTATTAGTTTTTGTTCTTGAAGAACAGAATACAACGGTATATTTACCGTATTTATGCAAACAAATATATGCATTGTATGATATTGTAGAATATTTGGTATCTTTATACTGTTGGGCAGATTTATAGTTCAATTTTATTGTTATTCTAGGAACAAATACAGAGAGTATCTACCTATCTAAAGTGATAAAAAAAAAACCAATTCTGTTTATCTTACACGGGATAAAAAGCTACAAAGAAAAGATACGAATATTATTTATGAAGGGAGAGGAAAATGTGCAATATTTTACGAGAGCCATGAATATTAAGTGGTGTTCCTCAAGGTTGGATACATTCACCAATGCCTTTTTTTTTTGCTGCTAAGATGGGAAATATGATTTATGCAAAGTTCTTGGAAATAGAAGCAGACGACCATGCTTATTCTACATATTTATGGGTTAATAAATATGTGACAGGCAGTTTCGATTTCATTTTCGCAAAATTATGCCACTGAAGGAACTTGTTCTAGTTTTATTTTATAAGTTAGTCTGTCTTTAAGTCAGTTTAGCAACTACAGATATACGTACAAATGTAGGTAGTGATTGGCTGTAAAACGCAACATCTGTGAGTTGATATTTGCTTCTGAATTGTTCTCGTTGTAATATTTAGTACCTATACAACCATTGAGTAAAACTAATGAAATTACTGTCAAAATAACGAAAAGGCATGACATAGAATTGTAGAACAGATTGGTGCATTTTTATTCGAGACCTTAGGATATTTTGCTTGTAAAATAATAGACTTGAAATAAATCGCTGGACAACTTAATCTAGGAATGACCACATCAAATGTGGAACTTAACCTAACCTAAGCTTCTTTGGAATAACGTTGGTGACAGCTAATGACAGAGGCAGAACGGTGAAATAATTCCTCAGAATAAAATCTCGAAATCGGTTACCTTCAAGCAGAAATATCACGCGCCATGGGACTTTTGAAACCTTTCGATTTTGGTCCGGAAGAGTAACGGACTGAGATTTCTTGGGTGGGCGACTACCACTAACGTCCCAGGTTCTGGTTTCATCAAGATATGACTCATCTTCCGAGCGACAAATTTAGGAGGATGACACTACTGCCGCGCTTAAGACAGTTTAGCGACTTTTTCTTGTGATGGGTCGATAACAAAACGATCACGATGACAACATCTTATGGAAGATATATATAACTAATCTCCTGCAAATTGTACGAGACCATCTCCTGCTACTTCCTGTCGCGACAGCACCTGTCATTAAGGTCATGCAAAGCTTCTCGCCTGATGTTGACCGGATTTACTGCTCTGTGCAAATTTTGATCGTAAGCCTTGATCTTGTTACCCATAATTGGAATATCGTTAACTGAAACAGCTTACAATAATTTGAGGCGCGCAAGAGTCGTGATCAAGGAAGATACCTCGGTCGCTTTGGCAATTACGCCCAGAAGAGGCGTACCCAGAAAAGAAGGTTTTTTTTTTTTTAAATTAAGTTTAAGTCCCTGACTTAGCTCTCAGAAATATATTGAAATTATTTATCAAGCTCCGGTTACGGCTGGTTTGAAGTATGGCTTGTTAGAGTACAATAGCTTGGCGCCCAACACGAGGCGCACTAAATTTATATACCAATTCCTACTAAGTTTCAGGTGCTTATCTGTCAAGTCGTAGAGATATAAGAATGTCACAAAAAAAGTATAAAAAACACAAATAGCGGTCCAAACATATCGAGAAAATAAAATTATTAAGAAAAAATAAGTAAAGTAGTAAGTGGGAGCCGTGGCTCAGTGGTTAAGTGCGCGATTACAAGAGGTTCACAAAAAAAAAGTTTTCTCACGGTCCCACCTCTCGCGAACGTCTGACAAACATCTGAGAGTAAAAATGTCATGAGAAGCTTCTCTCAATCAAAAAAATTGGCCTACGGAAACGGCATAAAACTGTAGATCCCAACCATTCGTGAGGCGCACAGCACGAGTGGCTGTTAGCGGCAAAAAAATTTATATATTAAGAAAAGGTACAAGTCGTAGATGCATGTGGTTTCGACCAATTTACACAGCAAATTGAGGACGTCTTAGGAAAAATAGGAGACAAAGAAAAAATCCACGATGGTGGGTACAGCCATCGGCGCGGTAGGTTTTACATTCCTTATGTACTTATGCACACAATATAAGTCGCAGGAACAAGCATTCTTTTCCTACAAGTTGAGGACGTTAGAGGGAAAAAATCAGAAGCATTAATAAATCAAGATGGCGGTCCAAACATTTAGAAAAACCAAAAAAGTGAACCGATTTCAATGTTTAGCACAAACTACAAATCGTAGAGACAAACTGTTTGCACCAATAACAGAGCAAGTTCAGGACGTTTCCAAAAAAATGGAGGAATGGAGCCACATTATTTAAATTTTTAGAAAATTGTAGGTAATCTTCCAAAATGGTTGACTTTACTCCGAAGCTAATGGTGGCAATCGTGTTTGAGTGGGAATATTTCGTAAACTGTGCGTCATACGGGTAAAATTGTTTCCATCGAATTTTTAGATTTTGAAATTCTCTACAAGATGAGTGTCGGATTTTTCAGAACACATATCTGTACATATAAGTATGTAGATCCTCCAAAATGGCTGACTTTACCCAGAATTTAAGGGACATTTTTTTTTTTTGTTGACTCCCGACCCCATACGTTCCTCGATTTCTGAATGAATGAACGAAATCATTCGACAATGCCCAACACTACTGAAAACACTTCAATTAGAAAGAAATAAGTAAATAAATTCGTAAGAAGTCAATTTGCTTTACAAGGTTAGCTGCAGAAGGACAAATGGTAACCCGCGTCATGATTTTCGTGTAATTCGGGATAAGATTAGATATTTCTTCCATTGAGTACAGTGGGACATCTACCTCATCAAAAGGTCTCATAAATCGTACATCCTAAAAAAAAAAGACATGCAAAGGTGTGATGGTTAGAAACACGATAGCGATGAGATTTCTCCCAATTTGGCAGCACTAAGTAGTTAAGACATATGCAAAGCCTCGACACATTCATAAGTCCTTTAGCTGAAGCTTAACCTCAAATTTATTTGTCAAGCAAACAAGTTTTTCCTCTTTTATTTTACATAAATAGGGATGAGCCAAAAAAAAAAAAAAGCTAAGAAGGCCAATACACAGAAAAACATATCGCCAAAGACAAAAACCCAAACAAAACGTCGACCACATTCCATTTGCTTTGGTAACAAGATCATTGTACGCATACCTACCACATATCGCGCGCTCATAATTTTTGCGCAAAAAAAAAAAAAAGGTTTAAACCACCATCACCCTACCGATTCATCTATTATTCATTTTCTAAGCAAATATCACTAGATACACGCTTAAATATATATTTTACGATTGTATATGTCTGTTGTACGAGAAAAAAAAAAGATTCACTTACGATTTTTCATTTAAAAATTCACCTCTCGTAAATTCCGAAAGTCTTCGCGATTTGCCTTTTTTCGTTGCTTTGCTACCGCTAGCTGCGGCAGTAGCACCAGTGGCATTCGTACATTGACATGTGCATGTGGATGGTGATGTTCCTGCTGCAGGATTACCAATGCCGCTGCCGACTACCACTCCCGTTTCGTTGGCCAAAAATGAGTTTTGTTTGTATTTCTTATCCGATTTTGAATTGCCGCCTTCGATTAACATTACGCTACTGTTGTTACCACCATTGCTGACTGTCATACAATTACAATTGTTACCAATACAATTGTTGTGATGATGATGATGGTGGTGATGTACGCTGAATAGGAATGGTTGTTGTTGTTGTTGTATCGATGGTGAAGGTGTATTGTTGCCCAACATTTGTTGGTTATTGGTCGTGGTGTTGGTTGTCAGTGAATTTGACGTTTTGACGATTGAACAATCGCAATCAGCACTTTCAAATTGTTGTTGCTTGGATGGTGTGCCGCCGGTTAATGGTGGCAAAATGTTGGCATTTGCTGTCATCGTACTGTCAGCAGATTGCTGTTGCTGTGGGTCACCACCACCGCAGATTTTTGTATCGTTTAACAGGCATTGCACGTGTCCCTTGCAACAGTAGTGCTGTTGCAGTTGCTGATGATAGTGTCGCCGATGGATTGGACTTATTTCGCTGTTATCGATTGACAGTTTTTTCGATAATTTCTTCTGATGTTGGTGTAGTAACTTTAGATGATGTTTGCTATGGGTTAGTGGAGAACCCGGTGGTGATATGGTCACTGATGTTGAGATGGCATCCAATGAGTTTGATTTGAAAATTTGTCCACGTCGGGTTAGTTCAAAGCGGTCCTTATTGATGCGTGAATATAGTTCATCGCTGTCTAGGGGGAGAGTGTTTACACTGGGAATTGCATCAGTTTTAGCTTCCTCCTGAGCCAACTGCGTTTCTGGTGCCTCTTCCACCATTGCCTCAACTTGCACTGATGGTGATGATGACTTGTAGGTAAGAATGTTGGAGAATCGCCTCATCTTTGTTGGTTTCTTGGTTTTTGCCGACGATTTCGGCTCACAATACTCACTTGAAGGTGCCACTGCATCAGTTGTCACCGGACTGTCAGTATGTGTTACCGCACTAGTGTCATTCGATTCATCGATTTTGCTCACCAAAAATCGATTTTTCAACAATTTTGGATTTGCTTTCACTACTTTGTCGGTTACCTCACCTTCTCTGATGATATCGTAGATCGTTCCATACCTCTTGGGACTTGGCATAGCTCCGATAGTTTCTGCCACCAGACCATCTTTCCCCTCATCTTGCTGCTGCTTCTGATGCATCTGGATGATATCGTAAATCATGCCAGCTGTCTTTTTCTCATCCTTCTTCTTCGCACCCTTCTCAGAGATCGCCGATAGACTTTTCCTCTCAAATAAATCCGATTGTGAGGTCTTACGATGTAAAATCTCGTAGATCGTTCCATATGTCATGTACTTGTCATACTTTTGATATGTCAAATTGTAAATGTCATTCTTACGCTGGATGATATCGTAAATAGTTCCATATATCAGTTTATCGTAAATTTTAAAATTTCTCTTATACGATTCAGATTTGGAGAGTTTTGCCGCAGCTTCGGTATCTGTCGAGTCCATCTTCGAAATAATCGACTTGAGACACTGAACATCTGTGGTACGTTCGATTTCCTTCGATGAATTTCTTCGCATTAGAAATGATGCGGTTTTCTTGTGGCGGGAATTTTGCCTTTTAAATGGAGAGGATGCAATCGAAGCCGCCGCTGTTGCTGTGGTGATGGACTGTGCTGCGGCACCATCAAAGTTCTCACATTCCCTGACGAGTTTTTTAAATTCCTCATATGACTTCCGACGAATGCGTGCCTTCTCTTTATCGTTCGATATCAAATTATGATCCAGAATCTTTGAAAGGAAATCGGAATTCTTACGCAGTATTGTGGTTTCGGTTTCTCTGGATATTTTGCCATTTCTCTTTTCCAAAGCGGATGTGGATGGTGGTGGTGGAACCTCTAGATCGGGATCACGATCATTTTCTTTATCCGAACTGGAGTTTAGGGTGATCGTCGGAGATTTACTCTGTTCTAGAATCGATTCGAGTTGATGGTTCTTTGATGCGGCCGATCCTCCGGCGGTTGCAGCTGTATCGGTGGCAAACATCGATCGGAATTCTTGATACGATCGTCGGCGTGAGATCGATTTTTCCAACTTTTCCGCTTCTTTTCCTTGAACTGTCTGAGATGCAGTCGGAGATGAATTCTGTGATCCGACAGCATTGGAAAAGATCGCCTTGAATTCCTCATAAGATTTTCGACGATTTCGGGATTGTGTCAGGCACTCTTTGTAGTTCAGTCTAGCGATCTTCTCACACTTATCCTCGTGGTTTTCAGTAGCGTCCACTGGCGACGATTCCTCATTTAACGTCGGTCTATTATCAAAGACAATACTGGACAAAGAAGGATGCTGCTGCTGCAGCTGCTGTTGATCCATGCGGTTCTGCATCTCAATGAACCCCGAATCCATAGAACTGATCGTGCAGGTTGAATCAAAACTTGTCTTGCGACTAGAGCCGTTGCTGCGCGGTAGGAGGTTACTTGTTGTGGGCTTCTCCTCTTCATCGATCGTCACCAGTCGATTGATATTCTCCGAGAGAATATGTTCGTCTGTTATCGGCACTGGCACTGCGACATCATCATCATCGAATATGATCAAGTCTGGTTGTACACTATTTGAATTGACAGTCTCATCGTTATCACAGATTGGTTCGCCTTCTAAGTTGCTGCTTTCATTCATGATCGCGGCATCCTCCGCAATGGTAAAGATCTTATCGATATCGCTGCATTGTGTACGACTTTGGTTGCAGCTTTGACATGGCATTTCAGCGATCGCTTGCAGGTTTTGCTGATCGGTTGTCTTCTTGCATTGCTTGTTGACGGTTGCATAAATGGGGAACTCCATTGTAAGCGTACTACTTGTGCTACCACTACCAGCGCTCTGCTGTTGCTGATGATGAAATACTTTACCGCTTTGAATTGGAAATTTCAGGTGGAAATTTTTTCCAATTTTCTGTTTGTTACGTGCTATGGCGATGTTGAATTGCCGCCTCTGACGTTGCTTGGTATACTTGTTGGCAATCGTGTAAATCGGATCGAGTTCCTGATCACCTTTGGAGGACAATCGGCTGCATGATCGACTGCAAGTTCTCAGATACCTCTGCAGGATCAGCGAGTTCAGTTTATTCGCTGATGGATTGGATGAAGCTGGACATTTAGAATAGGCGTCATTCATACATTTGGCACAGCAAAGGAACTCATAGAGGATATCATCTGTAGGGGTAGCCATCTGATCATCGGCTGAGTACTTTGGCTCTAAATACCCATCCGGAGGTTTTGATACTTTTGTTGGTACTGTTTGATCAACATTACTATTGCTCGCTGTCACTGGCATGAGGATGTAAGTATTCTTATTTGGTCTCTGTGGTGGTGTGGGCTTCTGGTGCTGTTCAGCAGAATCAACATTTTCTTTGTCATTACTGTCAGCTCCTGTCTTGGGATTGGTGCTGTTCGAAGCTGTTTTAACGATGGAACTTTCAATACTGATGCCACTGTCGAGCAGGACAAATGTTCCATCTGAGGGCAGAATTAGGCGACCTTCTGCGGCCGCATTCACTAGTTCTCGAAGGGCGAGGACTTGTTTCTCTGTTACATTGCCTTGTAATTGTATGCCATGTAAGGCAAATGCTGTTGGCTTATTGTTCACCGAGTTTGGATCAGTACACCAAACTACAGGCATTGTCGTCATTTTGAATGTGTATCTTGTTGTAGTAGAATAAATATTTGTTTGTTTTGCTTTAACGGCTTAGGGGCATTTATGGCTAAGATTTTTATTTGACTTGCATGTTTCTATTTTTAATTAGACTTTTGTTTTTGTTATGGCAAGATTTTATATTAAGTGGTGTTTCTGAAAAGTAAAATGTTATTGTTTTGTTAATTTCATGAGTTGTACCTTAAAAGGTGAACTTTCGAAATTTGTTTGCTTGATTCTTCATTTTGTGATTTAGATTTAAAGTTTATAGTAACACAAATGTAATTTATTCTACAATTGGTCAGACGGTATTTAAAGATAAGGACAGAGTTTTGGTAAAATTCTATGCGTGTTCAATTGGGGCTGGGCAAGTGCTCGCATATACTGTACTTATACCTGTTATCTGCTCCGGGTAGATGAACTGTGTAGTTGCGGTTAGGTTTTTCACTAGATGGCGATCATTCGATCGATTCAGCGCCATCTTGTAGAAGGATTTTCTCTCAGGTAAATGTCTTTGCTTAAGAAATACAGTAACAGGTTTCCGTCTTTACTAAGAAAAACTTGTTTTCGGTAAGAAACGAGTCTTTTCTGTAATACTGAGGTTAGGTTTTATTACCGGTAAGAAAAAAACCGGCATTTCAATCGTTAGAGCCGTTGTGCCAACTTTTAGCAGCGACTTTAGTCGTAATTTTGTCGCCTAGATTTTTACAACATATCTTTCGAATCTAAGAATTTATGTAAATCAATTCAGAAACCGCAAAATAAATAAAACGACAATTTCCGAACTAGAAATGTCAGCAAGAATCAGGATGAATATTTGGCAGCACGGACGTTACCATTTGAATACCTGAATCAAATCATTGCTAACACATCTATCCCGTTTTCTGTTAGTATTCAATGGTCAAGATAGTAATCTTTCACTTGAGTCGCACATAGTATTTACTTCAGTCCGTGAAATTTATATATATTTTTGCGCAAAGTACTCATCATAAAAAAAAACAAAATTCTACACAAAGGATTTGTCTAGAAGCCAAGGCCCAATTAAAATGACTGTTTCGACCTCTTTTATGCAGGACTTCACCAATCACAATACTCAATCCCTAAGCTAGACTTAAAGACGTTCGGCGTCGCCCATTAGAACGCATTAATACTTCGCTTGGTTAGAGGGTTGTAATCGAAAAAAAAAAAAAATCGTTAAAAAGAACAGGCCCCGAGTGAGTTCCGTGAGGAACATACGACACCATATTTCATTAACCAAGCCATCGCGTTTCATACCTGACGATACTTTTCAGCCCGCTCATGTATCTTATATGTTCTCCTGATAGAATGGATGCAGTATGAGTATATAAGAAAAGCATGTGGTTCTAGCAGAACAGTACCCCATCACACAAAGCTCGGACTGGGAAACAAATTTTGGATGCCGGGATGTTTCCTAAATGAATAAAATCAAAAAGTAGTGGTGTCAATGATCTCTCTTCATCTCTTCATATTGAACTGACACCAATTTCTTCCTGTGGGGCTACTTGAAGAGTAAAATCTACATCAACAAGTCACACTGCATAGTCAATTGCTGAAATAAATTCCAAAATGTGCGAAAATAAAAAGAGAAACTATGACAATTTCTTGTTGTATGATAGTTATTATTACTTGGTATCTTCTGGATGGACTTGTCTTTTTCTTTGTCGGTTTAAGAGAGCTCTTAGTAAATACTTCTTAAGTATGCCCTAAATACCTGTTCATCGACAAGAGAACTATGGATCAAACCGACAAATTTTTACAGACGAACAGGAACTCTTTATCCGTACGGCTAGGAGTCAAGAATATGTTACGACAGCAGAGGAGAAATTAAATGATATCTGCAGCTTTAGTAAACTTTCAATCGGCATTACTCAAGTCTACTTTTTTTAATTGTGTGCGACAGACACTCATCGTCTTTAACACACTAAAATAATATAACCTGGAGGCTACCTTCTTGCAAAATGTCAGCCTCATAATTATCGGCATTAAGTTCAAGCTTGACGTGATGTCTGCTAATGCCAAAAACTTTTAGCTAAACATCAACTTTTGCGTAACGAAAATTACTCGAATCGAAACAAGACGGGGTCAAAGCGTATGTGTATGCAAACATCGGCTGCTTAGAGCTAAAAATTACTAAAGCGATCAGGCAAACTGGAAATCAAAAGTCAAAGAAAAAAGAATATGCAGTTTTGGACTTTATTCAGAGAAAAATATGTAGATGCAGTGGTTTAAAGCTTAAGTGTTGTTTATTTCTGTCGATTGCGTGGTACTCCTTTTCGTAAGGTAGAATGCCGATGTTTAAACTCCTGCTTTAACTTAACTCTTTCTACGAACAAATTATCAATCATTCATTACTTTTCAACGCTCTAATTTCCTCAAACAAAACTGTATCTTCCTATCGAATGTAACATAATTAAATTTTAATGTTTTTCAATTACATATAACATGCAATCGACAATGACGACATACGAGTATGCTGATGATAGCATGATGTTCGTACATTACTCAAAAACTCCGTTTACATAACTAAAACGTATCTGATAATTTCGATCGCATTAAAACACTAATCAGTATGTCCGGATTCACAGGCAAGAGGTGGATGACATTTGGCCTAAGTCAAGTATCTGTATTGTGTGTGCGGATACATATCCATAAAAAACAAAAAACAAAATCAAATACTTTTTTTTTTTTTGCATGTTGCACGTACAAGGGAGGTAAACGCGTACCAGCCTATACCTCCTCTCCATCCAATGATGATTATTTGCTTTCATTACAGTGCTCGTAAAGTGCATGGCAGAGAATAGTGAAAGAGCAAATTATCCGCAAAAAAAAAAAAAAAAACCATCCAAATAAAAAAAGCAAATCCCGTGGTCTGCAAAGCGTTCACCATTTCAATCGGGCAGCAAATGTTGGCGATTCGTTCGAATCGTTAATTTTCAGGCAAATTATATGCAATTGCCGTAATATTTCGAGACGCGTAAATACACGTTCGAATGTAACTCGATTACTGGAATAATTCATTTCGAACACATACACAGGCTATAATGTGTGAATGTTGGTTTCATTGTTTATTTATTTGCTTAATGCAGATACACCCACCGCTTGTATCTATTTATCTTTCTTTCACTGTCACAGATATTTCCATTCATTAGTTTCATTCATACATATCTATACTACGTACGAATGTACCGAGTATCGTCATTTGTCGTCAGGCAATGATTTTTCTTCTCCTTGCGCTTCTGGAGGAAATGTATGTATGACATGTTTTAACACTTTGTTTTATGCGAGACAAGTGCGGTGGCACATCCCATAAATGTTACCAATCACTGTGCATCGCATTGGATGTGTCAGCGTCACACAGAAGATGAAGATGGATTTTTACGATTTCGCACATTCAACTCGAAATGCTGCCATCAACAATAAAAGTGACATCGCGAAAGTTGCACTCTTGTTGTTCGCAAATAAATCCGGAAGTTTTTTTTGTTCGAAAACTATTGAGTATAGATAAAAGTGATTTGGTTCTTATCAAACTATGATCTCAACTCAATATTCTAAGGCAGTTTGCATCAAATAATGTTTTTGGAGATTATTTTATGTACATATGTACTTGAGTCATTCATTAAATAAAGGTTAAGTCGGTATGGCTGCCATCCAGGTGACTAATTGTTTGTTCAATTTCTTTTTATGCAGATGAATGTTTTTATAAGAAATTAAATCTCTTATTTACAAGTCATTCATATGTACCCGCTTTCGTGGCCACGAATAATTCGAGATGAGATAAAACCCCGAGTAACACACCCATTGCTGGAAACTTTGACTTCTTGTACAGGTGTAACTTGCAATTGGGAGGAACAGAATATTATTTGTCGACTTTGCATCGGAAGAGGACTATTCTGATGAAAATGTATGCTGAGATATGCCCTTAAAACTCCACGATACCAGATACAGCTGAGGGCTTAAAACCATTATCATGATAGCAATGAGGAGTTCCTCAAGGAACCCACTTGGGACCGATATTGTTAAATGATTTTTTTTTTTCGAATAAGAGACAATATATGTATGCCCATAATGACAATTTCTATTGATTCCTCATCTTGGTCTAACGCGAAGCCTACAATTAACAAAGTTATACTGCCAGTCTAATAGCACGGTGCGAACTGCTGGATTTCAGACAAGCATGTAACAAGTATTGAGGAAGATGCTAAGTGTTCGATTTTGAGTCTAGGTTCAAGACAGCAAAGAGGACTGAACATCCAGTCGACGATGAAAGGTGGGAAGGCTTAGGATTTGCAAGAAATTGATTCCATATTTCATCCAAATAGAATGACGTTAGTACACTAAGCTTAAAGATGTCCGATTCTTTTTTTACTTTCCTGCTGTCAAAAAATGTGTTCTACTGATTAAATATTTTTTTTCTATGAACTGATCTTCTAGTCTTTAGTCAGAGAAAACATTTTTCCAGTTATTTTTTTATTTCTCTTGGTAATCATTTATTTTTTCCACTGATTTTGTTTTTAACTTCGTGCAGATCAAAATCAAATCAAATCTGATAATTAAAAAACTATTAAATTGCTGATCAAACAATTTTATTCTGCTGGTAAAAATACCCTTTACTGCTGATCGAATAAATGGTAGCTTTTAATCAATGTAAGGTCATCTAAAATTAACTTGAAAAATCAGATTAGAATAATACAACAAGACATTGTATTGACCTAAAACATGTGCAACACAAATTTATTACACTAAATTCGCTAATACCAGCAGTTTTTCTCCTTTTTTGAATATTTTTGTGTGAATTTTGTTTTTTTTTTTTTTTTTATTTTGGAGTCTAGGCCATTTGCTAAGAAAAAAAACATTTTGCAGCTGGAATTGACCAGTAACAGGTGGTCAAACAAACTACTAGGAGTAACCTTCTCTGGAACAGGTATCGAAGGTTTTTGGAAAAGACACTCGCTGGTAAAAATGTTAGAATACAGCCTGAGTACCCCTCGCACGAAGTACATAATTATGGTGAGATCCATAGTCACTTATAGAATGGTTACTTGTACCCAAATACTGTACAGAACAAGGAGAGAGAGTGCACATATTGGATTACATATGCACGATGGGGCAATGTAGACGTGCCCTGCAGCGGTTCGCTATCCTAGTGACTCTCGATCTTATACTTTTCCACCTCGTAAGTTAGGAGGTCGCTAAAGAATCAATCATGAGGTTCGCACTCGAAATTGACAAAGAGAGAGAATGTCCTTAGTTATCTACATACGTCACTGAAGCCGATTTTTGAAAGATCGTACCTGTGACGTTGGATTGTAAGTTTTGCATTTTTTGATCATGTTGTCAGCAAAAATGATAAACCAGCGTACATACTGCATCGTCAACCTGTGCATGGTTAGATATGGCTCTGTTTATCTCCTCCATAGACGCCTTCGTAGGTCACGATGACTTTGTATCAATTTGAAGGTACTTCAGTTTCCCCTAACAACTAGCAATTAACCTAGTAAGGTGACGCCTCTGTATATCAGATGGTTCCCTTTCTAGAGAATCAGATAAACTATGATCAGAATCCATTCATACGTCATTTTTTCATCTGACCTGTTGCCTTTAATTTCGAACACTTGGATCGCTCCATGGAAGGAAAACTGTGTAAGTCTTCATATACAGTCACTCTCCTTATTTGAAGAGCCAGCATCTTTTCCCCAGAATAGTTGGCAGGAGACACCTTCCCAGTGTCAACATTCTTTGCGAACGTATGCCCATAACAATGCCACCAAACTGTACTTAATGGAACAGCACTTGTCACACCTATTCTTTTCTGAAAATTAGCAATCCCTCCCGTAAGGCTTGCCAAAATGTTCCAGCCCAAAGTTACTTGACCTTATTACGATTGCTACTGTATTTATTTGGACATTGAGGAACTGCTTAAAGTTAAAAATGTTTCCCATTCAATTACATCCGTATTTTTGCAAGCAAACTATGAGGAAATCAAAGCAGTCATCTTTTGCAGTGAACGAAAAAAAAAAAAAAACCAAATCAACACTCAAGTGCTACATGTCATCGCCACATCACTTGAGGCACAACATTTCTCCCCGTTCAACTCAACACCACTTAAGCTTGTAGCTTGTTTCCTGAACACGAGCCCAAAGTTGATTAACACAACAAATTGTCATTTTGCAAAACTTTCACAAAGCCCGAAATAATTTTGCGAAAAAAAAAAAAAAAACTGTTGAGTGGATCACTCACTTTGACAGATGTACTCCTACTTCTTTGATCAGCAAAAAAAAAAAAAAAAACTGCATTTGCGAACGCATCCCCAGAGTCTCAAAAGCGTTATCGCCCACGCAAGTTCGTTGTTTTTGTTGAAATTTTATTTGCCATTTTTGTTTTTCACATGCAAATTGACTTAATAAACATAAACGCAGCAAACTTGTTCAAATATGTTAATGTCTGTATGGAAATTTTGGAAAGAAATATACATTTAAGGCGCGCTACCAGTGGTAACAACTGATCAAACAAAACAAACGAACAACCGAAAAACGCACAATAATGTAACATTGCCCCAAGAGGGTTATATAATTGCCCCAGACATACCTACCACCGATACACACACTCGTACTGAAGATAAGTACATCGAAAATGGAACAGTTTTACACGCCGCCCGGGGGCAATGACAAAATTTGTGATACAAACTGACGGACAAGCTGACAGACAAATCGTCAAAAACACGTACCGCTGCTTGTTTTTTTTTTTTTTTTTTTTTGCACAGTTTGAACCTTCAACGAGAGGAAAACGAGGTTTTAAAGACTTCTTCTCTCGGTTGGTCGGTTGGTAGGTTTGGTAGAGGTTGCATAATACACCACACTTCGTGGTTGGGTTTTGTATTGTTTCGCTCTTACTTTTTTACACGGTTTACTGCTGCCTCTTACTTTGACATTTCATCTCCTCTCCTTCCTTCTACTTCTTCTTTTTCGTCGGTTGTCTTGATATACACGAAATCGCTTAAACTAGGCTAAATGATTCAAAATTCAATGAGATACACGTGTTTTCAGTTTAACAGCGCGTGGTAGTGGGGTGCAGCCAGCACAAGATGGCAGCGCCATCGTCGACCATCAAAATCGGGCTAAGAAAACCAAATACAACAAAACTGCTTTGTGTTATTTGCATATGCATACACACGACTCTTAACTCTATTAACAAACAGCCGAATTCAAAGTGAAAATTATAAGGCGTGTGGTATTGACGCGAGTGGGTGGTTATAGATAGTTGGATAAAGTATCTCAAATGACAAAGGCAATTGATAAACAAAAAAAAGTGTCATATTTTGAAGTTTCAAATCGAGATCAGATTGAACAGAATAAAAGAGATCACAGACAGTAGCAACA
The DNA here is from genome assembly GCA_963082735.1 of Pocota personata. NCBI lineage: Eukaryota > Metazoa > Arthropoda > Insecta > Diptera > Syrphidae > Pocota > Pocota personata. Next base: position 210,502,136 of record OY720430.1, read on the forward strand.
ACGGATATGAAGTGGCCTTCTTTTCGACGGAGTAACGCTTCTAGATTAAACATCAAACGCGCGTGCGCACATCTTTGATGTGTCTACTGGCCGACGATTTGTATTTGTTCTTCTGACAGACAAAGTGCACACATCGAGATCCACTCGAGGTGACAGGAAAAATAAGACAAAGTCGGTAGTAGTATAATGTGTCAGTGATGCGCAACATTGCAAATGGAGAGGTCTAGGTCTTGTTGATGTGTACGCGCGATTTCTATGAAGTTTGACATTAACATGTTGTGTCAATTCTTAAGCGGCTGAGCGGTAGTTATACACACATGGCGGCGGGAATGCAGTTCTTTTGATTGAAAAACCGAGAAAAAAGAAAAAAATCAGAACCGCCGCATAAATAATGAAAAATTATATTTGCAGTGTGTCATAGGAAAAAGGATGTCGCCACTTAACCTCTTTTTGTCTTCGACTTTGAGTGATTCATCCGTCTGGGACGTTGTTGCTATTCCTTTTTCTTTTCGTTGCTGCTGTGGTTTAAGAATTATACGATCGGGTACTTCATTTGCTCAGAGGGAATTTAGAATCTTGTGCAAACTTTTTTTTGTTTGTATTTCTGAAACCAGAGATTTTACATCGCCGTTCTATTTAGGCCCCACGCCCACCCCACACGAGGTATTAGATATCTTTTTTACGTTATCTTAAAGCTGAGCAATGAGCATTGTTTTTTGAAATGGCAGCCATCAATTTTCAGTCAGCGGATATCATCGCCAACAGCGGTGCAGCAGTGGATGGATTTGCGAGGTTGTGTGTGTTCAACACAGCTTGATTGTTGCAAAAAAATCTGAGTAGTGGATCGATCGAGTAAGTCAACATTGATAAACAAAATTAGAATTCTCGATCGCTCTTAGCAAACTTTGTAGTTAAATAACCGTCTGCATAATGTATTTATGTTTGTTATCATCTGAAGCAAAAGTATAAACAAATATACTTCTGAAGTATCCTTGTAGTTTGGGTTTGAAATAAATTCGTCCACTAGATGGCACAATATATATCATATATTAAGTGTGGGTGAAGATATTAAAGAACTTCTAACTCTGTTCCCTACTTTCGTTCAAAAGCTTGCGAAAGCTAAATTTCGAGACAAGATTTTTCTCACTGACCCTGGTGACAATTACTTTAACTATAAGCCTTTGTTTATTTTAACAAGATGATGCATAGATGCAAGTGACCGCTATAATGAATTTGTGCATTTTAACTCATCAGTGCATTTGTGGTAAAAAAAAACAGCTCATGTAGGTAAATTGTTGGTAGTAACTTCAAAACCCTATAAATGTTTTTATTAACTATTTTCTTTTCTTAGAGTGGTTCCACAAAAATTTCTAATTCACTACAACGTGCAACGTATTTAAGGACTTCCCTCGCTATTTTATCTCATCATTCACTAAATACTAATACCTACTCTTATCTCCACAACGAAACACACTAAAGATGGAATGCCTCCCTGTCACTCCCATTTCTAAGGACAATCATTTATTTCTTCCCACGGTCTTTTCCGCATTCAATCCTCATCCAATTTCAACCGTACCTCCATTTAATCCCAAGTAAATCCACAAATAAACGTTCCCTCTGTTAAAGCCCAGGTCAATGTCAATGTCAGCAGCTGTCTGGCAATTTTATGTTTCTCACACCCATAAGCAAAAAAAAAAAAACAAAACCGAAACAAATTTACAATTCTCATATTCATATCGTCTCCTGGCCCGGCCATATTTCCTCTTCTTCTTTTCGGTCCAAAAATCTTTCAACCTTCCTCACCCCTGAAAGTCACAAAATTCATCTCTGACTTTAAAAGGCGTATCCAATTCAGCGCGAAATCCAAAAAGATACAATTTCCTTTTGGCCATATCTTATTTGTAAGTAAAGTTTGTTAACATTTAAGCCGGGACTCGTGTGCGTTTTTTCTTCCTCAAATTTATCCGTTCTCTGTCAGGCTCGCAATTGATTTTTTTTTCCATTTTCAATTTTAGGGAGAGCATTTGGGAAATGAAATGAAATAAATTAGCCAACACGCAAATCTAACGAAGCGTATCGGGTTTATAAATACCTGTTGCTGGCGACATACGAGTACGAGTACACGCAACACTCGTATAAGGGGGGACGAACTGAATGCACACACACCCGCGTAGGACAAATTAAATGGAAACACAAAATTCAGATTATAAACTTAATTTTTATTTCATTTTTTTATAACTATTAGCCGCCGTCTTATATAGACAGTACGATGGGCGATTAACCGATAACGAACCAAAAAGAAAAACGTTGGCGGTACGATTTTATTTTTCACGTTTCGCGATGCAAATCGTGAAAGTTTTATAATTTCATTCATACAACGCGACGCGACGCGACGATGGCGACCTTTATGCGTGTGGCGTTCATGGTAGCGAACTTTAATAAAACAAAAATCTCTTTTCATTAAATATTGATTTTCCACACGTCCGAAAGATACTAATGACTTTTGTGTATTCACCGCGTGTGTTGCTGGGGTTTCCTTTCTTCCCCAGCGGATGGAGATGAAATCCGAAAAATTATCACTTTAATGCTGAGATTAACTTTGAATCAGATATGAAGGGAAATTCATTGAACTAGCTTTGGTCTTGAAATAAATAGCATCGTCATAGTTGCTTACACACATTAAGTCCCATCAAGGACAAGATGTCCCGTGATAATACTTACTAAATCGATAATGGAAATTACTATTATTATTTTTTTTTTATTATTCAAAGGGAATTACATTTTTGAAATATACTCGTACTCGTAGCAATTGTGAAAATTGAGTTCTTGAACTAAAGTTTCTAGGCCGCAAGTTTGTTTTATTGAAATTTATTTCGCGATAAATACGTGCAGGCATGTATTGAAATTGTTGTTCCTTTTGCGGGGTTTAAAAGCAAATGCATCTCTGCAATGCAATATCTCATAAGACTTTTCTTTACATAAATATTGTGCGGAAATAATTCAAAGCAAGCAATACTTTCCACACACAAATGTATCTGAGTGAGAAACAAGTTCCTTGATTTCCTCACTAACTTTGCCTGTCTCTAACAAAAATCGATTCATTCAATGTATTTCGTTATACTGATTGAATAATTGTTCATGTTTAGCTATCTGGTAACCTTTCCTTAGAAATTCTCCAAGCAACAAAACAAACGGCATGGAAATCGATTCAGGACTTCCTGTGTTACAGCGTTACAACGCGAAAAAAAAGACAAATAAATCTCCTTACTCCATATTGTGTGGTATAATTGATCAGCTTCCATAACACGGACAATGATGCTTTGTTACGAGTACTTATTCTTCAAACAAACGGCAGAAAAATCGGTTCAAACTTTCTTGAGTTACAGCGTTACATCACGAAAAACTGAGAATAAAGCTTCCAATTTTATATTATCAAGAATAATTGATTAGCTTCTACAACACAGATAGTGATTCTCCGTTTTGTGTAAACCTTCTCTCAGAAATTCATCAAGCAACGTAACAGACGGCATGAAAATCGGTTCAGGACTGCTAGAGTTACAGCGTTACATTGGGGAAAAAAAAAGAGAAATATATATCCTAATTCTATATTGTTAGAGATAATTGACCAGCTTCTGCAACACGGAAAGTTATGCTTCACTATTCGCAAAGTTTCCTTCAGAAATCCTCTCTAAAAAACAAAAGAAACGGCATGAAAATCGGTTCAGGACTGCTAGAGTTACAGCGTTACATTGGGGAAAAAAAAAGAGAAATATATATCCTAATTCTATATTGTTAGAGATAATTGATCAGCTTCTGCAACACGGAAATTTATGCTTCACTATCTCTAAAGTTTCCGTCAGAAATCCTCTCTAAAAAACAAAAGAAACGGCATGGATATCGGTTTAGGACTTCTTGTTTTACCGCGTTACAGCTCGAAAAAACAGACAAATGTACTTCGTTATTCTATATTATTAGGCATAATTGATCAGCTTTTACAAACCGGAGAGTAATACTTCGCCATCTGCAAACTTTCCTCAGAAAGACATCAAGCAACAAGTTATACGGTATGGAAATCGATTCAGGACTTCTTGTGTTACAGCGTTACAACGCAAAAAATAAACATTATTAGATATTTCTAAAAGGAAGTGATTCCACGCTTAACATTTGCGATGCAGTGGTTTTGTTTAAGAGGAACTTTGCTTTTACTACTGCAAGGTTGTAACGAAAATTTCAAAAGTAGACAGTTTGTATCTATCAACTCCATTAGAGGCGATTTAATCGATAAAAATATGATGAGTGCGCCAAAAAAATATGAACATCGTGAATTGTCATCGTATAAAAACACACCAAAGAGATTGTTGACGAATGCTTTTAGTAGCCAGACAAGATGTTGTACTTAATTCTCAAGAGATTGACGCTTTGATTCTTAACGCAGTTTAGAGGTTCCTTTTCTCAGGCTGGACATATAAAATCGTACGTAAAATTTGTACCCATATCATACATTTTGTATTTGCATCCCATAAAATCAAACTTCTCTAAACTACTAAATCTTCAATGGTAATTAAAAACGATCTAAGTCTGGGACTATAATCTTATTGTCTACATATTCGAAAATTAGGTTGAACTGAATTGGATGGTTTTAGTATTCCTGAACTTTTGAACTGTCCTTTCGTTCTCAGATCCGATTTACTTAGCAGAAGGATGTTGAGTACTGAGCTTCTTCTTGCATTCAGCTTGACTGTTTGAAAAGATATATCTATCAATTTACACGATAATATGGACAACAGTTCTTAAGCGCCGGAGTATGTCAAGGACAGTCACAAATTGTTCCAGATGGGGTCCGACTTTGAACAGAGATGGGTGGTAGCACGAGCCCGTTCGCCGTCAATGTGTGATTCATCCGCATACATGCCTATTCTCCTCCCACTTGGAAGTGCGGAATTACCCCTCCGTTTTGTGATCGAAAATTGTACTCGTATTCCTTCCATATATTCTTAAAAGGTCCTTGAGTTAGCCCAACTACTCCGATCGGTTGATCGAATAATCGGCCAACTAAAAGTTGTATATCACTTTGTAGAACTAGAATCAACCAATTTTAAAATTGACTCTAAGTTTCTGAAAGAAACAGTCGTCCTTTTTTTTCTGAAGACCACAATAAGACAGATGGCTAATTGCTTTTAACTCCTTATTACACTGATGTAGGCACTTATGATTCGATTTGCTGTTCCAGAAACATCTTTGTACTCACATATGAAAAACTACTTCCTTTTTTTTCCATTTCGGCAGCGTTAAAGTTCTGACCCACTGCAAGTTGTTAAGTAATCTGATTCTTTTACCTTTTCATGTTATTGTTTGATTTCATCACCTATCCGTATCTGCATCATTTACATAAATTTTATTGATAAATAAAAACTTATTGAATAAACAGCGTGATGCAGTAAAAGTTCTTGAATTATAAAAAAAAAACTCGTTTTATTTTTATAATGGCATAACAGGAAACATTCAAATGGATTTTCTAATATTTTAATAGAAACTTAATGCTATTAAAGCTAGAATATTAAATTTTCGAACTAATCTCTCATGGTCGAGATATGCATTCAATTCTCAGCCCTTTTGGAGAAAGCTTTCACAGAGTGATGCACATTTTTTTTTTTTTTTTAATTTTGTAAGAATTACCGTGGGATACAATATTTTACAAGGTTTAGCTTCTAACAAAGCGATGAAGTAGAATAATTATAGGGTTTATGCGCCTGTAGAGACAATAGGTCATTTTTCAGATGATTAAGTTAGAGAAATCGAAAGGTTTACAGTTTAGGGTAGCCTCAATTTTTGTTTTTTTAATATTTTTATGATAATTTTTCGGGATTAGAGATTTTTTCTTTTCAGGGCTGTCGAAAGTCTACAGCAGAGGGCCCTTAAATTTGATTGTATACTCACAAGGATCACATCGGAGAAAAGATCTTAATTGTTGGAAAAGTAAAAGATGGATGGATAGAGATGTTCTAGAGTGTCCTAAGACGGAGTTATCTTCTTTCTTAGTTCTTGAATGACACAACGCAGCATTCAATTCTCATCGATCGCGGGCATGATCATAATGATCAAGAAACTTGAAACGTTACAGTTGGAATAGCATTTCTTAACTACTTAGACGTGAGATGGATAATACGATGTTTAACAATACACAAGCTTAAAAGATGGCCATTAGTAGGATATGCAACTTGAAAGTGACAATAGGTGCGTTTTTTTCGTAACTCATATAAGCTTAGCGAAAAATGTGCGTGTTAGGTTAGGTTGAAGTGGCCGCCAGTAAAGAGACCGATACACTTAGACCAATGTAAGGTCCTTTGGGATACCCTTACCTACTTCTTTATTTTATTTTATTTTTTATAATTTGCACGTGTGAAAGGGGTTATGAATACACTCATACGAATTGTAGGACACGGGCGTTTTTTTTTTTAGGAAAGGGGAAAAGACAGATTGTTGTAGTTGGTTTGAAACTCAGCTGATATTAAGTCTCAGTGAACTCCAAGGGTGGCTGTCCAGATAACTGGAGAGCATTTTTTTTGTTTCGCTGTTATTGTCGTTGCTTATGATTCACAGTATTTTTTTCCGACCTCCTGGTGTCATCATCACGATCAAGTTGCATTTTAGCCATATGACTACCCTACTGCTAGTGTTATACCTTCGCATTAGAGTTGACATAAACTTTCGCAATTGATCGACTTTTTTATTTATTTCATGCGAAATAAATAGATGATTATTGATGAGGGCCACCCTCGTTGAACCAATTGGAGCTTTTAGTGAAGCTTAGGAGGCTTTTAATGTTTGCATTTAGCAGATCGCTTTGGTCGCTAAAGCAGAAGGCTCCTAAGTGGAGTTTTTTTCTTTGGGAAAGGTGAAGAATAGTTTCATCCTCTTCTTCGCCATACAGCTTCTACAGAAGCCGTTTAAAGATACACCAAGCCTTATTGTATTCTTGCCTACAATGTAATGCCCAGTGATGGTACCAATTACAGTGCAAATATGCAGTCTATTGAGAGAAATCAAATTCTTAGGGCGTTTCAGATTCAGCTTGTACACATTGTACTACTTGTTTACCTAAGATTTGTTCTCTCGATAGCATTAATTTAAGTTTACATGTAGCGATCGGTATAACCAAGGTATCTTTATTTGGTAGAATGGGTATCTTTTTTCCATGTCTGGCAAGTTCATCGGCCTTACAATCCTCTGGAATATCCTTATGCCCCTGCACCCAACAAAGGTAAATTTTAAACTGCTCTGCCATCCCTAAGAGACGATCGGTAATCTAGAGGTGTTAGTGAGTTTAGAGAAAACGATTCCAAGTATTTGCTTGCTGGCTGTCTGAAAAGATGCGGATATCTACTGCTGATATCACGTTTTTCTTTAGCCAGAATAAGACTTCTTTTATTGTTATTATTTTCGCCCTTGGGTATGCTACAATGATTTGGAAGAAAATGTTAAGATTAAGTCTATCAGAGAAGACGCCTCCGCCTACTTCGTCGTCAGTTTTTAAATCGTCGCGTCGGTGTAGAAATATACCGACTTGTCTTCATCCCAGAATGACCTGGAAGGAATGGTGACTTGGAAGTTTTCGTCAAAATTTAACCTGGGTATGGTGTAGTCGATCTTTTCGGAGAAGCGAAAAATATGTGCGTTAGAAATAACAACGACGATAAAGATATCCGTCAGCTTACGACTTAGAAAAAAGTGCGCCCATACTGCTTTTTCCACGTGTTATCGATAACTTGCAAGGAAATATCACAAATGACTTTATCCGCCATTTTAAGGACGCCATTACAAATCAAGAAAGGGACAACAAATATTGGATGAACAAGAAAAAACCCACTCAATAGCTCCAGCAATTGGTAAAGTGTCATTTTAAATACAAGTGCTGCCAGGTTTTGATGATGATATTCTTTCGTGGGGATGTGCGTTTTTTTGTCAGATTTCAAAAAATTACGTCTAGTATGAGAAATATCCATGAATAAGTAGATGAATAGGTAGACATATAGAACGACAATGTATCCGATCATTTTTTTTGCTCACGCAGCAAGATAAATAACACAACACGTCAAAACAAATTAATTAGGTGTGCAAAAAAATGATGTAGTGTAAATGACATCATTGGGGAAAACCACGGAAGCTGTTAATAGTGTACATACATAGTAGTAAATATAATTGAAGGAAAGGGAAAACTTCTTGTTCAAAACATCACATTAAGTTAAGTGCAAAAGTGAAGATCATGTGTATTTACTTAACTCAAGTCACAGTTAAACCACAATACTATCCTCAAGTGGACAGAAATAATGGTCTACTGCGCAGCGAAGATTAAGATAATTTTAAAACAGAAGTGAGTTTACATATGAGTGATCAATCAGTCGGTGATAAGTTATAAGCGCCATCACCGAAAGCCACTCTTCCAATTAAAATTTATCTTTTATTTATGAGCGGTATTTTTGCTTATTGATGGGAAGTGCTGCAGTTTTACTTGAAATGTCAAAGGAAGATTTATTAAATATTTTAATTGATTGACAATCTTTGTTTTTTAAGTGATGGGTTATTACTTTGTCTGTGGATTGCAAACAATTTTAATGACAGTCACATGAGTCACAGCATATGTTTTGATGTGAACGTAAGTTCAGCTTGAACTGATATCGTATCAGATTTCAAAAGAAAACTAAAAATAAATATAATTACACATCTGCTATTGAAATACTATCCGTCACATTTTTGTGTAGAGGTGGGTTTTGTAAAATTCAAATTTTAGGTTCAATGCATGTTGAACTTTCATCAATTGTGTCTCACGTGTACTAAAGCCAATGATTAGAGCTCAATTAAGCATACAATCGTGTAAATCTTACCTCATTCAAATCACAATTCAATGAACGACATGGATCTAGTTACTCTAATACTTGTAGGGTAGGGTGGCCCAGAAAAATTTAAGGAAATAAAATAAATTTTCTAGTTTACTTCTACGAAGCCAAGTTTAACCTCTGCCTGTAGCGTCACCTGAAGAAGATACGAAGGAGTTCAATAACTACTGGACAAACCTAGAGACGTGTAAAGTGGCTAAATCTGTTATAAAAGAACCGAGTAACAACACAGCAAAAAGATCTTTAAACTCAAGCAGAACACAGTTGAGATTGATGATGGGACTGTTATAAGGGCACATCAATCTCAACAACCACTCGTTCCCACGCCAACTGTGAGAAGGAGGAGGAAGATATAGAACACTTCCTCTTCCACTTCCCTGCAACAGCAAGGTTAAGACTAAAGACACTGCGATCTCCAAAGATATCGGATCTAACACAACTCAGTAAAAAGGAATCAGTGATATATTAGAATTCGCTAGACTTCCCGATCACTATATGACATACATAGTGTCCTTTTGATACTCCCGGTGATCCCAATACCTGCATCCCCTTTCAACACATAATTCCCACACGAGGGGAATACAACGGGCCCAATGGAGGCCTAAGTGAAGAGCCTAAGTGAAGAGCATAAGCTCACTAAAACCAACCAACCACCCAGCGTCATCTGAAAAAATCAACAAGTACGAACCCCTGTTAGGGTTCCGTAACGTTATTTGAACTGTATCCTCATTTTGCTTCCTTGCTAATCCGAAAAAAAGAGAAAGCTATGATCATATTTGAAAGGATCGGGTCAAGCGTTGTTTTGTTGTTTTTTCTTGACGTAGATTACCGCCCCAAAAAAATATTTTTTTAATCGTCTGCTTGATCAGTTTCGGTTTGAAATATACTATATAAGAACAAAATTTCAGTTTACCAGACCAAAAGTCCAAAAGTTACAAGCGTGTGGCAAAACACGGACAAACAGATAGACACGGTTTCTACATGTGTGCTAACCACACCAGCCCATCCACTGTTGCACCGCTGTTGGCGATGGTGTCTACTGCTTGAAAATCGATGATTTTGATAATTTAATAAAGAAATAGATAAGTTGTTATGAAATAAGGTGCGCGTAATGAAATTGTGGTAAACCCACACTTTTTGAGGTTTAATTTCACAAAATCTCGAAAAGGGGTCACTATAAACAATTTCAAGTCTCTGGGCCCAGGAATTTCGGAGATACGGTAATCAATGAGTCATTGAGTCAGTGGGTCATTGAGTCACTTTTACATTGTGATGAATTTTCTACTGAAGAAACGCTTGCATTTCCTATAAGATTAACTTGCGGTGGAGGATATCGTGACATTGAATTGTTCTCTGAAATTGACATGAAATACTTTAGTATCTAACGTCATCTAACCATTCAAATGAATCCTTTATCAACGTCAGATATACCTATTAGAAAATAGGACAAACTACCAAAATTGTTTTGATATTGGATATCAATGACGTGAGAAAAAAGGGGAAATTATTCGAGTCTGTTCTCAAAGATCCTGGAGAGCGATCACATCGAAATATGCTCGACCAACTAATTAAATTTAATCAGCAGAAATTCGCGTATAGGACAGAGGTCGAATCAGAACTCTGGCTTCATGTGTCTAAATGCGGGCTAGAAACATTGAAAAAAGATTTAATGTCCAAGGTTCCCTGACTAATCAGCATTTACTCGTAGAACTCATGATTAGCACGCATAGCAATGCACGAAATTAATGCACAATTTGAAGATCAAATTTTGGTTAAAACTTTGTAGAAATAAAAAAAAGGTCTAAATTTGAGTTTTTCGAGCCAGATTGGTCTGAAAGTTCGAGCCCTGGATCGAATCATCTCGTATATATTTGTCTCAAACGATTCGACCCTAGGTAGTTTGTGACCAACGAAAGTAATCAAATTTAGTTAATAGTTGTACTTAAAGGATTGTTATGAAGGAACAGATACTGCCTGTCGTGAATAAACTGAGAAATAAGTTAAAGAACTAAATGTAACAAAAGCTAGTACCCCTGTGATTGTAAGTGATGAAAGAACCACTATAGCCGATGTTGTTTCTATGCCTTTTTTTTCGTACATAATCCATAGTAAATGGGAGCGTTTGAATTGCTTAACTGTAGTTATTTCGAACTCCAGCAAAACGCTACTGATCTCAGATCATTTTAAAAGACCTATCCATCAAAATAGTATTCCTAATATATAGTACTCGTATCTTCTCAAAAACAACAAAAACATCTTGATAGCCATTCAATATTTTTATTACATAATCTAATTGCCTACAAACAAATTTTTCCAAACTGCAGATACTAATAATAAAAATAACAACTTCACAATCTTAGCACCACCAGTAGGTACCACTGGCCAATCGATTTCAAGTACAAAGTCCTCCTTTGGAAAGTAGTGAACTATTTTTTTTTTTTGTGTCGATTTATATTAAGTGGGCATCATGTACAAGTAGTATACATGTGCAAATACTTGCAATGAGCACTGCCAATCCAATGACTAGTGTGTCAATCTGTATCACACAGATGAGTCACTTAGTCTGACCTCCTTATACTCTCTCTCTATCTACAGTCAGAGCACTTATACAAAAAACCACTCATAGACATCACTGAGACACATTATTAGTATTTTCACTATTCACCTAGCAAAGTGCAGAGAGAGAATGGATTGTGGCGACGGCAATCCTGTTGTTGGGGCTTTTCATTTTCAAAACACGTCACTTGACGTTTATTTTATGTTAAAAGTAAAAAACATGTAAATTTTCATTTATCATCAAAAGAGGGCCGCAAAAATGCAAAAATGCAAAAAAAAAAAAAGTATCTATGACATGCTGCTGGTAATGTATCTAACTTCAAATTGACACAAAGTTGCATTTAGGGCAATTGCATGAAAACAAAACAACTTTCTATAGAATTTGTTGCTCTTCCATTGTGCTAACTCTTTAGTGAATGCGAGGTGCGCGCTTAGAGGCTAAAACAGAAGAGTTAGAGGGAATAAATTGTCGTGAATCGGTAATTGCGATTTATCGCTAGGTACTGGGTTAAGTCAACTGTCCTCTATAGAGAGCTAGAAAGATGGTCTTTTCAGTCGGATGTCTTAAAAAAAAAAACACACACAACACAACCAGCAAACGTTAGTCCGTTGAGTTGGTTGTTATTTTGTGTTTTTTTCTTTCGATTCTTTTATATTTTATTGGATTGTAGTTGACACTTTTGCTCGTTGAGCAGTAGCAGCAGCAGCAGCAGCAGCAGTTAGCAGCTGTAAACAAAGAGTTTCCGCATTCATTCCACTACACGTTGAATGATAACTTTTATTGCACGAGACACTTATTCCATATGGTGACGGTGACGATGACGCTGGTGAGAGGTAAAGTAGTTGTCAGGTTGGTCGCGGTACCGTAGCTATGTATCTACCGGTAGCCAAGGTTCTTGATTGGAAGTTTTGTACCTGATGGAGCAGTTAAGTGGAAATGGATATTGTAGGGAACTAGTTTTTGTTTGCTCTCTTCATGAATTATAGCATACACTAAGCATTTCTTTCATTTAAACAGACAACTGGTTTTGGATGGATGTACGATATTTATGATTATTGATTAAATGCTTCCTTGATCTTGTTTGGGTGCACAAATAAATAAAAAGAAAAAAACTGCTGAATAGAAAATTGAGTTAACAAAAAAAAAAAAACTTGCAGGAGTTGTGTACTCGAATCGAGGCTGACGTGCAGGAAGTCAGCTCTCAAAATTGTGTTAAACGTATGCGGTCAGATAAATTGGTGAACTTCTCAAGGTTCACTGGTTCACAACGATTAAGGGCAGTCGCTATATTAAACAAAATATACCATATCCCGTCTATATAATGGCTACAAGAAAACATTCTTGGTATGCGTATGCAGCATCACAAGTACAAGAAAGATAAATTCTGTCAGATTGACCTATTGAGGGTGGCCGTGGTGTAGTGGTAACATCATCGCTTGTCACGTTACAGTTTCACGGTTCGAATCCTGATGTCAATAATCATCTATTTATTTCGCATGAAATAAGTAAAAAGTCGATCAATTACGAAAGCTTATGTCACTCTACTGCGAAGGCATAACACTGGCAGTAGGGAGGTCATATGGCTAAAATGCAACTTGATCGTGATGATGACATCAGGAGGACGGAAAAAAATACTGTGAATCATGAGCAACGACAAAAGCAAAACCAAACAAGCTCCCCAGTTATCTGGACAGCCACCCTTGGAGTTCACTGAAACTTAATACCAGCTGAGTTTCAAACCAACTACACCAATCTGTCTTTCTCTCTGTCTCTTCCCCTCAAAACGCCCGTGTCCTAAAATTAGTATAAGGGTATTCATAACCCCTTTCACACGTGCAAATTATAAAAGAAATAAAACACCTACACCACCATTTTGGTGATTTCAAATCTTCGTAGGTACATGCTAGACAGTTAGCACCTGCAGACATTTAAGCCACCGAGTTCTAATAGTTTTTTTCATAATGCACTTCTAAACCAAACTTGCTAAGATGTCACAGATATGATGCAAAGATTGAACATCTGCATACTTGGGTTGATGCACTTAAGCAGGAAGGAGAACTCGAAACATTTGCTTTGCGATTATCCAGCAACAGTAGTGATAAGGAACAGAAAACTGAGAAGACTAGTTCTGTTCACAACACCCCACAACCTTCTATTACGAATCATTTTGGTTAGGAACGTCCTACCCTAATATTATCTTTGTTTTTGCGAACCGTCTGAAAATCAAATTTCTTCTTTTTAAGTGGGCAACAATATTTGGAAAAGTGACTGATATAACTACAGTCCTTCTGAAAGGTAAGTCTGCATCGAAAACTGGCGATGAAGGTTCATAAAATATAAGATTCCTCCAATAGTCGTGACCCATTAGGCCTTGGCATACTTACTTATGTCCCGTATCCCCTTATGGGTCCTAGGGTCTCTACAACGCCTACGCGCCATCGTGTACGATTTCTGGAAAGATGCCTCAGCTCTCCCCAACTTTTTCCCAGTTGTCGTGCTTCCTTCTCAACTGTTCTGCGCCACGTACTCCTAGGACCGCCTTGGCATGTAGATGTACGAGTAGCTGCCACCAGCTGGAAGATGAGCTGTGTAGTTGCAGTTAAGTTTTCCATTAGATGGCAATTGATTCAGCACCATCTAGTATGGACATTATTTTTACACCCATATAGGTGAATGTCTTTGCTAACAAAATAGAAGAGGTTTTTGTAATCGCTAAAAGAACAATTCTTTGCAACAATTTTTTGTTTGGCTTCTTGAAACGCATTGTCATCAGAATAATTGTCAAATTGAGTAAATTGTGTAGAAGCAAATACGTTAATACGTTGCGAAGTAGTAGAGCACTAGCGAGATGGTTTCAACATTATACACAGAACTAAGCAGGATAAGTTAGACTTCAATTAAAATTGTGTGACAGGCCTTGTATCGCTCCCAACTTTATAATTGATTTTATGCTCATGACGACTTGCAAACCTCTCAGGATCAATCACATTGTAGTATCTAGCTAACAACTGGCTTTCCCAGAGATTCGCGGTAGTTTTAAAAAAAAACATCACAACAAGAGTGCTAGATATTACCACTTTACAACCCCAACGGGTTGACATATACCGCTCTGTACCAACTCTATAGAGCCACTTTACCTCGGCTACTAACTCTGACTTTCTGTGGTAATCTCTGTCTCCCACGAATTTGTAACCTTGTCACCATTTTTTTATATCTCTGACCGCGCTTCTGTGGTAATCTCCCCCCATTGGAAGTGACAGTACCCGTGGCCTCCCACGAAGTATCTCCTCAAAAAGCATTCCCATAAAACGCATGTTGTAAGTTGTAATCAAATCTATGCAATTTTCATTGTATTGACATTATTTAAATAAATAAATCTAAAAGAGCGAGCACTGGAGGTCAAACACGTGGCCATCTATCTGCGTCTTCTTGTATATAAACAGAGAATTTAACAAAAATGCACTTTACACACGTCGCAGTTCAGACGAATTTGCCAAAGAAGTGTGTGAAACGCACGAATTCATTGTTAATGTACAACATGCTCGGCATGATGTCGAAGAATGCCGCAACTGTGGTGAGACAGAGAACCAGTAGGATTAGTACAGAACGAGCTTGTCAAAGGAAATATTTAGTTGGGCATCTTAAGCATACAAATTTCTACTCAGCGGTGTCTCCAGATGTTCTGGCAAATAATGACGGAAAGAAAACTACAGCGAGACGTACTCTAATCAAATCACCTTTGTACTTTCAAGAGACAAAGGAGAGGATCACCAAATCGGCAGAACTGACGATAAGACATAAAGTATCTATAGCTTTAGATCTTAAAAGAACTCAATTCGAAACAAGTAAGAATAGCTGTAGCTATCCCATCTGAACACTGCTCTTTAGAAAAACTTCAATGAGAGTGATAAAAGAAAATAGTTCCTCATTTTTATTGATACGAGTTGCATCTGCAAACAGTTTATCGAACATCCCCAGAGTTCGTACCTCTACACATCAGGTAGAAGTTTCCGCTAAATTAAAAATGAAATACTTCCATATGCACTGTTGAGATACCACTGTTGTTTGCAAGGCATCTTTAAGTAAGATCTATATGAATGCATATTCATAGACCGTATTGCTATCTATGCAAGGTTGAAGGAATACTTCTACAGATACAGCTAAAAAAAATACACTACACGGTAAATTTTAAATGATTTTCCTTGAACCTGAGCATTGCATTTCCCAAACCCATTTAACCGATTAATATCTAACCCTCAAAAGATTCACAAAAACCCAAATTATATTCGTAGAAAGTATGTCGATATGATTACAAATGGCCCATTACGTCTGCCTTTAACGATAAACATAAATTTGCATTGAAATTTCATTCATAAAAAACCCAATCAATGGCATATCGCTAAATATAAAATTAAACAAAAATACCTGACCTTTGTGGTGTATTGTTGCACCTATGTACATATGCACATCGGTAATTGCTATAACTAAATGGTTAACCATATAATAAAGATCGTACTGCAATTAAAATTCAATTCGAATGAAAATGACTCATAAAAGATATGAAAACTCGCATACCTACTCGATCGCTCTAAGGCTATCACAAAATAATAAAGTGACTCGACTTCACCTCTAGACCTACAGATTAAAGAGGATCAATAAAACCATTCGAATAAACTGACACAGTAAGATAAACCTCCCGTATAGGTAGGTGCTGCGCACCTGTTTTCTTTTTATACACGTAAATATCGCAACTAGATACTCAGGCAGTGTCATACGGATCCATAAAAAAAGCAACGAAAATTTACAGCCAGTATCATTCAACTTTCAAATTTCAAATGGACACTGGAAAAGATACAAAATGAAATGAAGTCTACTCGTAAACAGAAAGAGGTATAGATCCTGCCTTACCCACTAGAGTCTGGAACGCTCGTAAAATGCTAATGTTGAACGGGACCCTACGGTAACCAAAAGATACACACACACACACACATACTCGTACACACCGAGAGAACTTGAAGTTCAACAAAACAAATTGCGATGGCGTTGTTCTCTTAGTACGGTTCGTCATTCCATTCGTGTTTTATTGAAATTCCGCGTAAGCGCACCTCGCGCGCACCTGGGGTGTAAGAGTGAAGGTTCACATACATATTACAAAATATCTGAGCAGCGCACGCGAAACATCAGTGCAGCACAACATAATAAATAAACAATAAACCATGATCATGACGATGATGATAATTACATGGCGGCGCGGCGGTGCGAGGGTTTTTGTTGGCCGAAAAACTCATACACTCACGTTCTAGATACAAATCCGCCATAACGGAGAGATACAAGAACTCACAGCGAGCTCTCTTGGATAAAGTAAGTATCTTTTGTATCTTTTGTATGAAATTAACTTTTGATTTTTACTTGAAATAAGAATAATCCAATGGAGTTTATGTAGTTGTACGAGTATGTAGTATCTCTGTATTAGGTCTGGAGCGAAGGAAGGATAGGTTGATTGACCTGTTTGACGATGATGATGACGTCGATTATAGACACCCTGTTCAATGGGTACTTGTATACTGGCTTTTTGTTTCGGGATAGTACATAGATAGTACAAGTTGGTTGTATAGTGTATACGAAAACGTTCCGACCCACTTTGGACCGGTTTTGCATGATTATAAGTCAAGGGGGAATTTTTCCATTCAACTCTCAACAATTGTGCGATGGTGTTATAAAATCCATGCTCGGGGGGGTTAGATACACAGAGATAGTAAACACACGACGAAAAGGTGGGTAGGTAGATAGGTAGCTAGTATATGAGGTAATTCATTTTGCAGAAGAAACACACGGGGGCTAGATACAAAAGAGACGTTTATGCAAAAATTATTCTCAATGATCTAAGAATAGTTACGTCACTCAGTTTGGATGGCGGATGATGGTGAATTCTTTTTAACGCGCGCCGTGGTAGACATTAATGAATTATTATTATTTTCATTTTTTTTTGCAAATTTGCATCGACTTAATTAATCGTACAAAACTTGTTTGAGTGGTTTGTTGTTTTGTGTTGGAAAAAAAAAAAGAAGAAGAAAAACATTCACTCACCTAGAGAGATCATGTGAAAAGGAAATTTAGCGATTGTGGATAGAAAATAAAAGGATACCACCTGTGGTGAGCAATAACTCTTAATCAGAAGAGAATATCTTACCAACAGAGATTGAGATACGACGAGTGATCACATTTACTAATTCAGAAACGATGATGGAAGAACTTCTTACGAAAATAACATTCGGAGTGAGGCACTGAACTGCACTAAAGATGATCGGAAGATAGAGCAAAATTCGAGTTTTGTTACCATATGACCATTAGAAAGGCAATAGCTGAACAGCAGTAAAGTGCGTGTGCCGCCTTCGATTCACTTCCTCGAAAATCTAAAGAATTATTTCTAATAGATGCACGGTACCGCACAAGTAGGTTCAAAGATTCTGCAGCGAGTACGTTTACTAGCCTCAGAAAAAAGCGGTGGGCAACAATCGTTCTTCATGTGAAATTATAGCTGCCTACCATTTTAGGCAGAGCTTCAGTGACCACAATCATTTTTTGTTGACTCCGTCTCATCCCTGTTTATAACCAGACCTACTAAAGTATCTATTGAAGTGCAATATGTAAAAAACTGCATGACATCGAGTGGCTTTGAGTAAAATCTTTAGTGGATTTTTTTTTTTTTTTTTTTGCCGTGGTGGAGCAATGAGGGTTCTGCATCATCATCATACAGAGTGTGATAAGTTTGCCAGGGATGCAAAAACTAGACAGGGCGCCATAAAGTCACATTCTGCGGTGGTGAATTGTCAATTTTACAAGCCTAAAACAGCGGTGGTAGAGACTGGTTGAGTAAAACTTGAAGAATTATCCGCGCTTGCAGTTACTCGAGTCAAGAGCTCTAGGCCCACCCCATAACATTTGTAGCTGTTCGAATCGACTTGAGCACCTTAGGATGTCAAAACATTCAGAGGCTGGCTTTAGATCGGGCACTACTCGTTGGTAGTACTCGAAAAATATTGAACATCTAATTTCAGTTAAAGAAGATATGCCCACCTACGTATCTTACTGATCACTGATCAACACTACTAGTACAAATGATCACTGGAACATTGTTTAGTTTTCAAAAAGCTTGTGATCACTACAGCTACTCATTACTTTGCTGATTACTTACGTGACTGATCACTTTAATCACTTTTCGACTTCTCACTATTGGACAAAACAAACAAACCCTTGGAACAAGTTTTAAAAGATTTTAACTGTTTTCATTTACGACAATCTGGTGCATCATCAGATTGCATGATTTTTACGGCTCATCAACATGTGATCTTTTGTAGATAAATTAATCAGGATACAGGTCTTAAATTATGATGTAAGAACTTGAAAATGTGTTAAAGCACAAGTTTTCACATAGCTCAAGTTCCGTCAGATGAGATGAATCAGCAAGCAAAGATTTTTCTATGTTGTGAATACAAGTAATTCTAATCTAACATTTGAATAACAATAAACTTTGGAATGAAATAGTCCATCAGTACGTGCTTTTCGACAAAGAATTGAAAACTATTTTTCGTGCTAACAGCGGAGCAATATTTAAATTAAATGGCACACACTAAACTATTTTGGAGCATGACATTGTTGTTAATTTGTTTAAAAATCGATTTATTGTATAACATTGTTTGGAAATATTAAAGCCGATGGCATTGGATTAGTCATCGATGATCAGTAAAATCCTGAAGGGACCATTGACGATCGTTGAGTGATCTTCGATGATCGCTGAGTTCACAATGTGATCACCAAAGATCATTGAATTGATCCAAATACTCGTATTTGAGTCGACCACACGATCGCTCATCATCGATGATCATCGGATCATCATGTACAACATGATCGTCAGCAATAAAACACGCGACGATCATCACCAACGCTAAGTGTTCCCTCATGATCATTATGATCCTTAGCACGTTGCCTGCAATATAAAATACCGACGTACCACATTGTGTTGTCGTGATTTTCTGCACGTATCTTTTCTTTTATATAGGAACAAGGTGGCGCTCAGTAAGTACTCGCAGGATCTCTGTCATAAATGTAAGCGACAGAATGACATCCCTCTGTCAACAGTTTAATCCACTTCGAATTAATTCTCTGTCTATTCATCAACGAATGACCTCGAATACCAAGCCGTTCTATAATAAAGAATTTCTACTTCCTTGCAATTTCAGGAAGTATTTGTCGATAACTGTTATTGTTGTCGCTCCAGACTGATGCGCTGTTATCTATTTTTTTCCGTTTCTGTGCATATATTAGAAATGTCAATCTTTTTTTTCATTCAACACTAAACATGCTAAATTTACTTCCCTAAAAGTTGGCAGCATAAATCAAGAGTATCGGTTACGAGTATCTTATGAGATATTCTCGCGCGATTTTGCGCCACGCACTCGAACGTTTTTTTTTTGACTGAATATCAATTAAGCAATTTAAATGCGTTATCGGAAGATTGGTGGCAACTTTTGTTATAAGTTGTTGTTCCTTCTGTGCGTCTATAGTTAATAGTGTATCAAATTATTATTTTTTTTTTTTTTTTTGTAAACTGTATGTCTATTTCAAAGTACAGAAACCTTGGCACGAAAAAAGAGGCAAAAAAAGCAATAAGAAGTAACAACCAGCTAAGACAATTGTTTTATAGCACACTGCCGGCCGACTTGAAATATTGGATTAGCTCAGCGGTAGTGATGGTGGTGGATTGTGTGTGGGTTTGAAGTGTATTTAACGAAATAATTACACAAATAATCGGATTCCTGAAAAAAGCGCAACAGTTAGGTAGATGACTAGATAGCACCCATAAAACATTGCAGATTGCTTGTACTTCTTCTTTTTTTTTTTTCATTTCAGCGGGTATTTGTGTGCATATATTCGCAATTTTTGTTCATTGACCTAAATTAAATTTTTTATTTTTCTTTGTTCGCAACGAGGTGTTGAGTTAATTCGATGTACTCTAAACTATTAATGAATGATCATGAGGAAAATAACTAATATAGCGCCGCATTTAACTATTTGCATCTTCTAACCTTTAGCGCAATCGAAGGACGTGTGATTTCCTTCAGAAAAATAAAAATAAAAATTTACTAAAATCGCATAATTGTATTATCAGCGGTTGGTCAGAGGTGTGCGCAATAGATGGCATTGAAGAGGGAATAATTTAATAAGGGGAGGTATTATTACTAAACTCAGTGAAAAGGTTGCTTCATTGAAAAGATTACAATTATATCAATGCTATTGTTGCAATCCTTTTAGTGACATCTATCGGAAGAAAAAGGCGAAGCTACGACATTGGTTTTGATATAAGATAATGGATCAAGGCTGTACTATTATTTTTAAGATTTAATGATGAATAGACCTATTCGCATCAGAATGTTCTCGAATAAATAGATCGAGTAGAGACAATAAACATCTGTCACCGACAGGGACAGTTTAATTCGAACTGATGAAACCTTGTACGCGAAGGTAATGGTGAATGTTTACAAGAATGTAACTAAAGACTTATTTTGAAGAAACAGATTGAATTGAAGTGGAAAATTAAATTGTAATAGAATACGGATAGCTGTGTGCAATTAGATACTCGTAGTACTGGTATACCCCTACTACTTCAAGCTAACTACAGACCATCTAGGCAATTGTTACTCATGATTGCGCTAATAATAGTATTTGTTTCTTTTGTATGATATTGCTAGGACAAATGATCGCCTGGAGTATGTTTTCAAGTTGGAATAGAAGTTAGAAATGTTTAATGGACTAAACCTTAAAGCTAAGACAAGGTTGCGTTTAGTTAGAATTCTCATTTCCAACCATCTGTAATAGCAAGCAGGGCATCACGTTTACAAACGTGATAATCATATTTCGTAAGATGGTAAAAAGATGTCAGTAACAGACGAGTAGTAATTGGAGTAGAACAAAAGGCACCACCCTGAGTATTCTGCCGGAAAGGAAAAATTTAGATATTCTTCTCGTTACATGCAAATACTTACTTACGCTGGATGCAATCAGCAAAGCCAACTATACGTGGGAGACTTTCGGGACGTATCATGTCTGTATACATTTCTAGACTAAGCTAGATGAAATAGATCGGTTTTGCTAAAACGATCACAGATTAGCACCGTCATAGGTTTCCTCACGGGACACTATCCTATTGTTCTCCACGATAAAAGGCTAGGCCTCTTTTCAAATGACTTCTGCAGGTGCTGCAAGAAGAAACAATAGTCCACTTTTGCCCAAAAGAAGACTGCTCCATTACCAGGCTTTTCTCTTCGACGACCTCGGTGACATAACGAATATTAACGTCAGTAACGTCCTCTGAAGGATTCTGAATTATACTCTTAAATGTTTGTCAAACGTTCGTGTTTTCTGGCACCTGAACCTTGAGTCTCACATACAGTGATCATAATGTTTGGTGTAGTCGTTTGAACAAAAGTTGTCTCCGCGACGGACTCTTAAGAAAAATTCATAGGTCAGCTTGCAGACAGATATACAGTAGGTATGAAAACATTTCACTCCAGAATTCATCCCCCCAAGACACCACTTACACCATCTCCATTTATTTATTCTAAAAGAACAATTCGAGAGCACTTCTCTACCATACAAGTCTGAGAAGGAGACGTAACCTGACCCAGAAAATACATACTTACTCGTGCATTTTTATAGGGACAGGATTAAAGGAGTTTTCTCCGACAGGCATCTATTTTCGCCTCATATGGCGATAAAGAAAGCCCTGTTTTGGTTGAAAAGAAATATAACACCAACTAAGTATCTTTACTGACAGTTAAGCTGCAATAAATTTCCTGCATTTGTTTTGTTATACATTAAAGGCCGCTTGTAACAACATCGACGATTAGTTCACCGGGTCGATGAACTATTATGTTACAACTTTATGAATTCAACGCGAAAAAGGGAACCTGGGCATTTTTCTCGATAAATGTAAACACTATGCCTCAGGTTACTAGATAACTTTGCATCAAAGACGCTACAGTAATTTGGTTTATGTAGGTAAAAAGATTACAATACAGTGTACCATTACGGAATAAAAACAGGCTTCTTAAATTATTTTGACAAGATTTACAGGGACCAAGAAGAAGAGGAGGAAGTAGTTGCGCTAAATTCAATTATGCAAACAGAAGCGTGTTTAAGATACGACTTTTTAACATTTCAACTTAATTTGCCAACGGTCCCTGTCAAACACATTTCATTTTTTCATGCATCTTTGAATGTGTTTTCAGAGTGTAATTATACGCTGAATTCATACCTGTAAGCAATACTTAGTGCTTTCTATGGAAATATTTCCAAATCATTGAAAAGTTAAGAATTTTTGCCCAGGGCTTCTGATAAACTTTCATAAAAACGCAGTAACTGCAAAACTATAAGTGATGTACAAATTTTGCTTATAGATATGGATTCAGCATATATTTCCAGTTTAGAACATGATTCAAAGATATATGAGACATGGAATGTGTTTTATAGGAGCGTGTTGGCAAATTAGCTCAAACACCATCTAAAAAGTGTACGTGCTGTTTTGCGTATTTGAATTCCAAAATTTAGAAAATCGTTTTCTTTGTTCCCCTGTGTAATATTTTGGGGAATTTTCTCGAGATATGGTTGCCTTAAAGGTTTTAACATGCTGTCGGTATAGAAACACAAGCCATCATAGATAAAGATAAAGCCGATACCAAAAGGATCCAAAATATAAGAAAAAGATACGGGCCAACAAATGCAACCATGTGGAACCCCAGCATTTACTAATTCTTCTCTACATTTCTACTTAGTTTCACTTGCAGATTACAGCACTAGAATAGCTATATATATATAGTTACACTTTTTCTTTGTAATTTTAGAGTGTAAGCAACATCATGGGCAGAAAAAAAAATGAAACTTTAGCTAAAACAGATACTATCTAGCGGACGGCACCTAGTGGAAGTAGAGTGAATAGAAGTGTTTTACACCTGACCAGTTTCATTTATTGATTTTATTAAGCAATTCTTACAACTGTACACATATTTTTAACCAATCAATTTTGTTAGGGGAGAAATCCTACCTGCAAAGATACATTTTCTTCGCGGAATTATCATCCCACAATATTCCACATAAAACCGAATTCTATACCTATCCTCTAATCACCTTCTAAGTATCACCGGAATCAGATCTATTAAACTCCAGGAAATGAGTGAACAACTTGAATAAACAATCACAAACACATAGAAATACATGACTAGATTAGCAAATCACTAAATAAAATTAGTGAAATCGAAAATAATATCCTTTCAGGTCAAATCTGCTGTATGACTCCGAATCAGCTGGTGTGGTTTTAGTGATAGTTAAAATTACTTTCTGTTATTTTCAATTTCACAGTTTATTCTCGGTCAACGAAATCAAAAATGAATTATACATCACATTCGCAAAAAAAAAAAAAAGTAAATCGAATAAGACATGCACCGCCTTAGTTCTTTATTCCTTCGGCATACTATGAGCAAGCATCAACCCATCAAACAACCGACAAAATTGAAATTCTTTACCAACTGGCTGCCTAACTGACCAAAAGAAAACAAAACACAAAAAGAAAAATAAAAAAAAAAAAACGAAGAATCAAGCAAAAAATAGAAAGTTCTTTTGAGAAAAAAAAAAAAAAAAAAAAAAGAAGTTTATATTGTCTTTACTGTCGTGTTCTTGAAAATAAAAAAAAAAAAAAAAAATAATAATAATAATAAAAAAGAATACGCCAGCAAAAGACCAAGTTTAAAAGATATTTACCTAGAATCCCAGTTGGAAGATATTAAAAAAATGATGATCGTTATATAGTTGCTTTAAGCTTTAAATCCACTTCACTTGTTTTACTCAAAATAAGAGAGATTCTTTTTTGCAGTTGCAATTGTTGCAACCCATCCAACATACAAAAATAAAACTGATCAAGTATGCAAAATACAACAGCCACTCTCAATCATTTAACAAACATAAAAATAAATAAATAAATACAAATTGAAACTAGATCATCACTATAGTGCACACATTCACTATTTCACTTTGTGTCGTTTTAATTTTCATCAAATCACTTTTTTACGCAATCGGACGGTCGATCGAATGGGTGGCGATCGGTTGGTTGATCGTGGGTGTGAGTATCTACTATTGCTAACCAATTTTATTAATTAATTCAATATTTCTTTTTTGTTTAAGGTTTAGATTTCTCTGGCTTGAGTTTTGTTATTATATCTTTTTTCGCAATAAAAAAAAGAAGAAAAAAAAAAAAAAAGGTTTTCCTTCAACTTAGCAAAAGAAAAAAAAAACCAAAACATAGACCAACACTAACGCTGTGGCTACACTCCACAACAAACGTTTTTATGCAATTTTACAATGAAAAGCGAAAAGATACAAAAAAAAAAAAAAAATGTATCTACAACAGCTATACTGGTTGGTTAAGGTTTCGTATTCAGACCGAAAAAAATAAAACTCAAACACTTTTTTTTTTTTTTTTGGTTGTGTGTTGTTCAGTTACGTTCTGTTGCATTCGTTGGTCATTTTTGCATTGTCTTCAATTCGTAACTGATAGTTTGTATCATATATTATTAAAATAAACACACTTTTCACATTGTAGATACTTTTGAAAGATTTCTTCTATCAAAAATCAATTTGTTTACAAATAGATACATACATTCTCTGTATAGAATAGAGATACAAGAAAAAAAAAAACTTCAATATCCGGCCGACGATTAAAGTTTGTTTCTTTTTGTGTAGTTTTCAAAGCACACGCGAAAGTTTTTTTTTACGCGTCCGCTTTTAACGCGCTATCGATGTCGACTGAGGTACTTATGAAACTCAAAAGAAATTTTAACCGAATATGTATCTTAGGGGTTTTTTGCTATAAGAAAATAATATAAAAAAAAAAAAAAAGAGTTTTTCCGTACGAAGAAAAATACACGACAAAAAGATACAAAACCCCACTGTGTGTGTTGTGGATGGATGGTGTATCTTATAACCAGTTGACGTTCGCGCTCGCAAAACCACAAGCAAATCAAACTGCAGTGCACGCTCTATGACCAAAGTATAGAAATAAAAAAAAAAAAAAAAAAAAAGCTGAGCTTAACGAACCTTAGCTCAAAGTATAAATGTGTGTGTGTTAGCCACAACTTACTCATACTTGTTAACTTATTCTCTTTTCAGATGCATTCTACTGCTTTAAACCAACGAAACATATAAAGGTGCACTCTGGATGTACATACATAGAAAGAACAGAAACCGATCTGTCTAATGAACCAGGTTATGACATTTTGATCGTTTGAACGTTCAAACAGTTTCATTAGTTGGCAAGAAGTAAGCTTTTAAGAGTGAATTGCTGGATGGGGGAAAAAACAAAGTCACTCAAATGGGGATTCTCTTAAATTTTCGCTTTTATTTGATTGCGCTTTCTCTTTGGATAACTTTTGATCGGTGGGCGAGTTGCCAGATGCGGGTAAACAAAAATTAATGGATTTTCTTGGAATTCCAGGTTTTTTTTTTTTGGGAATTGTAGAAAGCAGCATTTTAAGAAAGTATCTACACTTAAGTTTAATTGACCCAGATTGGTGTACTTAGTCAGAGGGTAAGAGATATTTGCAAAATTTGCATAGGTTACCTACAGGTGCCCTATGAAAATAAATTCAATCTCTAAGTTTCTCTTTTGTGTATTTTACTAAAATCGCAAACAAAAAGAAACGCTACAATCCGTCTGCAACGGA
This sequence comes from Pocota personata, assembly GCA_963082735.1. Lineage (NCBI taxonomy): Eukaryota > Metazoa > Arthropoda > Insecta > Diptera > Syrphidae > Pocota > Pocota personata. The sequence continues at coordinate 210,528,358 of OY720430.1, forward strand.
TCGTATGCTACCCTATCCCTAATCTTCAAATTCATTTCTAATAAAGTGGGACGCGGTATTGTAAATTTTCAAGTTCAATGACATCTTTCTACTCAGAGGATATTTCAGCGATTTTATAAGAAAAACTGTTGTTGGTACTTTTTTTTTTTATAATAAATTAGGCGTGGCAGAAACTTCACGGAGGATATTTTCTTGTAGGGCCTGAATTGTTCGGGGATTGTTGTTGTAAACCATCGAATTAAAGTATCCCCATAAAAAAAAATCGCACGGTGTAAGGGTGACCGAGGTGCTTAGGGTATGTCTCCGTACTTGCTGATTAATTTATTGGGAGCTAGTTTCTATTGAAATTCTAGCTGTGTGTGGAGTGGAAACAGCTGCATTTGCGGTACCAAAAATTCGTCGATCATTCGGCAATACACTTCAGCAGTGACCGTCTCTCGCTGGTTAAAAAATAAGCGCCAATAATCCCCCGGGCAAAAATTGCACACCACACTGTCATTTTTGATGGCGTTCCCTAGACCAGTATCTCATGTTCTGTTAGTTAACATACCCATCGACATGAAAATTTGCTTCGTCAGTAAACAATATGTTTCCAAGCGTTTCTGCTATTCGAAAACATTCTAGCATCGTTCTCGCTAAGGTTTCTCGTAAAGAATAGTCATTATCGTTGAGAAACTGCATGATTTGCATTTTGTGTGGGTGAAACTTTAGTTTCTTTTTTAAAATAATGTGCACTGTTGATTTTTTTATTCCAGTACAGGCCGCAATATTTCTTATCGATTTACGCCACATTTTCTGGCGTCGCTGCCCGGATGGCCCCAGCGGATTTTGGTTAATCGTTGTCCCTTCTTGACTAAACTTTTAAACCCACGACCAGATAAGTTCCGTGCTCGGCCCATTATTTACTCGTCGAATATTGAAGTGAGTACAAAACGCACGAACCAATGAATCACCGCACTTTAAATATTGCTCAACCGCGAACGCGCGGTGTGCTCCCGACTAGTAACTTATTTTGACTGGAAAATCCGCAAACCACGCGCGTCAAACGATACCTGTCTCACTTACCTAACCCTTTTAGTTTACGAGTAATTACAATTTAAACTTGAAAATTTCCCACTGGATACCCTTTACCATCACTGTAAATATGTAGCTGCGAGAAAGCACAATTCTGCAATGTATGGACAAATTGTGTAGAGAATGGCAACGTCTATATTTTTTTTGTTAAGGAAACATTTTTCAGTTTCTGGTAAAAATATTGAAAGAACGACATTTTTTGAAAAGTAGGCGTGTCTGCGGGTGGATGTCAAAAATGTTCACACTTGTACTACATCTTTCTGTAAGATCCAAGAACTGGTGACATATAGACAGACGGACATGGCCAAATCGACATACAGTGTGTTCTAGAAAAACCTGCTTTAAATTACTTCTTTTAGTTTACTCATACACACATGTTTGTAGCCAAATTATTTTCTGCAATTAATTGCCGATCGCGCATTGCATCCATTTTCTCAATATATTTCCATACATCGGTGGTATAACATCATTACAAAATCAATGCGGTATTTAAAATGCGTTTCGAAAGCGTTTTCTTAGTAACTCACCCAAAAGGGCCGCAAATGAGTATTTGCGAGAAAGTGGATAGAGAGGTACAAGGAATGCGGTAATGTCGATCACGGGTCAGGTAGAGGGACCAAAGCAAGCACATCCAGTCACAATTAGTCTGAGGAAGGCAAAAGAAAAATTGTCCAGAAAAGGAATTGAGTGTCCATCAACACAATACGACGCCGTTTGGCAGAATCTGGCATGAAAAACAGAAGTACCAAATCTAAACCGCTACTGACTCAAAAACATATTGAAAAGAGGCTAAGTTGGACAACGTAGAATTTAGACCGGGATTGGAACAACATCATAAAGCGTGGACAAAAAAGATGACAAGTTTCTATAAAGCATTCAGCAAAAGTTCATGTTTATGAATGCTTCTCGGCGAAAGGAGTCGGAAAGTTAATAGTATTCACACAAAACCTCGATGCACAATTCATGGTAAAATTTATACCAAAAGGGTTTGCTAAAGTCTGCCGAATCTCTATATGGACCAAACAATTACTACTGGATTTTGCAAGAGGATAACGACGAATACATCGGAGTCGCCTCTGCACGCGTTGGAATGAGGAAATGGTATAGAAACGTTAGATTGGCCGTCCCAAAGTCCTGATGCGAATCCAATAGAAAATGTTTGGTATTTAATGACGCAGAGGCTTCAGAATTAAACAAGACACAAAGTAGTCAACATTATGAGAAATTAAAGCGGGCGTACCACAAGGCAGTGTATTGTGTCCTGTGCTTTACCTCTTATTCACTAGCGATCTGCCTGAAAGTGGACAAACCAGTATAGCATCTTTAGCAGATGACACTGCTGTACTTGCTGTGGGAGTAACTGTCGAAAAGGTTGCCACGGTGTAGTGGGTAGTGTGTTCGCTTGTGACCCGAACTGCGCAGGTTCAAGCCCGGACGGGGTACAGCTATCACAGCCACCCGAACATATAAGAGAAACGAGTTTCTCCAACCACTACACTAAAAAAGAGTTTCTGCCTGGTAGTACAATGGACACAGCAAAATGGAGTCTGAGTGCTCCGGGATTAGATGAAATGACCTAAAGTCAGTCCATATTAATTTTACATATAAAAACGTACCACACATTCCAGTATACATAAACCACAATGGAGTGGAATGCTGAAATACAGCCAAATATCTAGGCATGACCCTAGACGCTAAACTGCATTGGAAAGCGCACGTACAGAAAAAGAGAGATGAGTTGAACATGCGATAAAGTAAAATGTATTGGCTTATTGGGAGATACTCATCCTTGTCCAACTACAATAAGCTATTGCTATACAAGCAGGCTCTGAAACCGGTATGGACCTATGGGCTCCAGTTGTGACCATGCACATGCCAAACAAATTTACAAAAAATCCAAGTCTTCCAAAATAAGGTACTAAGGAACATAGTTAATGCACCTTGGTACATACGCAACGCTGATCTAGATAGAGATCTTAATATTGAAATGGTTGAAGATGAAGTTAAAAAAAACTGTTCAACGTTAACATAGAAATAACAGAATTATTAAATACTGACAATGTAATCAGAAGACTAAGACGGTGAGGCCAAGAAATTAGGTAATATTTTCAAACAAAAAAGTCTTGAAATCCGACAAACGGCGGATTTTTCTTTTCTATTTTTCAAATAATTCAAAAATTTATTGCTGATAAGCACGTAATATTCCAAAATGTCTCAATATCTCGAAAACGGCGCGTTATACGAGTAAAACAAATATTTGAAACCGAAATTTTAGGTTTTGAAATACTCTACAAGATACAGAAATTTTTTGGAAATATTCGAAAACTGTAAGTAATGTCAGACTTTACCCCGAGATAAATGGAAGTTTTTGAGTGTGAATATTTCGAAAACAGTGCGTTGTATGAAAAAGATTATTTTGACCGCAATTTTAGGCTTTGAAATTCTCTGTGAGATGGATGACGAATTTTTCAAAATTATTTCCTGAGTGTTAATATCTCGAAAAGATTTTAATTTCGTCACTAAGTCACTACGTACAGATTTTAATTTTTACTATATACTCGCTTCTGAATGAATGCACAAAATCATTCAACAGTCAGTTACTAACTATAGATAGTCGCATTCATTCCATAGTACTCAACATTATTATATACAACATATGGTGTCTGCTAAGAACTAATCTACCTGCGCATGTACGTAGATCTTGCAATAACATGGTAGCAACATGGCAGAAACATGACAGGAACAAGACAGAAACATTAAAGTGACGTGACACAAAGCATATTGGAGTACCGGGGTAGCAATTAATTTAGTCCTAATGTTTGCCTCTGATAATGAAGATGCTTTAATCTTATCGAATTTGGTTTATTTTATTAAAAATAATTGCCATGTCATCGCAGTAAATGACGCTTTTAGAAAAATGTCAGTCATTTTACAGAATAAGTAACGAACAATTTTCATTTGTTAGAACAAATGAATGTCCAACTTATTTGCCCGTAACACGTAGCAAAAAGTGGAGCATGCTGCAATCTAACGTGACACCTGACAGATTAGTACTATACCACGTCACTCCAATGGGCGCTGATTCATTGGCTCTTAGTAATATAAATTCTAAGAGTCACTCCTAAACTCGCATTTAGTTATTGTGATTCATTTTCACATTTCCGCCATTGTGAATTTGCACAGCTGACTTTTGACAGATTGAAGAAATTCTGATTTCAGATTAAAGATCTTGCATTGGTGTAGCATTTTGATGCATTCAATTGTTCGTGTATAATTTATTCTTATTCTATTATTCGTTGTATCAAAATTATGTAGTCACCAATTTTCACTGGAAATGACATTGACTGTCACTTTAAATTCGACTTAGATGGGGGTGAACCACAACAATATCCGAGTTTAGAATTGGCATTGGGGATTTTTTGATTTTTTTTTTTTTCGTTAATTACTACTGATTTTGAGTTAGAGGCAAGTTTAAGAAAAATTCAAATTTAAACTTGTTTATTATTAGGGCAAAAGCAATTATGAAGTGTACAGGGTGAGTATTTAAAAAAAAAAAAAAAAAATCACCTCGTCTTATTCCAAAACGGTTGTAGAGTACAGAGGGGGATGTTGTTTGGTCAAATGTGCACAAATTCTCGTGCTTGCATGAATTTACTTCTCTGAGATATCTGTAATGATTTTAGTTTTATAAAATTCGAGTCTTACGTTAGGGCAGTGTTTGTAGATCCTTTTCGATACTTTTCCCATGAGCTCTGTAGGTTTTTCCCTTTTCTTCTATTTTATGGATCAAAAAATCCCACAAGTTTCCCCCAATTGGAAAAACAGCTATTAATTTGAACTTCCATATTATACAGGGTGCTCGTTTAAATTAAGACATCTCAATATCTTGAAATGAGAAAAATACTTTTAAAAAAAAGTTGTAAGAAACTAAGAGAAAAAGACGGGGGAAAAATCCCACGATATCCCAATGTTAGTGTTTAAAAGAATAGTGGATTAGTTGGGGTTTTGTAACTTGTTGGCTTCATCTAAATTCTTTTATTATTTTGCATCATTTGTTTTGCGGTCCAGACACCTTTCCCAAGTATTATGACAAAAGCGCTTAAGGATCCAAAATGGTGAAAGGAAATGGTGCTGGAGTATTATATATTAGTGATTACGTAAGACCTTTCCGAAAAGGATCAGCATTAATCATAAAAGCATTCACACTCCAATCGGTGTAGTGAAAACGTACATAGACCTCAAGGCAGAGAAAAATGATTTTGCTCTGGAAACCACCAAGCAATTAGTGGTGGCTTTTCCACTCATTTGGAAATTGCTCTTTTCCCAAGCTGTCCGTATGAGCTACTTGAAATAGTTCGGCAGGGATGTCATCAATACCCACCGCTTTGTGTCTCCTTTAGGGACTTGATTGCTATTGTTATTCTGGTTTTACTGGGAGGTCCGGTGCGAATTCTTGAATTTGTTGCTTCGGAAGACTCATTAGAGATCATATCACCGTCGTTCACCGTCGTTCTCTCCATCTACTGTGCTGATCCTCATCAGAAATCAGAAGGTTACCATCTAAACTCTTCACTGGATGTTGTTTAAAGTTCCGACCACTTTGGTGATGTTATAGAAAAACTGTCTCTTGAGGCAAGTGAGTCGATATACTTACGTTTCACACTACGCTGCACTTCCTTCTTTTTCATGCGATATTACGCTTCTAGCTCGGTTCTCTCTATTGCTGAGGCCGTTAGAATCCGAGCCTCGATTGCTGTACGTTCATCAATCTGTCTCCAGGTGTCTGCCGATAACGGTAACTTTTCTGCCTTTTACCCACGTAGGTACGAGTACATAAGTTATGACCATTTCAGTTCTTTGTTTTTCTTAAATTGTTCTCGAGTAGCCTCCTAGTAGTAGTGTTGGTTGATTTTGAAAAAGTCTTTGATAGACAACTAAGAGATCTCTTATGGGTGGCGCTAAGACAACGGGAAGTTTCAGAAACCTATTTGCCAATGATCATGGGAGCAAGGACAAGAGTAAGATGTCCCGCAGGATTCAACGAAAAGTTCCCAATCAAAGTCGGTCTACACCAGGGAAGCGTCTTCAGTCCTTTGCTATTTATTGCAGTTCATCAACTGCTTGAAGGAAAAGTGACGGACCCCAAAGTGCATCAGTTATTTTTTGCTGACGATGAAGCTATCATAAGTGAAAATCAAACAAACACTTGATGAATGGGTGGATGTTTTGGAGGGAAATGTGTGCCGTATTAGTTCAAAAAAGGCAGAGTATCTGTGCTGCCCGTTCTCTGACCCACACCGGCCTATTCCAGACATTTACTTGAATGGAAAAGTGCTTCCCAAGTGCGAAAAGTTCAAATATCTGGGATCTACGAGTATGATCAATAGCGAAGCAACTTGTGATGATGACATCAATCATCGCGTAAGCGTAGGGTGGATGAACTGGCGGGAAAAATCCGCTATCTTTTGTTGCAGAAAAACTGAAAGAAAGCTCTACATCGCAGTTGTACATCCGGCGCTCACATATGGTTCACAATGCTGGACAATGTACAAAAAGTATGAGGGAAAATTAACGGCAGCTGAGATGAAGATGATCCGCATGACAGCAGGAGGCCTGAGGTCAAAACGGTAAACCCGTAAGGCGGACCAGTAAGGATGCAGTAAAGTGGGAGAGTTTTGATCCTTCTACCCCGGATCATAACTTCTCCGTAAGGAATAGAAGAAGAAGTTCTCTACTTGTGCATCTATCCGTACCTCATCCTGGAAACTAGTCATCCATCCAATCCAACTTTGCTCATCTTTGGCACTTTTTTTTAATTTTTTATATTCTGCCCGAGTGACGCACGTCCTATGCCTCACTATCGGTTATTGTCAAATTCATCCTGGATTCTTCAATTTTGTGTGATTAATGTTCTTCGCCCCCGTCTGATTCATGTTTGGCATGAATCCTTTGTTCTGCTTAATCCTTCAAATTCAACACTTTGTACAGTACACGGTCTACCCGTTGTTATAGTCCTTTAGCGTAAAATTCCAACGCATCCACTCGAGTGTTCAATGACCTCTGTCTGTTACATGTTGATATAATTCATCATTCTTTTCTTATGCCTACGTTTTTTTTTTCTTGCAAAATCTTAATCCCTTACAGACAAAGAAAAAATGATTAATGATGTTCCATTATCGGGTAAAGTAATAAAATTAGCTGCACATTCTTATTTAATAGCTGTTGTCACATTAATTGTTAGTTTGCACTTACATATATGTACATGGTTAGGTTTTCTTTGGAGTGTTATAATACCTAGAATTACCTAACAGCAATTAAATGACGAAGATGCAATTGAATCTGGATCGCGTTTGCAAGTTTTTTTTTTCCACTAACCCGATGGGACATACCTTCCACAATGACGAGGTGTATCTATATTTTCTTGTGAAAAATCTGCTTCTCGTTTACCAATTAATCGAGTATTGATGAATTCTCGGTAAAAACAATACAAACACACTTTCAATAAAGTGTCAATAAGAAACCGCGATTTATTATTGAATCACTTCGAAAATGTTGCGAGCTTTATTATTAACACCTATTTTATGGTAGTTACTGGAAATGTGTATCTAGATGGCATTGACAGCGGACTGACTTTAGAGTAGACTTTGGAGTTTTACGTAACACGTTGGTTAGTGTCCCTCAAAAAAAAAAAAAATCAAAGACGTCGAGATTATGAGATTGCTGGGGTATTCCATTTTAGATTTCCATTTTTACATACGATTCGTAGAATTAATTTCGCGAATGAGCAAATCATACTGCGCACAAATGTGCGTAGGAATGACGAAGTGATGATCTTTCTGCGGAAGCATTGAAATGGAGATACCGAGTATCTATAACCTTTCCCTTTTGATTTTAGCTAGTAGCGGCAACTGCATTTATTGCTATAAAACTTGAATTTCAAAAGATATCCGTAAATTGGGAAATTTTTCAGTACAAGTATTGCGAATACTATAATAATAAATTTTATTCAAAATATACCCGTCTTTGGCATTTAGTCGTTGCTTATTGATTGGAAAGTTAACCACAGCTTCGGTCAGAGCACACTTTAGGGATTTGATGTTAGGGTATACAATGTCGTCTAAGACAATCCAAAATCTATAATTTACTGGGTAGTTTTGATCTTATAGGCTGGCGTAGAATCTTCCTGGAATGCCCAAGGCTATTTTTGTTTAAAATGATTCCCTGGTACAATTTGGCCGATGTGTTGCTGCTTTTGTTGCAAAAATGCACGTCAGTTACCCCGTTTATAAGAGACACCTCACCAAACTTTTCAGACTATTGGGTGACCGTTGTTATTTCTTTTGTTTGCACTCTAAATATATAAAAAATGGCAACAAACTCGTGCTCCGCAACATAAATCGCATTTAAACCGCTTGTGTAACTTTCTAAAAAAGGCCATTATTGATTTTAAAAACCGGACAATACAAACCAGCATTGAAAGCTTAACAGCGGAAAAAGATTCCAATTATTCGCTCTGGAAAGCTATAAAAGGCATTAAAAAACCGAAAATACAAGCGGCCCCAATCAAGAAAAATGACAACGAATGGGCCAAGAATGATAAAGACAAAGCAGAAGTCTTTGCCGCCCATTTAGAACAAACATTTAAACCATTTGATGGACAAGCGCTTGTTGAAAATGATAATGCGTCGGATATAGCACTTCACAATTACACAGTAAGAAATGCAAGGCTGACCGAATTTCAACAAGAAATAAAGAAACTGAAACCGAATAAAGCTCCTGGATACAACCTAATCACAGGAGAGCTTCTTAAATCGTTACCTCCTAGGTAGCGTTAGTTAAGTTCCTCTACATTATAAACGCAGCGATAAGACCAGAATATGTTCCGAGTCAATGGAAAGTCGCGGAAGTAATAATGATTCTGAAGCCAGGAAAACCGCCGAGTGATAAAAAATCGTATAACACCTATTTCGCTGCTGCCGATTATGCCTAAAGTTTTCGAAAGAATAGTACTTAAGCGACTACAGCCGGTTATAGAAGAAAGATCTCTTATTCCCAATCACCAGTTTGGGTTTAGAATCAAGCACTCAACAATAGACCAAGTGCATAGAATAACTGATTTAATTGAGAAAGCTTACGAAGGAAAATAGATTTGCTCGAGCGTATTCCTCGATGTTTCTCAAGCTTTTGACAAGGTCTGGCATGAAGGATTGAAATATAAATTACGACAAGTTCTGCCGGAACTGGAAAAATATTTGACGAATCGACTTTTCCGAGTCAAACACGGAAATAAATATTCAGAATTTAAAGAAATAAGGGCTGGGGTACCGCAGGGAAGTGTCCTTGGACCGCTTTTGTACCTATTATATACTCGCGATATACCACAAGAAGAAGGCACCGTATTAGCTACATTTGCCGACGACACTACCATCCTGGCAACGGGTAAAACGATCGAAGAAACGACTGAAAAATTGCAAGAAGCATTGAATAAAGTAAATGAATGGACAAAGATTTGGCGACTAGCTTTAAACGAAAACAAATCCGTTCATGTCAATTTTACTTATAAGAAAATAAATAATTTGCCGATCTTTTCAAACTCGGTTCAAATTCCGTTTGCAAACGAGGCTAAGTTTCTTGGAATGACACTTGATGCTAAAGAACTCGAAACAAAATACAGAGAAATGTACTGGTTACTTGGAAAACATTCCAAGCTTAATATAGAGAACAAACTGCTTTTATACAAGTAAGTGCTAAAGCCGATATGGATATATGGAATACAACTCTGGGGTTGTAAATAATAAAATAATAAAAATGTCAATATTTTACAAACTTTTGAAAATAAAGTTAATGCACAGTCGAACATGAAATCAAAAACTTCGCGCGTAAGCATAAAGACAGATTACAAGGACACGTTAACAATGAAGTCCTTCGAATTTTAGATGAGAGGAATCTACCGTGTCGTCTACAAAGGACTAAACCTTTCGACTTAACGCGATAGCAAGAAACCGAGTCTAATTTGCGGAACAAGCAAGAACTTTCAAGGGAAAGGGACCTGCCAAACGATATCATTACGTGAAAAAAAAACTCTAAATATTTGGTCGTCTGTAAAGAGACCCTATTTCTACTTGCAAACTCAAAAAGGTGCGCCTCCTAATTCGGTTCGTCTGTCTGTTCGGTCTGTCCATCTGTGTGTATGTATGGCCCACAGTAGCCTAAACGGCTGAACAGATTTTCCACAAACTCTATATCTCACAATTCGAGACAAAATCGGAATTTTTATTCTAACCCCAAAATTAAAGGTACTTTACTAATGACGGACTTGAAAAAACAAAATCGATTTTGTCGAAAACGGCTCTAACGATTTTGATCAAATTTTATATTTGAGTTAGGGTAGACATGTGCTATTAGATGGCGTACTAGGTTTTTGCAAACAAATACAAGTATAACGGTCCATTTAATTTTTAGGGCCACAGTCAGCAATTGTCTTACTTGACGCTACAGTCCGGGGTGAACCTGGACCTCAACCAACAAGCATCTCCAGCCAACTCGGTCTTATTGCAGTCGCCTCCAGTTCTTGGTTGTGTTGAGATCCCTTTCCACTTGTGTGCGCTACATTCCGTGAGGTCTTCCTTTATCGCGTCATCCCGTCAGGATGAATTCAAAAACTTTCCGGCTCCGGCTCCGGCCCGTTAATGTCTTTCCGCTCTGCATGTCCTAGCCATCTTAGGCAGTAAATTCAAACCCTTCTGACGTCGCTGTACAACCGGTACAGTTCTCCTCCTCCATTCCCCGTCAACACAAACGGGAAGAATTTTTCTTTCAAAACAACCAAGGGTTGTGTCCTCATAAGCCTTTGATAACGTCGATGCTTTTGCGCCCTATAGCAGGACTGCGATGATGAGGGTCACCTTAGTTGTCCATGAAAGGGCTTTGATACTCCATTGCCATCTACTCTTGATTCTGTTTCTCCAACTATGCGAATGTCGTCGGCGTACGTGAATAGTTGTACAGACTTTTGAGAGATCGTACCACTGATGTTAGCTTAAAAATAATATAACAGCGCGTTACCTTGTCGTAGTCCTTTTTTGAGATCAAAAGCATCGGTGATGTTGTTACCGACCTTGATGGATTAACTACCATGCATCCTCGATACTCATCCTGCACAGGCGGATGAGTTTGGCAGGGAAGCCAAAACTAGATATTCCTCTGTATAGCTCGTCTCTAAATAAGCTATCATAGGCGACTTTTAAATCGAAGTAAACTTGGTGAGTATCGATTTGGAGATCCTGGATTTTTTCCAAGATCTGTCGCAATGTGAACATCTGATCTGTGGTGGACTTTCCTGGCCTAAAACAACACTGATATGGACTCATCAGATTGTTGGCAAAAGGTTTAAGGTGTTCACATAATATGGCAGATAGGATCTTATACGCGATATTGATGAGACTTGAGGATCGGGCAAACGATGCTGAGATTCCATTCGACGGTCATTCTTTCATCCGAGCACACTTTACAGACGAGTTGATGTATGCTGCTTGTTCAGTAGTTAGACTGCCGGCTCCAACAGCCTTGTTGGATTTAAGCCTAGATATTGCCATCTTCACTTCACTTTGGTCGGGTGGACAGAATTGTAAATCGTCGTCGTCCGGATTGAATGGAACATTCTGCCTGACAACAAAGTTTTGGTCTTCACTGCCATTTGACAATATGCAGAAGTGATCTTTCCAAATTCTCAGCACTGACTGTAACTCTGCTACAAGATTTCCACTTTCATCCCTACAGGCTTCTGTTCGGGCTTTGTAAGCTTGGCATGCCCTTTTATTTAAGTTTCTTTCTTAGAAGCTAGTGTTCTTCCCTTCTCTTTTGCTTGTAGATGTCGTAAGCGCCCCTCGTCACCCAATATAGCGTCGCTTTATAAGCCTCTTGTTTTGCTAGGTGAGCTTGGCGACACTCTACATCAAACCAAGGGTTTGCGAGAAACCCAGCACATTAGAGCCGGCATTTTTGATGGCTTGGTGACAATGATGCCATTGGTCATCTGTACTTCTTTAATGTTGTGATGTTTGAGATATGGCAGCAACAAGGTTGTGATCCGAGTCAATGTTAGCTGCTCGGGCACATCCGCAAACATCCAAAATACTGGAGGAGTGTCTTGCATTAACAGCGACGTGATAAATGCGGTTGCCAGTTAGTTGATCCGGAGAGCATCAGGCCTTCTTATGGAATCGTGTGGCTGTATTTTCCGACCGTTTTTCCCAAGATACCCGCTTTCCAATTTGAGCGTTAAAATCGCCAAACAAGATTTCAACGTCATAATGTGGACATTGGTCTTAAGTCCAGTCGAGGAGCTCATAAAAGCAATCTTTGGTCATATCGTCCTTATCCTCTGTAGGGGCGTGAGCTAACATTTTTGAATTTTGTAATTGTCTAGTAAACGGGCCTCTTCACCGATTTTGATGAAATTTTAGTATATTTTTAGCAAATTTGCACTTTCTTCACTGAATCGATATAACCGACGAAAATCTTCACCAAATGGAGATGAAATTTTCCTGAATTCCGTCCATCTCGTCGGTCTCACAACATGAGCACTAACTAGGTCAGTGCATTTTTTGATGGCATAACATGATGAGCAATTGCTTAGAAAAATAAGTAAAGAGCTTGAACTCATCTTTCAGAATACCATCGATTGGCTTTTGCATTTCGGAGAGCGCATTGAAGTCTTTGATGGCTTATGACGTTGCTTGGAGGCCGTTATGCTGCAAAAACAAATATGAAAATATGAGTATTGTTATAAACCCCCAGATAGCTCAAGTCTATCGCAGATTCGGTCCCTGCTTGTATGCTAAGTTTTCTTCTTTGTACAATTCTGAAACAAATATTTAATTCTATCAATCGAGCAAAAATTTAATTAAAAAAGCTTGTACGGCTAATTTGCCAGGTTACGATCTTGTTTCCGAGCAAATTTTGAAGGAACTACCGGATGAAGCCACAATAAAACTTCAGCTTCTAATTAATGTCTGTTTAAAACTAAGACATGTACCTCATTACTGGAAGAAGTAGTCATAATACCGAAACAAAATAAGCCAGAACTTACTTTCTACTCCTATAGATCACTATCGTTACTCCCGATATTGTCAAAAAACAATTGAGAAACTAGTCCTTAAAAGACTAAACAAAATTATTACTGAAAGACGCCTCTTCCCGAACCATCAAATTGCGTTTAGGAATAACCATTGGACAAATAAATCACGTGCACTCGGCAATAACCGACGTGATAGAGAAAGCACTGGAAGGTAAACATTATTCCTGGACTTAGTGCAAGCCTTTGACAAGGTGTGGCATTAAGGCATGAAGTTTAAACTGCATATAGACCTACCAAGACAATACTATTAGATACTGAAATCTTATGTAGCAGATAGATTTTTTTGAGTACGGTACGGTGAAGAGTACTCAGAATTGAAAAAAAAAAAATAACAGTAGGTGTCCCACAAGGCAGTGTTCTCGGACCCACTCTGTATTTATTATACCACTAGACAACAACGCCATGGTAGTCAGTTATGCAGATGACACCGCAATACTTGCAGTCAACAAATGCGCAGACAAAGCTACTGTTAAGCTGCAGACTGCAGTCAATAAAGTAATAGATTGGACGCAACAATTGCGGATTAAACTTAATGAGACAAAGTCTACCCACGTTACCTTTACAAACAAAAGAATAAGCTCTCCGTTCTTATTAACAATCTAATAGTTCCTTATGCCTAACACAGCAAAGTAACTAGGAATGTATGAAGCTATACTATGGATTGAGATCCCCATAGTGTCTTCCACCTTTTTATATAAAAAAAAGTATCAGGTTGGCAACTAAGTAATTGCCGATTTTTTCAGATAAATAAAACACATTTTTTAAATACAACGAATAAACTTTAAACAATGATATATCTTCTATTTTGTTCGATGACCTTTTGCCATCTTTCTGGCAACTTCATAATTCCACGTTCGTAGAACTTCTGACCTTTATCGACAAAAAACTGAATCAAGTGCGATTTCACAGCGTCATCATCATTGAAAGTTTTACCATCCAGAGTTTTGTAAAGATCGAAATAAATGGTAATCTGATGGAGCAAGGCCAGGGCAATATGGTGGATGTAACATCAATTCCCAACCAAGCTCCAATATTTTTTGGCGAGTGACCAAAGATGTATGTGGCCTAGCGTTGTCCTGGTGAAATATGATACCTTTTCGATCGCTGTATTTAATCTGTCCAGTTGTTGACAGTACACATCCGAACTGATCGTTTGATTCCTTGGAAGCAGCTCAAAATGCACCACACCTTTCCAATCCCACCAAATTGAGAGCAAAATCTTCTTTCGGTTGATATCAGCTCTCGAGGTGGATTGTGCTGGCTCATCAAACCTGGACCAAGATCGTTTTCGATGGACGTTACTATAAACAACCCATTTTTCATCGCCAGTGATGATTCGTTTCAAAAAAGGGTCGGATTCATTGCGTCTAAGATGCAAATCGCAAGCGTTGATGCGCTTCGTTAAATGAATTTCTTTCAAATCATGTGGAACCCAAATATCAAGCTTTTTTAACGAGTTTCACATGTTTTAAATTTTTCTCAATCGCTGTATGTGACACTTTTAACTTTTTTGCTATCTCTCGTAAAGTTACATGATGATCCGACTTTCAAGCTCATCTAGTCGACCTGATCGTTGTTCATCTTTCAGTGAAAAATCTCCAGAACAAAATTTGTCAAACCAATTCCGGCACTGTCTTGCCCTACACATGACGTAACTTTTTAGCAGCTTGCGCTGCGTTCTTTCCTTTACGGAAATAAAAAAGTAAAATAAGACGAAAATGCTCCAAACGCCAAACTAATACCTTTTCACAAAAATACGAGCAATTTGCTTCTAAAGCAAAGTAAGACTGACAGCTAACAAATGTCAAAAGAATAAAAAAAGTATGTCATTGACAGAAGCCATTAAAAAATATGGCCAAAGACATCTATGTGTGAAATCGGCAATTACTTAGTTGCCAACCTGATATAATAATTGTACATTGATTAAAAATTAAAAAAAAAATTGACAAAAAAAAAAAGAATCATTCCCCGACGGGACTCGATCACGGATCAGCTGGTCAAAAAATGTGTTCGTGTCGTTGGCACAAACCACTAGCCAATACGGCCACAGAGGTGCTATCTTCGAAGATTTAAAAAGCAATACTTGTTCTTCGCATACAACTGCATTAATTAAATACCAAAAAATGTTATGTTGATCTCTAGGTACGTCCAGGACTTGGCCGCGCAACGGGTGCAACAAATGTGTTAATGTTGCTGAATCCTATAAAAACTTTTAAATTCCAATGAGCGCAAACATTTGTTTATACAAAAGTCCATTTAGTACTTTCATAAATTATACAAAATCCGATAATCCTATGAAACGCACTACGAGTAAACAAAAATTTTATTTGCAAACATTTCCATAATCGTACGCGCATTTTACGAGTTCTTCTCCATTTTAATTTATTTCACTTGGTATGCAATTGGAATTAAAGAGATACAACAAGAAATATACACAAATCTTTCGGATCAGATACATTCTTCCGGTGCGGAAGAAAACTCGTATACGTACGCGCAATACCATTCAATGTCGTTTTGATGTTCTTTTTTTTAAGTTTTAATGCAATGCATTATTAAAATTGGTAATTTTTTTATTTGCAAATAAGAACATGCGAGTAGTCTACTCATGTTCATTCATTTGAGAATTTATTCAGTTATTTAAGGCAATAAAACATTTGATAGATATTATTAGCTGACATAGCGATTAAATAGTTTGCAATTAGGTTTTATCAAGTTTTTCAGATATATTAGTAAAAATGTCACGTAGAGCTTTTGTTATAAAATAATTCGAAGAGTGAAGAAGAATGAGTGAACAACAGGCACCTATTTATAGTCTTGATATTTTGATTTTTTTTTTGCAAAAAATGTTGACCTTTTAGTAAGCACCTGCTCGTGTTTACAAGATAAATAAAAGTAGCGCCATTTAAATGCAATAAAAATAATAGGAAACATATGCGAATATATGGTTTGAATTGGTGAAGCACTTTTTTTTTTAGGGTTTTACAAACTTTCTCACTACCTCGAGGTGTCATAAACCTTCAGGGGTACCTCCAGCATTTTGTGAGCAAGATGATACAAAGCGTCTTCACTTTCACTCCTTTGCCGTCTAAAGTTCATATTTTATATTCTTTATGAGAAGTAAATTTTATGCAGACAACATTTAACGATTGTCAGAATTTTCCGGTAAAATCCAACACTAAATGCTTGTGTTTCGCATCCATATGAAAGAATTTGTGTTAATCCGAGTTTTTCTCTGATAGAAAGTGAATTTGGATCACTTAATGTCTTGAAGCGAAAGTATTGCACATGGAGTTTTGAGGATTCGACATTTATGTGTAGGTCTCTTGGTACGATGCATCTGCTCATATTACGGTGTTTCACAAAATTCTCATATTTTAAAGAGTAGTACTAGGAAAGAGCTGTGGACTTCAGACTTAAAAAAATAGATTTAAGAACAAAATACAAAAGAAATAATAGGCCTGGTCAATAGTAAAATAAGATGGATTAAGGGTGGCCGTGGTGCAGTGGTAACATCATCACTTGTCACGCTACAGGTTCACGGTTCGAATCCTGATGTCAATAATTATCTATTTATTTCGCATGAAATAAATAAAAAGTCGATCAATTGCGAAAGCTTATGTCAACTCTACTGCGAAGGCATAACACTGGCAGTAGGGAGGTCATATGGCTAAAATGCAACTTGATCGTGATGATGACATCAAGAGGACGGAAAAAAATACTGTGAATCATGAGTAACGACAAAAGCAAAATCAAATAAGCTCCCCAGTTATCTGGGCAGCCACCCTTGGAGTTCACTGAAACTTAATACCAGCTGAGTTTCAAACCAACTACACCAATCTGCCTTTCTCTCTGTTTCTTCCCCTTTCCTCAAAACGTCCGTGTCCTAAAATTAGTATAAAAAAAAAGATAATTCCAAACGAAAAGCCTTTGGTGTGGGATGGCGTTGCTCAGTGATTTCGTATTGAATTTAAGGATCGAGTCCGACATGTATTACCCTTACTAATTATGTGCTCTACTAATCGCAGATGACTCTATAAAAAGAAAACTGGCAGGTGGGTCTTGTCAAGCAGTTGTAGACAATTGCAAGTAGATGCTCTATGGATCGCTCATTTTTTCTAGCAAAAAAACGTTTTTTATGGTGAATTGATGCAATTGTATTTGATGTCGCTGACGATAGCACTTCCGATAGCTGGTGGGCTGCGCCAATGATGCAAAACACATTTTGTCTGTTCGAATTCCTGTGATGGATGAATTGTTTGTCAATTCTGTATTCTAGCGTGTGCAACAACCTTTCCGTGTTTTTCTTAGCAAGGACATGTATCTATTTACCTTTTGTAAAGACAAAATTCTTTATCGATTAATCGCCATCTAGCGGAACATGGGAATATTTGCAAAATGGCGACTGTGTTTCTACCAAAGGATGGCATGGTAGAAGTATCAGCATTTGCAGTGACAGATATGCTGTATTCAGAGCACTTAAAACCCCCACAAATTGACAGATTGTTCCAAATGGAACCGCGTTATCTTATTTAGGTACCGGGTCATAGACGAGTTATAGGCAATGAAAACTCTGATGAAGTAGCGAAAGAGAGCTCAGAGATTACTCCTCTAATTCCGGAATAAATAATTTGTCTCAGTTTAGCCAAAATTATGCTGGATAGACTCTCATATGGTTTCGATAAATAAAGAGAGATGGTCCCGTTTAGTTTTCTGTTTTGAGAAAGGGCCTGGTAAAAGCACTGCAATTTCCCTTCTCAGTAGGATGGACTGCAGATCTATGGTTGGGCTAATTACAGGATATAAAATATGTAGTCATTACATGACCAACATGGAAATCGTTGAAGATCCTACGTATGAATCATGTCTCCATAGCGAAATACTTCCTTTTTCAGTGTCCTGCTTTTGCAAGAATGAGATTGCGAACCTTGGGCATTGATATAACGGGAATGGGCTCAGTTCAATGTCTATCCTTGGTCGATATCCTTCGTTTCACTCAAAAAACAAAGAAACTTGACTTGAAGTTCTCATCAGGGGCGTTAAGTACCCTTACCTAGATTGAAAGGGGTACAACTGCAGATTTCTTCAATGCTATAGTTTTGTAAATTGAACAGTGAACAGTTTCTATTCGGAGAACAGGATCGACTGCCAACTATCATTGCATCTCTGCAGACGTATGCTCTTATTAGCTGTTCTAAAGTTTTAAGCCTTATGTAGCTTATAAGGACGAATATAGTCTTTCACTGTGAGGCTATTTTCCTCAAAAATTGATGACGATGGACTGGTGATTGGTCGGTTGTTCTTTTCTGGACAGTCGCCTAAATGAACAAGCTTCGGGATTCGTTTAATGATTCTAAATTTCCAAATGATGTCACATTGCAGATAGCCTTACCCTTAAAAGGTTCCACTTCGTTTGCTGTCCGCACTAATAATTTTACTTGCAGCTATAAGAGGAAGTACTGAATCTCAAAAAGGTGGGCCTTTCAACTCTATCTGTCCGTCTGTCTGTCTACACATATGTGCGGTGGACTGTAGCCTAATCAGCGGGGCCGATTTTCTGGAAACTTCATAGCTGGGGTCTGTTGGATCACTATTCCAGGCGACTTCGAAAAAATTGATTTTATTGAAAATATTTTATATTTGAGCTATCGCGGACATATTCTAACAGATGGCGTACCAAGTGTTTGACAGAATACGCGTATAATGGTAGTTTCCTATTCGGCTATTTCTCGACTGTGACTCAACTGTTTTTGTTCGAAATCAATATAACGGGTGGGCTATCTGCTGGTTTCTTTTTTAAATGACATGTTATTTTGACACTGACAGCTCTTTCGCGCTCAAAAAATGTACAGAAATACAGTATCATATGTCTGTGGTACGAAATGAATCAATATACGCTTAAACAACGTTGGGAAATATTGAAAACTTATTTCCAAAGTGAGTGACGTGCTACCGAATCAGTGCGAATTTTGAAAAGAAATTTAGGTAGCAAGTTTGTGTATAAAGTTCATTAGATTGGCATTGGCATGCTAATTGATAACACAAGTTATCCTAGTATTCGTTCAGATCGCTCAGCCGAAAATATTGCAGCTGTTGCCGAAAGTGTGTGCCTAAACCCGAGAACCTCTACTCGCCACAGATCTCATCATTATTGAACATTGGCCGCACTAGGCTGAGGAGAATTATGCATAAAGACTTCGGATTATTATCTTGCAAAGTCCAACTGATTCAGGAATTAAAACAAAATGACCACCCGCTTCGTTATCGCTTCTCTGTTTGGACTTTAGAGCATCGAAATTCATCACGGCGGGTATGTAAATAAGCAAATCTGACCTATTTGGCGATCAGAAAACTGACACGTAGTCGTAGAGTAGCGAATGCATCCTCAGCGTGTGACTGTTTGGTGTGGTTTGTGGAATGATGGCATTATTGACACATTTTTCTTAGAAAGTGAAGATGGCGGGAACGTTACGGTCAACGAAGAGCGCTGCAGAGACATGATAACCGTTTTTGTTTTTGCCAGATATTGAGGAAATTAACATGAACGATCTCTGGTTCCAACAAGATGGCGCTATGTGCCATACAATCCATCTAACAATCGATCTTTTGCACACTATTCGTAGTCAGCCATTTTGGTGACGATTATACGACAGCCCTTGGACTTTCTTGTGGGGTATTATCGCGTATCGATTAGTTTTCAAAAATTGTCAAACATTTATTTTTGATTCTTAGCGGTTGTCTTGAATAAAATAAATTTGAACGATTTGATATAAATTCCAAATGTAAGTGATTTGAAAATAAACATCATATAGGTCCAAGTACGTGCGACCCAGTATTGCACTTTATATTTTGTACAAGTGACAACGAAATAGTCAACTCTAAAGTCTAAAGGTGAGCATGACGGCATAAGAAGCGTTTTTCAACGCGCGGTAGCTCCTACTCGTACTTTCATTGATAAACAACAAGACGTAGATCGTTGTTATGACGAGGTCTCTATGCTCGTCGTTCTCGCCCTAATTTTTTAGCTTTAATAAGATTAAAACGCACACGAATTGGAAAGCTTAATGAAAAATTACCGGATAAAAATTCCTGTGCATATCGTGATGCCCTAAATTGTTTGACCAAAAAAAAAAAAAAAGCCAGCAGAGAGGGCGGAAAACCATATTCAATTGTTTGCAAGTTTTAAATACGAGAGCAAGGTGAAAAGTTATCAGCCTGACGCAGAGATGGCGTTCCAATCAGCAAAAATTTATGTTTCCTGCCTGGGTGCACGTCTCATTAGTTCGTATGACAAGCTTCAACTTGTTCTCTCAAGTAGTTTCTTTACATGAATTTTTGCAGTAGACGTCTTGCGTGTTTTTCGTTAAAATGGATAAACTTCAATATCGTGCGGTGATAAAATTGTTAGTTTTGGATGGGTTAACCCCTAAGGAAATTTATCCAAAGTGGACAAAAGTTTACGGGGACTCTGCTCCATCCATGTCAACCGTTAAAAAGTGGGCAGCTGAATTAACGTCCCTCGAATATGACCCAAGTGAGGGACGGCCAAAAACCGCAACCACACCCGAAACCATCGAAAAAGTGCATGATTTGAGGGTGGCCATGGTGTAGTGGTAACATCATCGCTTGTCACGCTGCTAATTCATGGTTCGAATGCTGATGTCAATAATCATCTATTTATTTCGCATGAAATAAATAAAAAGTCGATCAATTGCGAAAGCTAAGTCAACTCTACTGTGAAAGCATAACACTGGCAGTAGGGTGGTCATATGGCTAAAATGCAACTTGATCGTGATAATGAAAAAAAATACTGTGAATCATAAGCGACGACAATAATAGCGAAAACAAAACAAAAATACTCCCCAGCCACCCTTGGAGTACAGTGAAACTTTGAAACTTAACTACCACCTGAGTTTCAAACCAACTACACCAATCTGTCTTTCTCTCTGTCTCTTCCCCTTTCCACAAAAACGCACGTGTTCTAAAAAATTAGTACAAGGGTATTCATATCCCCTTTAACACGTGCAAATTATAAAAAAAAATAATAATAATATCGTGTTGGACGATAGGCGAATGAAGGTGAGTGAGATAGCTGAGGCTGTGTGAATATCGGAAGAGAGGATGCGAAACATCTTGCACAGCATTTGCTGAATGCCGATCAAAAGCAAATGCGCAAGCGATTTTCGCGGCAATCTTTGGACCGATTCAATAGGGATCCGACCGATTTTGTGCGGCGATTTGTCGCCATGGATGAGACATGGGTCCACCACTACACGCCAGAAACGAAACAGCAGTTGAAGCAGTGGGTGGAAGCCGGTGGTTCAGCGCCAAAGAAAGCGAAGTCGATCGCATCTGCCGGTGTTTTGGGATGCGAAAGGGATCCTGTTAATTGATTACCTTGAGAAAGGCAGAACAATTACAGGGGTATATTACTCCACCCTTCTTGACCAGCTGGATGCCAAAATTCGCGAGAAGAGGCCTGGCTTGAAGACGAAAAAAATCATCTTTCACCAGGACAATGCACTTGTACACAAGTGTGCGTTGGCGATGGGAAAACTGCGGGATTTGGGGTACGATTTGCTCGACCTTCCCCCCTTCTTCCATCTGTTCCCAAACTTAAGGAAATTTGTTTCTGGGAATCGCTTCGCATCCAATGCAAAAGTTGAGAGGGGATGAATATTTTCACAGCCTTCCAGACTCTCACTTCCGAGAAGGAATACTGATGTTGGAGAAACGCTGGACCAAGTGCGTTGAAGTCAAGGGAGATTATGTAGACAAATAAAATCATATTTTAACTGAAAATCGCAGTCTTTCATTGTCAGGCCAAGAACTTTTCACCCTGCCCTCGTAGCATTAGCAGATGGCACTGCACTAATGTGTCGACTGGTTATTATTATTCAAAACTTCGTCGTATGTAAAATATAAAAAATATTAAAGCCGATAAGTTCTGAACAAAAGACTAAATTTTGTATGAATGAATTTTGGTAATCAAGATCATCATCCCCTAAATGACATTTCCAGCATTCTTGGTATCTAAAGTTGAGGAGAAGTTTATTTTATAACTTTTTCCTACGAAAATTTGTTGCATTCGTTTAAAATATTAGAGTGGACTGCATTTTTTCATAACAACCTTTGTGTTCCCTCGTAATGTAATGCAACCGCCCATTCTCACCGTACAAAGCAGTATTTATCATACTACATATGTACAATGACAATGTTAAATCAATTTATTAATAATAATGCGGGATACCCCCATTTGACACCCTCATAATAATAAAAAAAAAAACCTAAATTACCCTACTTATCTGCGAACACTGTACGGAAGGTCTTCGAAACGCCTTAGTTTTCAATGCAAACGGAAAACTCTCCACATTTTTTTTTTTTTTTTGCTCTAAATAAACATCCTTCTTCCCAATTAAAACAACACATAACTACTATTAAGTGTTTATAGTTTTGTTCCAATTAAACAAAAGAAAAAAAAGAAAAAACGAATAAGGAAAACCACATAAAACACCCTCCTCTGATCCATGGCTATGCGTGTACAATTATGGGTCGGGAAATGCAAACAAGATATCCAAATATATAATTTGTCATTAAATTAGTATACTTAACTGTTTAATTGATCTGGAAATTATCATCAACACAGCACACAGAGGTAGCACTTACAAGGAAAGTTGGGTGTATCGAGAGCAAACATTCATTTTTGTCATCTCGTTTCAGTAGTTCCGCTTTATTTTGAGAAATCACGCAACTCGAACATGATAAAATTGGCTCTACGTAATGTCATTTCGAGGAAATATTGCGAATTGATTTAAAATTGGAAGAAATTTCATTTGCATATGTGCGGTGAGCTCAAGAGACGAGTGTGTCACTGAGGGATTCATTGCAATTCCGTGTTTAAATTATGGTTGAGTGTATTTCAATGATAAGCTCTGGACCCAGACTAATCCCTAATGCATCTCATAAATTAAACTTAAATTTACATCGTTCTAAAAATAATAAAATTCCATTTTAATGGAAACTATCAAACCACTATAATGGTAATAAATGAAATTCTTCAACAGCTCCACAGATACAATCTACTTCGTAAATAGTCGTTAAAAAAAAATTATATGTACTACGACTATACTTAAACCCATTGCCCTACAAAGCCTTGTTGGATGCAAAAATAAAAAAAAATAAAAAATCAAAGAATTAACAACTACCAACTCTGTTATGCACATTTATGACAACAGGCTATGAGTACCATGGGCGATTGTAAAGCCATCATCCGACCAACGTTATACAATAAATCTGCTCTTAGTGCTGTTAAAAAAAAAATCGTTTAGTATTGAACCTAATTTATTGGATTGCATATAAATTATTTATCATCGTCATGCGGCTTCGCGACAAATTGCCTTTTGGCTTATTTTGTAGATCACATTATTCATTTTCACTTGCACCTATAGGGCAAGTATTGGTTTTTCAAACTCCAAAATGAGCGGCTCGATGGATTATTTCATATCTGGGGTCTGTGGCATAACAAGTTTTGGAAAACTTTTAAAATAAATTTGTCGCCTTTTAACGAACAAAATACAGAAACGTTGCAATCCGTCTGGAAAAAATCGTATGATACCCTATAGTTCATCTCCTAACCCAACCCTGCTTAAGTGGACGTGGGGTTGTGAACATCCTTCTACTCAGAGAGTGTTATCGGGATTTCTAAGAGATTTTCCCAGATAAAATTTTGCTAAAACTTTTTTTTAGAAGAAAATGGGCGTGGCTGTCACCATTTGTAATTAAAGCCATGGATTCTGGTGAGATATTCACAATAAGACTTCACTATCGCCGAAACTAGCTTTGGGAAAGCAGAATTGGGTTTTTGAAGAAAACGCCCCCAAAAATGTGGGCGTGGGCCTATCCAATGTAAAGATTTCATTCTCCTAGCTGAAGATTTAAGACCCAAAAACTGGTGACATGCAGACAGGCACATATATATACAAACTACAGGGTGTGCCATCTTTTATGTCGGTATGTGAATATTGAAAAACTTTTTTTTAAAAAAACAACAACCGATTTCCATATATGAGGTATTTTATTTGGACTAGTTTTTGAATACAAAATCAATCAAGTGGCCGCCTCTATTGACCAAAGCAAAAGCTGCGTTTTCCATCACATCTCGGGCGGTGTAGCGATGATTTCGGCACAAATGTTTGCCGTGAGCTCGTCAATGGTCTGAGGCTTGCTGGCGCACACTTTGCTTTTCAAATAAGCCCACAAAAAGAAGTCCGGAGGGGTCAAATCTAGAGACCTGGGTGGCCAGTCAATTTTCGTTGCAGAAACTGCATTGTTTGATTTGCAGTGTGGCATGGCGCACCGTCTTGTTGAAACTAGTAACCGTCCAGACCTTTTTTACACATTTGTGGGCATACATAATGAGCCAACATCCACCGATATCGATTCCCATCGACTATTTCGCCTTCTCTGAAGAAAAATGGCCCAATGATGGTTTTGCAAATGCCGGTCCAAACAGTCACTTTTTGGTCATGCAATGGTGTTTCATGGATCTCATGTGGATTCTCCGTGTTAAAAATGGGCCTCGTCTGTCATCAAAATTTGCTTCCAAAAATCAGGTTCAGTGTCAACCATTCGAGCGACTGTTTGGCCGTATTCCAAGCGACGTGGACGGTCTGTCGGCAATATTCTTTAAGTCAATTGAACTTTATATGGAAACAAATGCAAATCATCCTTCAAAATGCGCCGCAAGGTGGTTCCACTGACGCCAAAATGTTGAGCGCGGTGATGATACGACACATCTTGGCAACACTCTCTCTTAAAGCTTCAACCAGTTCATTGGAACGTCTTGGGCGTTGATGAAGGGCATGTCGGCATCTCCCACTGTCCCGTGCTCAACAAAATTCGACACCAAACGACGAATAGTGTTGTCAGACGGTGCTTGTTGGCCACGATATTTTCGACTATATGCACAACTGAACGACTATTTTCAATGTACAGCGTCACTCTTTCGGCGCGTTGTTTCGGTGCAAAGCGTCATGGTTAAAATTGTACTGAATTGACGTTTCAAAAACATTTCTACTCAAGTCAATCGGTTGATAAATGTCAAAGTTATTCAAGGTTTACATATCGACATAGAAGATGGCGCACCCTGTATGTTTTCATCAAAATTGATATACACCCTATGGGATTATGGGATAGGGTAAGCAACACATATGAGTAGTTGCAAGTACGTGCGACACAGTCGTGTACTTTATTTTCTCACAAATTACATAAAATATGGGGATTGACTGACAGCAGTTGTAGTACATTGACTTTTTGTTTGTGGATCAATATTGATGTTTTGTACCTGCTGAATAAGTGGATAATAAAAAAAATGTGTAAACTGTAATGGTTTCCCAATGTTTGGTTGTGAATTGAAGGTCATAAATTCAGTGATTATTTATTTTCATACTCTATACTGCACCACAATTAGTATGGGTAATCAGCTGAATAGACTCAGACATTTTGGTCACCCTGCAACAGCTTTTAAATATGAGTAAGAAATAGTTTCTTTTCTCTTTTTATATTGTAGCTCTAAAGAAGTACTTTATTTTATTGGTTTACGAGTACTATTGCTCGAGTAGTCCGTAGAGTTTTATTGCGCTAAAAACGGCCTACCGGGGTACGTATTCATCGTAGATTATTTCTTTCGAAAGAACTACCACCGGAATTTGTCTGCTTTTGATTTATTGTGCATTGAGTAGGGTTTGGGCCTGTAAGCAATACATTAAATTTGCAACCTCGAAATCGATTGAGAATTTTTGAATATTTTCAAAAACTTTATAAATTTTTAACTCAAAAACTCTGAGGCACCCTATACGAAAGTAATCTCTTTCGTAGACTTAATAAGGAGGTGTGACAGTGGGACAACATTTTAAAATATTTGAAAAAGTCGGTATTTTCTTCGACATACAAGGTGTTCTCAATGTGTGCGACTTTCTATACCTTTCCACCCTTTAGACCTGTTATACAAGGTGGCACAGAAAAATTTACCCAATTTGATTTAGTTATAAATAAAAAAGGAACCATGATTTTTTGTTATTGCTTTTTATTTGGACCTCCATTAGATACTGAAGCTGAAATCGTTCAAATATTAGCCTCCAGCAATTATGTAAATTTGAGCCATTTTTATGGCATTTTCCATCACTTTTCTCAATACTTCTGCCAGTGTGTTCTCTATTTCTTGTTTAATCTTGTCTTTCAGAGCTACGAGAGTATGTGGCTTGTTGACATAGACTAATGGCTTCAAATAACCCCAAGGAAAGTAGTCTGGTACGGTCAGATCGGGAGATAAAACGGCCTGGAAAAGAGTCCTTCACTAAGTCCATTGTGTCGCCCCCTGTGGGTGAAGTGGCACCGGATGTAAAGGCGATTCTTGAATAATACACGGGATTTGAGTGCCGCAAAAGCGAGTATTCTACTTGTTGACATGTCCGGAGAGATGGAAATGTGCTCATGATTAATTTTGAAGGAAAATCTTCCTTTTCTTGGTTGAGGCTTATGATGGATGCGGGTAGCAGCTGATGCACCAGTTTTTTATGGAAACATCTTCGGTTTTACACCGAAATACACTGCAGAGACTGATTGGAAATGCCCAATTGCGTGGCCCGTCGTCTCGTTGGTGTTTCTGGACACTCTTCCACATTCTCGCGAACAGCATTAATATTCTCGGTCGAACGGCCTGCTGAATTGTCAGCCCTTGCCTTACGAGTATTTCGTGTTGCCCCAGTCTCTTCGAGGTGTGCGGCTTGGCATCGAATTGTGCGAGCAGTTAATGCCGAACGGTGGGAAAATCTTCGACGAAATTCACGTTGTTATTATCACTGATGAATTATTCCGCAAAAAAATCGACACAATTATTCCACTTTCTTGAGAAGATAGCGTTCCATTGTTCATCGTCGTGTTTTTTCCATCTGTTTACTACACAACTGTCAATAGCATGATAAGATTTGCAAAAATCGTAGACCACTCATATAGGGTCCTTAGTTTTGCGCCACCTTGCAGTATAAGTCACTAAGAATAACCAGATTTTTTATTTCAAAAACTCAGAGTGTCCCTCTCCAGAAGGCCCTGGGCGAGCTCTCTTGTAGTATAGGTCACAAAAAATTGCAGAACATAGCCGAATTATTGATTTCCAAAATACAGGGTGTCGCATATTCTTCTCCTCCACTGTGTTAAATGTCTCAACGTGTTCTACTCCAGAAGCGCCTGGATTACCAAGAATGCAGAAACTTTGTACTCTTTGTAGAGTGGGCTTCGAAAAATAAATGTACGCACCCGTAATATTCATTTCCAGAACACAGGGTGTAGCTTGATATGACAACTTCGAAAGACAATAAAATACTTCAACAAACCAATTATTTTATACTAATTCATATTTTTCAGTTCGCAACATTTATAAAATTATTTCGTCTACAACACGAAACGTCCTTCAAATAAGGGGTTAGCTACGAGTACTTACGACTATTTTGGAATTTCAATGGACTTACCTGAAAGAAAAAAAGAAAATAAGATTTACATATTTGTTTTCAGAATATTTAAGTATGTTTATAATAATTATAACAACCCATTTGAAGACACCACCAAGTAGCCGTATATTAGTAGTTAACGCTTAGAAAATAAATTTAAAAAAGTATCACGGTATTTTAACAGCAGTGAAAACGATTTTTGCAACATGTACTCTAAGTTCTGCCAGATTAAGACTGAAACACACAGTACAGAACTATCTGTGCGAACATCTGGAAACGGATCGAAGATCGCTCAAATTGTAGCTTCAAGAGAAAAGAAATGTAACTGCGCAACCTACAGAGGTATTAGTCTCCTCATCATCGCGTATAAGATCCTATCTGCCTTAAACACGCCTTAAACATTTTGTCAATAAACTTATAAGTTCGTATCAGTGTGGTTTTAGGCCAGAAAAGTCTGTCATAGATCAGATATTCACATTGCGGCAGATCTTAGAAAAAACCCAGAAACTCCAAATCGATACTCACCACGTTTGAATAGATTTTAAAGCTGCCTATGACAACTAAAGTGACTTTATAATGGTAGGCCATCTGTTGGTTTCTTTTTAAATTACATGTTATTTTGACACTGACAGCTCTTTCGTGCTCAAATAATTTACAGAAATATATGTAGTTCCATGGTAAGAAATGAATCGATTTGCACTTGAACAACTTTGGGAAACATGGAAAACTTATTTCCAAAGTAAGTGCTGTGCTACCGAGAAATGGCGAATTTTGAAAATAAATTTCGGTCGAAATAAGTGAAATTCACATGAACAGATTGGGTTTCGTTGAGGGTGATGTGCCACGCCTATGTCCATTCGTTTACATTATGCAGATCACTTTGCAGTTAAAGTTACAGTTGTTTTTATCTATTGCTAGGATAGCAGTGTCATCTGTAAATGTAGCTAAGACGGTGCCTTCTCCTTGCAGTATATAATGGGTATATAGAAGATACAGAAGCGGACCAAGAACGCTGCCTTGCGGTACGCCAGTTGAAATTTCTTTAAATTGTGAGTATTCGTTTCAGCGTTTAACACGGAAGAGTCTATTACTGAGATTTGTTGTCATTATGTTATATAGGCGTAGAAGCAGAACATGTCGTAATTTTAACTTCAGGCTTGTGAGACATGAAGAAATATGCTTGAGCAAATCTTTTTTTTCTTCAAGAGCTTTCTCAATGACGTCAGTGATTCTATATACATGGTCAATGGTTGAATGCTTGCTTCTGAATCCAAACTGGTGATCAGGGATAAGGCTTTATTCCTCAATAACCGTCTGTAAGCGCTTGAGTAATATTATCTTAGATATAAATGGGATACTTCTTGTCAGTCGGCGGTTTTCCTGGTTTTAGTGCCATTATGACTTGCGCAGTTTGTCAGTGACTCGAGACGTATTCCAATTTAAACGCAGCGGTTTTATTATATTGAGAAGATAAATTACAACATTTTTAAAACTTCTCCGGTTATTAAATCGTAACCAGGAGCTTTCTTAAGTTTTAGTGTCTTTATTTCTTTTTGAGTTCCGTTAGCGTTGCAATTGTTATTGTGCGTCTGTCAGGTGCTATTTCCGACGCATTAATATTAAGAATAAGCTCTTGACCATCGAACGGTTTAAAAGTCTTTTTTAGATGGATGGCAAAACTGCCCGCTTTCACTTTGTCTCCCTTCGCTCATTTGTCATGATTTTTCATGATTAGCGGGGCAGAGATTTTAGGTCTTTTAGTGCCTTTTACAGCTTTCCAAAGCGAATAATTAGATTCTTTTTCTGCTGTCAAGCTTTCGAGGCAAGTACCCATTACAGAAAATGCCGGCAAATTTTTCATAAGTACTTTTTTTCTGAATTTAATTCGATGATCTTGCAGGGCATGAAATGCAGGTCTAAGTTGATCTAAGCGCCACCTAGTCAGTCTAATATGGAATGTACCCATCACAGGTTAAATACGTAACGAATTACTTCACATTGTTTGCCAATGCAATGTATCAATCAGGAAATTGTATCAATTAAAACGTCCTCTAGACAATTTGTTTCTAGTCGTTCATCAAGAGTTTTCCGTAGTCATGTGGACTTTAATTAGCCTCCAATTCCCAATTAAATAACTAACGCTCACTTAATACCTCTACCCAGAGAAAGTACTATAGATTAACAATATGAGTGTATATCGTGCTTTAAAATGGAAACCAATGAGTACTTTTCCATTGGCAAATTTTAACATTTTTATTTTTATTTTTTATTGACCGACTTTTGGTACCATGCAGCAGAAGGTACTTCCTTAATGAACTCCTTTGGCAATGAACAAGAATAATCTGACATATAAATCCCGCCACCGCAACTCCTCTGACATATTGAACGAGAAAGCGATAAATTGTCATCGCCTGCGTCATTTGGTCAGCTGGGGCCTCGCCTGGTACTGGTACTGTTGCAGCTAAAACCACTGGTGACTGAGATATTCAGTGAAACTAATAATGATAATGAAAAGTCAGAATCATGGAAGAGGTGTTCAGCTAAGGTTCCTCCAAAGGTCCACACACATACGAATATGTATCTGAATTGATTTTTTTTTTTTGTCCACCATTAGCATAATAATGGGATTCCAGTTTTTGATGGCACATTTTTTTTGTTGGTTTTGGTTTATTATGCAGTTACTGGAGATTTAAATATATGGTCGACAAGTCGCTGCTGCTGTTGCTGGTGCTTCTGTCAGATCTGTCAAAGAAGGCTTAAGTGAAACGAAAAACAATAACGAAGGAGACACCAAATTAAGTTGGACGTGCTTTTGTAGAAATTGAGTAATGGAGTGGGACACGGTTTAAATCTGGTATGAGACAGATTTGATGAATTCATTTAGGAATAACTGTACTGGACAGTTGTCCTGAACGTGATTGGAAGACGGATTAATTTTTTTTTTTTTTTTTTATTATCTTGGAGTTATGCAATTTTTCTGTAAAAATTCAGTGAAGCGATACACAGTGTGTGAGGTATTCGATGTAACGAGGGTTTAGGAGATCATGAACATGGGACATTAGAATATTGACAACCGGTCGGAATTCGAGAGAACAGTGTGACAGAAAGTGGAGAGTATTAAAAATTGTTGCGCCAAGTGTTTCTAAATACAGGGTGCAGAGGCTGTCTTTGTACAGTCGTAATGTTGATAGCGTTGATAGTAGACATTTAAGTTTTTCCCGGGTAGAATGTCAGTCACACCATGATTGCCATACGTACAAACCACCGTGATCTCGAAATCAAACTTTCTCGCTTTTTGAAAATTGCCCTATCGTCCGATTATAAAGTTCTCGTCGAGTTCAAGGCTTCTGCCGGCGATGTTTCGTCTGTTTTTAAATGTAAAAATTATTCAACACGTTTAGACAACAAGAAAAGCCCGGAACTCGTATACACCAGGACCCTGGAACGTGGATGAAATTAATTGCAAAGGACCTTCAAGTGTCTGAGCGACTAATTCGCGGTGTGATTCCTTCGATATACTCGTAAGTCTTAAGGAGAAGTGGCCAATTGCACACCAAGTTTCCTCCCAGTGTGATGATCCTTGAAGTAGTGAGCAGCGGAAGTCATGTTATGCCCCCTAACTTTTTCCCACAATGTTTTCAAGTAAGTTCTGGATAGACAGTGTGAGTGAACGAACGCCATACTTTTTCCTGCAGAATTCAGGGCCAGCACAATGGAACTTATGTCCAACTAACTCACCAAATCTTAATCCGTTCGATTTCTTTGTGCGGAAGACCTCGCCTTAGGTGGTGCGCACAAGTGGAAGGGGACCTCAACCAACTTGGAGTGCGCAACTGGAGGCAGTTAGCCAAAGATCGCGCTAACTGGAGAGGCGTATTGGTTGAGGCCCAGGTCCACCCCGGACTGTAGCGCCACCTAAAGTAAGTAAGTATGTTCTGCTGATCAAATAATTATTCTTATGCTATAAAGTTTCCTCCCAGTGTGATGATCCTTGAAGTAGTGAGCAGCGGAAGTCATGTTATGCCCCCTAACTTTTTCCCACAATGTTTTCAAGTAAGTTCTGGATAGACAGTGTGAGTGAACGAACGCCATACTTTTTCCTGCAGAATTCAGGGCCAGCACAATGGAACTTATGTCCAACTAACTCACCAAATCTTAATCCGTTCGATTTCTTTGTGCGGAAGACCTCGCCTTAGGTGGTGCGCACAAGTGGAAGGGGACCTCAACCAACTTGGAGTGCGCAACTGGAGGCAGTTAGCCAAAGATCGCGCTAACTGGAGAGGCGTATTGGTTGAGGCCCAGGTCCACCCCGGACTGTAGCGCCACCTAAAGTAAGTAAGTATGTTCTGCTGATCAAATAATTATTCTTATGCTATAAAGTTTCCTCCCAGTGTGATGATCCTTGAAGTAGTGAGCAGCGGAAGTCATGTTATGCCCCCTAACTTTTTCCCACAATGTTTTCAAGTAAGTTCTGGATAGACAGTGTGAGTGAACGAACGCCATACTTTTTCCTGCAGAATTCAGGGCCAGCACAATGGAACTTATGTCCAACTAACTCACCAAATCTTAATCCGTTCGATTTCTTTGTGCGGCGGGTAGTTCAATATAAAACCAACAAACATATCCCCAATACCATCCAAGCTCTAAAGGATGCCATTGTCTAAGTGATGGCTAACATGTCACGAATTGAGGCTGTTATCGATGCTGAAGGTGATTTTATTGAATACGAGTAAATATGGGCTACAGACGATGCATCAAATTATATTCTAATGAAGGTTTTTTTTTTTTTTTTGCATAAGTTATGAACATTTCTCCGATAGCCTCCGCACACTATAGAATACATTTAGGTTCAATACGAAACCAAAGACAGTTGATATGTCATTTTAACTCGGTCATGCTTTAACCCTCAACTTTATTTAAATTTTAAGGAATCCCACAGTATGCGAACAGCTTATAGACCATTTTGCGTAACGAATACAGACAATCTTCCTTCGCTAATATTATTAGTGATCAGCAAAATATGTTAACAGAAAAAACTAATCAACCAGCTGAAAGATATATCATCCGCAGAAGATTATTTCATCACCACCAAATTATTCTTTAATCTGCAGAAAATACGAAACAAAATCAGCAGGAAAAACAAATGATTAGCACGAAAAATAAAAGAGAGAAGCTTAATAAATTTTGTCTCAGCAAAAATAGTTTATTTGATCAGCAGAAAACACAATGCTCATGTTTTTCTCTCGAATAAGTTTTTTTTTCGTTTGAATCTCAACATTTTTGCAGATTGTTCTCTATTTTTTTTTTCTGCTGAAGTGTTATTTTCTGCTGATCAAAAAAATATAGTTTGCTGATCAAATGTTATAATTTATTTATTCATATATTTTAGCTCATGAAAAAATTAACTTCTGATCAAAAAAAAAAAACTATGTTCTGCTGATCCTGCTAAACGGCGAAGACGACACAAATTCCGCTGTCAGGCAGAATGAACCATTCAACCTGGACGATGAAAGCCAAGATTTCCGTCCACCTGACCAAAATGAAGTGAGGATAGCAGTATCTAAGCTCAAATCCAACAAGGCTGCTGGACCGGACCGGCTTAACTGCCGAGCTGTTTAAGGCGGCGGGAGATGACCTGGTGGAGAGCATACACCAACTCGTCTCCAAGATTTGTTCAGAAGAAAGTATGACTGATGAATGGAACTTCAGCATCGTTTGCCCGATCCACAAGAAAGGAGACCCTCTAAACTGCGCCGACTATAGAGGCATCAGTCTTCCGAATATTGCGTATAAGATCATGTCTGCTGTACTGTGTGAACGCCTGAAACCATTCGTCAACGATCTGATAGGTCCCTATCAGTGCGGTTTTAGGCCCGGTAAGTCCACGACCGATCAAATATTCACACTACGGCAGATCCTGGAGAAAACCCAAGAAGTCCAGATCGAAAATCATCATCTTTTTATTGATTTTAAGGCCGCATATGACAGCATTTATAGAGACGAGCTATACAGAGCCATGTCTAGTTTTGGCATCCCTGCCAAACTTGTCAGATTGTGCAGAATGACGATGGAGAACACTCGCTGCTCCATAAAGGTTGGAAACATTCTCACCGAGACCTTTGATGTCAAAAAAGGATTTAGACAAGGTGACGCGCTGTCATGTGACTTCTTCAACATCATTCTTGAGAAAATTGTGCGAAACTCGCAAGCCAACACCAGGGGCATAATTTTCCAAAAGTCTGTGCAACTTCTTGCACACGCTGATGACACTGACATTATTAGCAGAACACAGCGAGCTGTCACTGGTGCGTTTGCGTATTAGTGCAGAAGCGGCAAAAATGGGTTTAGTGGCGAATGAGGGTAAAACAAAATATATGCTGTCAACAAGAAGGGACACACAACATCGACGAATCGGACAGAACGTCACGATAGACAGCTACAATTTTGAGGTAGTTAGAGACTTTGTCTACCTCGACTCCGCTGTAAACTCTGATAATGACACCTCAGCAGAAATCAAGCAAAGAATTACACTTGCCAACCGCTGTTTCTTTGGCCTAAGACGGCAATCGATTAGTAAGGCCTTGTCAAGAAACACTAAGGATACTCTATATAAGACCCTTATCATCCCTGTCCTGCTCTATGGCGCAGAAGCATGGAGCGGATGAAGATCTTCTTGGTCGTTTCGAACGCAAATTTCTTTGAGTGATTTTTGGTCCCGTTTGCGTTGACGGGCTTTGGAGGAGAAGATTTAACAGCGAACTCTACAATCTGTACAGCGACATGGACCTGGTCAGAAAAGTGCGCATCAGTCGTCTAAGATGGCTAGGACATGTAGAGCGAATGGACACCAACGCTCCGGCCCGAAGAGTCTTCGATTCCAACCCAGAGGGACAACGCAGTAGAGGAAGACCTCGCCTTAGGTGGCGCGCACAAGTGGAAGGGGACCTCAACCTACTTGGAGTGCGCAACTGGAGGCAGTTAGCCAAAGATCGCGCTAACTGGAGAGGCGTATTGGTTGAGGCCCAGGTCCACCCCGGACTGTAGCGCCACCTAAAGTAAGTAAGTATGTTCTGCTGATCAAATAATTATTCTTATGCTGTAAAGTTAATCTATTATTTTTCTAGTACGCTGTTCACCTGGAAAAAAAATGTCCACTGCTCTCCAAATAGTGCCTCGAAACTCAAAGTGAAATCGTCTTATTTTAGACTTAATCCGGGCTTACACTGTCCGAAATTTAAGTCGGGTTTTCATTGCCAGAATTTTACTTTCAGTAAAAAGTACGGAAAACTTAAACAGGAAGCACTTATTTAATATGCGAGGAAAGAAAAGAAACATCTTTCGACACAAAGCAGACGAAAATTGAAAAATCTAAATGTCAAGGAATTTATTAAAACCTTTGAGTTTTTCTAAGTTCTGTCACTGGCTATAAAAATTCTTTCTGACAGCAAAATCAGTTTTTCATAGTTACATACAGTGAGCATCAAAAATAAGTTAACAGTTCTGTTCTTTATGTTTAAAGTTTATTTACAGATACAGTTAATTTTACATTCTAAAAGCAACTATACAGAATTAATGCACATTTAATTTATAACGAAAAACAATGAAAACATAAACAAAAATAAACAGCAAAAAAAATTAATAGAACAGAAACCAAAATAACCGCAAATTTTATGCGTCAAAAAAAAGTTAACATTTTCTTATATCAATATAATTCAGTGCATTTTTAAAGTATATATAATTTAGTATTTGGTATTCTTTCCTTTTGCTTTTATAACAGCGGCTAATCTTCTTGGCATAGATTCAATCAGGTTTCTGGTCACATCTGGCGATATTTTCCTCCATTCGTCCAAAATGACAGATTTTAACCTTTTTTTTTTGTTGATAACCTCCCGACTCCGAATTTGTCTATCAAGATGTTCCCACAAATGTTCAATTGGGTTAAGGTCTGGGGATTGGGGTGGATGATCCAACTGCTTAGGTGTGTGATAAAGCAGCCATTCCCTAACACAATAGGCAGTGTGTTTTGGATCATTGTCCTGTTGAAAGATCCAATTTCGATCCAAATTCAATTTTTTAAAGCTTTTGCTGCAAATTGTTTTTTAGAATGTTGAGATAATCTGTTTTGTTCATGGTACTTTCTATAAAAACCAGATTCCCAACACCTGATGCTGCTATACATCCCCAGACCATAACCGAACCTCCACCTTTATTTCGCTTTATTGTCCTTGTGATGTTTTTTTCTTCGAACTCCTGATTTTTTTTTTTTCCATATTTTTGATGAGTTTTTTGATCCAAAAACTTCAAATTTACTTTCAACTGAAAAAAGCACGTTTTTCCAGAAAGAAAACTCTTTCTTTTCATATTTTTTGGCAAAATACTGTCGTTTTTTTTTGATTATTTTTGAAATAAATGGTTTCTTTCGAGGTACTCGACCATGAATACCATTTTCATGTAACGCTCTTCTTATTGTGCTGGCACTTACGGCTTTTCGAGAGATATGTGCGATAAGGAGGTCGCAAGCTTTACTGCACTTGTAGTAGGATTTTTTTTTACTTTATTGACAATGAGTCTTTTTTCTGCACTACTAAGTCGCTTTGGCCTACCTGGTCGAGAAATGTTTTCAAGAGTCTTGTAATCCCGAAATTTGTCAAGGAGTTTTTTTTACCGCAACATTACTTCTTCCAACTATTTTGCCTATTCCTCGTAAGGTGTATCCTTTTTCATGTAAATCGAGAATAATTTTTCGAGTATCCAACGACATTTGTTTAGGCATGTTAGAAAAAATCGGTAAAAACACTTATTTCTTTGAATTCTAAATAAACGTCCTTCACTTTAGACACACACAACAAGAACTGATCCTTAAGCATTTATTTTGACAAGATCTTTGTGTAAGTACACGAAAACATACCACAAAACGGGGAATCCCCTAATTTCCACGAACAGATTAATGACTAAAGTGCTGCCAACTCTTTTGTTAACTTTTTTTTGATGCGTGAAAATGGCAGTTTTTATTCTAAGAAATTTTTGTTTCTGTTTAATTTTGATAAAAATATGACTATTTTGCATTATAAATAAACTACAGATTTATTATGCATAGTTAGTTTTAAAAAGTAATGAGTATTATATTTATAAATATAACTTAAAGATAAACAAAATGACTGTTAACTTATTTTTGATGCTCACAGTACGTATGTACCTATATAATGCGTCCAGCTTAGTTTTCAAAATGCCAAAGCAATGAAAACCTCCCTTTATGCGGCAATATTTCAGGATAGACAATCACGTTTATGAGGGTTTTTTTTTTCTATACGACAAACAGAAAGAAAAATGTCATACTTGCAAGGTAGAAACAAGAAGCTGACATCAACCATTTGGTTTTAAACAAAACTATTTTACGCGTGAAATTTCATGAGGAACATTTTCAATTGACATTTGTGGATAGAAAATTTGTATGAAAAAAAAAAAAAACACGAACAGCCTTAACCATTTGATTTTTCTTCTGATTTTGTTTTTAATTTTCCGCAGATCAAAAAAATTATGAAATTGCTAATCAAAAAGTTTTATTTTGCTGGTAAAAAACTGTTTCTTGTTTTTATCTCTTAACAACATGTGGTTACACTTTTATTACTTTCTGTATGTGAATGCGTAAAATGTTTAAATAATGAAATATAAGCCAAAAATATTCTCTTGTCTCTTAGTCTCAGCGCTTTCAGAGCCAAACAAAACCACAGAAAAACCTCCTTTCATGTAGTTTTGCTTGGTTCTGGATGCACTGAGCAGTGAGGATCACCAAGGAGATCAAAAAAATAAAAACAACTTGTGCTTGGCGGCTCCTCATTTCATATATATGTAGGTGTGCATGAGAACGTACGTTGCGTGTCCATACTGTCGTTATCGCGAAACCCACGCGAACGCATGAAAATGACAACAATGAACCCAGAAAAGGAATGGAGTATAGGGCATTGAGCAGGAGTTTAACGAACTCTTTATAAAACAGCCCTACAACGAACTAAGCTAAGTCCTCTCTAAGGAGAGGCGCCGCACCACTGTAGCCACTTCATCCAACGAGATTTGTGTGATCAGTTTATGGTTGCGGCGGGGCAAGCACCAACGAGATGTTTAATGGTCACGTTATCCTTTTAGTGGCAGCGGTGGACTTGTCTGACAATAAAGTTTTCTTGTCGAAAGCAAAGTTATACGCTACTTGTCTCAGTTCACCTCTCCACCCACACACTTTCTTATGTTGATTTAGTACAAGGAACAAAATACAATAGACTGAGGCAGTTTTGGTGAAATCTGCCAGGAGCCAAGCTCAAGGCAGTACCACCTCTCGATCCAAGTCAAGTTCTGGGAATCATCGTTTGTCATAACCCTGATCTTTTAGTTAAAGAGTGAGAAATCGATCGCGTCGTAAGATGTCACCGATCCATTGCTATTTTCTTCGTTGTATACCCGCCGTCTTGTATAAAGCTGTTTGTTCGATGCACGAAGACATCTGTTTATGAAGGAGTGATAGCGGCGGCCACCCTCCCTTACTCTACATTTGAGCGAAAGATTGCAAAAACATTGCTTTCTCAGATCTTTGACAGCATATCGAACGCAGCTTTGGCTTTCTGATTCAGCTGCCCACAATTCAGGTCTGTTCCGCTGTCTTTTGAGACAAAGCTTCCTATATAAAGAACATTGTCAACTTTCTCGACTTGCCGTTAGATGCACCCTATGCACCCTGCCCAAAAAATTGATTGGGTCTCAACTGATGTGCAGGGTCTATACAACCAGACTGAGCAAGTGGCAGGAGCCACGCGTTAGTAACTAACGAAGCATTATGATTAGCATAGCTAACATCTAGTAAAGAGTCTCGACGGTTCTGTGCTGATATCCGACGAAAATCAATCGAAGTACTAAATTGTTTAATCGAGTAACTAGAAGTGCAAAGCAAAAATGGTGGAACGGCGACCTCCATGAAATAAGGAAGGTTGCTAGACAACGTCTAAATAAAGCTTTAAGAACCAACGAAGAAGCAGACTGGGAATCCTATAAAGAAAGTAAAAGAGGCTTCAAGAAGCTCACCAGGGCTGGTAAAAGGGAATCATGGAAAACTTTCTGCACCAACATATGCGATAATAATGGAGCAGCGCGATTAAAGAAGATCCTGTCCAAGGAACCACCAAGTTATCAACTTCTACAGGCGGGCAATAACTTGGCAACCGCAGCTGATACCTAGGAGACGCGGATGTGTGTACACTTCCCAAACTGTTTCAACGAGGCAGCTACACCTTCCAAGCGTGGGGTCACTCGAACTGATACAAAATGGGAAGACACTGAGAACCTAGTTGATGCAGATAAAGTAACCTGGGCTATTAACTCATTTGCGCCATACAAATCACCGGGCTTGGACGGAATACTTCCCATCTTCTTGCAAAAAGGGATAGAATTAGACACCCTAAAGAAAACCCTGGTCAATATCTTCAGGGGATGTCTATATCACGGATACACACCAACACAATGGCAAGAGGTGAGGGTGGTGTTCCTACCGAAACCTGGGAAAGATTTGTCGACAGCAAAGGGCTATAGACCTATTAGCCTAACGTCCTTCTTACTAAAATCAATGGAGAGAATCTTGATGGAACCTGTGCGAAATGTGTAGCGTACGCAGATGACCTAGCCGTTCTGATAAGAGGTAAGCACCTGAACATCATAGGAGAGCTTATGCAAAACACCCTTCGAATCATAAAAGAATGGGCGGAGGAGAGTGGATTAGAAATAAATCCAAATAAAACGGAAATGGTTCTCTTTACAAAGAAAACCAAAACTAGTGACTTTCACATTCCACAACTCGGAGGAGTATCACTACAACTCCGCGACAGCGTCAAGTATCTGGGCATTATACTGGACAGGAAACTGACCTGTAGAAAGAACCTGGAAGAAAGAGTCACCAAAGCAAAGAGAGCATATTGAATATGCAGGAGGGCCATCGGGAAGTCATGGGGCTTGAAACCGAAACAGGTCTACTGGATATACGAATGCGTAATAAAACCTATCATCTTCTACGATGTAGTTGTATGGTGGCCAGTGATGAGCAAAAAGTATGCAAGAGACTTGCTAACTTAGGTGCAACGTATAGTCTGCCTGGGTATTACAGGAGCACAATCCTCAACACCAACCGCGGCCATGGAAGCGATACTTAACATTCTACCAGTGCACCTCGAAGCGAAGAAGATTGCCGGCATTTCAGCCTCACGGCTTAGAACTATAGGTCATTTCATCGACGGTGCAAATGCGGGACCGAAATGATAAGAGTAATGACACCACTCATCGATTGCCCCAGTGATGTTGTTGGAAAATCGTATACGTTCTCCAACAATTTCGAAACAATTTTCCCCGCAAGAGAATATTGAACGTATGAAAAAACGACAAGAAGCTCCAATGGGATATCGGTTTATACAGATGGCTCTAACATATCAGGGGAACCAGGTGCTGGCATCTTCAGTGTCACGACTAGTAAGGGAGTGCAAAACTAAACTGAACTTACTTGCCAGATGCAATAGAGTCCGTCTCATATGGTTACCGGGGCACGAAGATGTACTGGATAACGAAAAGGCAGACGAACTAGGAAGGAAAGGAGCAGGCAACACAGAACTGAACCCGGATAATACAATAGGGGTCCCTCTGACAACTATTAAAACAATAATCAATGAAAAGATACGACAGGAGTTCAATAACTACTGGACGAATCTAGACACGTGCAAAGTGGCTAGATCTGTAATAACTAAACCGAGTAACAACATAGCAAAAAGATCTCTTACCTCAAGCAGAACACAATTGAGATGGATGGTGGGACTTTTAACAGGGCACATCAATCTCAACAAACATTCGTTCAGACTCAGGATAGCTGATACAACAATCTGTGCCAACTGTGAGGAGGAGGAGGAAGATATAGAACACTTCTTCTGTCACTGCCCTGCTACAACGAGGCTAAGGCTGAAAATTCTGGGATCTCCAAGGATTCCGGATATTACACACCTCAGTAAGAAAGGAATCGGAGATATACTGGAGTTCGCCAGACGAACACTACGATTCCCCCGATCACTATACGATATAGTTTCCCGTTGATAATGTGGCGGCATCATCGATGCTAAGTTTACACTTGTCAGTTTCAAGTCGATAACTACACTCAATCGATAACCTCGCCTATCAACGCACACGTTCAACTCGATCATCCATATCATTTGTCACACCTCGCTGC
Organism: Pocota personata; assembly: GCA_963082735.1. NCBI lineage: Eukaryota > Metazoa > Arthropoda > Insecta > Diptera > Syrphidae > Pocota > Pocota personata. The sequence continues at coordinate 210,569,318 of OY720430.1, forward strand.
TTTTTGACATAAAAAGCAACGTGGTCGGTGTTGTTCGGCCCTTTTTGTTTTTGGCACGAGTCCGAAAGTTCGTGGCTCGTGGTAGCGAATCTGCTAGTAATTTTTCCTGTAATAAAGTTAAGTAAACAAGAAAAAAGAGAAAATTTATTTGGTGTTTGTTGAGAAGACATTTCCAAAATACTACCCATGATCCCTAGACCTAAATCCTCTCAATACATAATTCCCAAAACACAGCACTATTCCTTACAGTTACGTAGATGAGGGGAACACAACGGGCCCAATGGAGGCCTAAGTGAATAGCATAAGCTCACCCTCTTAAACCAACCAACCAACCAAATTGTTTAATCGACGGCGAAACACTGTAGTGCTAGAAATCTGACTGTTAACTATCAAGGATGACTCCTAAAAGTTATTTTTCAATTCTTTAAAGAGTCGGATTGGTTGAAGCATTGGTTGTGTCAGTCAGATCAAATGTCTAAATCTCGTAAATAGAACAGCCCGAGTTTTAAGTTTTCCTTTGGTAACTGACATTTTCGCATTACAGCTGGGTAGAGGGTAGCTTGGTGGGTAAAGGCTAGTGGGTGGAGGATGGGTATAATCCGACCGCACTCTACGATGACTCACTTAGCTGCAAACGTGGAAACTCGCAATTATAAACAAATTGGTGTCATAATGACGCTACAGTATCACCTTCGAAAAACTATCCCTGGAGGGTAGCTGAAATTACCAAACAAATCTGATTACATCGCTACACTGGATATATGATTGCGTTGTGTGACTACCTGTGATTACTTTGATTTAACGACTAGTTACCCACTACCCTACGGGCAAACAGCTCGCAGTATGGCCGCAGGTTGGCAGTCCTGTTGCTGCAATTTGATTACTTTTTCGGTAAACTATTTTTTTTAACTTTATTACCCCACTCAGTCCCCAGCAAAACTAATTGCAACTCATTGGACCTGATTACGCTCGGTCCCCTTACACAATTGCAAATGAGCTAACATATTTTAAATGTGATTCTTAATTTACAAACCTGAAAATTCATTTTGAAATTAATGCAAATGTTGTTATTCCAAACGAAAAAAAAAAGATAAAAGTTTTCATGTGAATCACTCCCATCGAGTTTACTTTATCTAATCGTACATCCACGTCACTGGTTACAAACTACTCTCCACGCTATATTAACACCGACAAAACTACTAATTGGACAAATTAAAAGCGTAAAATTGTCATTACCTGTCGCCGTCGAATCGCATAACAACCTCCAACGCAATGCATTGCACTCTAAAATTAAATACCTGTACTCGTAGTTGTTGTGGGGTTTTTTCCTGACCAACGTCAAAATTCTTAGAATGCATCCCAATGTGACCACAAATATCTGAATCAATTTCTGTCTGTATACAACTGGTTTCCGATGAAAACGCGTATTATCACCAAAATAACACAAAGTCTTTGCACTGTGACCTACTGTTTGGCCAACGCTGGCTGACAACAGTGCAGAGTATCAGAGAAAGAAACCTCAGCGATGTATCGCCAAACCGGAGAAAATAATTCACTGGAATACAGTGCATCCGAAGGGTATCGGAATGGAATTCCCATTTCCTCTGGCTCCACCAACCGCGTTCGTTGATATCACAAAACATGATTCGTGGTTTATTTTATTTTATTTTTTTTGTTTCGACCATGGGAACCATCCCATATCGTTGTGGTCTTCCGTGAAAACGTTTAAAGACAACAAAAACTGTTTTCATCTGACGTAATTTTCTCGGAAGTCGATGGACTTTGGTGTGTGCTGTGATGCTGCATCTGTCGATCGTTTAGCTTTGTCTCGTATTTTGCCAGCACACAGGGGTCCATCTCTCGTCGACTGACCCACATTTTACGACGAATTAACAAACGCATCTCGGGCATTCAGCATCGAACTGTGTATCGGTTGTATCTTTCCCTGTTGTTTATGGCAGAAAGTTGAGATATTATTTAAATGGAGATAGGTTGGTTTTATTCGGTTAGTTTGGGATATTTTTAGTGTTATTACCACGGGCTCATAATTATTAGAAAGCCTCCCAGTTGCAAAGCCAATAAATAAATCTTATCAGACAGAAAGGGAGAGAGATTTCTCTAAATGATGCAATTCCTTTCTGTCTGGCTTACGACGAGAGTGCTCTAATGCTTTTAGGCCCATTCGAAGATGATGCTCTGTTTTCTATTAAACTTCACGAAGACGAATGATACTAAGATACGAAGATACAACGACAAGGTAACCCTAATGCTAATCAAATGACATGGAATGGGAATTGGAATTCAATTCGATTTGACGACAATATACTCGTACGCATGTCGAAGCACGTGAAACAAACTGTATCGACATTTTTATTGGAAACGTGACAATGCGATGCTGTTCGCCTACGGAATATGTGTCATCTTTGAATTAATTTAATATTCACTAATCTTGCAGTGGATTATCATCGATTGAGTTTATTTGTATCTCTGTTAGTCATTCACGACGTAGATGTGTTGTTATTATGACGAGAATTATGTGACGAGCGAGTTGAATGGAATTTACGAAAAATGTTTAGCTGTTTTGTAATGTCAGGCGATTAGTTGTAAACAAATAAATAAATGTTAAACATTGCGTAAATACATAGTCAGTACAGAGGTAGCCAAAGCAAAGGTTAAAACACCGAGGAATAAAGTTGTTAACATTCAGTATTAATAGGTTTGGCAGAAGTAATATAGTATTGCACTTTACGAATCGAAGTTGTAACTGATCAAGAGATTAGATTGCATTCTAGAAATATTTTACAGAAAATTGTTTCAAATGTCAGATCAAATGACAAACTAAAGAAATTTCTAAGCAATGTGTCACGATAGAGCTTTTAAGCGATACTACGGTCACCTGTTGCCATTACCTTGCATACTATATGGTCCTAGTTTCATAGATTCCATTCACTTACACCGAAGAGTAGTTCAAGGAATAATTTTGAATTTCATCGCATATTGCAATACTAGTGACGCCTTCAGGCAGATTGATATAGGAAACAGATGGTGACGATGATAAATCACAGCATACATTTTTTTTTTTCGCCGAAATTTGATATGAAAAGACCGCAAAATGCATGAAAGGCGGGTGATGTGTGACCACAAACATGCAGTGGATTTGTTTTTTTTTTTTGTTTGTTTAAGTCTAAAACAGGTTGTTGTCGTTCAACCTTATTGTCAAGAGAATGAATTAATAAAAATAATGATGAGACACCAATCGATGATAGATATTTATTGAAAACTTCCAAATAGTCCAAGAATAAACATGATCAGTACAGTTTATTGTTTATGTGAGACTACAATAGATACAGCAGAAACCGAAATGAATTTCAGAGCTGTCACCTTTTACCACGTAACCCTGTTCCGCATTTCAACTTGCTGCACTGACTTTCCAAATATTTCAAAATGGAAACTAATCAAACAAGTATCGGGTTGGCATAGCTATCTTATTGTTTTATATTAAGAAGAGAACGTTATATTGAGCACGTGTGGACGTGGAGTTCTTAACAGACTTCACACTCAACTAACATCCAGAAGTTAGACAAAGGTTCAGCAGCCGCTTTTCGAGTTTGTCTCGAAGATTAAGAAATTGAAGAGTACATTACGCTCACTGTTATGCATAAGTTCTAGCAGCATCAAACAATTTCTAGTAACTCATTCATAAAAATTATCTTTAGATAGCTACATGCCCTGGATCTTGCCTTAACCTAGCGGATAATTCATCACGAAACATCTTTTAGGCTGCCCCTCAACCCCAAAGACTCTCTAAAAACTTAAAAGAATAACATCTAGTAAGCCACAAGAAAATAATATTTACACACAGTGCCAAAAAAAATGCCGCACTATGAAATTTTTATGATTTTTCGTAGGGACTAACAAAAGTTCGTTTAGTTGATTGAATAATATTGTAATATGCGAGCTACGGCTCGAGTAGATAAAACGATATTCTGTGAAATTATTTCTTAATTTTCTAGTCTATAGAACAATTCAAGTTCACACTACACTATTCTTCGCAAACTCCTTCCTTACAAGGTCTCTTTCCTCTCAAATCACTTTATCTCCTTTCAATTACTTAATTCCAAACTAATTACTTCTTCTTGTTCACTCTCACCTTTCAATTTATCACAAAATTACAACTTCGCCCATTATCACTTTTCCAATCTCCTCGTGCGGTCCAAAACCAACTGCACTGTCTCGATCGCCATCTGTCCTTAAATAGCCGCATTTCTAATAGCCAGAAACTTCTAGCAAATTCTTCGACCACTGGAACAAGAAAATTCTGATGTAATAATTCCAGGATGACAGCTGCAGCCAATAATCTCTTGTTCTCTCTTATCCGTGATATTATCCGTCTCTTATCGTGGACACGAACTGTGGAGACTAATTGCAGACACGAACCTCGAATGAAAAGACACTTCGGAACAAAATTATGCCAGAATGAAAAGACACTTCGGAATTTATTGCATTATGCTACAATATGATAAAACACAAAAATAATTTTAACTTTACTCGTAGATATTTAATCTTATTTTTTTTTTTTTTTAATGTCTCCACATAATTCCAATTTATTTCAATAGATGCCTTAAGTAACTGATTATAGTTGCTCAAATTTTCTACCTAATCATATTGTGGAACTTATTAAGATTAGAAATAGAGCTAGATCTAGGTGGATAAGAACCAGAATAGAGCTTTATTTTACTGAAACTAAAATACTAACTTTAATTATTAAAGACTTAATCTTGTGCTATAGGAATAGAAAATGGAACACGAAACTTCAGAGTCTAGACAAAAATTGCAAACCATTCTGGAATATCGCAAAAGTTATTAAAAGAAAAAATTGCTCGATTCCAGGTTTTAGAGTAGGTAATACACTTATGTTGTCTAGCGCTGAAAAGTCGAATGCTTTAGCGAATATGTTTTATGCAAACCACTCCATTTCAAGTAATCTTGTGAGTAGCGATGAGCAAGCAGTGGAGCACTCCATTGATTTGATCAACTCTCATGTTATTAACATTGATAATGAGGTTATTACTTGTAATGACGTAGTGTCTGTCATAGATTTGATGGCATCAAAAATATTTTTATCAAAAATTTGCCCAAAATCGGCATAAAATTCATCCAACAACTTTTTAACTGCTGTCTGGTAATCGGATACTTTCCAAAAGCTTGGAAAACTGCCAAAGTGGTTCTTATCTTGAAGCCAGGAAAGAATGCTAGCTTGCCTAATAGCTATAGGCTAATTAGCTTATTAAATTCTTTAAGCAAGTGCTTCGAAAAAATAATAAAAAATAAACTTTCTCTTCACCTTAGCGAAAATAACATTTTGCCCCCAGAGCAGTTTGGCTTCAGACCACATCATTCTACGATCCACCAAATTAATCGCATCACGAAACATATCAAAATGAATTTTGCCATAGGTAACAGCACGGGTATGGTCCTTCTTGATGTTGAAAAAGCTTTCGATACAGTATGGCACAATGACCTACTGCACAAACTTTTCAGGTTAAATTTTCCAATACATCTAGTCAGAATCATTCAATCCTTTTTATCGGGGCGAAAGTTCAAAGTTATTGTAAGTAACTCTCTTTCGAATGACTTCATTGTTGAAGCGGGTGTTCCCCAAGGTTCGGTGCTTGGTCCAATTCTCCTTAATATATATACATTCGACTTTCCTAGACTTAGTAACTGTGACACTGCAATTTTTGCAGATGATACATGCATTTATTCATCCGATTCACTTGGTCTCACTATTGAAACCAATTTCCAATCGGAACTAAATGTAGTTCAAAGATATTTTGAGAACTGGAAGATTAAAATTAATGCTTCTAAGACTCAGGCTGTCTTTTTTACTAGGAAAAGAAAAGCCTGTTTCTTACCAAGCAACAAAATTACTTTAAATAATATAGAAACAGATTGGAAGAGCAGCGCTAAATACCTTGGAGTATACTTAGATAAAACATTAAATTACAGTTTACATACACAGGAAATCATAAAAAAAGTAAATACCACAATTAAAATAATGTATCCCTATATAAATAGAAAATCAAAACTGAGCAATGAAAACAAGCTTATTATTGTAACATAATGTAGCATAATAACTACGCCCTCGAACAGGCAACAAATTCCGAAGTGTCTTTTCATTCGAGGTTCGTGTCTGCAATTAGTCTCCACAGTTCGGATAATATCACGGATAAGAGAGAACAAGAGAGAATTATAACTTTCCGTGGCGAAGAGATTGGAAAAGTGATAATGGGCGAAGTTGTAATTTTGTGATAAATTGAAAGTTGAGAGTGAACAAGAAGAAGTAATTAGTTTTGATTTGTGAATTAAGTAATTGAAAGGAGATAAAGTGATTTGAGAGGAAAGAGACCTTGTAAGAAAAGAATTTGCGAAGAATAGTATAGTGTGAACTTGAATTGTTTTATAGACTAGAAAATAAAGAATTAAATTTCACAGAATATCGTTTTATCTACTCGAGCCGTAGCTCGCATATTACATTATATTTAAAGTTATTTTTCAGGCTACACTCCACGAAATTAATATACAGGCACCAGGTTTTTCAAAATAAAATACTCAAGCCAAGGCAAACGAACAATTTTGATACACAGCATTAGTATATCGATAACAAGTCAACCAAAGAAGAACAAAATAATGTATAAGATGCAGACTGAAAATTTATGAAACAAAATATTGCTAAAACACTGCGAAATTATGTTAGAGGCAGCGCATTTTAACTTATAAAATTTATTTAATTAATACGTGTTTCCTCCTTTGTTAGTTATGACCTCAAATATCCAGTTTGGCATGGAATTTATAAGATTTTGAAGATAATCAATTTCCAGGGTCTTCCAAATATCTTTGATGGATTGTTTGAGGTCGCTAACGATGTTGTACTGCCTTCCATTTTCGTACACTTTTTGAGCTATTCGTCCCCATAAATTTTCGACTGGGTTCAGATCTGGCGAACTCGAAGGCCATTCTAAAACAGGCGTACTAGTCAAACTGAAGTACTCCTTAACTACTTTTGCAGAATGAACAGCGGCATTATCCTGCTGGAAAATGAATCCAGGGCCCCCGATGTCATCCGCAAATTCATCCAAAGTATATTGCAGCATTTCCAGGTATGTTTGTGAATTCATCTTTGGTGGAACGTATCCAAAGGCACCCCAAATCATAACACTGCCTCCTCCAAAATTGCGACTCATTCTGACTTCAGGTTTGTCTCGTAAATCATGCCAATAATAGTGACAACCATCCGGCCCATCCAAATTAAACTTTTTTTCATCACTGAAAAGAACTTTTCTCCATTCAGTGGTCCACGACATGTGATTCTTGGCGAACTGGAGTCAATTGTTCATATGGACGGAAGTCAGCGCAGGCTTTTTGAGTTTTTTTGTAAAAACCATGGTTGGAGAGGAATTTAATATTTGTTGGACACGACGTACTCCAATGTTGAGATCCAACTTCGTCTTAATTTACGAAGCAAAGAGCTTGTTTTTTCGTGCTTCTTCAACAATTTGGTTTTTTTTGCCGGTTAGTCACCTTTTTTGGAGCACCTTTCGCCTTCTTTTGCCCATACAGTTGTCCTAAATTGATAAAATGATCAACCACGTTTGGAGATCTGGACAATTTTCAGCAATTTGTCGATTGGACAAGCCATTTTCTTTGTAAAACGTAATCTTAGCTTTTTCCTCCTCGGTAAAGCACTTTCCGCGTCCCATTATGTCCAATTAAACAACTTTGCTTAATACTGGAAAAATTATTCACCTTAGAATTCTAAATTCACAAAAAAAAAAAAAACAAAAACTTCTTACTATACAAATTGATTTTCTTCAAAATAACTGCTGCCTCTATATTTATTTCGCTGCGAAACCTCTATTTTTCTGTGGATCTGCAGAAACATCCACGCAGTTTGGCAGCACAGTAACTGATCTAAAAGTGAATAACATGCCCATTCCTGCTTCGATTAACAGAAATAAGAAAAAAAAAACAGTTTTATTTTTTCAGACGTGTTGTAACGTGAAATATCGCTGTAATTGTCAGTGATGCCTCTATGCCTCTATATTAATTTCGTGGAGTGTATTATGTTCTATGGCTCACCTGTATGGGGAAATTGTGCCAAGAGCCGTATTCGTAAATTGCAAATAAAACAAAATATAGTACTTAAAATGATGTTAAATCTACCTTGATACTTTTCAACTATATGTAATAACAATTAAATTATTTATTTATCTATTTATTTATTTATTTATTTATCCATTTATTTAATCACTTATTTATTTATTTATTTATTTATTATCTATTTAGTTATTTATTTATCTATTTATTTATTTATTTATTTATTTATTTTTTATTTATCTATTCACTCTCCTGATTGTAGTTGTACCTTAGTATAGTATCAAGGTTTCGTCACGTTCTTGTCGCGCTACCCCTTCTCTCATTCCAGGACGAAAATATCTACTTATTTACACTTTGTTCTATTTTTGTAAAATTACCTGCTTATTTTTAGTTTTTGGATCATAGAACAAATTTCCATAAGTCTATTATATAGAAATATTGTTAGTTTTTTACTGTTACTAATTTGTTATATATTTTCCTGTGTGCTGGCGCATTGTCGTAATGTAAAAAGTAGCGGGGCGCAGCTCCTGTTTTTGTTTGGAAAACTTGTGGTAAGCAAAATTCAGAATACCAATTAGCAGTGACTGTCTGAGCAGTTTTAAGCGGGATGACGGCGACCATTTTCACCCTGGTGTAGTACATCGACATCATAACTTTTGTTGTTTGGCCTTTGTTTTTTTTATAATTTGCACATATGAAAGGGGTTATAAATACCCTTATACTAATTTTCTAATTTTAGGACACGGGCGTTTTGAGGAAAGAGGAAGAGACAGAGAGAAAGACAGATTGGTGTAGTTGGTTTGAAACTCAGCTGGTATTAAGTTTCAGTGAACTCTGGGGAGCTTGTTTGGTTTTGCTTTTGTCGTTGCTCATGATTCACAGTATTTTTTTCCGTCCTCCTGATGTCATCACCACGATCAAGTTACATTTTAGCCATATGACGGCCATACTGCCAGTGTAATGCCTTCGCAGTAACTATCTTATTGAAGCAGCTTGACTCTCCATTTTCAAACTTATCCAGGAAATATTAAGCAAAAGGACAACGAGCCTCTTTTTGCTCTCCAAACACATCGAGCTGACTTCTTCGAATATTTCAGGTGATACGAGTAATTTAAAATTCGTGACACAGCCATGACATTCAAGCCCAGTTCATCCGCTATCATCTCCTGTGTCCTCCTGGCATCTTCGTCAATTTTAGCCTTCACCAGAGCCACATTTGTATCGTCGGTCGAGGATTTGGGCCGACCGAGATTCGCCCTCCACAGAAAAATCGCCAGTCTGGAATCTTCGAAACCATTTTGAAATAGTAACAAGAGATGGTACATTTATTCCGTATGCATTTTGGCATTCGTGCAGAATTTTGACTGGCGTGAGTTGTCGTCGTGTTGGCAGTGGAACTTCAACCGAGCTTACGTCACTAATTTTTCCCTTTCTCGTCTCCATTTTTACCTATTTTTCTGAAATTTGGAAATAAATATTTTTAGATTATAAGCTACAGAAATGCATCTTTTTAAAAAAAAAAAAAAAACTACTAAATTGACACCAACTAAACGAACTTTTGTTAGGCACTACGTATGACTTTCCGGTGCGTTCTTCTCATATGTTGGTACGATTGCAGTTTTTCTGTGATATTCTTATTCTTTTTGATGTACGAGTATTATATAAAAAAAAATACTCAAGTCGATAACGCAATAGTGCTCTACGAGTACTCGTAGACCGCGACAAAATGTTTTGTGAAAAGTTAAGGAATTTTGCGATGGTTTTGTGCGAAGCAGATAAAGGACGTTTGCTCGCTCTTTGCGAATCGTAGACGTTGTGGGATGCCACGAAAGCAGACGGCTTTTAAAGAAATTGAGCTCAATAGTACAGATACAACCTGGCAGCGGAAGACCCAAAAAAAAAAACGATAACTCTGAAATACCAGTTCGCAACTGCCAAGGAATTGAGAAAAGACTTGAACGAGAGATGTTCTATTAACTTCAGCACGAGGATTGTTCAACGCCGGCTGAATGAAGTGGGTCTTCAAGCACATAGACCTCTCTCTGCAGTAATGAAGAAAAAAACATTGATGTGGGCCAAACAGCACAGGGAATGGACCGCCAACGATTGGAAAAGGGTCATATTTTCTGAAGAATCCAAATTTAATTTGATTGGACCTGACGGAAAGCAGACAGTGCGAAGGAGAGCTAAGGAGCGATATTTAGACGAATGTTTGCTTCCCACCGCTAAGCTTGGGGATACATGACCGTATTTTGGTTTTGGACGGTTCCGTAAATGCAGCGAAATACAAAGAAATCATTGCTGATGGTGTTGTTCCTACAATAGAGGAGTTATGCTCCAACATTCTAAATGCCATACTTCAGGATGATTTCGCTCCCTATCATCGCGCTCATTCCGTAAGTAAAAACAATTTTTGGCCTCAAAAGAGCACTTCTAAATATTATTTTCTTTCAACAGATAACCCAATGCAAAGCAGATATTGGCCTTGAATCCCTAAATAGCCCTGACCATAATGTAATAGAGAACTTGAATTTGAGAACAACAAGGCATCTAAAACAATTGAAGAGCTCAAAACAGTCATAGTCCTCTATTTTTTGGATTTTCGGGATCATGAATTTTCCGGATTTCGGTTTTCGGGATTGTGACCCTAACTCACTTGGAAAATATTCCAAGCTTAAGATTGAGAATAAGCTCTGATACAAGTAAGTGCTGAAGACGGTGGGGACCTACGGTATACAACTAAAAAACTAATGCCAATATTTTACAAACTTTCGGAAGGGGAAGGGGGAATGAATGCTAATTCGAGTATTTACGTTACACTATTGCTGCATTAGAAAAACTCGATACAAGTCATTTAATCATAGTATTCCAGCTATCTACTCGTACATACCAATTACAATTATGTTTGTTGTAATCTCTTCAATTAAAATAGCTAAAACAGCTATCTATTTTTCATAACCAATTCTCCTATTTTCATTTTACATGAATAGCATTTACTGCTATTTTTCACAGCTATTTCTGCTACTTACATTACTTCTATTGATTAAAAAAAAGTAAGTCGAAATCGTTAAAGCATAGCAATTGCAACTATGTAGGTATGGAGTAGTTTCCCCTAGCTCAGTGGTTCTGGTTACTGTCCTGGTCTATCAAGCGGGAGGTTTGGGTTTCAAATCCCAGAAAACATCGATGTTTTTCCACGGTTTTTCACCTCTCGACAATGTCTGATAAGCTTCTCAATCATGTGGTTTGGAAGCGTCAATAAAAACTGTAGGCCCGCGCGGGATATGTAACACTTAACACAGCGAACGGATACAATAATGGCATAGATTAGTGCACCATCGCAGTGGCCGCTCACGCGAAAAAATCGCCGCAGTGAGTGACAGTGTTCGTGACAATCCATCGAAATCCATTCGCCATCGTTCCCAACTATTAAACCTTTCTTACAGCTCCATGCAACGCATTTTAACAAAATTTTATCACACAGCGCTAGAAACAATGCAGTTATTGCACACAGAGTTTCCCGGCCGTGTTATTTCTCGTTCCGACGAACAAAATTGGCCACCAAGAGATCGTGCGATATCACGGCGTTGGATATTTTTCTTTGGGGTTATGTGAAGCAGAAGATGTATTCCAATGACCCCAAAAGATTCAAGAGCTAAAATATGAGATTCAACGCGTTATTTATGAACTACTGCAGGATTTATATGCGAGAAGTAATGGACAATTTCAGCAAAAGGGTGAAAGATTGTAAGGTGCAATTTCTGAACATTATATTGACATAAAAATATCAGCAGTTTATCAAAAAACAATTTAAATTGTACGAGTAACTTCCAATCGAATCAGATATTTAGGAAAGCTGTTCAAGACACTTTAAAAAATAATGACAGCTATGGGAGAATTTCTTCTCTGACTCGGCTCTGCCTCATATTCGGTGTTATAAGTGTGCAAAGTTTTAGCTTTTGATGTCCTCTGGAAAGTGCGAAAATTTACACAATCAATTAGAAAAATGTGCATTGAGGAAGTCTGACATACGCTTGCAGAGTACTATTTCTCATGTCTAACACTTGAAGTTTACGAAGCTTCAGTTTTCTAGATCGTCTATGGTCTTCTGAAAGACGCTCACACACAGACACATATGGAGGGTGATCGATAATTTCGTACAATCTCCGACTGACAAGAAGTCGTATAGACCCATTTCGCTTCTCCCAATTCTATCCAACATTTTTAAGATAATATTACTCAAGCGCTTACAGCCGGTTATTGAGGAATAAAGCCTTACCCCTGATCACCAGTTTGGATTCAGAAGCAAGCATTCAACCATTGACCAGGTTCATAGAATCACTGACGTGATTGAGAAAGTTCTTGAAGAAAAAAAAAAAACTGGTCAAGCATATTTCTTGATGTCTCGTAAGCCTTTGGTAAGATGTGGCATGAAGGCTTGAACTTCAAATTGCGACATGTTCTGCTTCTACGCCTATATAACATAATGACAACAAATCTCTGTAATAGACTCTTCCATGTTAAACACTGAAACGAATACTCGCAAATTAAAGCTGGTGTACCGCAAGGAAGTGTTCTTGGTTCGCTTCTGTATCTTCTATTTACCGGTGATGATATACCGCAAGAAGAAGGCACAAACTTTGCTACATTTGCCGATGACACTGCTATCCTAGCAATAGGTAAAACAATCAAAGAAACAACCGTTAAACCGCAAAGCGCTCTGAATTATGTAAATGAATTGCAATGGCCTGTTTATGCAAATTTCACGAACAAGAAAACGAACAACTTTCTGTTCGTAAACGAGGCTAAATACCTCGAGATGACATTCGACACAAAGCAGAAATGGAAGTCGCATGTGAGAAACGTAAAGAAATCGAAAATACTTGGAAAGGGAGTCAGACAGAATCCCGAAAAACATAATCCCGAAAGGCTAAAATCCCGAAAACTCAAAATCCCGAAAGTGAAACTGAAAATGTTATTGTAGGAAAAATTTAAAAATTTGGTGTGTGATTATACGAGTACGCCGAGTAGCGGCACCCTGAACACCTGCATGTGAGGCCGAAGGCCGTCAAAACATTGTTTTTTTGCTCGCGAACGTGCACCAAAGAAGGCAAAGAAGGCCATCGGCCGGAAAGGTCATGGCGACGGTTTTTTGGGATTCGCAGGGAATAATACACATCGACTATCTGAAAATGGGGAAAAACAATTACTGGCGCGTACTATGAAGAGTTTTTGGACAGATTCAACGAGGAATTAATGAAAAAATGTTCTTGTTTTGCAAAGAAAAAAAGAGACAATGCTCCGACTACACCTCCGCGACAGAACGAATTCTGCTACGAATTTCTTCCCCATCCACCATATTATCCAGATTTAACCCCTTGCGACTATTTTGTGTTTCCAAACATGAAGAAATGTCTTGGAGGTAAGAGATTCGCATCACATGAAGAGGTTATCGTTCGACAAATCTTATTACTCGGTCGGAGTTATGTGTATAGAATTAAAAGGAGAAAACTCGAATTTATTTTTGCCGCAAAAAATTAGTTTTCTATAATTTTTTAAGGAATTATCGAACATTTTGCTATTCTGGAATCAGACCAGTAGCTTCCTGTTATCATCGACTCCAGCAAACCTTTACCGATTTCAATGACTTTTTGTTCAATTGAATACAAATTATCCAGTGCTATAAAGCCTTTAAAATTACGAAATCATTATAATTTAGTTTGTCATTTTTGTTGTCTACAAAGCACCAGTAGCTCGAATGCTTTCATAATGTTAAACACTTTTGAGAACTGGAACATTTTTAGTCAGTAAATGAAAAAATCAATAAAATTGGTAAAAGTTTAGCGAAGATACGAGTAGAGCCAAACCAAGGAGTTGGTAATAAAATTCTATTAAAACGAATTTATTACAGAATTAAAACTTAACATAAAATCCCACCAACCACACATGCGAACATAAAATTAAATTTAAGATCTGCCAATAGAATCAATTGCCCGAGACTCCCTTGTTCGCCGCCATGCTGTTAAATGACAATTTATACCAAATTCACTGCAGGACATGCCTTCAAATAGCCTATAAAATATAAGTGTGTGTAATCCAAAGAACAAATAACTCTTCCCATGGATAAGGTGGCTCCATTGAATGCGATTTTTATCTCATAAATTGAAAATACTGAAATTTATTTCATATTAATTGGAGAAAAAAAAAATTCCATTCTTCTCTCGACATTATGTGTGTCGCCTCCACCAACACCACGATTTCAAGAGTACAAAAGGACAGAGTGCATACCCAGAGCCGTTTAACCCAATTGTACACATTTTCAAATTACTTCCCGCTGAAATATTTTAAAGTTAAAAGATGTATCCTCTCCCTGGCCAAAGTAACGAAGAAAGGCCGAAGACAAAAAAAAACCAACAACAACAGAATAAGGAATGACACCGGCCAACAAGCACTAGGCATGCATCCACAGTTGTTGCAAGGATTTATTGAATATGTTCTTGGAGCCAATTACAAAGTTTGTCCGTTCCGTTGAACTTTTATCGCAAAACCACAGAGACCAAACAACCACTCTGGTGCATGAGAAGACGCGACAGGCGGGATAACAACCAAATAATGGATTCAATATGTGTTCTTGGACAGACACTGACATTGGCGCTGCTGCCATGGTCTCTCAATTGGACACAGAGAACAGCACACAGAGAAAGAAGAAGAAATGATTGTCGAATGATATAAATTCTACTGACGGACGAGGCAGGATCCCTTTTGGACGTCGTGGTAACCATGGATGGGCTCACGGAACAAGATACCAAACCAAAGATTGTGCGCGAGGAAAAAGTAGAAGAAGCCAAATCCGTGCACTTGTTCAATTTTAAATCAGGTGTTTGCAGCGATATGGTGAGTGCTGGTACTGTTGGTACTGTGGCAACTATATTGATGGTAATCATTGTGATTGAATAGTGTCGGGTGGTTTTCATAGACACACTTGGATTTTTTGTTTGAAAGTTCTTTTTCTTTCACAGGATTTTTTTAGTTTTAAATATTTGTCATAAACTGAATATGCCCAGTCCAACCTTTGAACTTTAAAGCATTTCTTGCTCCTTTGGCCTGAGGTAAATGTTGTGTAGATCAAACGAAGCATTCAAACATTCCTCAAGCGCAAATTCGTTCGCACAGAGAGGGTGCGAAAAACAGACTGGGTGTTCTGCTGGTTATTTTATTGTATAACTTCTGAATCATTGAACCGATTTGGGTGAATTTTTTTTTTTTTTTTGTTAAGACTACTTTCTTATGAAGCCATAATTAATTTTGAGTTGTGCAGTGGGAGCACACATCCCAAGGTCCCAGAATTTGCCAAACTACGTATATGTAGAATAAATCAGATTTCTAAGGTCACACAGAGCAATAGGGTTGCGTGATCTATTTATAGAACCCTGGACAAATTGTAGGGAAGTGCATACTCAAACTAGGCTGATGATATTTTGTTTGGGAGTCGGACAGAATCCCGAAAAACATAATCCCGAAAACCCAAAATCCCGAAAACCCAAAGTCCCGAAAATCCACAATCCCGAAAACCCACAATCCCGAAAGGCCAAATTCCCGAAAATGAAAGTGAACACCTCGCACCCACTCCAAATCCTACAGTGAACCCAAGCAGGGGGGTTGCAGGGGGGCAGCATGCCCCCCCCACACATATTCTACTGTTTATGCATTGTGGATATAATATATATATATTTGAACATTTGACAAACTTTTAATTTTATATAATTTTTCGGGATTTAGTTTTCGGGATTTTTTTTCGGGATTTTGACCCCAACCCATTTTGTTTGGGTCATCCCATTCAGGGGTACTCGTTGAATGAAATTTTCACTAACAACATTTTTAATTTAAGGGCAATTGGGTATTTTGTTCTATGGCAACAGAAGTTTGATGTAAGGTCTCAGTAGCGAGATATTTACTTTATACACTTTTATGTACCAGTTCAGTCAAACTGCGAAAAATAAGGGGCGGACAACGGGGAAATAACATATCAAAAGCTCGCAAAAATCCGAGCAGGATTTAATTGTTTACTACACCAAATAAACAGAAAAATACAATCAAATTCATTCTGTTCTCAAACTGTTATACTAATTATAAGGATGATAGAAGAGTGTACGCGTTTTCTGGCTGGCTGAATCTGAATCCGATATACAAAATAAAATATTTTGGCGCTAATAGTCTGGTCTAGCTTCTCGCACCCACTCGTGATGTGCACCTCACGAACGGTTAAAAAAAATAAATATTTGGTGCAACAGCTCTTTAAGTGCCAGCTTCTCGCAACCACTCGTGTTGTGTGCGTTATATTTTTTTACACGAATGGAAGGGATCTACAGTTTAGTGCCGTATCCGAACGGCAATTTGTTTTGAGAAGCTTTCTCGTGACAACAATACTCTCGGATGTTTGTCAGACGTTCGCGAGAGGTTGGACCGTGAGCAAACTTTTGGTGTTTTCTGGGATTCGAACTTAGAACCTCTTGCGTAGTGATCCGACACACTAACCACTACGCCACGACGCCCACACGAATGGTTGGGACCTTCAATTTTATGCCGTTTCCGAAAGGCAATTTTTTTCGATTGATAGAAGCTTTTCATGACAATTTTACCGTCGGATGTTTGTCAGACGTTCGCGAGAGGTGGAACCGTGAGAAAACTTTTTATTTTTGTGTTTTCTTGGATTCGAACGTTGAACCTCTCGATCAGTAATCGCGCACATAGCCACTCAGTCACAGCTTCCACTGAATCCGATATCAGAGTTTTAAAACTCTATAATACCGAATTAAAAATGGCGAAACACCCCCAATGTATAAACAAATTCAATTTTTTCGTAGAATAATGAATCAAATTAAAGGGAAATGTTAGCTAACAGGTTTTCGGGGTGGCTGACTTCAAATTCAAAGTCTGAACTCTGAATTTGAAAATGGCGGATTTAAATTGGCGCCCAAATTAAAATAAAATTAAAACTGTACAAATTTACATCGATTAGTCGACATACGAGTATGTACGGAGGTAACTTTTTAATTTCGCGAAATAGGGGTGAAAGTGGAAAGAGGTGTACTCGTAGTAGGAATTATTTCTTTCCCGTCAGGTAATCCTTTTTTAGGTATGGATGTGAAGTTTCATGTTGATTTAAAAATCAGTTCGTCTGAAAAATGAAATGCAAAGAGTTCACGGAAATTCTTGCCCTGGTAAAACCACAGTTTAAAAGTGGTCGGGCTTATTTATACATTACAAGATGATGACCGCCCTGTAAGCCCAACTGACGTCAAGTTATACGAATACTATCAAAACGCTCCTAGTGTCTTATGTAAACACTGCTTCCCAGCTCCATATAACCTTACCTAACCTCCCTATGCTTCTAGAACTAAATCCTTTGGAGCTTTTAAGTGAGCCAATATCAACCTAGAACTATTATGAAGAAGTTCAAAAATTACAATAGCAAATCACTTCCAGTTCTTTCACGATCGGTGACACGTACTTGACTAGTCTCAAAAATTGCTTTTAATTTCACGCGACTACATACCTACCTAAGCTTATGCTGACGGTAACAATTTAAAATGACTAAAAAATACCAAGGACATCAATGGCATGTTATACTTCCATGCTTCTTATATCCTCTGGGTAGGTCGATTTAAGGGATCGAGATTGGACGTGGTAATAAACCATACATGGCCTGGCTCTAGACTCTAGCTGCCATTCGTTTTGTGTCACATTTTTCACACGAACGAAAGAGACCAACGCTTACTTCGAATAATATAAAATTAAGTGGTATGCTGTTCAGTTTTACGCGTTGTAGCCATGTAACTCAAGAATGGCTAATCCGATTTCGATACCGTTTACTTTGTTGTTTAAAAAATTGATCAATTAATATTTATGGATAATAGTTAAACATCATTCTCCTCTCTTAAAAAACTGGCCAATTGTAATGCATGTACGCCGCATGCAGAGAAATGAAATGGTTCCTAAAGTCGGATATGCCCTCATGAAAGATAGTCGACTCAAACTAAAAGAAATTGCAGAAAGGTTCAAAATATCCAAAATAACGACTTTCAAAATTATACATGATCAACTTGAGATGTCAAAAATGAGCTCAGAATGCGGTACGGCACATCAGAAATTATTACGTGAGGAATGTTGTAAGCAGTTTCCGGAGCTGTGTGACGATAATCCAGCAGAAGTTATCAACAGAATTGTTGCTGGAGATGAAACTTGACTTCATTATTTTGACCCTAAGCCAAAGCAGGAGTCCACGCACTGATGTCAAAAAGGGGTGTTCAAGCCGCCAAGATGTTTAAAGTCGTACCATCGGTTGGGAAGACCATGGGAACAGTGTTTTGGGACTCACAAGGAATCCTGTTAATGGATTATAGACCAAAAGTTACCAGCATCACAGGAGAATACTGCGCTAATGTTCTAAGATGCTTAAAAGAATCTATTAAAGTAAAAAGAAGGAGGAGACTAACAAAAGGCATGCTCTTACTTCATGTCAACGCGCCCGTTCACAAGGCTCAAATTGCCATGGCAGTCATGCGGATTCCCGGAATTAACTCACCCGCCTTCTTTTTCTGGACGTCCTTCTGAAACCGCCATTTTAAAATCTCAAACTTTGACTTCGGTTTTTTTTTTGTTGTCTAGTGCTATTATTTTTTGTAGATCACAAAGACAACATAATTCTGTTTATTGCTCACCTTCAGGATACCGTATAGTTTAAAATATGTAGATTAACATTGTAATCGATAAAATTTCATTGAAATCGGTTAAGGATCGGTTAAGGTACCACGCTAGCTGCTTGTATATTGGACAGATAAATGATAATACATACCTATTGGTGTATGTTTATCTTAGGTAAATTGGTAGGTAGATAGGGAGGTAGAAGTACTTAAGCGCCATTTTGTGTACCACAACTCACGTGACCTTGTTTGTTAGATAATGTTAATGGATTGTTGAAAAGAAACGGCTTCAAATCCATTATGTAGCATTCAAGAAAATGATCAACTCTGTGATACTTTTCTATGAAATTTCCTTAAGGTTGTCGAAAAACTGTTTGCGTAGATCTCGATGTTGGGCTCTACTTAAAGCCGAAAACCCAAAGAGGAAGTGGGAGAGAGTTTCCTCTGTCGCAGTGTGTATTAAAATGTGTCCCTACTGGCCAGTGATGTATGCTAATCGCATGCAGCATTTGCCCGAGTCCTTTTCTCAAGTTCTGGTGTTCTGATCCAATTGTTGTTCGACCTAGAAATGACACAACTCTGCAAACTGTTCCACCTTTTATTTGCCATTGATAGAAAGTGTGAAAAGATTTCGCTCTTGACAGTTCCCATCGGAACGAGGACCAGCTCTACAAGGGGTCTGTTAAGGACAGACCCCTATCCTCGCCAGCTCGTCGGTCCGTTTGTTGCTATGACCTGGCACCCAGAGAAGACTGATTTTAGTCTGACAACATAGCAACGAGAACTCTTCCCTACACTGTTCCACTAGCTGGAAAGATAATGTTGTTGAAATCAGGGATAGGAGCCTGACTATCAATGGGTCTAGACTTGTGTCTTATTATCCGACACGCTCCACGTTTTGCCAGAATTTCTGCTTGGAAGACACTGGATGGATCGGGAAGGCGCAAGGATACTGATATTTGCAGTATTTCCGAACAAATTCCCCCACCGACCCCACAGTCCATATTTGAACAGTCAGCATAAATTGTTGTTTTGCAATTCTGTATGACTTCACGTCTTTTCCAGTCTGCTCTGGACGGAAAATCGATTGTGTAATTGCGTCGAAAATACAATTCTCCTGGTAACGCATCTAGAATCTTACTGTGATCTAGCAGACCAGTACCCTGATTATCTAAGTCTGACCGCGCTACATGCTGAAATGTATTTAATATCGAGGTCAAGTGGTAGAAGATGCAGAAGCCCATTCAAAGCTTCCATCGGACATGTCCACATGGCAACCGTGGTACCTATGGCGGCCGTTTTTTTCACTTTGTTTGTTAGTTTAATGTTGTACGAGTAGTCTTTACTCAGGGCAGGCCAGCAAACTAGTGACCCATACAGTACTACCGCTGTATACATCCATAGGACAATCTTCAGTCAAAGTTTCATCTTCTTACCAAAGGTTTTACTGCAAGCGTAGAAAGCTACGAGTATGTATGTTTTGTTCACTCGTTGATCGATGTATAACTTCCAGTTGAGCTTTGGGTCTAGCATGACTACTAAGAACCTAGCGCTGGAGGATAAAGGAAGTATTTGGTTGTTGAAAAAAGCATAAGTCATGCCACTTATTTTGTTTCCTAAGGAATTTCTAGGGAAGGTTTACAGGGTGCCTATACACCACGTACGCTTCGTGTTGTAAATTCGCTAATATAAACCAAATTTTATTAATCAGACGATTAATATGTGAACATTGGATAAAGATATGAAACAAAAAGTCAATGGCAAGTGATAACTTTCTTCAAAAATGTGTATAAAATCGAAAGAGGACTAAATCATCTCCCTGACTTTATACGAGTACTGTAGAAAAAAAAAAAAATTTAATTTCAGTTCACTAAAGTGTTTTGTTTTTTATCCCACGCTCAAAAACCAACGTCGAACTATATATTCGAATAAAAACTTAATAGGAAATCGTGAATATACGCCAACGTTTAATACCCATAAACTGTGTTGTATAAATTACTTCAACGTTTAACAATAACTTCACGGAAAATTCGAATGCAATTTGCATAAGATAGTTTAAATGCAAATAACAAAGTGTCGAAAATTTATTTTTTTTTACTGTCGCAGAATACATTTGAATGATTGATGAACTAATTGGTCGTTTAACACTTTACTATTATCTTCGACAAACGACTGTGAAATATAGAATTTTTAATTTTTGCAACAAATGATCTTTACGACAACTACGAGTGACAAGGTCAGATTTTATGCAGTTTCCTTAGAAGGAAACGCAATGATGACATGTAAGTTACAAGATCGTAAAATGTAAATTTTGTTTCCCTTTTCCGGACATCTGGGGAAATTGCAATGACTAATGCAGTATTAGAATGACCTTTTGTAATAGATTTGAGTACATACTTTATTACACCACGCAGAAGAAGAAGAAGAAGCTGTGTACAAAGAACGGCCGCCTTCTACAATATTTACACCCCTTTTGCATCTTGCGGAAATAGTTTTCGAATGCGAATAACTCGAAAACGGTGCGTCATACGAGAAAAATGATGGAGATCGAAATTCTAGGTCTTGAAATTCTGTACATGATGGATGTCAAGTTTTTCAAAATTCAATGTACGTAATCCTCCAAAATGCCAGACTTTTGACCAAAGTTAATGAAAATCTATTACAAATTTTTGAGTGCGAATATTCCGAACAATGTTTTTTTAATTTGAACTCCCGACCTCATACGTCAAGAGGCGACACTCATCTGCGAACAGATTGATCATTTTTTGGAAGGGTACGACTGGATTGCACGTACTTACGAGTACTCCATATGTGCCATTCTCCTGCAAATCGTTTCGATTCGAAGAATCGAACAAATTTAAGTTTTCGTAAAATGCATTAAAAAGCTAAGAAAATGTTTGACCATATTTCAAAAATTTTAATGCCATGTCGTTATTTATTTCGAAAGTAACTTAAATATAAATTTTGAATAACATTTTCGCAAGTTATTTAATAAATAAAGTACCGTTATTCCAATTTTTAAACGAAGGTTAGGTTAGGTTTGATGGGTTGACGTAGAGTGTGAAACAAACTACGCCACACTTAGATCAATATAGATCCATTGTGATGCCCAAGGAGTAAAGCTTCCCCACTCGTGAACTCTATGGGTTCTTAAACCAACCCGATGCATTTATAAATTTGGTAATCTTATTTACCGATACATTTGAAAGTTCTTCTAAGTCTTGGAAGAAATATTTCCCTAGTATTTTGAATCTAAGGTGGTAGAGTCCTGGACAATGGCACAGGAAGTGAGGTGTATCTTCGTGTACGTCGTCATTGCCACAGCCTCTACATATATCTTCTTCGCTAATTCCCAATTTCTTTGTGTGATAACGTAACAAGTTGCGTCCAGTTATCATCCTCACTAAACCACATAAGATATGTTGAAGTGTAGGATTTGCTCTGTACGATTTTTATCGTAGAGCGGGCAGAGTTTTCTTGTAATTATACAGGATTCTAATGATCTCCATCTACTATACTATGGCAATCATTTTATTTCTAACTTCTAGGTTCAGGTTGCAGGGTGGTGTTTTAATTGACGGGTCAGCTCGTTCAGGATTTAGAGCTGAACCTTACCTTACCAGCTCGTCAGCTTTCTCATTTCCTGAAACGCCATTATGTCCGGGTACCCAGCAGAGCTTTACATTGTGTTGCGTACCAAGAACCCGCAGCTCTTCGCGACAGCAGCGCACAAGCTTCGATTTTATTTGTGTGGCGGAAATCGCTCTTATCGCTGCCTGGCTGTCAATGAAAAATGTAATATCATCTGGGGGTATAGCTTTCATTGCAGCGTCCCGGGCAGCAGTTCCCACCGCCAAGACTTCCGCTTGAAAAACACTGCTACAGTCTGGAAGCCGAATTGATTTGTTCAAATTGAGTTTTCCAGAAAAAATCACTGCACCTACTCTCACGTCCATCTTGCATCCATCAGTGTAGATGGAGATGGAGTTGTCATTTAGCTAAACATCTACACTAACTCAGATATGAATTTTTATCGAAACCATTAAAGCAGTTTGCGAGTGTTGCACTCTTAAAAATTGGCCTTAGCTAAGTACTGTTAATTTTGAGGCTAGAATACCCACAGACCCCAGATATCCGTCCAGCCAAGCTGTAGTCCAGGGTACAGACAAACACACAGTCTATCTATTTGATACGAGTACAATGGGAAAGATACTAGAACGCTTAATATTCAGTAGATTATTCCTGGCCATTGAACCAGAAGGTGATCTCTTGGACCAACAATATGGATTCCGTAAAGCTCGATCCACGATGATCGATGCTATTGGTATCGATAAAAGGTTCCAGCTAGAAATGGGGACGAACAAAGTATTACAGAGATACTACACTTGAGATGAACGCGTTCAATACATCAAACGCGTTGATAAATATAAATACCCTGTGAATAGTTGATAACTACTTCCACCAAAGGATGCTGCTATACGAAACTGACATAGGGATAATGGAGTACTCAATAACCGCTGGTGTTCCACAGGGCTCTGTCCTCGGACCGCTTCTACTCGTATGGAATATAATGTACAATGGTATACTGAGACTGCAAATCGACGATGGAATACAAATCATAGGTTTCGCCGACGACATAGTGACAGTGGTTACGACAAAACACTTAGACGAGCTAGAATTCAACGCGAACGAGACCATCGCATCTGTCAAACAATGGCTAGAATCAAAAAGCTTAGTATTGACAGAACACAAGACGGAGGCAGTCCTTATTTGTAGCCGCAGAATAAGTCAATATCAGCAAAGTCAATGTGGGGAGTTATAAAATACACACCGAAAGACGGCAAGCTAAACTTTGGTAACCACATGGGTGATTAAACTCTGAGCTTTCGAGAATGTTGTCAAATGTTGGCAGACCCAAAAAGCACCAGGAGACTATTACTGTCTTGAGTTGTGAGCTCAACAATGCTATACGCATCCCCAATCTGGTTGGATGATTCAAAGTAAAGAACAATCGGTCACGGATGAACAGCGTTTATAGACTAACAACACTTAAGAGTTATATCGGCGTACGTCATTGCTGGTATGATCCCTATAAACATCCTAGCTGACGAAGCACGAAGAATACAGAATGGATGAACTGGAAACATTGCAGCTAAAGAACTAAGAAGACAAGAGAGGACATGCGAACAAATCCCCAGGATAGAACCCCAGATAAGTAGAAGACATAGAAAAGTTGACTACCAATTGACGAAATTTCTGTCGGGTCATGGCAGCTATCGTCTATACCTCTAGCATGTTCTGGTTTCGACGAAAACCCCTAAACATGTTGTTTTTAACTGCCCAAGCTTCCTTGTGGGAAAACAAAGATTGGAAAGGGAAATAAATATTACACTTAATGCTCCACATATAATAGCGGAGATGCTACAATCGGAAGCGGTTAGCACACTATTAATCCGAATACAAATTCAGCTCAGACAGGTGGAAAGGCAGAGAAGAGTGCTGCAATCGCAGACAAGGAAGGCCGTGTAAACGGGAAAACCGCACCGCGAAGAAATACCTGACCGTGGTTCCGCGGGACGAGGGTCTGAGCTGGCGGAGGTAAAGTTTAGTCAGTAAGAATTTGACAATACCGCGTAACCTGGAGCGCGATGCCTTTGCAAAGTTCCCCCTACGCCTAAAAAAAAATAAAGACAGACAGATAGACATGCGAGACCCACTTTTCTGAGTTCCTCTATGATAGCAATGCCAAGATAGATCAAAATCTCGAAATTGAAAATTTTTACGAAAACAAAATTTACTCTCAACACGATGTCTGTCTGTCCGTTAGCATGTCACAGCTGTTAGACCTACAAAGCTGACATTTTTTGACAATTGCAAGATGGGCAGGTGATTAAAGACTTTAACGTATCAATCTACACAGAAGGTTCAAAAATGGACTGCGGTGTTGATGCATGTATGTTTTCCGAATCTTTAAACATCTCAAAATCTTATTGACTTCGATAATGCCAGTGTTTTCCAGGCGGAAATAATAACACACAAATATAACGCCAAGGCGGCAAAAGATTGCCATACTCATTGATAGTCAAGCTGCTATCAAAGCCATCACTATATCCTCTAAACTAGTATTATAATGCCGAAATGAACTAGCCTCGTTAGATGGACAATTCAAAGTAGCCCTGATCTGGATTCCAGGGCATAGTAACGTTTGTGGAAACAAACTTGCTGATGAACTGGCCAGGCAAGGCTCAGCCTTCCACCGCCCACTTGCGGAACCAGTCCACGTTTCGCTTGGAGCGGTCAAGGCCAGGCTACAACAAAATCAAAACAATTGACTTTCTAAATAGAACGCGTAAAGACGTCGCCAGATTAACAGCGATCACTTCGGGTCACTGGTCTATAGGAGACCACGCAGTCAAACTAGGTATCCCACACAACACACACTGTCGCAGTTGCAATGTTGCAACTGAAAGAAAAACCCTTATCCACTATTTATTCGCCTGACCGGCTCTATCTAGGGCCAGACAACAAGCATTAGGGGAAAACCCTTCTTCAAATCCCTAGAGGAAATCTCAGCGAAAAACATCAAAGAACTTATTACTTTTTTGAGTTCCACAGGTTGGATCTAGAGACTCTTCACCAGCGCACCATAACATCAAGGTTTACATGAGTTGTGGTACCTAGTTCTAATTGGGTTCTTCCTAACGGAACCGCCACTCTTACCTGCTTAACTAAGTTAGCCTCGAAAACCTTGTCGCACGACGGTTGAAGTGTAATCTGGATAGAAAGCTTAGGCACGGGACAAGGAACCTAACCAAGCGTGCTCGAAATAGTGCCAACAAATTTTTGATTTTTTAAGTAAGCTTGTTGTGTAGTATAACCACACGATTCCTTTTGATATAGTTTAGAGTCAGCGTCACCCAAAAGATGTGTTTTAAAAGTAACCTTACCTAATATTTAGAGAAAGTAGCTCTTAAGACACAATTCCTTGTTCGAAATCGATGATAAAATCCAACAGAATCTGAATCTCTTAGACGTTTGCTCAGTCCAGATACTCTTGTCTTACCTTTGTTCCACTAAAAATAAAATTCATCAAGTGGCTGCCTACGGATACGTGCATAGATAAGACGTGAATTTAAAGTATTATCATGCTCAGAATATGTCATAATTTACGCACGTATATCCGTCCTTAGAGACCGTAGGATATGAGATACCAAGGTCCGTATACTGCTAACCTCATGCACTTTGCATACCTCATAGACCCTTCAATAAGATCGTTAAAAAAAAAAACGGAAGTTCATCATAAAAGCGCCTAAGGTTTAAGTACTTATCAAGTTCCGTTTTACACCGGTACTATATGCATGTAAAATTTAAAAAAAAAATATATGCACTAGGCAGTGTTATCAAGAATCTTCGACCTTCGATTCATATACAAACCGTGGCCAGCATATCAATTAGCCAGCGCCTGGAAGCCAAAATTATCGAAAATAATCCCCATACCTCATACCCCATACCCCATTGCCATTACAGTACTTTTATTGCCTGTTGCTCAGAATTACCTTACTTCTTCCATGCCGCACATTCAAACAGCCACTCAATTGGCAATACAAAAAAAAAAAATACGCAACAGAAAATACCTAATTAAGATGCTCTCCAACCACCCGTCAACACATGTGCGGCCAGCGACATTACTTCCTTCCTAACATATGTTTTTTTTTATTAAATTTTCCGCTGGCTTAAGGTCGCCAGTAAGACTAGCAACAGTAGTAGTAGCACCCTCCTCATCATGCCAACATTGATTTTAATCACACCCACTCACCTATTGTTGTACGGTGTCGTCCTTCAAATGTTAAATAGTGTTCTCCATGCATAGTACTCGTGTAGTGCGTTCTATGTATCTCCATCGTTGACAAAGAAACCCCCCTTCTAAAGGCCGATTTCGCAACGTACCGATGTTTACAGTATTAGAACAGACGAAACTGGTTGGAAAACAGTTGTATGGAATTTAATTGGAGGACTATTGACCCCGGTGCCAGAATGAATCGATAATAGATCGAATGACATCAAACAGGGGGACCGCTAAAACAGCCCTGAAACCGCATGTTCTATTCGCCGCGCTGTGAGGTTTTTCCGATTTCACAGAGCCCGATTTGAATATTTTAGCCATTTTGCCTAAAAATGCGGTGGCATTTCCTTGGTAGACAGACACACAATTTTTCGAATTTCGAGTTCATATACTCGTACGCTCGGGAGTGAAAAATTGCCAAATTATTTAAATCAGATAGCAACAAGTCGAATCAGGCACCAGTGTCAAGGGATGTCATCAACAAAAGGAACACAGCCTACTCGTACTATGGGTAATAAGAAAAGAAAGCAAAAAAAAAAAAAAAAACTGGGAACAAAGAATGTCGAGGTATGGCAAATGGCAAATGGCAAATGGCAAACATTGGTCTCCCATGGCGGATACCATGGAATCTAAGGAACGGCCTTCAAAAGTCATTGAACTCTTATTACACATACGTGGTGTCGTTGTCGTTGTCTTCGACTCGTTCGTTGTTCTTTGCTACCACCTCGGATGGTACTCATCATGCATTTTGCATTGGATATTAGCGTTTGTTTCTTATGCATACGACCAATGGTCAAACACACAGTGGAGGACACTGAAATGAGTTCACTTTCGATTTTTTATTCTGGTCTTGTACATTTGGATTTTTTTTTTTTTTTTTGTGGATTCAGTAGCACTTAGACTCAATTTGGTTAGACAAACCCCGTTAGTATTTGGAAAAATAACGAAATAGTGATCCATGTCTTCCAGTGGCGTGGCAGTGAGAAATTTCAAGAGAGGGATGCCGAAAAAAGTTTAAGTAAAATGTTTTATTCAAGACTTACCATTTTGGTGCTTATTCGAAACACAGACTTACTCGTAAGATATGCAATCCAAGCCACATTTGTTATACTTTAAGTCATTTTAATTTACGTAGACAATGAGCTCATCGCATAAAAAAAGTGCCGTTCTGGGCAAAGTAATCTATATACGAGTAAGTTATTGATAACTCGGAGCGTTGTTAAATATAAAAAATTTTGCAATTACAATTATGTACTACCTATTTGTACTCTAAGGCCAGGGCCACGCACTGAGCGACTGAGCGATTGAGCGATGAGCGACGAGCGACATGTCTAAGCGACGTCGCTCGAGCGATTAGTAGTGATAAGGGGTCGTTGTCGAGTCCTGTACGTCGTACTCTTTTACTGGAAAGTAGTGCCCATATTTATCGATTGTTTATACGGTCCAAAAAAAGAAGATTTGGTGTACATCCTATAAATCGAGAAAGATCGGATTACGGTGAATTCTATCACTTATATACAAATTTTCGTAAATATCCGGACCGATTTTGGAACTAAATGCGTATGTCAGTACCATCTTTGATTTACTGCTAGAAAAGGTTCGACCAAGACAGAAAACTTCAACGAAAAACTTTCAACTGCAAGAAAATGTATTGAATGTGCATTTGGTATATTAAGCAGAAAATGGCGATTTTACCACTTCATTCACTGCTTATTTGTAGTATTTTTATTTTTGAAGTCTTTATGGCTGTTCTGCCATAAAACCGGGTGGTTTTGGAAAGCTGAAATCAAAATTTCCAAATTTATTTGCTTCATTTTCACTTTATTGCTGAGCGATGAACTACAAAATTAGAACAAAATTGAATTCAGAGCGACGTCGCTCTGTCGCTCAGAAAAATCGCTCATCACTTAGCAACTACATGGCCACAGCCCTACGATTTCATATGTTTTAATTTGTTTGCATCGCTCAGGTGATCGTCGCTCAATCGCTCATCGCTCAGTCGCTCAGTGCTTGGCGCTAGCCTAAAGCTATCCTACGATTCTTTTTTAAGAATTCTGCTAAAACTCTTTCATAAAAATTTGAGTTATTTTTAATTTTTAAAAGAAGGTGCCAGGTCTGAGAGTCTTTCTTCTTTTTTGGGAATTTCTTAAGTAAGTGTGGACTCTTTTTAAAGTCGAAAAAGATCTTTCGACAGAGGCCACAGTCAAAGGCAGGGTTAAAAAGATTTCACACAATGTTAGAGTTTGAGAAAAAGTACGAGTATCTCTAAGCATTTCCGTATTAAAATGCTTATAAAGTTGAAAAACCTCAAGCTTTTTAAATGAAGGGGTAGTGTATAAAATTTTGAGTTCATTTTTTAAAGAAGTAAAATTAAAAATGCCAGGAAATACTCGTAGGGTAATTAAAGAAGATATTTTGTCATCCGGCATTGAATTAGAAAAATATTCATATTTTGATTTGTTTAATAAATCAAAGAAAATACATGAACTAATATGGGAGACAGACTGCTGGTATTGATACCATGGTATAGCAATACTACGTACTATACCACATGTCTGTCACTGCATTACTACGTAAAAAGCTAGTATACCACGAAATATACCTGGTATTGAGATTCGCAATTTGTTGCTGGTATACCACCATCTTACTGATTGCAGCGCCAATTTCTCCCTATTGGCTAGTCTTCGTAGCTTCTTTGACAACTCTTAGGTATGCACTTTCGCTTTCAAGTATTTCAATTTTCTTTTTATTCATCATTTGGCACAAAAGTAAATCATTTTTATTCATCCTGTCTTGAATTTTCTATTTTTATTTGTTATGACAGACAACACAACAAATAACGCCAAAGTCATCGAATACTACGAAATGCAGTCTGTCAGGGGTTGTAGTATTCACTATACGATGGTATTCGTACCATGGTATCAATACCAGCAGTCTGTCTCCACTATAAATGAACTATACCTATTCTTAATCTGACTTGTAACATTATTTATAATTGCTACACAAATTCGTCTATAATTTGTTTTTGAACCAATATTAAGTAGTCGGCGTTTACGTGGAGGTTCTGAGCAGTCACTTACGATCTCATAGATTGAGTCAAATGAGTTTAAAAATTCAGAATGAATCCATGACTCAAAACTCTCGACCTCTTGCTTCGCCAGCTCTATGTCAGTTTGTTTATTTTGAACTAAACTAAAAAGAATATCTATTTTTGGAAATATGACCGAAGTAACATGCAATAAAAAACAGAATACTTTGTCCTGCAGTTTGAACAACAAACTTTCGGACATGACCAGAGTGTCCCATTCTACTGGTTCACATAAAATCTGTTGAAAAGATTTATAATATCTTCTCTGCAACTGAATAAGACGTTCACTATACGAGTGCGCGAATGATATTGCCATCGAGTCTCTGATACCCCGGGCATTCCTCGATCAGCAATTGTCTTTAGCAGGTTCTTTTAGATGATTTCGATACCTTCCCGAAAGAATGTATTAAGCGACAATTTTTCAGCAAATGACTTTTTGCCATGCTCTTATAAATTGTGCCAAGCGCCATGTATTGTCCTGGTGAAAGATGATTTTTTTTCTTCTTCAAGCCAGGCCTCTTCTCGCGAATTATGGCATCCAGCTGGTCAAGAAGGTTGTAGTAATATTCGCCTGTAATTGTTCTGCCTTTCTCAAGGTAATCAGTTAACAGGATCCCTTTCGCATCCCAAAACACACTGGCCATGACCTTTCCGGCAGATGCGATCGACTTCGTTTTCTTTGGCGCTGAACCACCGGCTTCCACCCCCTGCTTCGACTGCTGTTTCGTTTCTGGCGTGTAGTGGTGGACCCATGTCTCATCCATGGTGACAAATCGCCGCACACAATCGCTCGGATCCCTATTGAATCGGTCCTAAGATTGCCGCGAAAATCGTTTGCGCATTTGCTCTTAATCGGCATTCAGCAAATGCGGCACCCATTTTGCGCAGAGCTTTCGCATCCCTAAGTTTTTGTGCAAGATGTTTCGCACCCTCTCTTGATATACACACAGCCTCAGCTATGTCACTCACCTTCACTCGCCTATCGTCCAACACGATGCATCATGCACTTTTTCGATGGTTTCGGATGTGGTTGCGGTTTTTGGCCGTCCTTCACGTGCGTCATCTTCGAGGGACGTGCGACCACGTTTAAATTCAGCTGCCCACTTTTTAACGGTTGATATGGAAGGAGTAGTGTCGCCGTAAACTTTTGTCAACTTTGGATGAATTTGCATAGGGGTTAACCCATCCAAAACTAACAATTTTATCACCGCACGATATTGAAGTTTATCCATTTTAACGAAAAACACGCAAGACGTCTACTGCAAAAATTCGTGTAAGGAAACTACTTGAGAGAACAAGTTGAAATTTGGCATACGAACTAATGAGAAGTGCACCCAGGCAGGAAACATAAAATTTTGCTGATTGGAACGCCATCTCTGCGTCAGGCCGAGATCTTTTCACCTTGCCCTCGTAAGTCTTGTTGAAGGCTTATTATTTAGTGGAGTGGGGAATGTATAGCTGTGTCTAAAAGGGTAGGGATTTCATAGGTGTAACTGGCTGGCTAAGGCTTCAATTTGCCATCCTGCCTTATCAGTTCTGTTGTTGGAGTATTGCTGGCTGAAGTATAGAAGAGTTTTGAAGGGCTTTCAAAGAAGACCCAGCCATCGAAACAATCGTTAAGTTTAAGGAAAAAATTAGAAACCAGGTAAGCAGGACCTTAAAAACATAAAAGACTTCCTCCGTATTCAAGTGGGCGTCTTGAGAAGAAAATTCAAATGTGAAGGCTAGCGCTTGTCGTGTCACGGTCTAGGGTTTACTCGTATATTATAGGATCAGCATTTGAATCAATACAGAGTGCTTTAGGATTTTAATTTAAAATAAAATGAAAATTAAAGATTTCAATGAAATTTAGCATAGAATACAAGATCGGTTAAATGGCCGCCACGGAAGTTTTTGCAAACTTCGTTTCTTGTGAGGTAATTTTCGATGACTTTTTGGCACATTTCTGGCTATATTCACGGATGTTGGTTTTTAAGTGCTCCAAAGTTTGGAGATTGCCTGCATAGACACGATCTTTACCATAACCCCACAAAAAAGAAATCCAACGGGGACATATCACACGACGTCGTCAAATCTCGAAATTAAACGGCCGGGGAACTTTTCGTGCAATAGAGCCAAATTTGCCTGGGTTGTGTGGAACGTAGCCCCGCCTTGTTGGAACCACATGTTACTCGCATAAATGTAATCTCAGGCCAAAAACAGTTGATTATTATTTGACCATAGCGCAGAAAAATCACCATAACAGTGGCGCCTTCGACGTTTTCAAAAAAAAAATACGGCCCGATCATGCGCACCAAACTGTCACCATGATGGATGCAGTGGCCTCTCAACGATCACATTGAATTCTCAAAACTCCAAGGTCTGCAATTTTGTTTGTTTACATAGCCGGCGAGCGAAAAATAGGCCACATCGCTGATCGATTTGATTTGGTCGAAAAATTGTTGTCAATTTGTTGATTTTCCAGCATCCAATCGGCGTATGTTCTGCGCATTCGATGGTCAGCAGGCTTTAGTTGTTGTGTAAGCTGGACCTTATAGAGATGAAGACGCAAATCCAAGCACAAAATATGCCAAACGGAGCCCGACATGAAGTACGAGTAAGTTTTCAGCAGCGGCTATGTTTTCAGTTGATCGAGCATTACGATGATGCACAGGTCTTACGACATCACAAACACTACCGATATGTTCGAATTTGGTGATTGTGTTTCGAATTGTTTGCTCATCTGTCCTTAAATCGCGACACACAGATATTACTGGAATGAATTTCTTTCATTATTTTAAAAACAGAATTTTGGGAAAACACTAATTTTGGATACAGACCCCAAGACATTTTTAACACACATCTTCTTCTGATTTTTCAGTGCTCCGTATCAGAATGGTACGCGTCCGTCTTTATGCGTGTCTGCCTACAAATATAGTACGTGGAAGACCAAAAATAATCAGGAAAGAAAATTGTTAAAAAAAAAATATTTTTTTGGGGAATGAAATGAAAATGAATGCTGATTGTTTGATAAAGTTTCCTTCTATGTATCAATGCGTAAAATTTGGAACAAATTTATGAGGAGGTAAAAAGAAAATTACTCGTAAAACAAACTTTCAGACACAAACAGTTTTTGAAAAAAAATATCGAAATACTCGCACGAAGGGGTGAAAAGTAACTCCACCATATCTTACCAAACCTTCATCCGATTTTGAGGATTTTCAGACAGATGTACGAGTATCTGCATAACTAACAAACTGAAATTTCATCAAAATCCGTTGGGTAGTTCTTGAGTTAGGTATAACTCGGTTCCACTCTATTCGATGACAATAAATTTCAAGTTAAACTACTTACGAGGGTGAGTCAATAAGTCCCTGAAAATTAACACAAATTGTGTCGTCACCTTAAATTTAATTTTTTTTTTTGCCAAGAATCATCTTTCAAAAGAACGCACCCAAATTTTCAGACAGATCTGTCAAATAGTTTTGTTGTGGCAGCCATTTTATATAGACTAGCATTTTCGTTAAAATGGATAAAAGTGAATTTCGAGTGCTCATTATTTTTTGAGAGAAAAACTATCACGCAAACCAACCAAAAGCTTGACAAATATTACGGGTACTTTTCACCATCGATTGGAACCATTCACCACAGCGATGTGCTGAATGCGGCCTTATCAACAGGAAATGGAGGAATTCGATGGACTCTCACATCTGAACTCAAACACCTCGACTACGCCCACGATGTATGCCTACTGTCTCACAGAATAATGGACCTTCACCAAATGACAGCAAATGTGGAGAGGGAAGCAGACGTCGTTGGGCTGAAAATTAACTCGGCAAAAACAAAAATGATCAGCCTAGGACCAAACTCATCAACTCATATATGCATTGCTGGACAAACGGTTGAGAGAGTAGAGAGTTTCCAATACCTTGGGAGTATTGTCTCAACCGATGGCGGAACCGAACTGGATATAGCCAGCCGAATAGGTAAAGCAAAATCTGCGTTTGGGATACTATCCATAGTTTGGCGAAGTAATGCAATTAGCTTAAACACCAAGCTACGACTGTTCCGTTCCAACGTTGAATCCGTGCTGCTATATGAATGTGGTACCTGGAGAGTGACCGACACTATCACGAGGAAGCTGCAAACGTTTGTCAATAGATGTCTACGCTACATCTTAAGGATATTCTGGCCAAGCCGTATCTCTAACGAACAGCTTTATCAGAGAACGGGCCATGTACCTATAGGCACAACAATATGACGATGAAAGTTGCAGTGGATCGGTCACACTCTCCGAAAGGGTGACAGGTCCATAGCTAACCAAGCGATGCAATGGAACCCGCTTACCCAGGATGGCAGGATACGCGTCGGTCCTAGGAGTACGTGGCGCAGAACAGTTGAGAAAGGAGCACGACAACTGGGAAAGAGGCACATTTCCAGAAATCGCACACGATGGCGCGTAGGCGTTGTAGAGGCCCAAGGACCCACAAGGGGATACAGGACATAAGTAAGTAATTATTCACCACTGGTTTACTCAATTTCGGTGCGGTCGTTAAAGCACAAGTGACGCCGAACGTTCTGGTCGCCCAATTGAGGATGAAACCTGGATTCACTACAACACCCCGGAAACTGCTGGATCGATTCCATTTGAAGCAAAAACGGCCGCATTTGGCGAAGAAAAAGTTATTTTTCAACAGGACAACGCACTGGCGCACAAGTCCGCAGTCGCAATGGCAAAATTGCATGAATTAGGCTACGAACTCCTCCCTCATCCAGCATATTCCCCAGATTTAGCTCCCTACGACTATTTCTTGTTTCCAAGTGTGTAGAGCTAAAAGGAGACTATGTTGAAAAATAAAATGTTTTTATACCGAAAAGAGTGTTCCTTATTTAATTTTTCAGGGACTTATTGACCCACCCTCGTACCTACGTCAGGATCCATAATCATACACACGGACTATTACTCATATTCACTGCAAGTCGGCGCTGAATTAAATACAGGTAGGTAATTTAAAAATAGAACCAAACTGCCAAAGTTATATCGAAATAAAAATTCAGGTTTACGATGTGTTGAAGTTCCAACCACCAATAAATATTCAAAAGCAGACATTCCATCAAAACGCCAAAACAAAGTGAATCAAAATGTAAATACAATAAAAGGAAAACAATATAAAAATCTTTTTTAAATGCCGATGTCAGATGACAGATTAAAAGGCTTAATTAACCTTTTTAAATGCGGGCACATAAGCTAATGGAATCCACTAGCTAGACATCATGATGAATTGGAGGACAATTTTAAATTCCTAGAACACCCTATTAACGTCAGTCAATTTCTCAATATTCCCAACTTCGCCCAAACCGACGAGCTAGAAAAATAAATGTTGTTCGGAATAAACTCTATAAACTTACAAATTATGGGGAAGTTTAAGCCACTATTACACATTCTTCTTGTTAACAACTGACTCAAGTGTTATTTCCGTTCACTTAAAACCAGAATTAATTGCATTAAATTGAAACAGTTTAACTGACACTAAACTTATTCAGCTTTCCCGCCTTCAAACCCAGTTAAGAGTATTTAAGCAAATTTCTTATTACTCAAATGCCAAAAGCGATAATAAAAAAATATGTGTATATATCCATTAATTTCAATGCCAGAAGTCCCATGGAGTTAGCCCATTAAAATGCACGTTTTAGCCCCGTTGCCAGAAGATGCACAATGTGCTGCCCTGCCCTGCCCTGCTCTGTCCCATCATCTAGCTAACTCTCATCGATTTGTATTAAATTGTACTATGCTGTGGCTGCTCTTATAGTAGGTCACTGCTGTTGCAACCACTTTATATTATTTTTTTGATGAATTTTTACTCCTGAATTTGGCAAAGGTTCAAATCAATTTCTCTTTTTTTTTTATTAAATTTATGTTCATAGTTTTCCCACCAGAAAGCAGCTGGTGACGACCGCCTGGTTAGAGTGCCAAGTGCACTGCAATATCGACCATACTTTTAATATAATATGGCATAGTTTTAGGTGGTTGATATTATAGCACGTACAACAACCGAACACGATTGATGGGTAAAAGAAAAGAGGAAATTTTGTGTCTGTACTTACGGTTCAGCTTCTATTGACTTCAATTTGGCAACATAATTTGATGGGATGTAACCTTCCTGACGGGTCTTCTTGCTGCGTGCCAGCCACCAGTCACCCTGGAAAATATAAAAAAAAAACAAGAAATGATTAATTTTGAAGAAATACGAGTTGAATGGAAAGCCACTGGCAAGACACAAGTTTTTAATTGCACCTTACAAGGGGGCAAAGTGTTGGTTTGCCGAGATTTTCATCAAACTTGACATTACCACGAGTATGATAGAGAAAATCAATAAGGGTGATCTGGGATACTTGTGTAAGATGGATCTCAGAAATAAGACATACAGCTTTGATCATAAATGAAGAGCACCCTACGCAAATGTATAAAACTTCTTTGTATCTGAAAAACTCAATCTTTTCTTCTTCTTCTTACGGCGAAGTTATGATCCGGAGTAGAAGGATCACAACTCTCTCACTTTACTGATCCCTACTGGTCCGCCTGTGGGGTTTGGCAGTTTGACCTCAGGAAGTACCGGCAGCCTTCCCGGTTTCGGATCACTTCGTCG
This sequence comes from Pocota personata, assembly GCA_963082735.1. Lineage (NCBI taxonomy): Eukaryota > Metazoa > Arthropoda > Insecta > Diptera > Syrphidae > Pocota > Pocota personata. The sequence continues at coordinate 210,605,735 of OY720430.1, forward strand.
CTAAGGCCAATCAAATGCTGGTGTTTTTGTCAGCATTTTTGCGCTGCGGGATTGTGTAGGAATGTTGATTGATATTGCCTTTTTGACGGGGTTCTCCTTTGAACATGACAATACCAACTGAGCCGGTTGTGATGGGTTCTTTTACATGGAGGCTTCCTCGAATCTTTGAACTTCTTATTCTATCAATCTTCGTTACTCATGCTGTCATGCGAAGCATCTTCATCTCAGCTGCCGTTAATATGCCTTCATACTTTTTGTACATTGTCCAGGATTGTGAACCGTATGTGAGCGCCAGACGTACAACTGCGGTGTAGAGCCTTCCTTTCAGCTTAGGGGACATTTTTCGGTCACACAAGATTGCGGAGTTTTCCCGCCACTTCATCCACACTACGTTTACGGCATGATTGATGTCATCATCACAAGTTACTCACTATTGATCATAGATCCCAGAAATGTCTGGAATAGGCCGGTGTGGATCAGAGAACGGGCAGCACAGATACACTGTCTTTTTTGAACTAATACGGTACCCATTTCCCTCCAAAACATCCATTCACACATCAAGTGTTCGTTGCAGGGACATTTGATCTTCACTTATGATAGCTTCATCGTCAGCAATGAAGAACTGATGCACTTTGGGGTCCGTCACTTTTCCTTCAAGCAGATAATCAAGGACTCCGATAAATAGCAAAGAACTAAGGACACTTCCCTGGTGTACACTGACTTTGATTGGGAACTCTTCGGTGATTTCTGCGGAACATCTTACTCTTGTCCATGATCATGCGCACTTAGGTTTCTGGAACTCCTCGTTGTCCACGTTGCGCCACCCATAAGAGATCTCTTGGTTGTCTATCAAAGGCTTTTTCAAAATCAACCAACACCATATGCAAGTCCTTTAAGGAATCACAATGTTTTTCCATTATGATCCTTATACTTTGGATTTCATCTGTTGTTGATTTACGCGAGACAAACCCGCACTGGTCATCAGATAGCCGTATTATTTTCCGCAGTCGACCATCTAATAGCCGCTCAACGATCTTCAGACAGAACGGTAGTTATCGCAGTTTCGCGTATCGCCCTTTCGTTTATGCAAAGGAAGAAGATAACTTTCCCTCCACTGATTAGGCATCGGATCACCGTTCATAAGTTTGGAGATAAGAATCATGATCCATCTGGACCCGATGCCTACCATATTTTTCCAGAACTCAGAGGGTATCTCGTCTGGCCCAACGGCTTTTCTTTTTTTTTGAGTATTTGACCGCATTCCTAACTTCTTCGACAGTAATGTCGGATACTTCGTCATGGCTAGGAGCGGCTCTTGGAAAGTATACCCGGGGAAACTGTTCGTTCAGAAGTCTTTCACAATACTGCCGTCATCTGTGGAGAATTTTGTCGTCTGGAAAATTCAACCCTACGAGGCATGCTAGCAACTAAATTAAAACATTCTTCCGAGCTGATTTTTTCTCATTCTCGTCGTATAGCGCTCTTCAGGTGTACTAAGGATGTCGTATTGTCCTTCTTTATCCGCTTTTTTTAGAAGTGCCTACAGGTGTCCACTCCAAGATCTGAATGTTTTGATTTGAAAACCATTCAATCGTGTTTCGGGATTTATGGCATGGAACATTATCTTGCTGAAAAATTATCCTTCGGTGAGACCTGTTGCCAAATATTTGACTATAGGATGACTTTGAACGTGAATAGCTCTCCTATGCCTCCTGCTGCCATGCATCCCCACACCATGCACCTACCACCACCAAACTTGAGTACCACACTATCGGGATGGTACTGTTCTCTCTACCTCCTGCGAAGCTTGACTGTGCCAAAAGTCCCGAAAATCTGTAAAGACACATTCTGATTTAGTGTTCATTTCGGACCTGCTTTTATTAAAAAAAAAGTCCAATGTTTTCATGTTTGCTTAAAATTTGCCTCGCTTGACCACACTACATTGCTCCAATCTTCATGGCACCAATCCTTATGTAATTTGGCTCACTCAAGACGTCGTTTCTGAGTTCTCCTCAGTAGGGTTTTTTCTGCCCTTGCAACCTCTAAAGCCGGCTTCTGTTATTCTTTTTCTAACCGTTCTCGCATTCCTGAAGCGAAGCAGCGAGTTCAGAAGAGGTATTTTGACGATTTTTTATACTCCCGGGCAAGGTATTTGATTTTCACAAGCCGAAAACTTTCTTTTTCTGCCTGGGCTCGGCTTAGAAATATACTCTCCAGTCTCCCTGTATATTGAACGGCTGCACGCGAATGCCTAAGAGTTTTTTTTTAAATTTTTTGCTGGGACATGACTTGAGAGAGGTCAAAAGGACAATTTGGATTCCTTCAACTTCACTTAAATCGTGTCTTTTTGGCTTAGCCATCCTTTTGACTACTTTTATTATTTAAACACAAAAAACTATGAATAAATAATACTCGTAAGATATCCGCAAAAAACGGATGTGCACACTTTCACTACTATTTTCGAAATGATACCAATTATACCAATTTAACCGCACACAAATAATCCAGAGTTAACAATCGCGGGAATTCCCCATGATTTAGTCATTAATGGGTAATGGATCCTGGAAAGTCAAATATATTCACCTACCTGCAGTAGTTTTTTATAAAACGTATTTTATAACGGGTGCTTTTCATTTATGGTCAAGGCTGTATGTCAATATTCTCGTTGCATAAAAATATACTGTGAGCGTCAAAAAAAAATGTACACCTCTATGTTATATTTTTAAAATTTTATTTCAACGAATGGCTTAGAACCTCTTATGAAATATTTGTGTACATTTTGAAAGTAGTTTTTTTCTCAAAAATTTGGCAAACAAAACAAAAAAGAGTAGTAATAAAAAAAAATAATCCATTTTCTAAGCGTCAAAGTTACTCGTGAAAACTTTAAATCAGTGTTTTGTCTGCTTCACTTTTGACTTCAAAACAGCTTCTAGTCTTCTTGACATTGACTCAACCAACTTCTTGGTGAATTATGTTGAAATTTGTTGCCATTCTTACAATAAAATGGATTTTAATGAGTCTATGGAAGTACTCCCACAAATGCTCCATCAGGTTAAGGTCAGGGTATTGCGTAGGATCATGCCGATAAAGTAACCGTTCCTTTACCAATTTTTTCGTGAGCTATGAGTCGTTATCCGGCTAGAAGATGCATAATTGATCTAATCCCAATTTTGCAACTTTTGATGGTAAGTTTATCCTTCAAATGTTGAGGCAATCGGTTTTGTTCATTGTGCTGTCAGTAAGGACTAAATTTCTAACGCCCGAGCTCCCAGTAACCCCAGACCACAACCGTTCTTTAAAATTAGATTTATTTATTAATTTTTTTTTTTTTTTTTGTTTTTGCTTCTCCTTATTTTGGGCGATTTCTTCGATCCAAATATTTAAAATCTCTCGTCATTAAAAAGAAAGACGTAAAGTAGTTGTTCCTTTTGGTTCTTTCAGATAACCCATAACAGTATTTGCGCTAACGGAAACTTCAGAAGCTTGGCTTATGTCTTCCGTAATTTTGACTGCATTTGCCACTGGATTTTTCGCACTTCCCTGACAATAGACCGTACTTAAACATGGGACAACCTTTTTGCCCTACCAGGACGAGATCGATCTTTAACTTCTTTGAACCTCTCAAATGTATCTAAAATTTCATCAACTGTGTTATGGCCTCTGCCAACTACTTTTGCTACGTGCCATAACGATTTTCCTTCCTGTTTAAATTTTAACATAAGTTTTCGCGTTTCAATTGAACTTTGTTGTCCCATTTTAAGAACGATCTGCTTTGAACTGAACAACAAAAGATATCCCTTCGAGTCAGGTAAAGCAGACAAAAATAAAGCCTCCGACCCATAGATCCGTCGACGTCGTTGCGTTGAAGGTTGAAGTTGACTTTCACGTATTGCCGGAAAGAACAGACTCATAAAACCCGTCGCATACCTTCGTTGACAGATGACAGCCGATGACATTTTGTTATTGCTGAAAGTGTTTTCTCTTCAAGCTGTCCGATTTTCAACGGCGACCACAGTTTCTCTACATTCTCTCAATGCTTCCACCAATGAATGTGCTTACTCTCAATTTGCGAATGCGTAAACTTCAATATGTGAATGTGTGAACTGCCAACGGATTAACTGATCAAAAAAAGTAGAAAGTAAATTTATTTTATCCGTTCAATTTTATATATCCGTTGGTTATGAGACACCTTCCATAACAATGCGTGTATTCTATCTAGCTGTCAGTTAAAAACGACTATGGATCGGGGCCTTAAATAAAAATAAAACGAATATAACGGGTGTTTTCCCGGCCAGAAGAATCTGTTGCAGTATGTGCCTCTAGATGTACACTTTTTTTCACGCGTAGAAAATTAAGTTTTGTTTGCCAAATTTTTGAGAAAAAAACTACTTTTAAAATGTACAATACATAAATATTTCACAAGAGAATACAAACCATTCGTTGAAATAAAATTTTAAAAATGCAACGTGGAGATGTACACTTTTTTTTGACGCTCACAGTACATACAGTGTATCAATCTCATATTCGTACACCTGATGGGGCGATATAAATTTAAGGAAAAATGTAAACAAATTGGGCAGATACTACAAAATTTTATTGATTTTAGTAAGAATGCATAAGAATAAAAAAAAAACTTCAATTAATTCAAATATTTCAAATAAAGTAAAGTAAATTAACAAAAATATGGTCAATTTCGTATTCGTACTCTTAGATATTAAGTTAAATTGCTAAATTATATCTCAAAATCAATATTTTGTAGCATATCCTTTGTTAGCTAAGACCTGTTTAAGACGGTTGGGCATGGATCTGACTAATCTTTCAGTACATTCAGTTGTAATTTTTACCCATTCTTATACTGAATTTCCTTATTCGTCGGTCTGACACGTCCCACAAATTCTCTATGGCATTGATATCCGGTGATTGTGGAGGTGCTTTCAATACTTTGCGACAGTTATAAAGAAACCACATTCGAGTTGCATAAGCCTTATGCTTGGGGCCGTTATCCTGATAAAAGCTAGAATTGTTTCCGAGGCCCATTTGAACAGCACTTTCCTTCAGATTTTGCTTCAATATCTCAATGTATTGCTTATGGTCCATTATTCCTTCAATTATGTGCAGTCGTCCCAGTCCAGCTGCGGAAAAATACCAAACCATGTTTGACTGTTCCCTGTAGAAGATATTCGTTATTTGGTTTCCGCCAAACAATTTGTCTGCCATCCGACCCATGAACATTAAATTTAGACTCGTCTGTAAATATTACCGTTTTCCAGAAGTCGAAATCCTTAGATTGGTGTTGTTTAGCGAATTCCAATCTCTTGCTTCTGTTTATTAAACTAATGAAAGGTTTTTTACGCATTACTCTTCCATTGTACCCATGTTCCCTTTGACAGGCAACATAACAGTAATTTTTGTCTTTTAGTGAATAAACGATCGGTGTACGAATACGAAATTGAGCTATTTTTGAGACCATTTTTTACTTCTCTCTTATTTCCAAACCAACGTGAATGTTAACTATTCTCAAAACTAGATGGAGTGCAATTGCTCAATATCCTGTAATTATACATACTATGTATATTAAACTTAATTTTTCAAATCGTTTGTGATCAGGAATTGAATGTAATACTTGACAGCTGGTGTACGAATATGAGATTGATACACTGTATGTACTTCTGTTAGGCGTTGGGAAAGTCCATTTGCATCCAGTGTTTGAACAATAAGACTTATCATTTCATTTAAAGGCGTTCTTAACAATTTGTATTTTACGTTTTATTGTTCACATTATGTTTGTTTACTGCGGTAGCTTCAGTTGTGTTGTTCTTTGGGTGCTAGTTGGTTTTTGGCGCTGTTAGCTTAATGTTCCCATTACGAGGGTGGGTCAATAAGTCCCTGAAAAATGAAATAAGGAACACTCTTTTCAATATAAAAACATTTTATTTTTCAACATAGTCTCGTTTTAGCTCTACACACTTGGAAACAATAAATAGTCGCAGGGGGCTAAATCTGGGGAATATGCTGGATGGGGGAGGAGTTCGTAGCCTAACTCATGCAATTTTGCCATTGCGACTGCGGATTTGTGCGCCGGTGCGTTGTCCTGGTGAAAAAGAACTTCTTTCTTCGCCAAATGCGGCCGTTTTTGCTTCAAATCGGCTTGGAATCGATCCAGCAGCTCTGCGTAATATGCGCCGGTGATTGTTTTACCCTTTTCAAGGTAATCGATGTGAATAACACCGCGCGCATCCCAAAAAACTGTCGCCATGACCTTGTTTGCTGACAAACCCGCCTTGGCCTTCTTCGGCTTCGATTCACCAGGAGAAGTCTATTGTTTTGACTGTTTCTTGGTTTCTGGTGTGTTGTGGTGAATCCAGGTTTCATCCACGGTTACAAAACGTCACAAAAACTCAGCCGAATTTTTCTGGAAGTTGTCAAACGAATGCGTCTGCTGTCGATTGTGAACAAACGCGGCACCCATCTTGCGGAAAGCTTTTTCATGTCCAAATATTTGTGTAAAATCGAAATCACTGAGCCATGTGATAAGCCTGTGGCCTCTTCAACCTCGTGCACTTTCACTCGCCGATCGTCCATTATCAAAATATGGATTTTGTCAACCATTTCTGGTGTGGTGACCTCAATTGGACGACCAGAACGTTTGGCGTCACTTGTGCTTGAACGACCGCACCGAAATTGAGTAAACCAGTGGTGAATGGTTCCAATCGATGGTGAAGAGTCCCCATAATATTTGTCAAGCTTTTGTTTGGTTTGCGTGATAGTTTTTTCTCGCAGAAAATAGTGTTTAATGAGCACTCGAAATTCACTTTTTCCATTTTAACGAAAATGCTAGTAGACGTCTATATAAAATGGCTGCCACAACAAAACTATTTGACAGATCTGTCTGAAAATTTGGGTGCGTTCTTTTGAAAGATGGTTCTTGACAAAAAAAAAAAAACGACACAATTTGTGTTAATTTTCAGGGACTTATTGACCCACCCTCGTATAGGTCTTACGAGTATTGCGTAGCTATATCTGTGATTCTTCTAAATGCATTCTCATCTTCAACACTTATTTTCCAGTTGCAGTTTCTGTATGATGTGTATCAACATTCCATTTTTGTTTTTTGTTCGATTCATTTCAATCCCTGAAATCACTATTGGTGGTGGTATCTGGCATTTGTTAGTACTGTACTGAGTAATGAGTGTTTGTCTGTCGTGGTCCAGCTTGACTTGCTGTCACTGACTTAAGACTTTCCACAGCCTTCCGCTTTTTTGTGGGACCTTTTGTTTTTCTTTAATGCAATCTCAGTTTCAAACGCAAGCTCCTCTTTAGCGGTTTGATATTCTGTTTCGACGCTTCGCTGGATTGATTGTGGTGGATTATTATTGTATAGCAGGGTGACCCTTTTTTTCAATTTCTTGATGTGTTCCTGTAGGCTGCAAACGATTTCCTCGAGTTGTTTTCTTGCTCTTAATTACTTTTGCCATTCGCTGAAGAAGTTTTTTTTGTTTCCGCATGTGGTTCCTCTTTATGTTCACTTCCAGTTCGTTGGGTGCATTTAGCATTTGAGCCCGCTGCACTACTTATTTTAACGATGCTCTTGAGATATCACAGAAATCTACGAGTATGTCTCGCATTATCAAACCAGATTTGAGACTTAACGCATATAAAAGACACACTGGCCACTTACTCACAGCCCAATTGAAGCATAAACGCAATGAAAGATAGAAAGCTCTACGCCATCGGTACGCGCAAAATAGTCAGAGGAATTTTTTGTTCACAGATGAAAAAATGTTCACTATTGGAGAATCGTTCAATAAGCAAAATGACAGAGTCTATGCTTTGTCAGTCAAAGAAGCATCAGAACTCATTTTGCGAGCATCTGCGATGGTCTGGTGGGGAGTCAGCTACGAATGGAGTAAAAACATCGGCAAATATCTACCAAACGGTTGTCTTGGAAAGCGTTGTGCAGGGACTTAACCAACAATTGTTTTCAAACAACCTGTGGACTTTCAAACAACACAAGAGTGTGTCCAAAACAATGTGCCGGACTTCGTAGCACCAGATGATTGGCCGTCGGGCAGTACAAACTCAATCCTTTGGATTATAAGCTATTGTCTATTTTAGAGGCGATGTCTTGTTCCACTAGACACCCAAATATTGAGTCCTTGAATGCACTTATCCATTCGCTGTGGACAATTTTCGAACGGACGAGGTGCGTGCTACGATCGATGAGTGGCCAGAGCGACTGAAAGCAAAGTTTTACAGAAAATAAAAACAATGTCTTCCAGTATTGATGACTTGACTAAGTATAGTCGTATAGCAGCAATACGGACTGAGGTATTCCCAATTCGACTGATTTGGCTCATTTTGAACTGAAGCACTTACGGTGTGAGATATCAAATTGATTCTGGATTTATTTTGAAGCTACATTCATGCCATTATGTATGGAATAGCACATCATTTAAATGGACGCCTCGGCTTCGCTGGCAGTGCTTCAAGCAGTCCGTCCAATTTTTGATGACTCGGTCCAATATGTTCGGCGTTATTCCGGCAAAAGCGTCTCGAATGTTGGCGAGCTCGTCCAAAGTGGTTGGCATGTTAGCGTGACCTAAGGACTTGACGTAGCCCCACAGAAAATAATCGAAAGATGTCAAGTCGTATAATCGCGGCGGCCAATTGATGAACGCTCGCCGTGAGATGACCCAGTCGCCAAATTTCTCCTTCACCACTTCGAGCATTGCGTCGCTTGAATGGCATGTAGCACCGTTTTGTTGGAACCATAGCTCGGATATATCGATGTTGTCGAGCTCTGGCTACAGAAAGTCGGTTAACATCGCTCTATACCGAGGACCATTGACGGTAACGGTGGCTCCTTCCTCATTTCGAGAGAAATAAGGTCCGATGATGCCGCCGTGCCATAAACCGTACCAAACAGTCAATCTTTGTGGATACATTGATGCTTGGTTGAACACTTGTGGATTGTGGCCGCTCCAATAACGGCAATTTTGCTAGTTGACATAGCCGCTGAGCCAAAAATGGGCCTCGTCCGAGAAGATGATTTTTTGGCCAAAATTCAGATCTCCGACCAAAATTTCCAGCGCCCAATTAGCGAACTCACAGCGTTGTCTATACTTGCCTTGCGTTAGCACAATCTTATACGGATGTAGGCCCAAATCCAACCGTAAAATAAGCTTGGTTGACTCTCTGGCGATGCCCAATTAAGCTGATCGGCGCCGAACCGACATTTCTGGGTCTTCTTCGATACTGGCCGCTACAGCGGCTATGTTTTCTTCACTTTGCACCAATCTCTGTCTGGTTGGTGGCTTAAGGTACTCACGCTCAAACTTTCCACGGTGCGATGAATTGCCTGCGCACTGAAGCCATGAGGACGACCGACCTCACGACGAAATTCATCTTTCGTATTTACAACCGGGATTTCGATAATATTTTTCAATAATTTCCACACGTTCGAGAAGCGTCAGACGATGCATGATGAAATGAACTTACTAAATATTTTGACAGCTGGATGTCATTAGTAATTTTGACAGCTGCTGAAACATAACAATTAGAAAAACTATCATTGCTATCTGGTCATCCTTTACAAAATTGTTGCGTTTCTATTGAAAAACCCTTTAGAAGATACAATACAGGGCTTAGTACACTGCCTTGTGGTACACCAGCTTTAAATTCCCTTAATGTTGAGTACTCATTTTCTGAAAAATCTCCCAGTTATATAAGACTGTAGAATTTCTGAATATAGGTCTGACAGATGCATTTGCAATTTATGTATCAGTCATACTTTATCGAAAGCTGCGTTATTGACTGGGCTACTCAAAAAACGAAGTAACTTTACTCCAGTCACTCCAAGTCAAAATTTTAAGGTAATAAGAAAAGGTACACAAATATTTAATATCAATGAATATAGCTGTATGACATCTTTAAGAATGAAAAAGAAAAGTCTGCAAATGACAAAAATTGTTTCAATTTTACTTTCCTTAAGTGGCAATCATACGAGTAGCAGTACTTGCTCTCTTGCTCATGTCCACTTAAAATCTCAGCCACAAACACCCACTTTTCACAGAGTTAAATTGTATGACAGCAATGCATCCCACACTATATTTATGTAATTTTATTCAGTCACAGTCTGATGAGCTTTGGACTCAAGTTGAAAGTGTTTCTCTTTTTTTTCTTTTTTTTATAATTACCGGTTTTAATGTTACGAGTAGTGTTTCCGCAATTTTAAAAGTATTGAATGTTTTTTTTTGTTTTTTTTTTTTTTTTTTTTGTTTTAATTGTTACTTACTGAATTAAGCGGGTTTCGTTAGTTGCAAGAATTGAATATAAGTATAGGTAACTGCTCTCTTAAAGTGGAGTTTTTTTTTTTCATTTTAAGGTAACTTTTATAAATTTAAATTTATTTTTTAATTGTTATCGGCACTATTATATTCATAAAACGCTGATTACTAATCGACATTTTTCATGAGATCAGCTTGCAATGCAACGGCGAGTTTTACAAAATTTAACGAAAGGAAAATGATCTGCTTCATTAATTTATTAACATTGAGGAAGCACTGGACAGCGGTAAAACACTGTCGATTTTATTTGTGGCCTAATAGAGCAGAGCCATCAAGGACTTCTTCGGAGTAGATTGGCAAACCGCAGAACACAGAAAGCTTTCATACTTCATATCTGTGCCTCTCCAATTTATTACTAACGAAATTCTCCTTGCTACAGAGGAAACCGGATTTATATATGCAGGCGATCAGTATCAAACCCACTGACGCTGATCAAAATTTTGCAATAGTACTCGTACAAGGCAAAATTAGTCATCAGTCAACCGGGGTTCTCCCCAAATCAGAATCCTAATTGTTATCGAGATTGTAAAACTTCTGGAAATGACGTTGCCAAACTGGTATCTTGTAAATTGTTGTCAAGTGCTTAGCGAACGACTTAATTATGAGCTGGTGTTAGGGAATAATTTAAACTAAGTCTGGTAGTGAATCCTTCGGAAACTGAGTTATCATGCAAATATCAGCAAAATAGGTCGGCCTAATATTAGATTCCGAAATTATTTGGAAAGAAAATATTGGCGAAAGAATCAAGAAAGCTTACGTGCCTCTTTATGCACGTAAGGCGACTTTCGGAAAAACAGGAGGCCTTAAACGAAAAGTGTACTGGCTACACATGGGTTGATTGTCTGGTGCGATTGTCACTTGCGAAGAAATGCCATTTCACGAATGTCACAAAGACTCAACGAGCAGTCTGCTTAAGTGTGACGGGATCGATGAGATCAACATCAACGGCAGCTCTGGTAACGATACTGAATCTTCCTCATCAAGGAAGACAGTCTCTGGAAAAGGAGTCCCTGCGGTCACACCTCAATTCTAACTCGATGGAATATTTCGAGAATCTAGACAGAAAAGGACTACATCACTCTGGGAATGCAACCGTAGATTTTCAGAATCAGAATTAATAGCAGCATTTTGTACCGAAGGCGAATGGCTTTATGCAGCAACAGAGCCAAAATGAATGTTGGTACGGGAGTCTCGAAATACAAATCGCTCTTTTAAACTTAAAGATGGTTGAAGAAAGAAGCTTTTAAGGCTTCGTAAAACTTTGTAAAAAAAAATTGAATGAGATATCAGCAATCAACACGGTGACCCTATGGGTGCCAGGTCTCCGAAAACGAAAAAACGGATAAACTAGCTAGAAAAGGGTCCGCCGTGAATTTTTCACAGGCTATACATTTAGCACTCTATACAGGGAAATAGGCATAGAATCCATCGAGAAGGCTAACAGACGTTGGTGTCAATTAGACACATGTGCTACAGCTAGATCGCTATGGTCAGTCTTCGATAAAAAGAGATCTAGTAGCCTAGTAAAGGTTAGTCGAAATGAAATTCGAACAATCACTGGTATTCTACTGGACACTACTCGATAGGTAACCATGCAGCACAGCTGGGTATAATGAGTTTATGCGTCATCTACTGTGTGTCGGTCCTGCACTAGCCATCAAAAGAAGAACAGCTGTTGCCAGCAAGTTCTTCTCAGGATTAGGGGCCCTACGAAATATCGAGCTTAACAAACTCCTGAAATTCACTCGCTTCTCTAGGTATCAGGGTTTTCAACAAATTGGACACAATGGACTCTATGTGTCAACAAGACCACCGACCAAACCTATTCTTGTTCGCTAGAATAAACGAAATCTCACGCATCATACTGCCTAAGCTTAATGTTTTTGCCTTGGTCCTCTCAAATAGAAGAGAGTACGCTTTCCGATTCTTTATGGAAAATAAATTCATTAGGTAGGCTATCCTGTCAACCAAATTTTGCAGTATATTTTCTATGGTTCGGGGTTCTATTTCACGATTAGGTGGATCAATATTGTGCTCAAGTGCCTGAATCGTTTCCGGATTGTCAGTATAACATCGATCTTTAACGGCACCCCACAACAAAAAGGTCCAACGGCGGAGGCTAAGCAACCATCACCAAAACTTAGTGCGTAAAAGATCGATTGTTGGATGACTTGTATGGCATGTAGGGCGGTCTTGCTGGAACCAGATATCGTCCAAGTTCCCTTAGTTTCTGTCCAAACAAAATCTGTTATCATGCCTCTGACCGTAACGTTGTTGCCATCGTCATCGTCGAAGAAAATTGGAGCAATAATGCCGCCATTCCACAAATCGCACCAAACAGTCACATGGTATACAATTAGCATGCCAATCTCACGAACTATCTTCACAAACTTGCGAACTGCAGGCACGGTTGGGGCATTTTTTCTTTTCAAAATCCATACTATTTCAGCAACACTGCACTCACTTTGGAAATAAGTTTTCAATATTTCCCAACGTTTTTCAAGCGTAAATCGATTCATTTCGTACCGCGGAGATATGACACTGTGTTTCTGTCAATTTTTTGAGCGCGAAAGAGCTGTCAGTGTCAAAATAACATATAATTTAAAAAGTAGATGGCCTACTTATGCAATGTAATGGAATCCGCTCACCCACGACGGCAGAAGACCTAATCGCAAAGCCGAGAAACACACGACGAAGAACAGTTGAAGAGGTTTCACGGCAACTGTGGAAGAGTTGGGGGGAGCTCTAGATTGCTAGAAACCGCACTCAATGGACCGTAGCGTGGACGTTATGGAGACTGTAATACTCTCACGTGGAAACAAGACCCAAGTAAGTAACCAGCCGTAAAGCCATATCTCAAAGCCAACGATATCCTCCTCTTCATTTGAAGACAATTTTGTATACATTCCACCGAGTGAAAGCTTGATTTGTTCATGGATAGAGAGCCTTCCTAAACAAAACTTCCGCCATCTTGGAAAAATGGTAGTAGATCAATAGTTTTCTTTTTCGCAATTATCTTAAAAACGGTCGAGGTTAGGTAAAAATTCAATTCAAATTCTATGGAAAAAATGCTAATGAGCCTGGACTATATAATTTGACCAAGATACAAAATAGTCTCTTATATCCGAAAGTTGACTTGAATCTCTATCCATTCCGTGCAGTTTTGTGATCAAAATTCCTTAGTCTTACAACAAGAGTTACTTACTTCCTTTACTTTAGATGGAGCTACAATCCGGAGTGGACCTGGGTCTTAACCAGAAAGTGTCTCCAGCTAGCTCGATCGAAGTCGCTGGGCAACCGGTATAGTTCTTTGTTGTATCTTCTCCTCCGTTCCCTGCCGATACAAACGGGACCAAAAATTACTCGAAGAATTATTCATTCAAAAACAACCAAGGGTTGTAGTTTCATCCGTCTTTGATAATGTCCATGCTTCAGCGCCCTATAGCAGGTCTGCGATGATGTCCGTGAGAGGGTTTTGCTACTAAATTGCCTTCTTTGACCAAAGAAACAACGGTTGGCAGGTTTGAATTTACAGCGGACCCAAGATAAACAAAGTCCTTAACTACGAGGGCAAGGTGAAAAATTATCGGCCTGACGCAGAGATGGCGTTCCAATCAGCAAAAATTTATGTTTCCTGCCTGGGTACACTTCTCATTTACATTCTCAGTTTCCTTACACGAATTTTTGCAGTAGACGTCTTGTGTGTTTTTCGGCAAAATGGATAAACTTGAATATCGTGCGGTGATAAAATTCTTCGTTTTAGATGGGTTAACCCCTAAGGAAATTCATCCAAAGTTGACAGAAGTTTACGGGGACTCTGCTCCTTCCACGTCAACCGTTAAAAAGTGGGCAGCTAAATTTAAACGTGGTCGCACGTCCCTCGAAGATGACCCACGTGAAGGACGGCCAAAAACCGCAACCACACCCGAAACCATCGAAAAAGTACATGATATCGTGTTAGTGAAGGTGAGTGAGATAGCTGAGGCTGTGTGTATATCGGAAGAGGGTGCGAAACATCTTGCACAAAAACTTAGGGATGCGAAAGCTTTGCGCAAGATGGGTGCCGCGTTTGCTGAATGCCGATCAAAAGCAAACGGTTTTCGCGGCAATCTTTGGACCGATTCAATAGGGATTCGACCGATTTTGTGCGGCGATTTGTCACCATGGATGAGACATGGGTCCACCACTATACGCCAGAAACGAAACAGCAGTCGAAGCAGTGGGTGGAAGCCGGTGGTTCAGCGCCAAAGAAAGCGAAGTCGATCGCATCTGCCGGAAAGGTCATGGCCAGTGTGTTTTGGGATGCGAAAGGGATCTTGTTAATTGATTACCTTGAGAAAGGCAGAACAATTACAGGCGAATATTACTCCAACCTTCTTGACCAGCTGGATGCCAAAATTCGCGAAAAGAGGCCTGGCTTGAAGAAGAAAAAAATCATATTTCACCAGGACAATGCATCTGTACACAAGTATGCGTTGGCGATGGGAAAACTGCGGGATTTGAGATACGATTTGCTCTGCCATCCCCCCTATTCACCTGATTTGGCACCCTCAGACTTCCATCTGTTCCCAAACTTGAAGCAATTTGTTTCTGGGAAGCGCTTCGCATCCAATACAGAAGTTGAGATGGCCTTCCAGACTGTCACTTTCGAGAAGTAATACTGATGTTGGAGAAACGCTGGACCAAGTGCATTGAAGTCAAGGGAGATTATGTAGACAAATAAAATCATATTTTAACTGAAAATCGCAGTCTTTCATTGTCAGGCCGAGAACTTTTCACCTTGCCCTCGTAACTCAAAGTTTTGCTGTCTGTCCAAGTCGCCGATGACAGTAATATTTTGTTTTGCCCTTGTTAACCTTCTGTTTTAATACTCACGAAAGCACCACTGACAAGCCCGCTACGTTCTTCCAATTATGCCAATGTCGTCGGCATACGCGAGTAGTTGCACAGACTTTTGAAAGATCGTTTCCCTGATGATAGCTTGAGAATTACAGTCCTTTTCTGACATCAAAGACATCGGTGATGTTGTTACCCGCCTTGATGGAAGAGCGTGCATTCTCCATCATTGTTCTGCACAGACGGACGAATTTAGCAGGGATGCCAAAATTAGACATGGCTCTGTATAGCTCGTCTCTATAGACGCTATCATAGGTGACTTTAAAATCGGTGAAAAGATGGTGAATATCGATTTGAAGTTATCGGGTTTTTTTCCAAGATCTGCCACAATGTGCATATATAATCTATGGTGGACTTCCCTGACAAAATGTTTAAGGCGTTCACATAATAAAGCAGATGGGATCTTAGACGCGATGATGCGGAGACTAGTACCTCTGTAGTTGGCGCAGTTAACGGGCATTCTTTCATCCGAACATATCTTACAGATGAGTTGATGTATGCTCCGCACGAAATCATCCCCAGCTGCTTTAAATACTTTGCTAGTGAGACCGTCTAGATATTGTTATCTTCACTTCACTCTGGTCGGGCGGTCGGAATTATTTATCGTCATCCGGGTTGAATGGAGCATTCTGCCTGAAAGAAAAGTTTTGGTCGTCACCAACGTTTCACAGTCTGCAAAAGGGATCTTTTCAAATTCTCAACAACACCGACCTCATCCCTACAGGCTTCTGTAGCCTTGGCATGCTCTTTTCTGCTGCAACATCTCTCCATTGACTCCATCTCGCATTTGTCATATTCTTTCTTCTTCTCTCTTAGAAGCAAGGGTTACTAGATCGATCGACTGTCAGACTCGCCCTTAATTTCTGAACAAGTGTTAGTTAATGTCAAGACCGTTTCATTCCACTGTACGAGTACTATCAATCACCGCAAAGCTTTGTCAATTCGCTGATAAAATACAGTGTCAATGTCAGTGTCAATGTCAGTGTCAATGTCAGTGTCAATTCAAATTGTAGGTACCTATGCGCTAGAATTCTGGCGCAAAAGTTCCCCCTTCCAAATGTACATCGCAAAATATATAAGTACCTGGCAATTGCCTATTTTATCAAAACAAATCATCCGACTGTTCACCCCCAAAGCTAACAAACTCCGTTCTACTACAAGCCAAACAATTGACACATTCGTTGCGTTACTATTCACCTATCCGCACTTCAGAACTAGATAATCTTCTTTTTTTTTTTTATTTTCATTTAAAATTGTGCGGTAAAATTCCAAAACGAAATAAAATTATCACCAAAGTATCAAAACGCGCCACAAGTCACTGTACAAATTCATTTTTATTCGATACTCTTTTTTATCTTTTTGCTATCCAACTACCAGTCAATTAACTTTAATTCATTGTAAAGCCAGTATTCCTTCCCATCGCCATGGTCACAGACTGTACGAGTAGACCGCACAATCTCATCGTTTTGCGGCGAGACTTTCAAATAAACAACTCAACGCTAAATTACTCACGCGGATTTGAATGAATTAGAGATTTGATTAAATTGATTACACTAGAGACCAAATCCATTTTGCAGTTCGTCTTCAAAACCAAAACTTTGCAACATCGTTCGAGTGTAATTTGTATCTTTTATCTTTTAGATAAAATTCATGACATTTTTCTGCCGAGAAGTTGCGGTAAATCTATCCGATGACGTACACCCGCCAAACAATTTTTTATGACGCAAAGCTGGGAGTGGGAGCGGAGCAATGACGAATGCGTTCGCTGGGGAAATACAAACACAACCTCAAACACTAGCGAAATGCAACAATTGAAGTATTATGCGAATCTTGTAGATACATTTTGAAATTTTAGAAACTATTTTCGCGGTGCGTGTATGTAAGGTGATGGATGGATGGGTTAGCAAAAATTTCGCCAAATAGAAAAAAAAAAATCAGTCGAATGGTATTACCGCCTTATTGATGAGTTTTTAATTTAATTGTGTTGTCTGGAATTTGAACAAGTTTTTGTGTTCAAGTCGAGATGAGTAATGATCCGACGGGGGCAGGAGGAAATGAAACTATTCAAACGGAAATAAATAAAATACGTACAAAACGATCTCTCTTCAATTTTATTGGCGAATGAAGTTGTTTTAAGCTTCTACTCATGTTGCGGGGGGAGGGGATAGAGATTTAGTGGTTAAAATTTATGCAGAAACAAAAACAAAAGGACACAAATTATTTATAACTTTTGATATGTTTTACTAATTGGATTTAAGGTTCTTTAAAGGGAACTTAAAACGCTCCAGAGGAAATAAGACTTTGATGGAGTAGAAGAATTCGACGATCCCCCCCCCCCCCCCCCCCCCCCCCCCGCGTTTAACAACAATCTGTCACCCGTCGTAATTTATTGTAGTTTGGTGCTTTAAATAGGTAGTAAGTGGATATTGCTCAGTTGCTCAAATAAACTTTTAATCTTTCTCGTTCTTTTTTTATAACCTTCACTCAGAATAGGCGAACCTATGCCGAGATGCGTATAGTACCGGCCTACATGCCAAAGTCAGAAACGTTATCACGACTATTTCACTGAGTCCATAGCATGATGTGGTGATATCCCACTGGGCGACAAGGGATACGACGATATATCGCATCTCGTTGAGATAGCCAAACCAGGCACAAGAAATACCATCCAAGATTGGCTTCTTTGGTTTTCGTGTATTTCGGTGATGTAAGTACGAAGGATTTTTTTTATTTTTATACCCTATCCAGGGTATACGAGGGTGGATCAATAAGTCCCTGAAAAATGAAATAAGGAACACTCTTTTCGGTATAAAAACATTTTATTTTTCAACATAGTCTCCTTTTAGCAACGTTTCTCCAATTTTTTAATGCCCTCCAAATAATACGAGTTTTCGAGACCCTCAAAATAAGCGTTTGTTTCAGCGATGACCTCTTCATTCGACCCAACTGTCTTACCTCCGAGCCATTTCTCCATGTTTGGAGACAAGAAATTGTCGCAGGGGGCCAAATCTGGGGAAAATGCTGAATGAGGGAGGAGTTCGTAGCCTAACTCATGCAATTTTGTCATTGCGACGGTGGACTTGTGCCCCGGTGAGTTGTCCTGGTGAAAAAGAACTTTTTTCTTCGCCAAATGCAGCCGTTTTTGCTTCAAATCGGCTTGGAATCGATCCAGCAGCTCTGCGTAATATGCGCCGGTGATCGTTTGACCCTTTTCAAGGTAATCGATGCGAATAACACCGCGCGCATCCCAAAAAATTGTCGCCATGACCTTGTTTGCTGACAAACCCGCCTTGGCCATCTTCGGCTTCGATTCACCAGGAGAAGTCCATTGTTTTGACTGTTCCTTGGTTTCTGGTGTATTGTGGTGAATCCAGGTTTCATCCACGGTTACGAAACGGCGCAAAAACTCAGCCGAATTTTTCTGGAACATCGCCAAACACACCTTTGAAGTTGTCAAACGAATGCGTTTGTTGTCGATTGTGAGCAAACGTGGCACCCATCTTGCGGAAAGCTTTTCATGTCCAAATATTTGTGTAAAATCGAAATCACTCTTCAACCTCGTGCACTTTCACTCGCCGATCGTCCATTATCAAAATATGGATTTTGTCAACCATTTCTGGTGTGGTGACCTCAATTGGACGACCAGAACGTTCGGCGTCACTTGTGCTTGAACGACCGCACCGAAATTGGGTAAACCAGTGGTGAATGGTTCCAATCGATGGTGAAGAGTCCCCATAATATTTGTCAAGCTTTTGTTTGGTTTGCGTGATAGTTTTTCTCTCAAAAAATAGTGTTTAATGAGCACTCGAAATTCACTTTTTTCCATTTTAACGAAAATGCTAGTAGGCGTCTATATAAAATGGCTGCCACAACAAAACTATTTGACAGATCTGTCTGAAGATTTGGGTGCGTTCTTTTAAAAGATGATTCTTGACAAAAAAAAAATTAAATTTAAGGTGACGACACAATTTGTGTTAGTTTACAGGGACTTATTGACCCATCCTCGTATTAAGTTTGATACATAGTCTGCAACACAGAAAAATAATAAAAACGATAGACAACCAAAGTATATAAATATATTTGTGATCAGCATCAAAAGTTATGTCCGCCCGTCCGTCCGTATACCACCACTTTCTGGTTCTTAAATTTTGAGCCAAGATCATGAAAATTGGTATATAGCCTTTCTAGAATCCGAAGCAGTACAGGTGTAAACATTTTCAAAATCCGCCCACAGACACGCCCACTTTATCAAAAATGTTGATTTTCTCAATATTTTTTGCTAGAAATTAAAAAAATATGTACAACCTGACTTTCTCTACATTTCGTCCATACATTACACATAGCCATGCTCATTTTTTGTGGGCGTTTTCTTAAAAAAATCATATATTGTTTTGTTTTTTAAGCTATTTTCGTCAGAATCCGTGAACTATGGTTACAAATTTTAGGAGCCACGCCCACTTTCTGCTAAGATAAAGTTGTAACAACAGTTTTGTGATAAATTTTCTTAAAAATCACGGAAATATCCTGTGTATAGAAAGATAGGTGATAGGTTAAAAGATGGGGGATAGAGTATCATACGGTCCGTTCTAGACGGATTCTAACTTTCCTGTATGTTTTTGACAACGTTGGACAGTTTCGTAGTCTGAAATAGGAAAGTGAATTAGCTTTTTCTCCAAGAGTGGATTTTTAACCTGAAAAAAACTTTATTAACTTAAGTTAATGACTTAACAAAAGACCGCACCGCACTACGCTAGGCTAAAGATAAAAGACTCCATTGATTCATAACACAAAATTTCAAAGAACGCTATGACAATGGAGGTTCTTCAGTATCTCTTAAGCTTCACTTTCTCTATTCCATTAACTTCTTTTGGTAGACACCATATTGGTCGCTATACACATGTTGTGCTTTCCCGTTGAGAAAATTGTAGTGCAACGGGCTTAGATCAATCAATTTGCTGCCCAATGCCAGAAAGATCACTTGGGCACACTTGCGAACAGCTGGTCATGTCAAAGTTACTCTGATGTTAACTAGAGGCTTGGAACAATACAAACGCAGGATTGGAGGATCTCCAAGAAGCTTTCTATGCAGTTGAATGGATGGTACTCTCACGAAAAAATTCAGATATGATTTCCGTCCAGCTTAACTAAGCTAATACTCCAATGCTGCCCAAAGATAGCCACCGAACGCATCGCATAGCATGTCAGTTCTACGTTTCCAAATAAACATGCTCATTAGAAACACTACCCACTACTCGGATATGAAGTTAAATGCGGGTCGCTTCCAACTAGCCACGGAAACAGTCTTACTCTAATTGTCAAAAGCTTTTAATTAAAGACGCACGGAATGTCGTCATTTCCTGGAAACCTTTTAGTAGCTAAATACTGATTATAAAACGAGGACACATAAAACGTTCTCTAAAGCGCGTTGGCTTCTGCTTTCATTGAATGCAACTATACGGATATTTACTTCTTGCAATCTCAAAGATAAAAACAGAAAATAGCTTTCGATCGCACTTAGGACGTCTTATAAAGACGAACTATGTAACGTAGATGAAATAAGTCCATCAGACCTATTAGCGGTCTAAGGATCTAAACTATTTAAACTAGGTAGTATGGTTAAAGGATGGGCCATCTCTTGCCTTCTTTTTAAAATTGCTATACAAGAAAATTCATTTAAATTCAAAGTTTTTTTACTTTCCGATTATTTATGGAAAATAATTCCATTTAAATGGCTGCTGTGGCTGGCTTGGAAATAGCCTATCCTGTCAGCCCAATTTTGCAGTACATTTTCGATGGTTCGGGGCTCTAATTCACGAATAGCTCGATAAATATTGCACTTAAGTGCCTGAATCGTTTCCGGATTGTCTGCATAATATCGATCTTTAAGGGGACCCACAAAAAAAAAGTCCTAAAAAGAGTCCAAGCAACATCATCAAAACGGCTGATTACATGATTATTGAACTTAGTGGGCAAAAGATTGATTGCTGAACGGCTTGTATGGCACGTAGCACCGTCTTGTTGGAACCAGAGATCATTCAGCCTCTGTAGTGCTCTCCGTTGACCGTAACGTTGTCGCCATCTTCATCTTCGAAGAAAAATGGGCCGCGGTTCCATAAACCACACCAAACAGTCACTCGCTTCTCTACAACTACGCGTGGGTTTTCTGAGCCCCAAATACAGCAGTTTTGCCAAATACAAAGTCTGTGTCAACCTACTCTAAAACCCAAACGGAGAAGCGATAACAAAGGGGGTTGTCATTTTGCTTCAATTTCTGTGTCAGTTGGACCTTGTAAGAGAATAATCCGATGTCTTAATGCATAATTCTCCTCAGGGTAGTGCGACTAATGTTCAGTTGCTGAGATCTGTGGCGAGTTGGAGTTATCGGGTTTAGGCGCACACTTTAGCAGCAATATTTTCGGCCGAGCGCATTTTTTTTTTATAATTTGCACGTATTAAAGGGGATATGAATACCCTTATACTAATTTTTAGAACACGTACGTTTTTTGTGGAAAGGGGAAGAGACAGAAAGACAGAGTGGTGTGGTTTGAAACTCAGGTGGTATTAAGTTTCTGTAAACTCCAAGGTCCAGATAACTGGGGAGTATTTTGTTTGTTTTCGCTATTATTGTCGTTGCTTATAATTCACAGTATTTTTTTTCCGTCCTCCTGATGTCATCATCACGATAAAGTTGCATTTTAGCCATATGACCACCCTACTGCCAGTGTTATGCCTTCACAGTAGTTGACTTAGCTTTCGCAAGTGATCGACTTTTTTATTTATTTCGTGCGAAATAAATAGATAATTCTTGACTACAGGATTCGAACCGTGAATCAACAGCGTGACAAGCGATAATGTTACCACTACACCACGGCCAATCTCACAAACTTTTTTCACAAACAGACACGGTTGTTGCATTATTCCGACTGAAATTTCTTTTCAAAATTCATACTGTTTCCGCAAAACAGAACTCACTTTGGAAATAAGTTTTCAATATTACCCAACGTTGGTCAAGCATGAATCGATTGATTCATTTTTGTGTAAATTTTTTGAGCGCGAAAGAACTATCACATGTAAAAAGAAACCAGCAGATGGCCAATCCGTTATAATCCAAACAGATGCAAAATTTAAATAAATAAACCACTCGCTGTCGAGCATGTTAAGCACAAGAAATCCACCTTACAAATCCTTCAGCGGCACGTATAGCAACGAGCCACGCGTTAAGCGATCTTACATACTCGTATTTCTGAAGTGGCTATTTTGAAATCCTATTACGTCTCAGCGCATCCATACTATTGAGATCGAGTAGGGTTTTCAGTTCTCTTTGCAAACGAGGAGTGCATCAAGGAAATGACATAAAAAGTCTCATGAAACCCTCCTCAATGTCAGCACCATCCATCTTGAGGAAGAAAATAATGTAAAAAGTCTGATGAAACCCTAATGGATATTTTGTTTGTTCTGAAATCGTGGAGGGTAGTAGGGATTCGGCAACTCTATTGGTAAAATACTTGTGAGAACCTACGCTGGCTTGTGCTGGCTTAAAGGAGCTTTTACAATTGTAAACGCAGAATTGTACGAGTATTACTTAATCCATCCCCGATTTCAACGCAATGGAATACGCTGAAGCGTAGTAGAGTTTCTAAATACGAAGCAGCGCATAAGAAATACAGTCGAGACGCTATTATCCGAGAACTCTGTTAACCGAAAAAGGTTCAGTCTTGAATTTTAATTTTTTTAAATTCTATTAACCGGACTTTGACTCCATTATCCGTGATAAACACACAGATTTTGTTAAATTTGCTTTGTTCTATGTTCGTACTTTTTTTTTTGTTTATTCAAATTTTTACATTTAATTTAATTTATTCCTTTTTTAATTTATTGAAATAACGAATCATTTTATGTTGCATGCTTTGACATTTATCATATTTTTGGCTTGAAGATGATGCCAAAGCCTTACGATTTTATAGTTCCCTTCGCAGTTCAACCATTACAGGTTAATCCTGCAATCCTCCCTCAAGCGATTTTAAAGCTTTACATTTTTCTCAGATTTCACACCGAACCGTGCGTCTGCCCGAATCACGGGTAAAAATGAAATGTTCGAATCGTAGTCCACATGACAATGAATCCCCATACCCACATTAGCGTGTAGTATTACTCCCTTCTTTCGTGTTAACACTCATTATATCGCATTCTAAAGCCTTCTTCGAAGAGCATAATTGGAATTAATTCGTGTTAAGGGTCATACAACTCGTAAATAATCCTCACTTCCACCAGGTCGTTGGTTTGTTTCTTATTATTTTCCAAAAGTAATTGCCATGATAAGAAGATTACATTGTACTCGTAGAACGAAAAATATTGTTTTATGAGAACCTAACTGAGACCCACAAAAATCTCGTTTCAAAGTCATCGTACATAAACCCACAGAAAAATTATTTTTAGGATATATAATCTGAGACAATAAAAGAAAAAAAAATAACAGAGGAACCATTAAAAATCCATTACCCACATGAAGTGGTAGCTACAAACTACCGCCATGCTAACGACGGACGTTAAAACGAAAACGAAAAAAAAAAGATTAGCTAGGTACCCAAAAACGTTCCAAGTGCGGGACCTTTTCCGGTTTTCCAGACCTCACCGATGCATTTACACTCACATTTGCAATGCCCGCGGTACCCGCACTTTGGATTAAAGTCTTCACAACACTGATTGGGATGTATAATGGTGTAGTTACACTTCATTTAATATTCAAACACACACACACAGGCACAATTATTAAATTTCCTGCATTCAACTTGATCATTCAAACAGAGGACGGTTTCATTGATATTACCTGTTCACACCAAAGGAGCAGGAGGCGAAGTAATTCAAGAAATGGAAATCAGAATGAGAATGAGAATAATAAAATCAAAATAAAAAGAAACCACAACAAGAATTAACGGACGTGGCGCATGTTCGGTGGATAAGCTAAGAATAAAAAGAAAAGATACACGAATACACGAATAATTTTTATGCAAAAACTGGGGGGAAAAAAAAAAGTTAGTTAAGCATGCAAAAATATGCCCTGACTGCCATTTGGGTGGGGCTAATACAAAACAAAGAAACAGTCGGTTTCCAGTAGACTGGCGTCTTCCCTAAGACAAGGCATATTAAATGCGTTCACGGCTGATTGATTTACTGAATACGGGAGGCGTTGTATCTTTTTCTCTATTGGATTTCCAATTCGATTGGATCTCTGAGGAGGATACAAATTGAACCTTAAATATTCACAAAGGAATTTCATTTCGTGTATAAAGCTAATAAGGTGTAGGTATGACTGCTCATCACCTAATGTTTTTACTAAGCCCTGCATAATAATAATGTAAACTATAGACACCATCCCCTTGTCAGGTCGTGTCAATACTATTCCTTGAACGTTCTCCCCTCACAGGCTCGTGTGCATTTGTTAAAAAACACGTTGGTGTTTAAACGGCTCCATGTAATAATAAACAAAATAGCCCCAAAGCGATAGACTACAGTTTTTGGGTGAGTCTTTAGGGCGTAGCAGAGGATTCAAATTGTATTTAATTTTGGTAGCTCGCTCCGCTCGCTTCAATACATTTCCGTTTTCCAATTTTTTCCTGAAGCACGTGACATTTTTGTAATCTATTTGGGAGATTTGTTAACCGGTGGATTATTTTTTCGCAGGATAATTACGTGTCACCGTTTAAACGGAACAGTGCGTTTCAAAACCCGAGTCTGACTTGAAATGTGATATAATATCCATTTACTAGCCGTTCATATCCATCTTCACCGGGATATAGATATTTATCTTTAAACAGCGCTACAGCCCGATATACACCTGGACCTCAATTTATTTTTTTTTTTTTTGTGGGGGCGAAAACCCCCATTTATTTGGCTTATTACAAGCTACAACTAACTTAAGGCTAAAACTTAAAACTAAAACTTAAAACTAAGACTTAAAGTTAAGGAGAATGGTGAAGGAGTTCGGATTTGAAGCAGGGAGTGCTGAGCTTAAAATCAAACTGAGTGAGGTTTGAGTTCACTTTTCGCAGCATACGGGAAATTGGTTCACTAGATCCATATGAAGTGCGATGGGACGGTAGATAGAAAAGACGAGGGCATCGTAAATTTCGTGGGTTGGTATTGAAGAAAATTGAATTATAAAGAGATGCGCAATCGACAGAGCCTGAAAGAAGTCGATGAATGAAAACATCTCTGCGTTTCTCTAGAGTACTCAGGTTGATGAGATTGAGGCGGTCTTGATAGGGAGGCAAGATAAATGGATCGTTCCAAGGAAGACCTCGAAGGGCAAATCGAAGAAATCGATGTTGAACATTCTCGATTCTGGTCACATGAACTTGCTGAAAGGATGACCACGCTTGACTGGCGTATTCAAGGAGGGGGCGCACAAAGGTAATGTAGAGGCATCTGGTCACGTAATGGTCGGAGAATTCTTTGGACCATCGTTTGACAAAGCGATGTGATGAGTTAGCTTTACGAATTATCTCATCAATATGTGAACGGAAATTTAGTTCCCTATCGTACAATATTCCAAGATCGCAGAGAAATTGAACGATGGATATAGGTTGACCATGGAGAAGGTAAGGGCGGGCGGAGGACACGTGGTGCTTACGTGATAAGGTAATGAATTGACATTTGGCGATATTGAGCTCTAAGCGATTTTGTAGGCACCAGTTCGAAAAACTATCAAGGTCTTGTTGAAGGAGACAGTAGTCATGTGGTAAAGAGATGGCTTTGAAAAATTTGGTATCATCAGCGTACAGAGAGAGGGAAGAGTGTTTAATAACCCTCTCAACATCGTTTATGGTTAGAATGAAGAGAAGGGGACCTAGATGGCTGCCTTGCTGAACACTAGAGGTGGCCAAGAAAGGAGTCGAAAAGGTTTTCCAGGTAAAATCAGTTGCAATAACGTCGACTTCTTTGCTATTCTCTAAGGCAGACAGGGCGAAGGACACGAATTCGACTAAGTTAGTGGTAGTTGATCTACCTTTCAGAAAACCGTGTTGGGTGGGAGAGATAAGAGACTTGCACTGAAAGCTTAAGGCTTCGTATAAAATACTTTCGAAAAATTTGGGTAGATGAAAAAGTTTAGCAATCTGGGGGTTATGAAAGAGGTCTTCCAAATCTAAGAGAATTCTCCTAGTGATAGAGACAAATGGAAGATATGAGGGAGGGGGAGGGAGAGAATGGAAGAGCATTTTCTAAGAAAAATGACAGGGAGACCATCTGGGCCGGGTGAGAATTCATCATTAAGATTTTGTAGTTTATTTTCAATTACAGCAGGATCAAAAGGCAGGGACAGAAAGGGGCCAACGGAGAAGTTAAGAAGGTGACTGAAGTAAGAGCGGTCTGGTTCAAAAGAGTTGTCGGCGAAAGATTGTTTAAAATAAGTGACAAAAAAGTTGGCAATGGTTTGCGGATTAGTTGAAGATATTTTTTCAAAAAAGGGGGACGGAGGGTAACCGTTTTTTTTTTTATAGTTGACGAATTGAAAAAATGACTTAGGGTCGTTTATAAGATTTGCTTACGCGTTAATTAGGTGCCCCTGGTAGAAAGAGTTATAAAGATGATTGAATAGAAGGTAGGAACCGAGATAGTTGGAATAGTCCAAAACAGAATTGGTACGAAGGAAAGCTGCCCATAACTTGTTGCTCTTATTACGTAAGGCGCGAGGTTTGCGATTATACCAAGGGGCGGATAAAGATGAAGTTTTATGACGAGAAAAGGGGACATAAAGAGAAATAGAATTAAACATTTCTCTGTGAAAAAGGGCTTCGTTTAAGGATGAGTTAGCAAACTCAAAGGAACATCTACTCAGATAGGCATTTATTTTGCGGAAATTAGCTTTATGAAAGTCGTAAGAAGTGCGAAATGCAGGTGTAGATTGAAGTGGTGAATTGAGGAAAAGTGAAAGAAAAAGGGGGGGCTTGTCAACTGACAAACATCTCAGCAAGCTTGGTCTTAGCTTAGCTAGCCGTGTTCAGTTGTTCACACCAAGTTAGTTGAGGAGCCTCTTCACGTGTACGCTGGCACCTCAATAGCTCTCCAGACCGATCTACCTATCGTAGCCATCTTAGCCGAACTTAGATTCGAACTCAACCCAGACTAAAGGCATAGTAAAATTATTTTGTAGAAACTTTTGCAAAACTCGTTGGGAGACTTTTTATTTTTCGGTTTCCTGAATATGGCAAAATGCTGGCAAAATGTTTGTGGTGACATTTGCCTTCGATTTTGGTCGGACTGCCTCCCGACAAGAATATATTGCTTTAGTTTGCAAAAGCACGGTTTTTTGAAGCTTTTTACTTTATCTAACTTTTCCTTAGAACATCAGCTTTACTTTAATATGTCGCACGGTTGGGTGCAAATATATATAAATACATATTTTAGATACATTACTCGTATGCACCTAAAAACCCACCACAAAAATATTTGTTTTCCGGATTATTTTTGGTCCACCACGTACTATTTATGTGCAAAATTTCAAATCTCTTAGTCTAACAGTTCAAAAATTACAAGTGTGTGACAGACATCGTGTTGAATCTATTAGTATGTCGTTTATACCATTATGGTACGTTTATGCTATTCTGGTACGAAACACTAAAAACTGTTTTTAGAACCTTTTCTTTAACAAAGTAGGCGTGGCTGTCACTTGTAAACTAGAGTCACGGATTTTGATGGCGTGGCGTTACACATTACACATTTGTAATCTAAATTCACAGATTCTGATGAAATTTTCAAAATAAGGACTAACCATCACCGTAAATTAGTAGCTTAAGAAAAAGAGAAATCTTTCGTTTTTTAAGAAAACGCCCCTAACAAATGGGCGGGACATTATACATTGTATGGACGAATTGTGGAAAAAGCAAAATAGATAAATAAATATTTTGGCGGTAACTAACCTAGCTTCTAGCAGCCACTCATGCTGTGCGCCGCACGAATGATTGGGTCTACAGTTTTATGCCGTTTTCGAAGGCCAATTTTGTTCGATTGAGAGAAGCTTCTCATGACAATTTTACTCTCGGATGTCCGAGAGGTGGGAGCGTGAGAATAACTTTTTTTTGTGTGTTTTCTGGGATTCGAACCTTGAATCTTCCGCTCAGAGATCACGAACTTGACCACTAAGCTGTGGAAAAAGTTTATGCCCTAAAATCTTTTTTTTGTTCCTATTAAAAATGTTTAAAAAAAGCATTGTTTGTGGGCGTGTCAAGACATTTTTTTACATTTTCCGAGTACTGAAAAACTTATTTTTTTTTATAATTTGCACGTGTGAAAGGGGTTATGAATACCCTTACACTAATTTTAGGACCCGGGCGTTTTGAGGAAAGGGGAAGAGACAGAGAGAAAGACAGATTGGTGTAGTTGGTTTGAAACTCAGCTGGTATTAAGTTTCAGTGAACTCCAAGGGTGGCTGTCCAGATAACTGGGGAGCTTGTTTGTTTTTGCTTTTGTCGTTGCTCATGATTCACAATATTTTTTTCCGTCCTCCTGATGTCATCATCACGATCAAGTTGCATTTTAGCCATATGACCGCCTGCTGCCAGTGTTATGCCTTCGCAGTAGAGTTGACATAAGCTTTCGCAATTGATCGACTTTTTATTTATTTCATGCGAAATAAATAGATGATCATTGATGGCGATGATGTTACCACTAAACAAATTTTATCTTCCCAGCTGAAAATTGATGCCCCGAAAGGGCATTTTATTTAAGTGGGCGTGTTTGTGGCGGATGTTTAGCGTGACATTCAGCGTGTTTTACCCTGGTTTCTGTCTTAGTACTTACAAACGCACCAATTGGAAACCCACTTCCTTGCTTCAATAATGGCAATGACACCAGCTTACACTAATAGTTGCATACTTTTGAAACATCGTACCTCAGTTCAAGAATGATGTTAAAGAAATCATATAACAGAGAGTCGCATTGTCTTGGTCTCCTTCTGTTTTCTGCTAACAAAAGTTTCAGGGTAGTTGCTACCGACCTTGATAGTGGAATGTGAATATTTGTTGTACAGTGGACTTTAGTGGCATAAAATCAATTTGTTGACGAAATGTTAAAGGCGTCCACATAATAAGGCAGACAAGATTGCATACTCAATGTTGAGGAGACTTATGTAGGTATGACCTTGTAGTTTACACTGTTTAGAGAATCGGACACAAGATGCTGAGATTCCATTTAATTTGCGTACTTGTACTTTCATCAGATGAGTTGGTATTTGCATTGTTTTAATCTTGAATATTGCAATCATTTAAATATGCAAGCCGACTTTTTTTTAGCTACGACAAGTACATATATTGACATCGAAAGGATAAATGATCTGTGAGCCTTTGCCACAAGAAGATCAGCCTTCTATTATAGATCAAGTAAGATCGTACACTTAGGTGGAAAGACTAATTTTACACGGGAGTAATGAGGATTTCACATGACAAGGGTTTACCGGTCTCACATAGGATTTCTTAGCTATTTCTTTCAAGTGTGTGTCCCTTAATCCTGAATTGCCCAAAGTCCTACATGCACTACTTCACTTTGCTACTTAAATTCAAAATTTAAATATTTGTAAGGTTTTATTTTTCTTTTATCTGGCAACTACTAACAATGGTTTTTGCTTTTTGATAATATTAATCTCTTTGAGTTTTGCTTATGTAGGCCGCATGTGTGAATCACCAAAGTTAACAAATTTGGGATACAGAAAGAAAAAAAAAAGTGTCGCATAGTCACAATAAAAGTCGAAAGAAATTAATATTTTTTAGTGTTTTGTTTTTAATTACAACTCAGACGTATTTTAAAGAGAATAGATAGATCATTTAATTACATATACATACTATTAAAAAAGTGACATTGTTCCGAATGAAGTAGATTTAAATCAAAAATATGTACGGTGCCCTATATTGCGCACATTCCATTTCACTAGGTCAAACATTTATTTTTATTATTAATTGTCTTGTGATTCATAACACGAACTACGAATAATAGGTAATAGTTTCAAAGAGACACAGCGAACACTAAACACAACTGCGGGTGGAAATCTTAGAAGCATATCCTCAAATATGCGGGAATATAAGACCACGGGAATTTACTCCACCTCAGTCGATGTACGAGTATCAAATTCTACAGACTATGGCATCCCGAGATTCATTTTCACACCATTCTGCTTATGACGTCATAAGTGTGTAGCCAACAAGAAATGTGTGCAAAAGACATTTGCTTTCATCAGTGAAACGTGCGCCACTTCGGGCCAGTTTAACCGATTTTAATGAAATTAATTAGATTGTTTACAAAAAGAACGACAATATCTGTATTTTTTGTGGAGATTATCCCTAGTTCAGAAAAAATTCACATGGCACAACAATTATAAAGTTTCAGTACCTTTTGAAATTGTCCACAGTTATCGCTAACTGAGTACGGATCATTTCTATTTTTTGGCGACAGATGGAGCGAAACACTGTTTTGCTCAAGTATATCGCCAGACAAAAAAGGTTTATAACTTTGATTTTAGATTCTGTCCAATATAAAATCATTGAATGATTAATTTAACAACAGAAAAGGTGACACAAGAGAAACACTAATTTTCTTTGAACCCCATTCCGCTATTCAATTATCAGTGCCAATATTTAAAATGCACAACAGGATATCTTTTTTGTGAAACTTATCTGAACTTTATATAATGTTACAAAGAAACCCGACTAATATCTATTTCAGTTTTAAACAAACAGGAATGATATAATCCGTCTAGAACAGATCGTATGATACCCTACCCCCCGCGATTTTTAAGAAATTGTGTCACAAAATTGTTGTTAGAAGTTTTTCTTAGCTGAAAATGGGCGTGGCTTCCAAAATTTTGTAACCGAAGTTCACGAAATCTGATGAGATATTTAAGATTTAACCATCACCGGAAATAGCTTTGAAAAAGCAATACATGGGTTTTTTTTTTTTAAGAAAACGCCTCTAAAGATTGGGCGTGGCAATATATAATGTGTGAAAAAAATGTAGTGAAAGTCAACGTCTACATATTTTGCGTAGACAATATTTTTCAGTTTCAAGCTGCATAAAATGATGAATGGTTTGATGAGGAATGCCGGCAAGGCAAGCTCATGCAGCAAAACAAGAGGCGTACAAAGCGGCGCTGCATAGGACTAGAGCTGCTCGTGAGTTATACGAGCGGAGGAGTAGAGAGGAACATCATCTTTTCAGAAAAAAAGAAAAAGGAGCATGAGAAGCGCTCGATCGAGGAGATTGCGAGACTTTATTGCAGGAATGATGTTCGAAAATTTTACCAAAAGGTTAAAAGGACATGCCAGGGTTTCAAAGCCAGAACAGAAGCCTGCAGGGACGAAAATGGTAACATAGTAGTAGAATCGCAGTCGGTGCTGAGGATATGGAAGGAACATTTCTGCAGACTGTTAAACGGCGGCGATGACCAACATACCGCTGTCAGGCAGAACGATCCATTCAATAGTGACGATGATAGTCAAGATTCCCGTCAACCCGATCAGAATGAAGTGGGGATAGCGATATCTTAACTTAAATCCAACAAAGCTGCTTTTCAAGGCAGGAGGAGATGAGTTGGTAAGGCGCATGTACCAGCTCATCTGTAAAATCTGGTCGGACGAAAGTATGCCCGATGAATGGAACCTCAGCATCGTTTGCCCGATCCTAGCATATAAGAGATCCTGTCTGCCTTATTATGTGAACGCCTAAAACCAATCGTCAGCAACCTGATAGGTCCTTATCAGAGCGGTTTCAGGCCCGGTAAGTCCACCATTGACCAAATATTCACACTACGGCAGATCTTGGAAAAAACCCACGAATATAACATCGATACGCATCACCTTTTCATCGATTTTAAAGTTGCCTATGATAGCGTGTATAGAGACGAGTTATACAGAACCATGTCTAGTCTTGGCATCCCTGTCAAGCTAGCTCGTCTCTTTAACATAGTACTTGAAAGAATTGTACGAAATTCACAAATCAACACCGAAGGTACAATCTTTTACAAGTCTGTACAACTACTCGCCTACGCCGATGACATTGACATAGTTGGAAGAACTCAGCGGGCTGTCAGTGGGGCGTTTTCGAGTATTGAGATCGAGACAGCAAAGACGGGTTTAGCGGTCAATGAAAGCAAAACAAAATATATGTTGTCTACAAAAAAGGACACCCAACATCGGATATAACGCCACGATAGACAGATATAAGTTTGAGGTAGTAAAAGACTTTGTTTACCTAGGCTCTATGGTGAACTCCGCAAATGACATCAGTGGGGAGATCAAACGAATAATTACTCTTGCTAATCGGTGTTTCTACGGGCTAAGAAGGCAATTGAGTAGCAAAGCCCTATCCTGAACTACCAAGGTAACTCTTTATAAGACACTAATCATCTCAGTCCTGCTGTATGGCGAAGAGGCATGGGCTTTATCAAAATCGGATGAAGATGCCCTTGGTTGCTTCGAGAGAAAAGTTCTTCGAGTGACCTTTGGTCCCGTCTGCATAGACGGCGAGTGGAGGAGAAGATACAATGCCGAATTATACGGCCTTTATAATGACATCGACTTAGCCAGAAGAGTTCACAACAACGACTAAGATGGCTGGGTCATGTAGAGCTGGCTGAAGGGATTTATTGGTTGAGGCCCAGGTCCACCCCGGACTGTAGCGCCACCTAAGTAAGTAAGTAAGCCGCATAAAATATTGAAAAAAATTAAATTTTCTTAAAATTGGGCATATCTGTGGGATTTGGACAATTTTTACACTTGTACTGCTTCGGATTCTAAAAAGCTTATATACTGAATTTCATGTTCCTAACTCAGAATTTAAAACCCAAAAAAGTGGTGACATACGGAGACATAATTCTTGATGCTGCTCACAAATATTTTTTTTTTTTTTTATAATTTGCACGTGTTAAAGGGGATATGAACACCCTTATACTAATTTCTTTAGAACACGTGCGTTTTTGTGGAGAGGGGAAGAGACAGAGAGAAAGACAGAGTGGTGTAGTTTGAAACTTAGGTGGTATTCCAGATAACTGGGGAGTATTTTGTTTTGTTTTCGTTATTATTGTCGTTGCTTATGATTCACAGTCATTTTTTCCGTCCACCTGATGTCATCATCACGATCAAGTTGCATTTTAGCCATACTGCCAGTGTTATGTCTTCACAGTAGATTTGACTTAGCTTTCGCAAGTAATCGACTTTTTTATTTATTTCATGCGAAATAAATAGATGATTCTTGACTTCAGGATTCGAACCGTGAATCAACAGCGTGACAAGCGATGATATTACCACTAAACCACGGCCACCCATATATATATACTTTTGCAGGTTCCGGCAGACTGTCTGTACTAAATGGCTAGACAGATTTATTTCAAACTTCATATCTGGGGTCTGTGGGTCAATGCCCAGAGGCTACGTCGGAATTTGTATTCTAGCCTCAAAATTAACGGTATTTTAGGTTAGGTTAGGACCAAAGGGATAGGTCCATTGTGATACCATTTATAGGTATATAAAACCGGAACTTACGAGTACGACACTCGTAACCCTTTCACATGCAGATATTTCTCTTCTAGAGAGAAAAAAATATATATATTAGTTCAGAGTTTTTGAGGACTACGGCTGGTATTCCGTCAGATCCTGTTACCTTTTTGCAACCCATGAGGTTGAAACCTTACATCTGGCATCAATGACTGGGTCTCCGTTATTAAACTTGATAAACTTTTTTCAAAAAAGGACAATATAGGACGTGGAAAATGTTAAATTCAGCTGAAGTAAAAACAATTTTTAAATTCAGGAGGGAAGGCTGGAGTATTGCAAAGATATCAAACTCAGTGAAGAGAAGTCGAACAGTAGCGACAAATTTAATAAACGATCCCGAAAAATATGGAAAAAGAAAGTCTCCTGGAAGACCACCAACATTAACTCCAAGAGAAAGGGAAGATTCAAATTCTCCTTTAATGGCTCGTCAAATCGCAACTAAAGCCGGAGTTAAGATCAACATAAAAAATGAGAGGAGAGATTTACAACAATGCGAACATCTCCAAAGGCGAAAACTGCTTCGGAAGCTCACAAAACGTGCCGTTTAGAGTTTGCTCGCAGCCATTGACATTGGAAGAAAAAGTGGAGAAGAGTCATATTCACAGATGAAAAAAAGTTCAATTTAGATGAACCTGATTGCTGCGATTATTTTTTTCACAACGAATTTTAAGTCGCTGTCAAATGGGAGGAGATTCTGTAATAGTATGGACTGGAATTGGCTACAACGAGAGGACCGAAATAAAATCTGTCAGTGGCAGTTGTCGATTGTGAGCAAACGTGGCACCCATTTTGCGGAAAGCTTTTTCATATCCAAATATTTATGTAAAATCGAAATCACTGAGCCATGTGATAAGCCTGTGGCCTCTTCAAGCTCGCACACTTTCACTCGCCGATCGTCCATTATCAAACCATGGATTTTGTTGACCATTTCTGGTGTGGTTACCTCAATTGGGCGACCAGAACGTTCGGCGTCACTTGTGCTTGAACGACCGCACCGAAATTGAGTAAACCAGTGGTGAATGGTTCCAATCGATGGTGAAGAGTCCCCATAATATTTGTCAAGCTTTTGTTTGGTTTGCGTGATATTTTTTTCTAGCAAAAAATAGTGTTTAATGAGCACTCGAAATTCACTTTTTTCCATTTTAACGAAAATGCTAGTAGGCGTCTATATAAAATGGCTGCCACAACAAAACTATTTGACAGCTCTGTCTGAAAATTTGGGTGCGTTCTTTTGAAAAATGTTTCTCGACAAAAAAAAATTTAATTTAAGGTGACGACACAATTTGTGTTAATTTTCAGGGACTTATTGACCCACCCTCGTATCTTTTTTCACAAATAGATGTATTCGCAACATCTTAAGGAGCATCTGGCCGAACCGTATATCGAACAACCAACTATACGCGAAAAGGGGCCAAGAGCCAATAGACGTCAAAATATGGAGGAGAAAGTGACAGTGGATTACTCGTAGTCACACCTTACGGCGCGAAGTCAGTTCCATTGCGAAGTACGCCATGCAATGGAATCCACTTATCCAATCTGGCAGATGAGTATGCAGACATAGAGAAGGGCAATCGAGGAGGAATCCAGATCATTGGGGGTGACTTGGAGGGAGCTCAATCGCGTTGCAGAGACCCACGAGGTGTCAGAGGGCCTAAGAAAAAAATAAAAAGTATCTCACTTTCGGCTTTTCCCCCAAAACAAGAAAATTAGGGTTTTCCAGAAATTATTTTACGGCAGTGCGATCTAAATATTAGGTTATTACATATGAATTTGCCGACCTACCGATCATTCCTAAAGTGATCGTTGTGGTGTGAAGTTGTGCAGAGAAATTTTTTTAAGAAAAGAGTGCAGTTTAATCTTTCTAACGATAACAATTAATTTACGCTATTAGCTCATTGAGTTGACTTTTTTCCTTACATAGAAAATGCTTTCACCAACAAATTTAAGGGCAATTTTCCTTTTTCAATTTAAAAAAATCATGAACGCAACCGCAGGGACTAGAGAAATTAACGGTGCTTTTGGTTTGGGTACGAGTAGTGAGAGAACTGTTGGAAACTAGTTTAGAAAGTTCAGCGAGGGAAATTTTTCGCTCGAAAATTTGCCAAGGGGTAGACCAGAGAATGTCATTAATAATGAAGAACTTGCAGAAGCTGTTGAAGAAAATCCAGCTACGACTGTTCTTAGCCTTGCTACAAGGTTCAAAGTGTCAACTGCAACCATAAGTCGCCATCTTTCCACCATCGGAAAGGTAAAAAAAACTAGAGAGATGGGAGCCCCACGTCCTAACACCAGCGAATATGCTACGATGTTTGGAGGTTGCAATATCTTTGACCAACAGACACCGTATGGATCTTTTTTTGGATCACATCGTCACCTGCGACGAAAAGTGGATCCTATACGATAATCGGAAGAAGTCGGGAGAATGGGTAGACGTGGATGAGCTTCCCAGTGGACTTGGCTAGGCAGACTTACACGGTATGGTGGACGAGTAAGGGAGTTGTTCATTATTTCTTTCTCAAACGCGGAGAAACAATCACGGCCGAGTCGTACTGTTGAGAAATCGACATAATGCACAACAAATTGCTCCAAAAACAGCCGTCACTGGTAAATAGGCATGGTCCCATACTGCTGCATGACAACGCAAGACCACATACCGCACAGTCGACGTTCCTGAAGCTGGCAGAGTTGGGTTATGAAGTTTTGCCTCATCCGCTTTACTCACCAGACTTATCCCCGACCGATTACCACCTTTTCCGAAGTTTGGGCAATCACCTCCAAAATAAACAATTCATAAGCCCAGATGCCATAAAACACGACTTTAAGGACTTCTTAGCCCGAAGGGATAAGGATATAAGGCATTTTTGCTTTGGTGAAACATTGGAAAAATGCCACAGATGTAAATTGAGATTATTTTTTAGAATAAACTTTTTTAATTTTTGAAATAGCGTTGTTTAACATTCCACATAAAAATCGGCAACTTCATATGTAACGACCTAATACATCCTGTTACCTAATGATTCAATCAGATTTGGCAAATGTTATGCACATTTTTTTTTAAATAAAAATTTTATGGGGGTGTCTTATCTTTTTGTCCCGAAGTGTACCAGATGATTATCCATAGAACATATGAGGCTAGCCTAATAATAAACTCGTGTTTGTAGTTTATGCCATGTCATGTTTTGCTAATCTTTTAAATCTTGTATCATATTTCTAACTGCCAATCAATAACATTGCTACTAACACGGAAGAACTTTCATACACTACTACTATGATTAATGACATCAACAAACTTTTCAGCAACCCAATACTTAATATCCCAATATTTGTTTACTTTCGAGCCCAAAAAAAAAAAAAAACAACCAAAAACAATCAAAATAAATTGTTTACTCAAAAAACTGTTTACGGAACGATGAATGGTCTTTCAATTGGTATCTCAAGAAAGAAAAAAAAAAAAAGAAATAACCGTATACAAAGTATTCACATTCCATGTACTCGCATGAACAAGTGTAGGTACATCTATCGAAACTATAATCTGAAAGCAAAATCTGTCTAAGGACACACGACAAATCTAGCTTATACCTTCCCCTCTTCTACTACTCGTATGGTAAACAAAGAGAAAACTC
This sequence comes from Pocota personata, assembly GCA_963082735.1. Lineage (NCBI taxonomy): Eukaryota > Metazoa > Arthropoda > Insecta > Diptera > Syrphidae > Pocota > Pocota personata. Next base: position 210,643,136 of record OY720430.1, read on the forward strand.
CAGAATCTACTCGTAAACGACATAGCATTTCCCAAATTAGTTCCTTACCAGCAAACCAGTTTGTTTAAAACTAGGACAAGGAGCTAAATAAGAAGTAAAAGCAAAACAACGATAGAAAGATATGTGAATACATTTTCAAGTGGACGAACGAGAAAAGAAGAAAAGAAGAAAATGCCTCTTGGGTTTCATTATGGTATGCAAAGCTACAGAAGCGAAAATGTAAACAGACATCTGATACACCGGGTAGCATGTGGCAGTGGCGACCACCCACACCAGCCTTGGTGTCTCCGGGGAGTTTGGTAGCAGTTCACACTGGACTGGGTCTGGTGCAGCGTCGTGTTTTGGTGTAATACCTGTTTTATGCACAACCGGCACAGTGCAATTACTTTCAACAGTAACAATTAGAGTTCGCTAAGTTTTAATGGAAAAAAAAAAACGGTTCTTTAATGCAATTCATTGTGTAAAGTTTTTTTTTTTTTTTATTTAATTGTTGTACAGAGTGCGATGAATATACATACTTGTATGTAAAAGTTGAGCATTGTTGTGCAACGGGTGGAAATATCATGACTTTGGGTCCAATGTATTGTAGTGCATTACACTGGGCGCAATGTTTTGGGGCGGACTGTAATGTACATTTGTTTGAAACCTACCATGCAGTAACCCACCTTTAGTGCTGAGGAGCGATTCTCCAAAGCGTCTTTGTCGTCGACAGGACACTTTTATGTCGTTGTATACGTAACATGTTACATACTTTTGCAAATTGTTGGGTCCCTACGCAAAGAAATCCTATTTCTTTGTGGAATCTTCATCTGCCATGTGGAATCTTCATCACTCCCGAGCAAGGCGAACAGAAAGCTATAAGTTTTAATAAAAGGTTGACTTTTTAAAAAAAAATCGATTACACCATAATGAACGTTAGGTTACTCTGAAGGTTGTGATCCTTCTACTCCGGATCATAACTTCGCCGTAAGAAGAAGAAGAAGGTTCATCTGACTGCAAAATACGACCTAAGGGCTAAAAACGTGTTAAAACTCTTCAAATTGCTCTTTGGCATGCCCAAAACTTTAGAATACATAATGATATTTGAGTAAAATTCAATATGTCTTAAGTGAATAAGTTATCTTTGTACTTTATTCCGATACCGAGCAATAAACATAATTAATTTGATTTTTCGATCTAGAAAATACAAATAATTTTCATTCAGCGAGCAACACTGGCATTGTCGGTAATGTAGCCACTGGAAGTTGTCGGTGAAACCCAGTAAGTACGTGAATTGGGAGATTCCGACTTTTTAACGGTGTTGTGTGTTATATCGCCATTTACGTCCGTAGTGACATTGCTTACCAAGTTCCACCACAGTATGGCCACTGTTCCAAACCGGAATTTAACTACTGCTTTATTTATAGAAGCCCTAGTGCGGACAGCAACTCAACTTTTGACGAATTTGATGCGCTGTCCGATTCCATCAATCGAATTGTCTCCTTGTACCCTCATACTGAAATCGTCATTGCGGGCGATTTCAATATACACAATTCGGATTGGCTTCAACATTCTGGCCAGACAACACCCGAAGGAAGGTATGTTGAACTTTCTCTGAGGTTAACAATTTGACTCAGCTTGTAAATTAGCCTACACGTATACCGGACATTGAAAGTCATTCCACCGACACTTTGGACTTGTTTCTTACTTCGCACCCTGATAAATACGCTATTGATGTTTTAGCGCCTCTAATATCGTATCAGCTAAATTCTCATACTCCGACCACTCAGTTAAAGAAAAAACTCCTAAAAGAAAAGTATGGCAATACGAGAAAGCCAACTGGAGCGGCCTTAATAGCTTCTTTAGGAGTTTTAACTGGTCGCTATGCTTTCTCGATAGCGACGTGGATGCCGCAGCCGATATGATCACTAACACTATCCTGTTAGGTATGAATGACTTTATTCCTAACAGAATAAAGAGCATTAAACCTAAGGCAAACTCGTGGTTTGACCAGAGCTGTAAAGAGGCTATCAGGTTGAAAGAAGTAAGCTTTCGGCCTTATAAAGCCAACAAATCTGAGGAAAACCGAAAGAAGTTTAAGCAAGCCAGAAAAGACTGCAATGCCCATATTCGACGTGTAAAATTCTTACATGACCACAAATTGAGGCAAAAAATCCTACAATGTCCCAAAGGTAGTAAAAATTATTGGTCATTCGTCAAAAATATTAAAAATTCTGCCTCGTCTGTCATCCCCACGCTCATTTACAATGACATTCCAGCTGTCAGCTCCTTAGACAAAGCTAATCTGCTTGCTGCTCACTTTGCAGCGAACTCCATCGCTGCCAGATAATTCTTTGCCTCCACCTGTATTTGAGAGCGTCAAATTTTTCATGGGACAAGTCCACCTTCGCACTCGTACAGTTGCAGGAGTACTCAAAGGTCTTAACATACACAAATCCGCTGGTTCAGATGGTATCCCCCCCATAGTTTTGAAGAGATGTTCTTCTACGCTGACAAAACCTCTGCGTAAGCTTTTCTGTCTATCCTACTTCTCAGGGCTCTTTCCGAGTAGATGGAAAACAGCATTTGTCCAGCCCGTCCCTAAAAAAGGCGAATCTTCCTCCCGTCCAATTACCGGCCCATTGCACTTACGTCCCTTCTTCCAAGGTCATGGAAACGCTGATAAAATGTCAGCTTATGAAATATCTCGATTCACGAAAACTCCTTAATGACCGTCAGTATGGTTTTCGTAGCAACAGGTCCACTGGTGATTTGATGGCATATCTCACCGAGAAGTGGAACCAATCTTTCCATCACTTCGGCGGAACCAAGATGGTTGCGCTTGATATTTCAAAGGCATTTGACAGAGTTTGGCATCAGGCTCTTTTGTCGAAAATGCGTGCATATGGCGTCGATGAGTCTCTTCTTCATTGGATTAGAAATTACCTTTCGGTTGACTTGAACGGCTTCAAGTCTGCAATTCACCAAATAAATGCTGGTGTTCCACAAGGTTCTGTTTTGTCTCCGACTCTCTTTCTTATTTTTATAAATGTTCTCTTGTCTGCAATTTCTAATCCAATTCATTCCTTCGCTGATGGCAGTACCCTCAGTTTTTCATATTCGTTTCCTAACTCACGTCCTTGCTCTTCGACTGTAGAAGGGGAACGGCAACGTATGTTAAACACATTAAATTCCGACCTGGACAGCATAATTAAATGGGGTTCAACCAACAGAGTGGAATTTAATGCTTCCAAAACACAATGCTGTCTTCTGTCACTCAAGCGAAACCAAAACCCTCAACCATTGTCCATGGATGGGAACAGAGGAGGAGTACTTGCATCATTGAAACCGAAAGACTTGCCATTGCCTGTATGTGTATTAATAACCATCTTCGATGGAACGATCACATATCCGAGGTCGCCAAAAAATGCTGCAAAATTTCTAGGATTCCTTAAGCGGTACAAGAAATATTTTACCCCGTCTGATCTGGCCTCCATTTATAAGGCATTCATCCGCCCTAAGCTGGAATATAACGCCCATATCTGGTAAGGTGCACCCAAGACCGTTCTGCACATTCTTGATTTTGGGTACAGAATCGCGCGTTAAAACTTTCACTAGAACATCGGAGAAATGTCTCCTGTCTCTCCCTGTTTTACCGTTTTTTAATAAAAAATGCTCCAGTGAAATAGCCAGTTGCATTCCTCCCCTTGAAAATTTCACCCGCAATACGCGACATGCTTCGAATGCACATCAGTTTACCCTAAAGCCAAACTTCGGTCGTACTGTCAAATATAGGGATTCATTTACAAGCCGAACAACACGAATGTTGCTCTGTATTTCCCCATCACCACAACCTTCAAACATTCAAAGCCAACGTGCATAGGCTCCTCCGATTTTATTTTATCAGTGACCAGAGTGTTAATGGGTAGTATATTTGCTTATTCGTGGATACTGGTGGAATACGTGACTTTTAAAGTTTCGGCCATCCACGCACTGTGAGGACTCCGGGAGCCATCAAAGCCGTGCAGGCTCGAATCAGACGCAAACCACTGAGAAAGCAGGAGATCTTGTCACGGGAAATGAACATTTCGCAAAAATTCATGTCTCGCGTCATCAAAGAAGGCTTGGAACTTAGTGCCTACAAAAGACACACTAGACACCTGCTAACAGTCGCATTTAAGCAAAAACGTAACCAAAAATCAAAAGCTCTCTTAAAGCGGTACGCTAAAAATGCTCACAGAAAAATTCTGTTCACCGACGAGAAAATTTTTACCGTCGAAGAAACTTTTAATAAACAAAATGATCAAGTGTATGCTCGGACATCAAAAGACCTTATTCCAAGGGTTGAAAGAGGCCACCACCCCGCAAATGTACGATGGCATTGCCAACAACCATTTTTGGGAAAAAGGAGTCAAGACTTCGGTGAAAATTTACCAAACCACTGTTTTGGAAGACGTCGTTAAGCCTCTAAGCCTAACAATGTTCGCAAACAAGCACTGAACATTCCAACAAGATTCTGCTCTAACCCACAAGGCGAAAACCACTCAAGAGTGGCTAAAAAAAATGTACCCGACTTCATATCACCGGATGATTGGCCAACTGGTAGTCCGGACCTCAACCCTTTGGATTACAAGTTGTGGTCCATTTTAGAGGGAATGGCCTGCTCTCTATCTATATCTTTGAAGCGAGCCCTTGTCCGCGTTGTCGACAACTTTCCGATGAATGAGGTCCGTAATGCGATTGATGATTGGCCAGTGCGTTTCAGGTCGCGCTTTAAGGCAAATGGCGGCGAATGAGGTCTTCCATAACTTGTATCTAGGGATTTGACAAATAAAAAAGTATAAATTTGTTTTTAAAAATATCAGCGCGTTTTCATTTGGCATAAGTTTTTCTTTGTATCAGTATTTATGACTAGACTAGGTACAATACCACCAAAAGGTTCTCTGCCTGGTAGTAAAATGGACCAAGTTAAATGCTCCTTTTTTTAAAGGAAGAAGCGCTATCATCTACAATTTGATTAACGTATCAGTATGGTTTTTGGCCAGGAAAAGTAACTGTGGACCGAATATTCACTAGCGGTAGATATTGGAGAAAATACAGGAGGTCCAAATCGATACTCACCATCAATATTACCTGTTGTAGGTGAGTTACATATATGAAACCATTTATTCTGTGAGACTAGTCCGTATGGACTGAATGAGAATGAAAAATGCACGCTTCTCCTTCAAAGATGGAGTTGTTATCTGATTTTATTACATTTTCCTTGGAAGGTGATGTGCACAGCTATAATTTCGAGATAGTTAGGGATAAGTATACAATTGAGTAGCAAGGGCTCTTATAATTAACTTTGTACGAGACACTCATCTTCCCAATCTTGCTGTACGGTGTAAAAGCACGATAGAGGATGAAAATACCTTTTGAAATGTATTCTTCGAGTCATTTTCTGCGCCATTTATAAACTGGCAGATTTACAGGAAATGTATACATATATGTATAAACGGAGTCTTCCATACAGAAAGAATGACGCAGTTAATAAAGGACTCACCTAAGGTGATGCACATATGTACGTGAAAACGAACCACAACTAACTTCATGTGTAAAACGACAGACGGCAAATTAAGAATTGAGATGGCCGGAAAAGAAGTGGAGAAGGCCTCCTCCAAAAACTTATAGTAGGCGAGAAAAAGACTCGCTAATTAAGAAGAAACTGCGGGAAGGCTCGATTCATGGCGTAAAATGGCACATTTACAGGAAATGGAGTTTTCCATACAGAAAGAATGACGCAGTTAAAAAGGGACTCACCTAAGGTGATGCATGTACATGGAAACGAACCACAACTAACTTCATATGTAAAACGGCAGACGGCTAATTAAGAATTGACCTGGCTGGAGAGGAAGTAGAGTAGGTTGTCCTCAAAAAACTTGGCGCAGAGCAGGCGAGAAGGAGACTCGCTAATTAAGAAGAAACTGCAGGAAGGCTCGATTCATGGAGTAAAATGGCACATTTACAGGAAATGGAGTTTTCCATACAAAAAAATATGAAGCACTTAAAAAGGGACTCACCTAAGGTGATACGTGAAAACGAACCACAATTAACTTCATGTGTAAAACAGCAGACGGCTAATTAAGTTAAGGGTGGCCGTGGTGTAGTGGTAACATCATCGCTTGTCACGGTATTGGTTCACGGTCCGAATCCTGATGTTAAGAATCAACTATTTATGTCGCATGAAATAAATAAAAAAGTCGATCACTTGCGAAAGCTAAGATAACTGTACTGTGAAGGTATAACACTGGCAGTAGAGTAGTCATATGGCTAAAATGCAACTTGATTGTGATGATGACATCAGGAGGACGGACAAAATACTGTGAATCATAAGCAATGACAATAAAAGCGAAAACAAAACAAATACTCCCCAGTTATCTGGACAGCCACCCTTGGAGTTCACTGAAACTTAACTAAAACCTGAGTTTCAAACCAACTACACCAATTTGTCTTTCTCTCTGGCCTTCCCCTTTCCACAAAAAACGCCCGTGTCCTAAAAAATTAGTATAAGGGTATTCATATCCCCTTTAACACGTGCAAATTATTAAAAAAAAAAAAAAAAAAGTAGAGTAGGTAGTCCTAAAAAAACTTGAAGTAGAACAGGCGAGAAAAATACTCGCTAATCACGGTAGTAAATGTTTCAAAACAGAAAGATCGTCTGCACAAATTGAAACATGTGGAAGGAAGCACACGATTTCTCTAATATCCTCCAGATTGGTTCCTGAAAATTAGTGCGAGTAGGTTTCTTCACTTTCCTTTCCAATTTCAAGATCATTTTAGTAAGTAAAGGGTTATTAATTTCGAGGTTGGTATTTCACATCCCTGCCATAAAGCGTCTGTCAAATCCATCTGTCATCAATAGTGACAGGTAGTCAGTTTTTGTCTTGCAATTTTACAACATGGATCGTTTACCCACCACTCAAGGGCATTAAAATTGTTGCATCTTACTACAAAAATAATTGCTCTGTAATACCTGTGTATAGCGATTTAAGGACAGATTATGGTCGTCATAATCGCCCAACTGAGCAAACAATTTGAAACACAATCACCAAATTCGAACAAATCGTTAGTGTTCGTGATATCGTAAGGCCTATACATCATCGTAATGCTCGATCAATTGAAAACATAGCCGCTGTGAGTGCCTCAGTGGCCGAGAGCCCGGAACCTATAAGTTCCAGCTTACACAACAACTAAAGCCTGCCGACCATAGAATGCGCAGCAAATACGCCGATTGGGTGCTGGAAAATCAAGAAGTTGATGCCGATTTTTCGAACAAAATCTTCTTCAGCGATGAGGCCCATTTCTCGCTCAGCGGCTACTTAAACAAACAAAATTACACAATTTTGGGTTCTGAGAATCCAAATGTGTTCGTTAAAAGGCCATTACATCCACCTTCCACCATGGGTGACAGTTTGGTGCGACAAAGGCGTATAACCAAGACTTTTTGGCCCGAGATTGAATACATTGATGTGAGCGACATATGGTTCCAACTGGACGGGGCTACGTGCCACAAAACACGGACAAATTTTCCTCTACTGCACGAAAAGTTCCCAGGCCGTTTAATTTCGAGATATCGTGATCTGACCCCGCTGGACTTCTTTTTGTGGGGCTATGCTAAAGATCGTGTCTATGCAAACAATTCCCAAATATTGGTGCACTTAAAAACCAACATCCGTGAAGCTATGCACAAAATAAATAACCCTGTCTGTAGTTAGAATTTTGTTTTAAGTAGGTAAACAGAAGTTATTCTGAAAATGCATTCATGCGGTATGCCCATATGGTTGCAGTGTTATTCAGATCACTTGCCTGCGTCATTTGTTGTCCTCTTATCCGTTTCAAAATGGTTGCCTTATTATTAACAAAAACAACTGCCTACCTATCTCATATTTATATTCCACTTTAAATCCACTAACAGTTGTTTATAAAATTTGCATCAATGCCTACCCCAATCAGTGCCACCACTATCATTATCGCACTCGAATTCCCTTGTAATGCTCTTCAAGATAAAGAATAACTACTAAATGCAGAGGACAGCACCGATAAATGTAATCAGCAAACACAACCCGAATGATAAGAATAATAAAAATAATTATATGATGAGAAACTAATAGTTTTATTACATGAATCACTAATTGATGAATGCAATAAAACGACTGTTTTTTCCCCCACTTTTCAATCGCAAAAGGGCTCTGCTCGCCCTTCAAATTTGAGTATCAAATGATCGTATCGCGCAAGAAAACAAGTCGACCTTCAAAAAAAAAAAAAAAAAAGGGGGGTTCCATGGCAATTATCTTCGAAAGAAAGGTACAAGTAAATTGCACAAACCGATCTACAGCGGAGGGGAAGAGGTGAAGGACTTATACGTACCACTGTAGTACGTGTTTTCATGCGAATTTCAATAAAAAAATTTATGAGCACTACGAGCTCGTGAAATCGGTTCAAGTAACCCCAAACAGCGAGCAAAAGAATGAAAATTGCTTTCATTGATGCGAGACTAAGTATTTCTGTAAATTCAACTGAGATTGCTTCGTTAACTGACAAACAGGGTGAGGGGGGGGGCGACACGGAGTAGTAAAAGAAAACGATAAAGTAGGAGAAACGGAGGAAATTGTGAACGCCTGCAGTGCGCGGCTGCATTCAAATTCCAGCTCCACTTGTGGTTATGTATTACTGCACGCGATCATGGATAGAGATAGTCGAGGCATACGAGTAAAAGGCAACAACACCGAATGAAAACAGAATAACAGAACAAGTTGTTTGGGTTTAGCCGTAGTTGTTGTTAAGTCAGGGGTCTGGAACTAGTATCTGCTGGAACTAGACATTTGAAAAATGTCCCATTTTAACAAATTGGCTTTAATCGAATTGCTGAAGGCTAAAAACCATCGAGATGAAGTTGCCCTTTGATCCGCCGTGTATAAAAGTTCTAGTATACGTTAATTTAGTAATTTAGGAGTCTTGTGGTTATTTTACATTTCTGACAGAAATTAACGATCTCCGATACCACAATGCAACGCAAATGTATCATTAATAGATGAAAGTTGGGTAAAGTTGGGTTTACTCGTATACCACAACATAGCAGTGCTTGCTAAGATTACTACCAGATTCACTGAAGTTATGTGTTTCTCATCACATTTCTCACATTTTCAGAGCAAGTAAATAGAGCTGACAAAACTGCCTGTCTTTTAACTGTCACTCGTAATAGTTTTCCCACCAACCTGGGAATTTTAAACCCTCGCACATATAATAAATTCAATGTTAGCTTAAAGGCTTTCTCTTAAAATATTTTATTATCGTTAGAAGATCTCATTACCATCCCATGCCTTCAGGCTGTCACTAAATTCAGTTTAAGATTAATTATGCATTAATGGGGTAGTTAAAATGCACTTTTCTTTTATTGGTACAGGGTGTTTTTTTTATATTCCGGGGCGATGTTTTTTTGTTGACTAAAATACATAAATACATAATGGTATACGTTGAAACGCACTCATCGTGAAACTAGTACTGAACACATCCATTCTATATTGACAGGTATTCAATGAGTGACATTTATACTGAACACATCCATTCTATATTGACAGGTATTCAATGAGTGACATTTATACTAAGCAAAAAGATTTACACAAAAGTCATTTGTAACTATAGAGTGGGTCGTTATTAAAGACCGTGCTATGGTAATTGTCCTTCGCAAGTGTACTCGTAATATGAATAGAGGCGATATTTTCCGGACCTTGTGACCGCTTAAAATCACCCGGAATTTTGTGTATCGAACTGTTAAACTGTTTAAGGGCACTGGTGGAGTAATTGACCGGACAACCTCGCACTATTACAACTACCCAGGAGATCAAAGCAGAAAACCTTGTCACGAGAAATGAAGATATCGTAGAAATCCATGTCTCGCCTTATCAAACAAGATGTGGGACTCAACGCATAAAAGACACACTGGCCACTTACTCACAGCCTAATTGAAGCATAAACGCAATGAAAGATCGAAAGCTCTACGCCCAAAATGGTCAGAGGAATATTTTGTTCACGGATGAAAAAAATGTTTACTATTGAGGAATCGTTTAATAAGCAAAATGACAGAGTCTATACCTGGTAATCCAAAGAAGCATCACAACTCATTCCGAGAGCATCTGTGATGGTTTGGTAAGGAGTCAGCTAAGAAGGCGTTACCGACCTTCATTTGTGCAAGAAGGGAGTAAAAACATAGGAAAAAATCCACCAATCGGATGTTCTGGAAGGCGTTGTGAAGGGATTCAACCAACAATTGTTTTCAAACAACCAGTGGACTTTCCAACAAAACTCCGTGCCAGTTCATGGGGCTCCAAAACAAAGTGCCGGACTTCATAGCAGTAGACGATGGGCGATAAAAATTATCTATCGAATATTATATCGACCTAATGGCTGCTTCTAGGTGCAATGCAGATTTGTGCTCTTTCGCCCATACTCGTATGTATAACATTTTGGTACATTTCGGATGTTATTTCACCAATTTCTTGAATAATTTTGTCCTTTGGTATGAAGATTGTGGTTGTCTTATTGCGGTAGACCTTTACCTTCAAGTGCCTCCAAAGGAAGAAGTCGGGGCGGTCAAATCAGGCGATCGAGGGGGCCAATCGGTATAACCACTGCTTGACATTATGCGGCCGGGAAAAATTACTCGCGAAATATTCATCTTTTTAGGTGGATGTGATGTGGCACCGTCTTATTGGAACCACATGCGTTTTAGGCCAGCAATAAGCTATTTCATTCATACATAAAGGACTATGTAGACTCGGAATAAAGTTACTTTGATTTTAGACAGAAAACAACCTGGCTAACTAAATAAACTCTAGATGGAGTCAAGGCTTAACGCACTGATTCGCTTTTACGACAGGCAAACAAGCTTAAAACAATATTTCCCTAAAGAGACCGCACACCGAAACTGTTGTCATCTTAAGACAGATTTGTCTTTAAAGCGAGCGCTATGAACTTTATTAACTCAGCTGAGACACCATTGTAACTAAGCAACTTAGTTAAGCACGAGTTGAAACTAACAATAGAACGTATCTCCTTCTAATAGCAGCACAGTAGACCAACAATTATCAGCAGAAGTTCATTTAGATATTTAAGAAAGCATGCATTGCATACTACCTTTGGTAAGAAGTGGGGACTTCGACCTAAAATCACCTTTTGGATGTACACAACCATGGTACGACCGATACTAACATATGGGTTACAATTCTAGTGGCCCGCACTAATCAAACGTTACAATATCAATTAATTAAACAGAGCACAGAGGACGACGGCTATATGTACCACGGGAGCAGTAGCGACCAAACAACCAACCGCAACGTAGCAATCTGTATGGACAACAAGGCAGGCATTAAGGCCCTTGTCTCAGTTGCTACATCCTCCAAACTATTGTAGTAGAACAGTGTAAGACTGAACTCGCCTGCCTGGAAAATCGGCTATTAATCGTGGTAGTCTGGGTCCCGGGTCACATGAGAATAAAAAGCACCGAACAAACTGATTAACTAGCAAGGCGTTGTTCTGCCCTTAACGTGCCTCTAGCGGAAGGAGTTCATATTCCAATTGGAACAGTAAAGGGTAAAGTTTTCGCACACTATCTGAAACGAGCCCAATTCAAGTGGAGTGGGCTAGACAGCTGCGTCATATTTAGAAGGATATGGCCTACATACAACCTCAAAAGAACTAATGAAACAGAATCCGTACAGACATCGGCCGTGAATGTTACTGGGCTGTCACCATCACTGTCACTGCTGAAGTTGTAAGGACGTGAACGAGGAAGAAACTCTTGACCACTACCTTTGTAAATGTCCTGCTCCAGCTAGAGCAAGACATCGGACAGTGGGTGTAAACCTATCATTTCTAACCTCAATGAACTGTCAGAGTAAAAAGTGACTAGCATGCTACTCTTCTTAAAGACCACAGGATGAGTCTAAGACCCGCAGTTGTGTCCTCCCCCTGAACGCCAAACACCCGTTTATATTCACCCAAACCTAAAGATCAAACGAGTCGTGGTAATGAAATGGGACGCTACAGCGCTAATTGGGTGTCAGTCATGATGCTCGATACCGCCACTAGAGAGATATAGGAAAGTAGACAACATACGAGTGGTTAGAGAAACTTGGATTTTATTCGTTTCTCTTGAACATGGAGTCTAATACTCGCAGGTTAAGAGTAGAATCATTCCAAAATGGTAATAGAAACATTTTTGCTTAGAGAAAACAGGTATACTGCGATTAGTAGAAGTCCCACTACCACAAAAATGCCAGAAAGAAGACGTCCAATGAGGCATTTGTGTTACCATTCGTTCCTGGACGTGTACCGGAATGTTCAGAGACTTCCAATCCGGTAAAGGAAGACCGCACTACGAGTACAAATGGCGTATGTGCCGGCACACCACATGATTTAAACCAAGACCACCTCAGTCGGTCAAAAATTGCACCAGCAACCTGCTTACAAAGGTCAAAGCTACAAAAGCGCCAGACAAATCGATAAGAAGCAAAGAAATTTCCGTTTTGAGTCATCGTCTCGTAAACGCGTCATTTTCTCTGTGCATCCGTTCGCGGAAGTCATGCCATGTCACTGCAGTCAGTGATGGTGAATTAATCAAATCAGACGTAGTTCGTAGAGTAGCCCTACCAGTGCGGTAAAAGAACCACAACATCCCACAGAAAGAGTGTTAAGACAACCCCGGACTGATTACACATCATTCCCATATCTTAACCACTTGCCTTCCAACTTACCTGTGTATCATTGAGTATCTCCAGATGTTCACCCTTTCGGAAGCTTAGGTCCTCATCTGTACGCGCATCATAGTCGTACAGAGCCACAAAGATCTTTGCATTCGAACTGGACGTCTCGTTCTCTGGGATCTGTGGCACCGGACGGATCTGCTCCTGAGGCGGTGTCTGTTGCATGGGATTCTGCAGCACTGGCAGCTCCTCCAACTGATTCGTCCGATCGATGTTTGTCTTATCCGTGTCTGGTTTCTCGCTTCGCAGGCAATTACCCATTCTGGATCGATGTGTGTTTATGCAGCCCCGATCTGTGTGAAATTAAAGGATTTTTTTTCTTTCTCCGAATCTTCGTGTAAACAAAACAAAAACGTAAGAGAAACAACTAAACAACGCGTTTTGTTTTCGTCTGGTTTCTTGTCGGGGAGGGGGGAGAAAACAATTTTCAGAGAAATCAACGACAAAAGGAAGAACAAAACACAAACACTCGGAGGAAATTAGGGAACAAAACTCGAACTCGAACTCGAACTGGAACTGGAACTCAAAAGCGAATTACGGCGCGGATAGTGAATAGGAAAATACAAATATTTTCCTCTTCTTCTTCTCTTCTTTCACACCACCAACGGCGAGTGACTAATTTTTTTTTTTTTTTTTTTTTAATAAAAAAGGAAAATTCTGCGAAAAATTATTCCAACTATTTGACGATGGACGTTGTTCGCCATTTAACAGACACACACTGGTACTCGATTGTGGAGGGAGGCGAGGAGTTCCACTGTACACACGCTTTCGCCCTACGAGACGATAGACAAGATTTTCCTTTTTTTTTTTGGAAATTTTCTTTATTCCACAACGTAGCACCGCGGAGGAGACGCTGGGGCAATGAAAATGAACGAATTTCGTGTGGCAAACTTTCGACAGACGAATTTTTTTTCTTCTCTTAGCACTTGGTTGGCGCTTTGGCCTGTTGGAGCACCCTCCGCGCACACACACACAACGCTTGGCACAGCTTTACACTTGGAATTTGTCTTTGCCTAGGCTAGGCATGAGGATTTCTTTGCATTCGACTGTCTGCGAGTATTTATTGGTGACAATTTGTTATCCATTCCGCGACGAGTGACCATGGGAGAGGAGATTCACGGATTCGGAGCATCAATCAATTCTATACACAACCGACCGAGAGAAGTAAAAAAGAAAAACCATTCACAAAATCAGGGCGAGATATTTCAATATGGCTGACTGGCACTAGACTGGTAAATGACAGCAAAAGTGTGGTGCAGCTTGTCTGGCATTCGGGGAGTGTAATAACAATGGGCTGATGTTGTCTCTTTTGAACTAAGGTGTGTTGCTGGTGTTGAGAGTAACTGACAGTTGTGTTGTTGTTTTGATGGGGGAGAAAGGTAGTAGATGGTGTGTTTGGAGGAAACTAGTACGAAAATGGCAGTTGTTGCGAGCGAGGTAGAGGTGGCGCTGATGCGATTAAAAAGCAAATGGTGCGAAAACCGTTGAATATTATTCTATTGGAAATTAAATGAAAATTAAATATTCCAAGGGGTATGTGAGTTAAAACGATAAATAAATAATGCGTAATATTTGTGTAAGATGTATTTCTTTATTCGTTTTTTTTTTTTTTTTTCAATGTTCGCCACCCAAGCAAGGAAAGCCACCAACAGGAGTGACATCTTATAGACCAATATCGCTTATACTAATTATGACAATGGTTTTCAAAAAAATTAGACTTAGCAAAATCATAGAAGGAAGTATCATCAAATCGGATTAACATATCACGACAGACCAAGTGTAATGGAAAAAGCACTGGAAGAAAAACAAATCTGTTCGGCACTATTTTTCGACGTTGCTCAAGCCTTCGACAAGGTTTGTCATAAGGGCATGGAGTAGTTACCTATGTAGACAGCATTAGGATCTCAGATCGACTCTTCTGTGTTCGATGCGGACAAAAATATTCGGAACTAAAAAGGAAGACTCATAGGACCAACCCTGTATCTATTGTATACCAGAGATATACCGATGGATAAATACACTGTGAAGGCAACATAAAAACTACAGAATGCATTCAATAGAGTAAGAGATTGGACGCAACGTCAATATCAACTCATACAAACTTCACAAATAAAAGGATAAACAATCTTCCGGTATTCATTAACAACCAAGTAGTACCCCATGTCAATACAGCCTTGGAATGACTATACGGGATATTAAAATGGAAAGAGGACATCGAAAAAAAAGAACTAAACTTGAAATACAGAAAAAAAAAGAAATCATGCTATATAAGCAAATATTGAAGCCTGTTTGGACGTATGGCATCCAATTATGTGGTTGTACAGGGTTTTTCAATAAGGACATAACAATTTTGTATTTAAATGAAACACAGAATAATTGAGATACGAGTATTGAGCTTAAATGTATTCCGGGTGTAGTACACATTTAAATTTAAATTTAAGTGTGAAATTCGATCTCGTTCATATGACCACCAAGAGCACGATTGCAGCGATCGATTTTTTGGAGCCAATTTTCCACCACTCTTTCACACATATCGGCCGGAACCGTTGGTAATTTCGCTTTCGATATTGTTCCTGAGCTCCTCTAACGTTGTTGAGTTGTTGGTATTGTAACATAATGTAGCATAATGCAACAAATTCCGAAGTGTCTTTTAATTCTGGCATAATCTTGTTCCGAAGTGTCTTTTCATTCGAGGTTCGTGTCTGCAATTAGTCTCCACAGTTCGTGTCCACGATAAGAGACGGATAATATCACGGATAAGAGAGAACAAGAGATTATTGGCTGCAGCTGTCATCCTGGAATTATTACATCAAAATTTTCTTGTTCCAGTGGTCGAAGAATTTGCTAGAAGTTTCTGGCTATTAGAAATGCGGCTATTTAAGGACAGATGGCGATCGAGACAGGGCAGTTGGTTTTGAACCGCACGAGGAGATTGGAAAAGTGATAATGGGCGAAGTTGTAATTTTGTGATAAATTGAAAGTTGAGAGTGAACAAGAGGAAGTAATTAGTTTGGAATTAAGTAATTGAAAGGAGATAAAGTGATTTGAGAGGAAAGAGACCTTGTAAGGAAGGAGTTTGCGAAGAATAGTGTAGTGTGAACTTGAATTGTTCTATAGACTAGAAAATAAAGAAATGAATTTCACAGAATATCGTTTTATCTACTTCCCCTTCAATAGATCAATTGTTTGACCAGCTGTGTGGCATGTGGCGCCATCTTGTTGAAACCACATATGACTGATGTCAAGTCCATCTAATTCTGGCCAAAAATAGTTTTCCAACATGGCACGCGTTGCAAACTTCATTGACAGTAACACGGCGATCATTTTCATCGACGAAAATATACCGTCCAATCACGGTCACTTTTTGTGGATGCAATGGAGTCTCTTGAAGCACATGTGGGTTTGTTGCTGTCCAAAAATGCATATTTTGCTTATTAGCAAAGCCATATTCATCGCTGAAGATGATTTTTCGATGGAATTCAGAATTTTCTTCAAACTTTTGCAGAGCCCAATCGGAGAAGTTTCAGTTCTTGAGTTAATTTGATCTTGTTAGGGTGTAGGCCAAGACCTTTACGCAAAATTGGCCACAATATGGACTGAGAGATTCCCAATTCCTGTGATCGGCGTTGAATCCACTGATTTGGCTCATTTCGAACTGAAGCACTTACGGTTGCGATATTTTCGGTACTTCGACCGGTGCGTTGTGTCTCACTTGCACAGGAACATTCAATATTGAATATGTTGACTCAAATTTATCCATTATAGCACGTGCAACCTGTCTGGTGTAACGTTTATTACGACCGAATATGGAGTAAGCGCTCTTAAAGTTGCGACCACCACTCAGAATTTCGGTAGTAATTTTTAAAAATTTCCAAAAGTTGCTCGTTCGTGAGCTTCACCATGATAAAAATATAAGCCTTTTGACATTGATAGATCATAAAAGAAGTTTAAGGATGCGTTTGTATTAAAATACAAAATTGTTATGTCCCTATTGAAAAACCCCTTACAAGTCTTTCGTGGAATAATAAATGCCCCTTAGTATATAAGTAATAGCGATTTGCTAGAAAGCACGATGTGACCACAATCAACGACTGTAATACCACATCAATTCCGAGATAGAAGCAGTCTTTTATGTACGAGACAATATCGAAAGAGTGAGAAGAAACAAGCCTCAAGGACTATTGGTCTAAGAACTATTTAAAACTTTAAACTTTCCTTAACACGATTTTAAATATAAGGAGGTGTTTTTAGTGGGGTTAGATTTTTTTTTTTTTTTTTTGATTGCGCCATGGATGTGTAATCTTCATAGATACTAATAGCCCGAGTGCTACTAGCGTGCACGATTCGCAAACCTGATTAATCGATGCCAAGAATACGCCTGCGTACTAAACACACACCCTACACACTTCAACCTAACTGCCGTTAGGTATTACTTCGCGGGGCTGGTTAGCAATTTATGCTATGCTTCTTGTGTTAGCTTCTTCCGCTGCTTCAGTTGCTCTTCTTAGCTTTTCTATTCTCCGCAGCTCTTTTTGTAGAGTTGTTACGAAGGAACATATTGTCATCCAATTCTCTTCCGACCGTAACATATGGTCGAGGAGTAATGACGGACTTGGCAGAGTAATTCTCCATGCCTTGAAACGTGTGCAGTAAAACACTGCATGCTCCGTATCGTCATCTTCATCTGGGCATTCCGGGCAGGATGGTGAGTTGTCGTGTCCAAATCGGTGTAGATATTTGCGGTAGCCACCGTGGCCAGACAGGAACTGCGTTAGATGGTAGTTGCAGTCTCCATGCTTTCGACTTATCCAGTCTTGGATTGTCGGTATAAGTTTGTATATCGATCTGCCTTTTGTTGTATTAGCCTAACAAGCTTGCCACATATGTAGCTGCTGACGCTGCCCTTTCTTCAATTTTTATCACCTTGATACCAGTAGCGTCGTGATGACTCAATGGTCTTCTGTTATATATCCTCAGCATTTCATCTTGTAGTATTTAACTGCCTCTTTCGACCTGATGGTTTGGTTACCAACCTGAAAGTTGGCTTTCCGGCTGGTTATAAGAACAGCTTCTGTTTTATGGTCAGCTAGTTCTAGTCCGGCTGATATTAGCCAATCTTTTATCCGGGCAATTGCTTCATTTGTAGCTGATTCTACTGTCACGACTGCAATGTCATCGGCGAATCCAATTATCGTTACTCCCCCAGGTAGCGCTAATCGTAGGACTCCGTCGTACATGATGTTCCACAATAGTGGCCCTAAAACCGATCCCTGTGGAACTCCCGCAGTTACTTTGTAGTATTTTACCCCTTCATCGGTATTGTACCTCAGCTTCCTGTTGTTGAAGTAGTTCGTCAGGTAATATGGCGTATCCATCCTGACAAGTGACCTTCTAATAAACGACCAGTTCGCAGAGTTAAATGCGTTTTTAACGTCCAGCGTTACTACTGCACAATACTCCTTTGTGCCGTAGAGCCATCTTTCTCCTTCGATGGCACCTTTGGCGATATCGACTACCGCTCTTATGGCATCAACAGTAGACCGTGCTCTTCTGAAGCTAAATTGGTGATCTGAGAGGGCTCCTTTCTCTTCTGCTACTGCGAGTAATCTATTATAGATTATCTTCTCGAGGATCTTTCCCATGGTGTCTATTAGGCATATTGGGCGATAGGATGTTGGTTCTCCTGGGGGCTTCTTTCCTTTTGGCAGTAGGACCAAATGCTGCGTTTTCCATTTTTCGAGAAAGGTTCCTTCTTCAAGGCACTTAGTGGCGTTAGAGTCCCTCACTACGAGGACCACTAAGTGTCTTTTGAGATTTTCACGTTAATTACAAGAAAAAAAAGAAAAACTGTTCGCCACCATCTTCAAATTCACTCTTTAAAATTTATCGATTTGTAATCGACACGACTGCTGTCGATTGCATCGCTTTTAATAAAAATATTAAGTCTGTTTCTTTACCTTCATTTGGGGTCTCTTGGGTTTACTGAAATGTCCAAACTATGCTCCATTACTTTTTCTTAAGCTCAATATACTGAGCATTTCATTACCCCGTACCGTGCTTTAATGCACGGAAGCATCTGTCAAAAAACTATCAGCTATTGATAAAATCAAAATCTAATTTACACCGACTTTGTCATTCGTATTCAGATTTTTGCTTGCACATGTCGGGGTCGAGATTTTGGTCAAAATTGACATTACTGAAGCATGCTGAATTTTTGACCTCTAATGTTGCAAAATTTAAGTACTAGCTTATTATTGTAAGTACACCCCGCGCAACAAAAAAAGCCGCACATGGTAATTTTTAACAAAATGGAAGAAATCTAATAAATGATGACTAATCACTGCGTAGTCACTTTGTATTTTTGATGTTTAACATTTTCCCCAATTTGACAATACATTTCGTAGCCTAATTGAAAAAAAGTAATGATCGTGAAGATCAGACTACAAAATATCAGATATTACCCAAGTACTATCAATATACATAAATTAAAAAAAGAGCAACAATTTGAAAAGCAAATTTCTTTTTTCATATTTTTATTAACTAAGAAACCTTTTTACATAATTTAAGACTTTCATAATACTAAAAAATGATTCTAGTATTTCGTAGCACCACCCTTCGCCCTAACAAGGTCATGAACCCTGTTTGGCATGGAGGCATAGAGATTACTGAGGTAATTGTTATTAATTTCATTGAACCACACTTCTTCAATGATGCTCTTTAGATGCTGCATGGTTTTTGGTTTTTCATCTTGGATCTTCTTTCCCATAAGAGCCCAGACATTTTCGTTGGGGTTGAGATCTGGACTGTTTCCCGGCCAAATTAGGGATTCTATTCCTAATTCTTCTTTCAAAGTTTTAATTTGTGGAGGAAATTTAAAAATTAAAATCATAACATTTTCAAAACACACATAAATATGAAAAAAAAACCTAGAATTACTCACAGATTTTGCTCGGTGGCAAGGTGCTGAATCATCTTGAAAAATTGGTTTTGATGTTACTGCTATTATCATTTCCATACTCGGTACAACACCATCTAAGACAATTTGTTTGTATTGTATGGCGTTAACAGTGCCCTCGAGCATAATTATAGATCCAACTCCGATTGCGGTGATGCATCCCCACACCACAATATTCGTCGCTGTAGCGTTCCCCTTTTCTACGATGAACTATCTGCTTGCCATCCGGTTCGATTAGATTAAACTTGGACTCATCAGAGAACACCACATTTGGCCAATCTTGAACACTCCAGTTTTGCCTTTCCTTAGCACAGCTAAGGCGCGTTTTCTTCATTTTGCTGGTCAGAAGTGGCTTTTTCGCTGGTCTCCTTGCTAGCAAACCCATCTCGTTGAGACGATTCTGGATAGTTCTGACGCTAACTTCAGCCCCAGTAGCTTCTCGCAGGTCAGCTCTTAACTCCGATGCATTTTTAAACCTGTTTCTCAAGCTTAGCCTCTTCAGTTCCCGGTCCTCCCGAACAGTGGTACATCCCTTCAATTCTGTGCCAATTTTTCTGTCCAGATTGTGATCCCGACGATATTTGTTACAGAATCTTACAGAACTCTCATTGCATCCAATTTGTCGAGCAATTTCACGAAATGACTGATTCTGTTTGGATAAGGCGACGATAACTGCCTTATTTTCTTTACTCAATTGTACCCTTTTAGACATCGCGATATACTCTTTTCACTTTTATTTAAGAAATACAACTGCACGCACTGTTAAATACTGCCAGAATGAATTCCGACACATTCCAAAATGTGCATTACCTAACCCGGAAGCAATAAAATATAATTCGGCGAATCCCTTAAAGGTAATTAGCGCAAAAAAATGGAAAACCCGTATGCGGCTTTTTTTGTTGCGCGGGGTGTATATGAATTTAATGAAGGTTGTTACTTGCATGCTATTCCATTGGAATAACGTTGGAGTTCCAAAGATACAGGCTATTGAAATTTAAGTGAACATTTATTTACTGCTGATCAATTATGTGCGCGTGCTTTCCATCTACAGCAACACTGATGAACTTAAGAAGTCTTGTTGTCATACAAATGATTAAGTCCCATTTACTCTGCTTTTTTTAATTCTAGTTTTATTTTCTCGATTTTATTTTGAATGTACAACTCAAAAGTGATTGATAAGGAACGCTGCACTAAAAGTGCAGCACAATACTTGCAGCTTCAATAATTCCAAATAAAATCCATCCACTCAATTTTCTTGAGCACCTCTTCGTTATTTTTTTTTTAAATAAAAACAAAAGAATTAAATTAAAATGTTTAACTACATCGTCCTATTGTCAAGCATGGTGCTACATCATATCTTATCCTTGTGGTATATTGGTTCTATTACTCGTATTCTGTCTTTCCCATTGCACAGTTACATTTTCCTCGGCAGAACTAGGTGTTGCTGGTATCTCTCGCGGTTGACTTTCACGTTTCTCCTGCTGCCGTACCAGTTCATAGTATAAGCCTTTCTTCTGCATCAGTTCGTAGTGCTTACCGCTCTGAAAGGTAAACTCAAATTAGTCAAACCCAAACCAGCATCTATGACCTACGACGAATGATTATGAAAATACTCACTTCGACTATTCTTCCCTGATCGAGGACAACAATTAAGTCTGCATTCCGTATTGTGGACAACCGATGGGCAATTACCAACGTGGTTCGATTTAGGACGGCAGTGTCAAGAGCTTTTTGGACAATGGCTTCACTCGTAGCATCTAAGGCACTAGTCGCCTCATCTAAAATAAGTACCTTGGGATTCTTTAGTAGCGCTCTTGCGATAGCAATTCGCTGACGTTGACCTCCACTCAATTGAGCACCACGTTCACCGACATTTGTTGAATATGCTTCTGGTAGAGCGCTGACAAAGTCGTGGGATTGCGAGAGTTTTGCTGCTTCATAGACCTAGAAATCAGAAAATTCAATTTGATTAGAAGATTCAGTGACTGCTAGTCACTCGCAATCACCTCTTCTTCCAGAGCATCTGGGCGTCCATAGCGAATATTCTCCAAAATTGTCGTCGCAAACAAAATTGGCTGCTGTTCGATAAAACCGAGAACATGGGATCGCAGCCAGTATGGAGAGATATCTGATAATTTGTATCCATCTAGTTTGATCGTTCCCGATGTTGGTTCGTAGAATCTTTCCACAAGCGATGCTATCGTTGACTTACCCGAACCACTAGCACCGACTAGTGCGACCGTTTCGCCTGGCCTTAGAGTTAAGCTAAAGTCCTTAAGAACTATCTGAAGGAAGAAAAATAAATGATTACACTTTGAGAAAACTTAGGGTAAGCTTTGGCTATTTACATGATCAGGTCTCGTTGGATATGCAAAAGAAACATTATCAAAGCGAATTTCACCATAGAGTCGCTCTGATGGAATTTCGTAGCCTCTAAGTAGATCCACCTTTGGTTGGAGTTGTAAATACTGAGAGGGAAGAAAGAATAAGAGTTCACTTAATCACATCATCTACATGCATCTGTCCTTACCTCAAATACACGGGAACCAGCCGTAAGACCACGAATCATAGTTCCCAACAATATGGAACCTTGCGCCAACGATCGCTGGACACCTTGCGAAGCGACTAGAAAGGCCATAAGTTGACCAGGGGAGAGACTCTCCGTCGACATTAGATGACCACCCAGGAACAAGGTTGTTAAAACTAAGCTGTGGCAACGAAAAAAAGAGAGAAATGTGAATTGTTTGTGGTACTTTGACTTTCATTTCGAAATTCTTAAGGCTTCGACCCATAGAATCTGTCGAGCCGTTGCTCCGTCGTTTTTAACTGATAGCTAGATAGAATACTCGTACACACATTCTTATGGAAGATGGCCCATAACCAATGGACGGATAAAGTAGGTTCGTAAGCACATTCATTGGTGGAAGCATTGAGAGAATGTAGAGAAACTGTCATCGCCGTGTACAATCGGACAGTTTGAAGAGAAAACACTTTCAGCAATAACAAAATGTCATCGGCTGTCATCTGTCAACTGTCAACGAAGGTATGCGACGGATTTGATGGGACTGTTTTTCCGGCAATACGTGAACTTCTATGTTAACCTTCAATGGGACGACGTCTTTCTATCGCTTTTCTAAATGCCTTGAAGGGATGATGACGAATGCACCTCTGAAGTGGAAAGCAGGAACGAAAGATTGTCACTGCCAGAAGCAGTGCGGTACCAACGACCCGACATTGGGCGCCAGTTTTTATGGCATAGTTACTCAAACTCTGTAGATCGAAGTTTCAAGCTCAACGCCTTATTTCGTTTGCACTATAAACAATATATGAAGTGAAATGAGTAGTAATTGAGGAATAGGCAACTCTACTAAGATATTTAAATCATAAATAGTTAAACAACCAGCAAAATATGTTAGCAACAAAAAATAATTTACCAGCAGAAAAAAAAAAAGTTTGATTTGCCTGACATTTCGACTGCCGTGGCTCAATTGTTAAGTGCGCAATCACTGAGAGGGTGATTCAAGGTTATAATCCAAAAAAACTTGTCTCGCGGTAACACCTCTCGCGAACGCCTGACAAACATCCGAGAGTAAAATGAAAAAGCTTCTCTCAATCGACAAAAATTGCCCTTGGGAAATGGCTTAAAACTGTAGACCCATTCATGCGGCGAATAACACGAGTGTCTGCGAGAAGCTAGGACAGGCCCTCTATGGACTGTTGGCGCCAATATATATATATTATTTGACTTACCGGTACGCAGATTGAGCAAAATCGAAGGCAACATTTACTCGTATGTCTCAGCTAAAGTTTTCATTTACATTTTGTCAGCATTTTTGAAACAAAATTATTGTTGTATCTGATATATAAAGTTTCCCAATGAGCCTCGCAAGTCTCTAGAAAATCATTTTGCTTAATTTTTCTTGGGCAATTTGGAGAGCAACAGACATTTTGTTTTGCTCAAACAGCATACTAGGCTGATTAGTTAAATGGTAGCCATTATTAAACTTATTTGTCTTCTTTTAGTAGGTAAGTAAGAAAGTGTATGCAGTTAAGTTAGTAGGTCTTCGTTTAGGCTAGGTGTCGGGGTTTTTAATTTTGAAAGAAACAGCAAATGTGATACGCGTTGGGCGCCATTTTGGCAAAAAGGTCTGATGAGAGCAATTTCACGAAAAACTTGTTATGCGTTAAATTTACGGAAAAGTATTGTTAGCTCTAATATTTAGAATGAAATACTATATTTTTTAGACACATTTGTATAACTGATAAAACTTCTTTGAGAAATTGGAAATGATTTGAAAATTTAACAGGTTCTCTCCCTCGAGAAATTGTAGGAACAAACAAGAAACAGGAAGTGTTAGAATTGGAAACTCATTTTCCTGCATGCACTAGCGAGCAAGTGAAGTCCGCGTTGAGAGTTCTTGCAAAAGTGTTGTTCAAAAAACTTCGTCCTACTTAATTGAAAATTTAAATTTCATCAAAATCCGTTAAGAGGCTCTTTAGTTAGGTATGTGAAAAAAATGATTCGAAGATTACTGAAACCCAGAGCAATATCTTACCCTCACTTCATTCGATTTTGATGAATTTAAAATAGGACGGCTAGCATGTCAGTCTAAACGATCAGACATTCAGCTGAGAAAGATGATTCAAATATCTTATCCACAGTTGAAAATTTTTAGACCAAACTACCTACAAATTTGTTTAATGGTTCTTGGAATAAAAGTGTTTGTAGATCTGACCTAATCATCGCTATTTCTTATTCGCTGGGCGAATTTGTTTTCACTACAAACCTGATAAACCGACGTAGTATTCGTATTGCTCAGTGCATTGCATTCCTCTAAATTAATGGAAGGCGGAAATACTATTAATTCACAAGCTAGAGAAGGTTGCCTATGACTTTCCGAAGAGCTTTAGGACTATTAGTACTTCATTATTCCGGCTAAAGATTTGACTCGGCATTAGTTAAAGGGTGGGGTGTAGCAGGTAATCGACCTCAAGCAAATTGCTCGTGGATATTAAGCGAGTTAAGCGAAGATGCTCTTCACTTTGCCTCCTCTACTTCTTATCAAAGAAACTGAAATCAAAAATAGGGTATTCCTAACGTGACGTCTGAGAAAAAAATATAAATATATACGAGGGTGGGTCAATAAATCCCTGAAAATTAACACAAATTGTGTCGTCGCCTTAAATTTAACTTTTTTTTGTCAAGAATCATCTTTCAAAAGAACGCAGCCAAATCTTCAGACAGATCTGTCAAATAGTTTTGTTGTGGCAGCCATTTTATATAGATGCCTACTAGCATTTTCGTAAAAATGGAAAAAGTGGATTTTGAGTGCTCTTTAAACACTATTATTTGCGAGAAAAAACTATCACGCAAATTAAACAAAAGCTTGACAAATATTATGGGGACTCTTCACCATCGATTGGAAACATTCACCACTGGTTTACTCGATTTCGGTGCAGTCGTTCAAGCACAAGTGACACCGAACGTTCTGGTCGCCCAATTGAGGTCACCACACCAGAAATGGTCGACAAAATCCATGGTTTGATAATGGACGATCGGCGAGTGAAAATGCGCGAGCTTGAAGAGGCCACAGGCTTATCACATGGCTCAGTGATTTCGATTTTACATAAATATTTGGACATGAAAAAGCTTTCCACCCATCTTGCGGAACAATCGACAACAAACGCATTCGTTTGACAACTTCAAAGGTGTGTTTGGCGATGTTCCAGAAAAATTCGGCTGAGTTTTTGCACCGATTCGTAACCGTGGATGAAACCTGGATTCACCACAACACACCAGAAACCAAGGAACAGTCAAAGCAATGGACTTCTCCTGGTGAATCGAAGCCGAAGAAGGCCAAGGCGGGTTTGTCAGCAAACAAGGTCATGGCGACAGTTTTTTGGAATGCGCGCGGTGTTATTCACATCGATTACCTTGAAAGGGGTAAAACGATCACCGGCGCATATTACGCAGAGCTGCTGGATCGATTTCAGCCGATTTGAAGCAAAAACGGCCGCATTTGGCTAAGAAAAAAGTTCTTTTTCGCCAGGCCAACGCACTGGCGCACAAGTCCGCAGTCGCAATGGCAAAATTGCATGAATTAGGCTACGAACTCCTCCCTCATCCAGCATATTCCCCAGATTTAGCCCCCTGCGACTATTTCTTGTTTCCAAATATGAAGAAAAGGCTCGGTTTCATCGCTGAAACAAACGATTATTTTGAGGGGCTCGAGAAATCGTATTATTTGGAGGGCATCAACAAATTGGAGAAACGTTGGATGAAGTGTATAGAGCTAAGAGGAGACTATGTTGAAAAATAAAATGTTTTATACCGAAAAGAGTGTTCCTTATTTCATTTTTCAAGGACTTATTGACCCACCTTCGTAACTTGTACAGGAGTCCATTGTCAGAGAAAAATTCAGGTTGTTCACGGTACTTTTTCTGAATATAGGGTATTCACAGGTTCACAGGTAGAGCAGGATTACTCGTTAAAATGCGAGGTATCCTGTAAAATACAGGGCATAATGTCATGCTAGGTATACCATATACTCGTATGCATAGCGCTGTGGCGGGAAATTGTCTTCAGAGAAGTAAAGAGTTATTCATTTTGTGCTTTAGGATTTTAAAAGTATTACAGATTTCAATGAAATTTTGTTACTGTTTTAAATGTTGGACTATGCCATTACGTATGGAATACAACGGGAATTACGGACGTTGGTTTTTAAGTGCTCCAAAGTTTGTGGATAGTCTGCATAGACACGATCTTTAGCATAGTCCTTTAAAAAAAAATCCAACGGGGTCAGACTGACGGCCGGGGAACTTTTCGTGCAATAGAGGCAAATTTGCCCGTGATGTGTGGCACATAGCCCCGTCATGTTGGAACCACATGTCGCTCACATCAATATCTTTAATCCCAGGTCAAAAAAGGTTGTTTATCATTTAACCATAGCGCAGCAAATTCATCGTATTCGAAAAATCGGCGTCAATTTGTTTATTTTCCAGCACCCAATTGGCGTATGTTCTCCGCATTCTATGGTCATTCTATGGTAAGATGCAACAATTTTAATGCGTTGAGCGGTGCTTAAATGATCCATATTATAAAATTGCAAAACAAGAACTAACTGACAGATACCATATGGCAAAGTATGTGAAATCCTAACCTCGAAATGAATAACCTCTTTATCTAGCGGAAGGGATGTGGAAGAAAAGAAGTGGAACAGAAGTGGAACAGCATCGGCTAGACTGGTTTCGTAAGTGAAAATACTGAGAAGGCTTTTGAAGAAGACGAAGCCGTACTGTATACCTAAGTGCTCGGATTTTACCTGTATAGTGCAAGTCACCTTAGTTCCGCGATTATCACCTGATAGAGATCGATAGCTTTCACTAAATCACAGTAAATGGGGCTATCTACGTAACTTAAAAATGTCCTAATTGAGATATTCGTGCTTATTGTACGCCAGAACGATTTCCTTTAAATATATGTTCGAACAAGTACGTGGTGACGGGAAGAAACTGATGAAAATGTCTAATGCGATGTAATAATCTCAATAATTCAAAAATCTCCATAGAGCTGTTTGATTTCTTTAGTTCAAACTGATTCATTGTGGTTCTATGCGAAGACTTCAATACTGCAATAAGCAGGTAGCCTCTGAACATAAGTTTCTAATATTGTCGTACCATCTCTGCTTGAAATTAGACGCTACAGCGTAGAAAATCGTAGATAGCAGCATCGAGGGTTCTTTGGGGGGGAATGCGTACTCAAAAAGTAGACGATGTGGAAAGGAATTATTTATTTATCAATGACATGCCGTTAACTTTTTAAAGAATTATGAAACCAGTATTACTTTTGTGACACTTGTGTGCTCGCGATAGTACCAGTTTAAATTAATGATGAAACACTTATAGCGACTTTGAGGAGATGTGGTTTAAGTGGTTAGTGCGATTAACTATTGAGCATGCTGACGAACTTGGTTAGAGCTTCTAATCCCAGTGAAAACACCAAAGCTTTTCTCAAGGTATCACCTCAGTCTGGCCAATCTCCGATTATATACCATGAAAAGCTTCTCAATTCGACATTTGTATTCCACAATGAAACTGTAGGGCTCTTTCCCTTACAACGCGAGGAGTTGTGGGAATATAGGCCCTATAAGGGCTGCTTGCGCCTAACATTTATTTCATATTCTCAACATATAACTCTAGAAAAACAATTGACGAAGAGCTGGTAACCAGGAAACTTACACGATGCCTTGTGGGCGTAGTAATTGCTCTAGTACCCCCTAAGGGGACAAAGGAACTAACTCAATTAAGTGTGGAGCAAAGCGGATCAGGAAGTAATCTAACTTAAAATTCGGATACAAAGTATAACAGAAGAATGGGCAGATGTGCTGCCCTTATTCGAACAAACTCTCACAGCGCTTTCAACGTATAACTCTGGCTAAAACTCACCCATTGAGGAAAAAGTTGGTCAATGCCTGGAATACAGCGATTCCGTAGCCCAATTGCTGGGCCAGCACGGCTGCTTTGTCGGTCTCCTTCTCGAACAAATCGATTTCACGGTACTCACAAGCACTTGATCGAACCGTTCGAATGTTAGACAGCGCCTCTTCACAAACCGATGTTGCACGTTCTGACTGAAAATGTTTTCTCCTCAATTATTGTTCAACAATCAAAGTCCTACATACCTGGGCTTGCGACTTTTTGCTCAGTCCTCTTAGCGTCTTTCCCAAAAACGCCATAAACATGACCACAGCTGGTACAGCGGCCAGCGCAATTGCAGCCATATGTGGCGATATGAGGAATAATGATACACTGCCACCGATTAATTGTGCAGCACTGCGCAATCCTTGCGCTACGAACTGCTTAAACGACGACTTAAAGTCCTGGACATCAGCTGTGAGTCGATTCACCAGTTCCCCAGTTCGATTCTCATCGAAGAATGCAATGTCCTGAACTATGATCTGCTTGAAGAGATCCTGTCGAATCTTCGCCGCCATATGCTCGCCAATGCGACTCAAAAGGAATATATAGAGGAAAGTGAATCCGGATTGCAGGACATAAAGACCCAGAAGATTGGCAGCTGGATTCCTCACATCACGAAGGAATGTATTGGATAGGGGATCCTTTACAAAGGTGTTGGCATACTTAGCCAAAGTATTAACTAGATCACCGAGGAGATTAGGAATCTTTATGTTGATGAAGGCAACAGCTAGAGCGGCCTGAAATCATAACAGAGTCAACTGGTAAATCATTGTTAGTCACAGGTCCTTACAAGTACAGCTCCGAGCAGCTCCCAGAGATAGGGTTGCAAGTACTCCCAGAATTTCACCCAATCGAACTTCGTATCATCCTGATGCAGGGTCTTCTGTAGGACACCAGCCAAACGATTGCCCTCGCACTGGGCAAACCAACTACTCTTGCATTTGGCCGCAAGTCCAAGGGACACACCACAACCACCTAACAATAGGGTCTTTGCTTTCAGTAATCCTCCTGCGCTTGATTTCACCGTCGTCTTCGGTGATTCCAGACCATTTTTGCCCCCGCGATTAACATTACGTTGGACTTTACCGCAGTCTTTGGCGGTGTTGGCGTTGAAACGGAATTTTGGAAGATTATAAATGCCTCGGCTGTGCGATTAAAGAGAGTAGATAATGGTTAAGCAAAGATAAAAGCATAGACAATTGGTGACATAATCGCTTGGACGGTCAAAGTCGGATTAGCTAGGGAATACCACAATTGGACACTAACCTTAGAATATCGGATTTACCACTGCATTGTGATACTAGAAGGCGTAGCATTTTACGGTTTAGGAATCGATTGGGACTTTGTTCTTAGATATAAAATTAACTTAACGCGTTAAACATTCCGGAAAGGGGTAAAAAAACGATTTGTTTCGATTTTCCTTTTTTATTAATCGAAAACAAAAATCAAAACATCGTCGTCCCCCAGTAGCGCGTGTATGAAACTTGTCAAATTGGCAGTCAGCTGTTTGAAAGAGGGAAATTCCCGATGGGACATTTGTGACATTTGAATGGTAAGGCACTGCCAGAAAGAAATTGTGTTGGGAAATTGGTATATTGGTATAAATTAAAGAAGAGACACTTCGGGACTGGTGTTCGCTGCCTATACCAAAGACAAATTATAGAGCGATAAACGATTTGCAATGCCTTGCGCCCGAACATGCCAAAAGTAGACATCGCTTTGTATAGCTCTTCTCTCTAGACGCGATGAAAAGGTGGTGAGTATCGATTTGGGGTTCCTGGGTTATTTTTTATCAAGATTTGCCGCATTGTTAATATCTGATCAATGGTGGACTTTTCTGGCCTTATCAGATTCTTGACAAAATGTTTAAGGGGTTCACATAATATGGCAGATAGTATCTTATAAATGATGTTGAGGAGACTAATACCTGTGTAGTTGGGGCAATTCAGAGGGTCTCCTTTCTCAAGGATCGCCGAACAACTAGGGAAGAAAAACAGACTTTCTCAGTATTACTGAAAACTAAAAATTAATTATACCTTTAATTAGCACCTTTAATGAAATTTTGACTTTGAATAATAACAATTCAGTTATTTACAACTAAGATTTTGCTTCTTCAATGTGGGTACTGGATCTGATCGAATTTGAAGAAGAGGGATAGATACTTCGATATACCGACAAATTTGGATTGGGATATCGATATTTCTCCATATTTAACTTCCGCATAATGTTAATCTTTCTTTATTAACACTTTTAAGAAAATATGAAAACAAAAAATAAACTATATGATTAGCAATTTAGTTTAAATTGATTTATGGGTACTCCCGTGGTAATAGGAATATCTTGAAAATCCAAAATCATTACGAGGTATTTTAATTATGAAGCATTAAAATAGACTAATGTTGTAGTTTGAAATCAAATTTAGTTCAATTTAATAGAATACATATTAAACAGTAAGAACTACCTACGAAATTGCAATAGAGAAAATACTAAAACAAAGAGTTGTTTCAGGCGATCTTGTAGAATAAATAAATTGTATTATTTTTTGAGGAGCTTTTTGTTGATTTTGCAGAACATATTGCAATTTGAAATTGGTTTCGATGGCACACCTTGCAAATCCTCAAAACAAAATGTTATCTTAAATCTTTAATTCATAAGCTATATAAACTATAATTTATAAAATTGTTATATCGGTTATTTATTGTATTTGCATATAATTTATTTAAATAATTCCGTCCCGTATGCTAACATAAAATGAAAAAGTAGTGGAAGTAAAGAATTGTACTTGTGTATCTGGTAAAGCATACTAGTATCGACTTTTTGATCCCTATAACAACTAATTTTCGCTCTTAACAATCAGTTTGAGGTTGTTCACACAGGACTGACAGACTGAATTTTTTTTATATTTACAGGCAAAGCGGGAAGAGGAGAGGTGACATTTTACGTCAATCCGTTTTTTTAGATTTTTTAAAATGTTTCGATTTGTTACTGACGTTTGAGAATGTCAATCGATTGTCACTCGACAAAAGTGTTTAAAAAGAAATTGTGAAAAGAAAAAAATAATTCACTCATTGTTTAAATAAATTTCTTCAAATTTGCAAAATAAGCAAAAAAAGGAAAGAAAACAGAAAAAATGGTAGACACTGACAACTAATATGTCAAAATGATTCCGCAGAAGTGTTCAGACAGGACTATCAGTCTGAACACGAAACGTCAAAAAAAAAAAAATCCAGTCCGTCAGTCCAGTGTGAACACCATCTTTGACAGAGAAGTAATGATCCTAGCTGTCATTATTTTGACTATGGCAACGGTTAGAATGTATTCACGCTAAAAAAGCGTCTCAATGTTATTCAAGTGGACCCTGGGGGCGAATTGAGAGAGGCCCCCGAAGTCGACTATCTCGATATATGTAATTGATCTGTGGTCTGAGCTATAGACGAAAACAACGCGATTTATGAATGGCTGTTACTTTTTGTTACTGTTACTTTTCGTATTTTTTAAGATTTGTACTAATAATATGAATGTGTAACAGTGTTTTAGAGAGGCTTGTACAATTTTATCGTAGTGATTTTATCTATGGGATTGCCTTCCTGAGAAATCGATACCTTAATGTTTGTGTTGGTTTTACCATCAATGCAGGTGGAGTCGGGTTTATCGTGCAAGTAAGCGCACATTATCGTAAATCATACGATCTCTCAAGCGCGACATAACATAACGGCCATCATCTCCAGAATCTGCAAATTGTTTTGTTAATTTAACGGTAGGAGGTAGTCGTGGATCTAAGAAGGAAGGTGGTGAGGCGTTGGTGTTAGTGGCAGTGTTGGAAGAAGCTGTTGAGGAGCGGATGATGAGACGGCGGTGTTAGTGGTATTATTGGAAGAAGCTGATGATGAAGGCGGAGCGGGATTGATAACGTGCGAACGAATGAAATTGGGGTAAGTGATGGATGGAGGATCCGAGACAGTTGGGGTATTCTTTGAAAGAGTGGAGGAAGTGGGTGTGAGGGTCGAATGATACTCGGTTGCACTTAGACAGTTTTGCAGCAGTTTTATGTTGAAAATTATGGAATATGCTCGTTTTAAATGACCAGTTTGGGTTATTTGGCTTGGTGGATGGGAAATGAGACAAGGGAGAGTGGTTGAACTTTTGGTGGGAATGGGGTCTAATTTTGGGTCTATTGGGTCTTATAGTAGAAGTGGATAGGGGTAGTGAACTTACCTTACCTAACTTATTAATCCATAAACATAAAGCCAGTTGTGATTAGAAGGTATCATGACCTTAAAGCAATTAGAGTTGTAACGCTGTGAAGTGGTGAACCTTCGGCATCTTGCTCCCGTGATGCAGTAATTCTGTTTGAAGAAGTTACAGACCCAGGATGTAGTGGGTTGTCTTGGGGCATCCTGTAGTAGGTAGGTGGTACATTCGGTGGGGACGACGGTTTTAATATGGTCCTTGGAATTATTTGTAGGCGTATTTCTTTGGAGCTTGAGGATTCGGGCTTTTCATTCGGATAGTGGCCAAGTCGTTCCGAATTTTTGAATTACTTGAGCTGCAACAGGCATAGCTGGCACAGGAACATCTTGTGGAGCAGGTTCAATAGATGGATCGGCATGAAGATCAATTTCGGTAAGCGAAGAAGTAGGGGTTACATTAAGCAACTCGTCAACAAGCGATTTGTTGTTGGGTAGCGGATTATCACTGCGATTCTTAATTCTTCAAGAATTTCAACTATAGCAAGCCTGGTAGAAGCAGATTCATTCCTCAGAGAATTAAGGTTCTGCTGGATAACCTCGACGCGTTCCATCTGAGCAGCAATATTTATTCCCAGAGACTCCATTGTAAGTGAACGGGTCGAAATCGACTCGTTGACTAAATTTATATCCCCATGTATAGCATTGAGTAGGGATAGCTTCAATTGCTCGATTAAGCTGCGAAAATCAGAAATGGAATTCAGTGTTTTTGATGTTTCAGCCATGAGAGAAGGTTTAGTTACAAAGTCGCGGGATTTTTTGGAAGTTAATTCTGTTAGCGACACTAGTTTATTCTCTAAATTATTGAGCTTTGACTTGCACAGATCGTTTGAGGATGCTAATGTATTATTCAAGTCCTCAATGCATTTCATAACCTCATCAAATTTTTTCAGTTGGTCCAATACTTTTTTAGAAAGGAGTTTGAACTCGGAATGCATTGCGTTTGACGATTCTTTATGGCACTTTATAGCAAGCATAATATGCGTGAGCGGAATTTCCTTGCACTCATCGCAGAAGAAGAAATAATTATTTGACAATTCTTTTGGAATGATTCACCACAGAGGCCCCTGCATGTTACCCATTCCGAGTTGGTATTGTCTAGTCCACAATTATTGTTACCGCACTTTTCCATTTTTTGTTTTATTTATTTTTCTTATTACAAAGTAGGTCAGTTAATTCTATGTTTATAAGCACTTTTATATGCATAAGGGACACAAGGGTGAACGCACTAGATAGGTCGAAGAGACAGCGACGGAAAAAAAAAGAAGAACGATGAATGGGGAGTTGATTGTGATCGCGTATTATTCGAAGTTTGTTTGGTCAGCGGCAGGTGGCAAATTAATAATTAATTGAGTCGTGAGGTAGGAGAAAAAGAAAACACGTCCGAACTGTACGACGGCTAAAGTGCTGATTTGATACAAAAAAAATATCTACCTGTAAAACTGTTTGCCTTTGAACTTTCGAAATTTTTTTATCTGTCTGCGGGTTAGTAAAACTCAATTTTGATCCAAATTTCAACCGTCTATGTCTAACGGTTCAAAAGTTATGAAGCTGTGACAGACAGACGGACGGAAAGAGGGACACCTTGTAGTACGGACAATTTATAGCTGTTTTATTACTTTGAAAATGGAGATAAAATAGCTGTTCCGTATACAAGGAGGAATATTTAAGTCCGCATCAAACAGTGACTTTTTGTGGATGCATGGGTTGTTCGTGAATGGCTCGTGGATTTTGACGGATTGTCACGAACTCTGTCACTAACCGCGGCGATATTTTAACGTGACCGGTCACTACGAAGACACACTGGTCTTTGCACATCCAACACTGTTCCGGCATTTTTTCATTAATTTGTTAACTGCGGCACAGGATGGACGGGTATTTATACCCACATTATTTCACAATGCGTGAATCGTGTTTGTTAAATGTTCCCCATTTAGGTGATGGATTTTAACAATTGAAATGCGTTGTTCTCTAGAATACCATTCCACAATTGCAAATGTCAATGCTTAAGAGCCGAACAGAATGTGTATCTGCGTCTGGGTCTGAGTCTGAGTCGCAAGCTGTCAAAATATTAAATGAATGGAAAGCCGTAACCCTCAACACAATGTGTGTCTGCGTCTGTGTCGTGAATCGCGAAGCTGGATTTTGTTCAACTTCAAGCAGTGATGCAAATTTGATGTTTATGAATTTGTACACAAAAGCTTTTGTTGTTTTGGAAATGGAGGTCGAGAAATTTATAGAAGTTGTGCGCGCGCACGAAATTCTTTAGAATTTGTCGAATCCCAATTATAAAAATTAAAAAAAAAAAAATGCAAAAATTTCCATTCGGAGATATCCAACGAATTTGGAGTAAGTAAGTAAAAAAAAAAGTATTTGTAAATTTTGTTTACATTTGTTTTGTTTCCATTGTTTACAGTTGATGAGTGCAAAAAAAAAATGGAAGAGTTTGTGAGACAGCTACAACCGGGAGTTGTCAAAGCTACAATTTTCTTACGTGTATATGTTTTTTTTTCAATTTTTCTTTTACCAGGCCTAGCAATAAATTGTACTGCTGCTTTCTCATCCTTGTTGCTTTAAAAAAAAGGTCCTCAACTTGCTCTTGGAGGTGTTTGAAAGTTGCCTAAAAAATCCTCTTTCTTTACTTTCCTTATAAAGAGGACGAACCCACCATCTGCGCTTCCTCTTTTTCATTAATTTTATTGCTAAATAGCACATGTGTAGAACACACATAATAAAAGCAATATCCATTATCCACAATTAATAACAAACTCGCTTAAGCACTAATAAAATTAAGAAGTAAAAACACAAAATGCAAATTTGACAGTCGCTTTCATAGTGTTTACTTTAACCGCAAGCAGCGCGGCAGATGTTTGACAGCGCTGCAAGACTCAGACACAGACACACATTCTGTTCAGCCCTTTAGTATAAACACTAAACAGATTTCAAATATCAGCTGATTATCTTAAACAGAACCACAGTAGTGCCAGATTTAAATTGTAACCTCCAACTGAATCACAATTTAGTAATGGAGTAAACCGAAAAAAAGCTTTAGTCTTTTAGGGTCTAACTACTTTTCTTTATTTTTCTCGAAAAACCAATAAAATTTGCTATTCAATTAATTATAAGCTTAGATATACTCGTATGTAAGGTTCCAAAATTATTTTTTTTATGCCTTTTTAACCGTTTTAGTCAGCTTTGCTAATTGGAAAACTTATATCGCAGCTCATTTTATTGATACTAAAAAAGCCTTATAAATACAGAGTGTTATTTAGAGATCTCGCTTGTTTAGTGCTCCTTACAGTTATTTAAGTAATATCTTAATTGTGCTTAATCTGGAAAAAAAGAGAAAGTATTTAAAGGGCCAGTTCAAATAAAAGCTTTCTGTTCCACCGCCTTTACATAAGTTTTTGTTTTATTTTTTGTTGGAAAAATTATATTTCTTAGTTATTCGGATTATTTACGAGAAAACGCCTTTAAAAATTTAAAACATTATAAAATGGAAAACGCTTTTGAAATTTGTTTATTTTTTTCTACAGCTGTTAGGTGTGTTTTATTGTAGTAATTATTTTGCTGTAAACGCCACTCAATAACGAAGCAATTTCTACCCCATACACGTACCGTATTAAAATAATATTTCATTTTATATATCACAGAAAAGAAAATCATAAAAAAATATGGACATACGAGTATGTATCATTATCATTCAAATTTTGTACAGAGGGTGGCCCAATTGGTGGTTACAATTTCAATTTGAAATAGAACACATTGGTGTTTGATAAACTGGTGAAATTTTTATATCAATAAAATGTTTAAACATTGACATCAAACATGAAAAATAATAACGGCCAAATCGGCACCACGGCTAGTATTGCAGACTCTCGTCCTGGCCAGCCGTGGTGCCGATTTGGCTGATATCATTTTTCATGTTTAATATCCGTGTCGATATAGTATCATAGTTCCCTCTGTTAACTTCAAGCAAGTAAAAGTCACAGTCTGTTATCTGCTACATGTTTCTGTTACTGAATATCTAAAGTAACCGTGATCGTAGTTCTTAAAGATCTCACTCCATGCGAAATAGGATGACAGAGAACAATATAAGTTCGACTGATTTGTATGAAGAGATGTTAGTATTTTGGCCAGCACTCAATTCCTTCCTGTATGATTAATTTATTGCGGATCCTACTACGGCGCGATAAGAAGTGGAAAAAAAAAAATGCATTTTAACTACCTGTAATGAATGACATTAAATCGGTAATAATGAAAGAATCAGAAAAAGTTGTTGAT
Source organism: Pocota personata (assembly GCA_963082735.1). Taxonomy (NCBI): domain Eukaryota; kingdom Metazoa; phylum Arthropoda; class Insecta; order Diptera; family Syrphidae; genus Pocota; species Pocota personata. Next base: position 210,679,882 of record OY720430.1, read on the forward strand.
TGAAACTACGATCCTGAAGATTAAAGGGAGGTATGTACCATTCTCATTTCTAAAGCTGGGGAAGGCAATTAAATTTTCGGGTACATACCAATTAAATGATAAGTAACTAACCTAGGCGACGTGGTTAAACATCACCTGCCTGTGACATGACAAATTTTGTGGCAGGTCCTTCCTCGGACAAAATACCGCCAATAATAGTGGGATTGACATTTCAGATTTATTCATAAACTTTAGTGAGATGTTGTCGTTTCTCACATAACTTGAATATAAATAGATGCGACGGATAAAATAAATAGGTACATACGAGGGTGGGTCAATAAGTCCCTGAAAAATGAAATAAGGAACACTCTTTTCGGTATAAAAACATTTTATTTTTCAACATAATCTCCTTTTAGCTCTATACACTTCATTCAACGTTTCTCCAATTTGTTGATGCCCTCCAAACAATACGATTTCTCGAGCCCCTCAAAATAAGCGTTTGTTTCAGCGATGACCTCTTCATTCAACCCAAATCTCTTACCTCCGAGCCATTTCTTCATGTTTGGAAACAAAAAATAGTCGCAGGGGCTAAATCTGGGGAATATGCTGAATGAGGGAGGAGTTCGTAACCTAACTCATGCAATTTTGCCATTGCGACTGCGGACTTGTGCGCCGGTGCGTTGTCCTGGTGAAAAAGAACTTTTTTCTTCGCCAAATGCTTCAAATCGGCTTGGAATCGATCCAGCAGCTCTGCGTAATATGCGCCGGTGATCGTTTTACCCTTTTCAAGGTAATCGATGTGAATAACACCGCGCGCATCCCAAAAAACTGTCGCCATGTCCTTGTTTGCTAACAAACCCGCCATGTCAGCAGGCTTCGATTAACCAGGGGAAGTCCATTGTTTTGACTGTTCCTTGGTTTCTGGTGTGTTGTGGTGAAACTAGGTTTCATCCTCAATTGGGCGACCAGAACGTTCCAATCGATGGTGAAGAGTCCGCATAATATTTGTCAAGCTTTTGTTTGGTTTGCGTGATAGTCTTTTGTCGCAAAAAATAGTGTTTAATGAGCGCTCGAAATTCACTTTTTTCCATTTTAACGAAAATGCTAGTAGGCGTCTATATGAAATGGCTGCCACAACAAAACTATTTGACAGATCTGTCTGAAAATTTGGGTGAGTTCTTTTGAAAGATGATTCTTGACAAAAAAAAATTAAATTTAAGGTGAAGACACAATTTAATTTAATATTCAGGGACTTATTGACCCACCCTCGTATATATAGAAAATATAAATAGCTACGATGTATATACGAAAATTTAATTTCGAACTTCTAGCACACACTAGTCAACGCAGTGTTTATACATTGCACACTTTTTAAAATTTCTTCAATAATTTACAAAAGCCGCTTCCAAGAGCACACTTTCCGCTAGCCACTACCCAGCAAAATCATGAAACCAAGTTTTAGCCTTACAACAGCTGATAGCTAGAAACTCGCTAGATTTACTAGAGGTGGGTAACTATCGGTAGATTTAATTTTCGATAATTCTCGATAGCTTTCGATTGTTTTAATTGAACCTTTTAACTAAGCACTAACATGTTTATGGAGACCTAACCTATTGAACTCAAATTGACTAAGAATGCAGTCAACCTGATATTCTTTTGAGCTGAAATCATTTACGTTAATGTGTAAACATATTCAAAATTAAAAACTTGTTTTAGAATAAAATTTCGAAGTAAAATAAATATTTTTCCCTTACTAACTGATTTCGATATTTTGGACAACTTGTTTAAAAATTCGCAAAATTTTTATTTGAAATACGGTCATCTAACGGGAAAAAAATAACTAGTTTTGCAGCCAATTCGAGGTCTCTCTACGAACCAGCGACGACCAAACAGTTATTGTCTCGAATAATGTACATATGTACGTGCATATGTCATTCGACTTTAGATACCAAAATTTTAAGACAGCTATTTGTTTTAATTAATTTAATCATGGAATTATTAACACTTTATAACACTTTCCGACCATCGATTCCAATTTTACATTCTATCGAAGACATTGGAATACCAAGGAGCTGTGTAAAGTATAATTCAATCAAATTCTATTAATCTGCAGTGGAAAGCTTAGTAAGTGGTAGACAAATCCTAGAAGATTTTAATCGAGAAACATAATTTTGAGAATTTACTGCATTTATTTATAATTATCGATAGTAAACGAATAAAAAAATGTTTTCTGCCTTTATTCGATTGTTTTCTGTCATTATTCGAAGACCCTATCGCTAATGAATATTATTTTTTCCTTGTTCTTATCTAACTAAGGAGGGTGTTCACACAGGAGTGCCGGACTGGATTTTTTTTGACATTTACAGGCAAAGGGCGAAGTGGGGAGTCAATCCGGATTTTTAGATTTTTTAAAAATTTTAGAATTTTTTCTGACGTTTGATGTCAATCGATTGTCACTCGACAAAAGAGTTAAAAAAAATTTTGAAATCAAATTAATTCCAAATAAAAACAATTCTGTATTTTGGCTATCACTGCAATCACGCATGAATTAAATTTCTTCAAATTTTCGAAGTAAGCAAAAAAACAGAAACGAAAATAATTCAATTTGATGGACACTGACAATTAATATGTCAAAAAGAGTCCGCGGAAGTGTTCAGACAGGACTATCAGTCTGAACACGAAATATTAAAAAAATAAAAAATCCAGTACGTTAGTCCAGTGTGAACACCGTCAAGTGTTCTAACGAATAATTTGTTCGCTATATTCCCTCCACATTTCTCCTCTAGCATTAGTAGCGGACAGTTTTAATGGCCCTATTATCCTGGTACAAAAAGTTATTTTGCTAGATTCTAGCAGAGTGGTTGGAACGCGCCGAACTTCTAGTTGAATTTCATCAATCATAGTCTTCAGTCTCTGTACGTCAAAATGGGCACAAATTTGTGCTCAGTTATGACGTTGATCAATCATTTTGAACAAAAGATTGATGGTGCGAACAAATTCATACTATGTACCCGTATGTATTCGACTGTTGTACAGATTACGAGGGTGTTCATTAAATATTTTACATTAACACGCAATCTTGGTAATTAAATTTCGATAGGAATTTCCAATCGTTCTTTAAGTAAATAAATATTTATCCATTCAGAGTAGCTACCTAATTATACATGTGACATCAGGTACAATCAAATTCCTGGAACAGTAAACAAAACACGTCTATTTGTCTTTTCTAGACCCACACTCCTTACGTAAGCTATTACGCGTGAAAGCATTAATTTTTAATCACCCTCACACCTTCACTTAACAACCGCAAACATTCAACTTTGTTAACAAACATTTTAGTCAATCATAATGTGAACAATTTAATCCGACACGTTTCGTCTTTGTTAATTCTCGCTACAAACACGTTCAAAAAAGTATATTATAAACAATTACGCCGTACACAAAGCACCATTAACAATTCATTCACCCCCATGTTGTTGCCTTCCCTAAATCGCCCCACAATTTTGCTCCCTAGCATCCACAAAAAAAGGGCAACAAAAGGTCGTGCCACCACCTCACCATCCGTTAAGAAAATAAACATGAACCTGAACCATTGAACCATACATTTGCAAGTGAAAGAAACCATAATCCTTCCAGAGTTCACAGCGAAAAATAATACCACACGTATTTCTACGATTTATCCTGAACTTATATCCTCCAAATGATTCCGAATTAAGAGCGCAGATAAAACAAAATAATGCGTATACGAGTACTGAGAGAGAATTCTTATTTTTATGGGCGCTCGCTCCATTTGAACATCGCCCAGAACGAGTTGTTGCCTCCACTCAACCTCTGTTCAACTAGGATTCTTCAAAACAATTGCCAGACTTTTGTTGTGCTTCGGCACATGAGAGATAGAATTCCCAGGCGGTATTATTTTGAAATAATGCCCGAGACCACCACAGGAGTGAACGAGGGTGTGGATGGGTAAACAAATTCATCTAATAACTTGAAATTTTTCACAAAGCACTCATATGCATGAATGACGATGACGACGACGACGACGAGGACGACGAGGACGAGGACGAGGACGAAGGAGCAAAGAGGATATGTAAGGGTAAGCTACAGGAAAGGCTTATCCACCATAGTCATGATGATTTTTCGTAATAAATTTCCATACTAATTGTTGTTTATGGTGTGTGCTGTTCAACAGAGCGGCACTCCTTCGACGTCCTTGTTATTTTTATCCAACAGCCTTGTAACGGTATAACAAAGTTTATTGGGCGCCGTTTTTTTTTTTTTTTTTTGTTGTTAAGGAAACGGATGGGGGTGGCAGTGTAGCCGAATTGGAAGTTTCATTGACAAATTTTGATGGAACTTTGTGGTTTAAGGAGGAAGGGTTTTTTATTAACGGATGCCAAAAATATTTCAGAGGAAATAACGCCTTTTTTTCCGAATCCAGCTCTGCACCGTTGTTCTCGTTATGGGGTTGATGGAGTACCATGTCACTTTTTTTTTGGAGGCCAATTAGTGAAAAATCTGAATAAAACGAGTTAAATAGGTTACCTAAGTCACGGTATTATCAAAGTGCGTTACCCCCCCTAAAAATAAGACTCTTAATGAGAAGAAGTGTTACCATTAAGATTAGGCATACACCTAACTTTAGGTGATTATCATTCAAAGAAAATGTTGTAGATTAGTCTTGAAGGTGCTATGTGGCGCGGTTGCGGTATGTCATGAAGTATCACAAATTCGGGGCGTAGTCAGACAGCCGTGACACAAATTTGGGGGTCATGTCTGTTCGACTGTTATTGGTATAGGATGTGGGTGTGTTTTTTTCTAGTCATTTTAATTTATACACGTAGCTTTAAATAGTTCAGCTTGTCAAACCGTGTTTAGCAGATATCTTCCGACGGGATGAGTAGCTTGTCTCTACAGAATGATTCTACATGCATTAGACGATCAAATTTCGGGAGATGATGGAAGTGGGGATAGGTATGTTATATAGGTAGATATGTACATACAGCCTTTGAAATGATCTCTAAATTTTATGAAAAATTCTATGAAAATTTGAAATCTTCTGGTCCGTATGTTGTCTATGCCTGTTGATTCTGCTCTTGGTGTTGGAGATTGAAGGCTTCTGAAAAAAAGTTCAGCTCACCCACCTTAAATAGAGTTTCTCTAACCTAAAAATTTGGACCGTAATTTTTTTTATGTTGGCTGCATCGTATTTGAGACATTTTCATTGAAAAAGATTTCCATTACTTTCGGGGCAAAGTCGGACATTTTGATTGATTGAAATTCGACACCCACCCTATGAATTTCTGAAGATATTCGCAATCAAAAACGATTTCCATTAATTTTGAAGTAAAGCCAGACATTTTGAAAGATTTTCTACAGTCTTCGAGAGTTTTGAAAACTTTGGTAACTACATTCTAGTCGTAAAAGCTTTGCTGTGAATTTTAAAACGTGATGTAAAACTCCTCGTTTTAACAATTAACAGTTTATTTTTAAATAGTTCACAGGTATTTTTTAATTCGCAGTGAATAATTCGCAGGCAGTGAATTTTTCTTCATCTCTAATAAATGCAGACATTTTGAAACAAACAGACATGGAAAATTCGGCATCAACATTATAAAAGCTGTAATATTTTTGCAGTTATAGTCTAATAAGTGATGGCACCTCCAAGCCAGAATGACCAAAAGGAAATTAAAAATATTCTTTAATCTTGTCGTAAATAGTGCTATCAGTCCAATTTCAGTTCTATCTGGGTCAAAAATCGCCATTCCTGAAGCTAGTTTGTACCTATCTGCAACAATTAGGCATTGGAAATCTGTATTAATTAAATTATAAAAATCTACTTTGTAGCATCCTGAATTTTGAAATTTGAAAATCCATCTTCAGTGTGAAAGGTAGTCCGGAGGCCCTGAAAGTAGTGGAAAGGCACACACTACCCAAGAAATGTTTTTTGTGACAGTAATTATTTTGAAAATTGAAAATCTGGTTACGTAATTTTCTACACCATAGACCGTCCTATAAGTGTGGAAAGTATTATCTTTGGTGTTCTGGATGAACACACGTTGGGAATACGTGTACCCCGTGAGCCATGACTTAATCTTTCTAGATAACACGGAATGTCAATTCCACAAATTGGAAAATTACACGAAGCAGATAAGAAAGTGTTATTTTTAGCACCATGTATGTTCATTTCCATATCCCAAGTTTCAGCTAAGTTTCATCTTCGAAATCGGAAATCCGTCTCCGCTGCGTGGATGATGCATGCTGGAAAATCGTTTTTAAGGATTTTAAGAAATATTGCCTGAAACACCCTATATTTTGAAAATCACATTATTAGTTACTTTACGCTCCGTAACATGGTCTGTGCTGCAAGTGTGCAAAGTTTCAGCTTTCTAGGTCATCCGGTTGCTACCGGAGGATTAGGGAAATAATGAAATTTGTGAGGCTATCCGTAGGAGATAAAATTCAATCCAATTTTCTGTCTCCAGGGTACAATCAATCAATCAATATGGTTTTCGATAAAAAAAACCTTTTGGCCTCCATTTTCCAAGAGCACAACCATTTTTTTGGGAAAATATATAACAAAATAAACTGAGTCTAGTATCCAAATCAATTATTTACTGTGGATAAAATCCACTACAAGCCTCTGATGTCTATGCAGAAAATGTTTGTTCTAATTCGCAGTGCATTTTTGCTGTGCTGTATATAAAGTTACAAAAAACAAAAAAAACCTATCTTATATTAGTAAGAGGCGTTGTTTATATTTTTGAAGAGCTATTTAAATATTTACAAACTGGAATTTATGTTCACTTCGAGAAAGCCCAAAGGACTGTCGCAGGTTAAATAATTAAAATTACCTATACTCGTACAAAGTAGCATATTTACAATACGTATTTATTTATTTACACAAAATCGTTTCAATATTCCATTTTATTATAGTACTTGAAATAATATTCACATTTCATTTTCATTTCAGCTATGAAGAATTGAACAAAATGACGTGCATTCATATATCCTGTACAATAAAATTAACAATGAAATTGTAATACACGGCAGGTGCACTCGCGTCACCCAGAATTTCAGTCGTGTAATTGAACGGACATGCCATGCCATGCCATACTAAAAAAGCTCAATTCAACGCATGTGTTGGCGGAATAAAAGGCGTTTTCATTAACACAATCTGTCAAGCAAATTAAATGAAAAGCAATACACTGAAGCGCACAGCACAGACAATACACGTGTATTTAATATATTTTTCATAACAGAAAAGGATATTGTTGGCCTTCGATGAAAGCACATATCGGCAAATTGATTAATCGTTAAACTGGTGAATTGAATGGAGTTCAAAGGGTCATTTAAATTCGAGCAATTATTATCGAACAGTGTTGTCCGATAAGTTATTAGAAAGAGTAAGAAAAAACATATAAAATAGTTACAATCCATCTAGAGCGGATCGTGTAATACCCTATCCCTCATCTCTTAACGAAACTTGTGGTGCACACATTTTTTTTTCTTATCGTTATTAGGAGCCGAGTTAGAAGAGGGTTTTTAAATGCTCTAATGAAATATTAAGGGCTCCAACACTCGCAATTCACTATGAGTACAGCTCGTAAAAGTAGAATACATAAAGATTCGATGCACTCGTTTTTGGTTTTAACGTACTGATATTTGTATTGATTCCTTGAGATTTTGTATTTATTCCAACCTGTATATTCTTCGTGTATATAGCTCCATTATACATTTATTCCTTTTTAATATCTTCTAATTCTCGGTTATACCAATTGGCCAGGGTGTTTTTTGGGACTGTGACCATTGAAATTGACGCCATTTCTTAAAGAGGTGGTTTTATTATGTGAATGTTGACAGTAGTGTTCAGCTGTCAATGTCATTTCATCATGGAGAGTTTGAAGCCACAGCAACGTCCTCGTATTTTAGTGATTAATACATTTTATCAAAATGGTTCATCAATTATTGCAACATAGCGCAAATTACGTGATGTTTTAGGAATGCTTGTAAAGAGCACTATTCAAAAATTTATCCACAATTTCGAGGACCTTTACACACTAAGTGATTTACTGAAGCCTGGACCATGTCGTACACAACAAACATTGATGCAGTGAGGGACAAGTTGAGTGAAAGTCCGGAAACTTCGATTCGTCATCGTGCTCAACAATTTGGAATTTCTCCAACATATATCTGGCAAATCAAGCATCGTGACCTGCATTCCTTTAAGTACAAAATTCAAGTGACTCAAGAACTTGATAATGAGGGACGACGGGACTGGAGTGTAAAAATTTTCCTATTGAATATCTCTCTCTCATCTCCTAAATTTTTTTAAAAATTAATTACGAGTGACTTGAGTGGAGCTGTAAACAAACTGAATAGCCGGATATGGGGAGCGGAAAACCTACGAGCAATTAATGAACGACGTCATAGAGTGACTGTTTGGTGTGCGATTTGGGACCAAACAGATACTGTTACAAATTTTTGCCTGAAATTACTCGGCTTCGTCTCCGAAAGATATGGTTTCAACAAGACGGTGCCACATGCCATACAGCCAGATTAACAATATGGAAATTGTGAAACAGGCATTTCCAGGCAAGGTCATGTCGAAATTTGGGGATATACAATAAATTGGCCGCCGCGCTCACCAGATTTAACAGCCCCCGACGTCTTTTTATGGGGTTATTTGAAAGACCGGGTGTATGCTACCAAACCAATAACATTGCAACAATTGAAAGACAATATATTCAACGCAATTGCAGATATTCCGGATAACATGCTGCAGAATGTGATGAAATATGTGATTGAAAAGGCACGCGTTTGAGCCAGTGCTAGAGGTGGCAATTTGGCGACATTATTTGTCATCATTAATGAAATTGAATACGTGATATATTTATAACCAAACCTAAAGACTTATGTATGTGTTCCAATTTCAAATCGGCCGCAGTCCCAAAAAAACACCCTGTATTTTATTTTATTTTGTCTGTGAGACCTTGGTTGTTTAGTAAACAATTTAATCCGCAAGGTTTCATGGTCTGAATCTTCCAGTCTTGCTGAAGGTATTTAGGGTATAATCAGTCAGCCCATAGTCCATAAGGGTTCTGGATGTCTGTATGATTCTTGTTGGCTCCCCAACGGCTTAATACCGATTTGACATAAAAATAAATTCACATAATTTAGTTCATAGTTATTTAAGTCACTGAAGTGCTGGTTCCCAACAAATATGCAACACGCAACACACGTTTCAACACAAACATTAATTTTCACCCAAAAGAGCAAAGTAATGTTTATTCCTCACATAAACAATAAACTTCACACGAAACCGAGCATATTTGACACTTCAGATGCGATCATTGAACTACTTATCGTGATATGACACACAAATTAAGTGCAGATGCAACCTGCATGTCATCTAAATCGGTCACATGCATGCTATCTCCTTTTAACAGTGGTCAGAATCAAAAGAATCAGCTAGTTATACACTCTAGCTAACTAGCTTAAACTTTATTCTAAACCCCGATTAATGGCTGACTTGAAGAAAGAGAAAGCATGCATTTAGGGCTGCAAAAAATTTAGAATTGCACCTCATTCCAACCTCATACTAGACACAGGAGGCATTAATATTAAGTTTCATGTAAATGTAATAAAGGGAAAAGATTTAACACATTGAAAAAATAATATTTGATTAGATGATTATGGGTGGGGCAAACGTAATGTCATAATGTGAATGTGTCATAATTTTTGCAAATGGCGTCAAATGTCATCGTTTTTTGACATTTATGTTGTTGACAGATAGAGAATTAGCTGACAACAAGCAAAGGAGCTATACACACCTCGGGTAACGATGGAGATTTTGAATCACCAATTTCCGGACCAAAAGGGGCAAAAGTAATGTCATAATTGGAATGCACCAGACTTCTTTCTTTGGGGCTTTTTGAAATAAGGAAACTTTTCAAGTCTTGAAAGCCAACATTGAAGAAGAAATCACTAATTTGGAGCCAGATGTTTTGCGAGCAACAATTCAAAATGCTGTAAAATGAACACAAGTGTGCATCTCCTCAAGATTTCTTCAACTTAATGTCATCAATTTTACACATTGAAATCAATTTTTCGTTAAGACAAAGCCCAATTGTTTTCATTTCTAACAAAAAGGCACCCAATTCACATCATGACAAGGTGGGTAAACCCCATATAAAATGTAAAGCTTAACAGTTGTTAGACGCCGAGGTTATATTGTAGCATGATATAAAGGTTTTCGACACTAAAATCAGTAAAATCAGTGCAGTTCTTAAAGACAATTTCGGCTTCACCTTAGCACGAAACAGTGCAGTTCACAGACTGTGCACGTCTCAAAAATAATTTGAATTTAATTTTTTATAAAAGTCTGCTAATATAACATTTTCATAATTGTTACCCAAGGCAGGTTATTTTTATGCAATGAGCTATGATAGCTCCTCAATATTTAACGTAAATATGACTAAGTTCCCCAACCAAACCACCCTCTACCTCACTATCTATCAATCAATTTACAATGAAAAAACATGAAGTAACCCACACGCTGGCTTTGCCAAAGTCTGATGAAAAACTCCAACTTTTTCTTCGGTGCAAAAATGCTGCTTACAAATTTTGCAAAACGAAAAAAAAGTTACCTTGAAGGAACAAAACATTTTGAAATTTCTGAACTCCATCATAAATTAAACTTCGCTCCGTCCGAAAAAAAAAATAAATACTATCGCTCTTACAGTACGAGTACATATATAGGTACATAATTAAAAACTTCCGCTAAAGAAAACAAAAATAAAGAGGTAACAAGCGCAGAGTCCAAAAATAAACATCCTTAAAGGAATAATTAATTCCCTTTGCACACGCTTCGATTGTTTTAAAATCGAAATGATTTTGAAAGGCAAATGGCCCGCAAATGGAGTAAAAACTTTTTGTACCAATCCACAACTGACCTATATACATTGGTGTGGCCAATTCTTTCTTTTTTTGTTTTCAATAACTTTATCGTATCTAACAGTGTTCGAAGGTGGGTGTGGTTTTTCAATGATATTCAGATGAAAGTCATGACGTATATTTGCGTATTTTATGGACTGTTCATGTTCGATACATAGTTGGTAGTTTGATTTATTAAAAGCAATCGAAAGCAAACAAAACTAGGAAGAGAAAATATCTAACGAAGTTTGTCATACCCAGGGTATTTTCATGGAAAAAATAATTTATCTGTAATATGTTTTTACTTTTATAGTTCTACGTAGCATATTGAATTCTTTTACATTGATCGAGACTGTAATCATTGGTATACGAGTATGTTCAATATTGGTTCGAATGCAATCAAGAAATTTATTACGCTCTTCTGTGTATAGTCTATAGCGAGATGTGGTATGTGGATGGAGACAGACTTCATTAGTTTGTTTCAATTAGAAAAAAAGCCTGATGGATCGATAGTTAGATGGCTGTACTGTAACATAGAGTTTGAATTAATTTTCGTGGGCAAATGATAGTAAGCTGACTGATAGATGATTATGGTGCTTATAGCGGGCTCAGATAAGTTGGGGCTCCACCCGTAACCAAGTAGGGCAAGGCTTGTCCTGTCCAGGAATAATGAGTAAGACACTTGCACTTGTACAGCCTCTAGGAGATGGACGAGGAGTGGGTGGTTGAGGTCGACGAGTTGAATGCCGATAATTCGACTAGACAACACTCATTAAGCGAAGCTCTTTTATCCCTCAACTGTGGTAGACAAACCGGGGGCATGGGCGTTTGTAGACAGTAACAGAGAAAGAAACTCAGTTCGTATTCAGTTTCAGTAAACTCCAAGGGTGGCGTCCAGTTGTCGTTGTTTAAGTTTCACAGTATTTTTTCCCGTCCTCCTGATGTCGTCATCACCATCAAGTTGCATTTTTCAGCCATATGACGACCCCACTGCCAGTGTTATGCCTTCGCAGTAGAGTTGAGCTTTGGAAATTGATCGACTTTTTTATTTATTTCATGCGAAATAAATAGATGATTCTCGACATCAGGATTTGAACTGTAAACCCACAGCGTGACAAGGGCTGATGTTACCACTACACCATGGACACCCTGATGGATAAGATGGACTCCATGTCTCAGTGGTGTGCGATCACTGAGTGGGAGGCTAAAGGCTTGAGACTCGAAAAGTATCAAAAACTTGTTCACGGTCCCACCTCTCGTGAACGACTGACAAACATCCAAGAGTAGAATTGTCAAGAGATGCTTCTCTCAATCGATAAAATTGCCCTTCGGAAAGGGAATAAAACGGTGGGTCCCTCTCATTCGTGTGTCGTACAGCACAAATGGCAGCGAGGAGTTAGGTCACGCCCTGTATGGTCTGTTAGTGCCAAAATATATATTTATTTTTTTTATTTAAATCTTCTGATGGTCACTTAGGGAATAAAAGTGGGGGATTTGTCAGCATCGCCCGACGCTTGACGCCCGACTCGCAGAAATTACTGAATTAACGAAGGAGTGCTTAGCGACAGATCAAGCATTTCTATAAATAAGATTGCTTAGGCCAGGTCTACACTAAACTAGACTCCTAAAAAGTGCTCCTCCTGGAACCTGGGGAAAAACTCTCACACGCTATTGAATACTGGTTCATTAATGCCTTTTGTTTGCAATATAACACACTAACACGTTCATGACGCTTCATGATATCGCGAAAACGGCATAAAACCATTCTCAAATTTTATGAAAGGTAGTTAGACTTCTTGAGTGATACACGATCTATTGTGAAACATTACGACCTTTCATAAGCTACTAATGACAACCCGTGAAACCTTTTTAGTCCGATAAACGCCTCGAGCAGCTTCATGAAATCTAATAACACCTCGCGAAACCATTGTAGCACACAACCAATTGAAATCTTTGTGAAATCTAGTGAAATTTCGTGAAGACTCACCAAATATCTATTTAAAGCTTCTTAGAACATCTAGTGGGACCTTGTGTATCCTTCGTGAAACTACGTAAAACTTAATGAAAAACTAGTGAAACTTTGTAAGGCCTTGTAACTTTATAAAGTCTCAAGAAAACTCTTTTTGGACCTTGTGCGGCCTTCTATAATCTATTGGGTTCGCATGCAATATTCAGAGTCGTCGTGGAAGCTCGTACACCTCGTCGGACCTTGTAAAATCTCAATAAAACTTTATGTAGCCTCAAAGAACATCGTGAGACCTCATGGAATCTCCTGTAGAATTGTTGGACTTCGTGTGGCCTTCTATGTCCTCTTGGATTGCCCTGCGATATCCAGAGTCTTCGTGGAAACTAGTATACCTTGTCGGGCCTTGTGGACTTTCTGACACTTTGCAGGACACAGTGGACCTTCTCACTTGTTTTTATTTTCGATCTTAACGGTTGTCCGTTGTATGTACAGTAGATACTTTTTATTACGAAAGTGGTAAGTTTCTGATATCCATGGGGAAAAATAAAACCGAATTCCTTCCTATATCCTTGGAGATGATGTCGGCCTTTCCTCTGGCGCTTTGCTGACGATTAAGTTACAGCAACCCATTCAACGTGGATACCACCAAAGTGTATGCCACTAATTAATTTTTGCCGATGGTACATCAATGGTACCATAATTTTGGTGCGGATCCTTTGTTATAACACATAACTAACTACCACCAGACATACTTATTCTGAAATATCTCCACCATGAACCGTAGTCTCTTGTAATGAAATTTCCACTGGGATACATTCGAATAATTGCATTCACAAGCTTTGATGGATGAAATCTCCTTTGCGTGACTTCATAATGAATTGCTTTCATCTCAAGGATATTATTTTCTACCTCCCTGTAAAAAAATATAAAAAAAAGTAGGAAGTCCTTGGCTATTATCTTGGCAATCCATGTTCGCATATGTGTCGTCCTCGAAATTGCTGCAAAGCTATCATACAATCCGTCCAACAAAATCCAACTGGCTATTGTGTTACTCTGCCTGAAAGTCTGACTGAACCGGCTCAGGATTTGCATCACTCAAACGGAACACAAACAAAGCCGAACAACTGACCGACCAGAGTATACACTAGATCCTGTAGATGTGTAGGTGCCTGGGCAAGCGTCTATTATTTGCCAGATTCAATTCAAAAGCAGTTTTTTAATTAAAACTGGTGGCAAAAATTGGCCCCGCAAAAACAGAAATCAAATGGCGGCGAAAAGGCAAAACAAAAAAAACAAACAGATAAGGTTCCTCATGCACACAAACATACAGCAGACGGGAGCGGGTAGCACCAACGAATGATTTCGAAAGTCCTTAATTGAAAACTCCACTTACACTGGGATTTCATTTGGATTTTCATCTGGATACGTTATTTTTGCCAATATGGCCATGGCTTGTGGTTTCATATCCTCGGAGTAGATATCCCACCTATCCCTCCCCTCGACCGAGAAGTGGGTTAGTTCCGCGTTCAAAACCCATCGACCGATTTTAAGTTAATTAAAAATGTATAAAAGCTGCATATTGATATAGTACACATATCCATTTTATTTTTACTTTTATTTTCTTTGTTTTATATCGATTTGGAGCTGAAAAAAACAGAGCCTTTCGCAGCTTACGAGTAAAATATGCAACATTCCAAATGAATCTGTTGAATATATAAGCGTATCGTTGGCATTTTAATATTTCATGATTTTTTTTTTTTTTTCAATGTTCACATTTAATCGTCAATTGGTTGTTGTTATTATTTTGTAATGTATTCATGAAGCAATTAAGCCATTTAGCGAATAATGGTTCTTAAAAGTATTCAATTATGCTTTTTAAATGAGAAAAATTTAAAAATTATTAATTTAATGTAATTGCACGGTATGGAAGGACAAGGCTTGGGTTACATAGTATCACATATAAATGGCGGCAATTAATTCCAATGATCTCCAATTAGGGTGGCCGTGGTGTAGTGGTAACATCAACGCTTGTCACGCTCTTGGTTCACGGTTCAAATCCTGATCTCAACAGTCATTGTAACTATTTATTTCGTCTGAAATAAATAAAAAAAGACGATCAATTGCGAAAGCTTAGTCAACTCTACTGCGAAGGCATAACACTGGCAGTAGGGTGGTCATATGGGTTTAATGCAACTTGATCGTGATGATGACATCAGGTAGAGGGAAAAAAATACTGTGAATCAAGAGCAACGACAAAAAAAAAACAAACAAGCTCCCCAGTTATCTGGACGCCACCCCTGGAGTTTACTGAAACTTAATACCACCTAAGTTTCAAACCCACTACACCAATCTATATTTCTCTCTCTCTCAATTTATACAAACGCCCGTGCCCTGAAATAATTTATTGGTATTCATATCCCATTTGGCGAGCGCAAATTATAAAAAAAAAAGATATTAATTTTTAATAGAGGATTTGGCTCTAATTTTTTTTAAATTCTCAAACTGAAACGTATATCAAAAATATATAAGCAGACGTAAGCTATGTCTTATCTGTGGAATTGATTAAAAATCGATTGTTTTATGACAAGAACTGGATATTTAAAAGATACAAAAGTGACCATCATAGCAAAAGTGTTGGTAATATAACATCCCTGTCATATGACATCTGTCAAATCCATCTGTCATCCATAGTAGCAGGTAGTTAGTTCTTGCCTTGTCATTTTACAATATGGATCTATGGTAAGAACAACATACGTCGATGCTGGTGCTGGAAAATTAACAAGTTAACGCCGATTTTCCTAACAAAATCTTCAGCAATGAGGCCCATTTGAACCATAAACCGCTACATAAACAAACAAAATTGCTAAATGCGATCTCTGAGAGGCCATTGCATCCACCACGAGTGACAGTATGGTGCGCGCCACAGCGAATTCTCTGCTATGGTGAATTCTCTGTTATGGTGAATTCTCTGCGCCAGGGTGAAATGATAACCAACTTTTGTTTGGCCTAAGAATGAAGAACTTGATGTGAGCGACATGTGGATCCAAAAGGAAGTGCTACGTGGCACACAATACAGGCAAATTTGGCTCTATTGCTCGAAAAGTTCCCCGGCCGTTTAATTTCGAGATATAGCGACATCAGTGGAGCGGTAAAGACATCAATAAAAGGGGTGAGTCTATTTCCAAATTTATCCTCTCCACCAATCTTGTACTATGTAAAAAGGGTAATCATGCTACGTTTCATAACAGAATTAAGGAAGAGATTCTGGACCTCACCCTGAAGAGAGTAATAATGAGCAGGTTATGACAGAAAACTGGAGAGTATCTTCTAAAAACTCAGAACATTTTAGAACTTTCTTCACAATAGACAACTACCCTCTCAAGCAAAGATCTTTTAGAAACCCCACAACAAGACAAATTGGGCAGAATACACTAAATGGGCCAGCCAATGGATACCTCATCCCAGGGATGAAGCCCTTCCAAATGGGGCATCTATCGATTCTGCTATCCAGCTCATAACCGTGAATACGAATAAAGCCTTTAATAAATCCTGTCTCATCTCTCGTAATCGTAAACCCACTAAGGCCACTTGGTGGACCAACGAACTTAAAAAACGTAGAAAAGAGGTCAGAAATTAGAGGTAGTCTGGGCCACATACAGGTCCGTACTTATCTTTACGCACGTGATATTAGAAGAGCAAAAACAGAGTCCTGGCACATTGAATCCATTGAAAACACTAACGGGGTTGCCAGACTGCACATAGTTTTATCCAAAGACCCGTCAGCCGCTGGATATCTCAAGCGCAGTGACAACTGGACGGAGTCAAGCCAAGAATCATTAGAACTGTTTTTTTTTTTCTAATTTGCACGTGTGAAAGGGGTTATGAATACCCTTATACTAATTTTAGGACACGGGCTTTTTGAGGAAAGGGGAAGAGACAGAGAGAAAGACATTGGTGTAGTTTGTTTGAAACTTAGCTGGTATTAAGTTTCAGTGAACTCCAAAGGTGGCTGTCCAGATAACTGGGGAGCTTGTTTGTTTTTGATTTTGTCGTTGCTCATGATTCACAGTATTTTTGTCCGTCCTCCTGATGTCATCATCACGATCAAGTTGCATTTTAGCCATATGACCCCCCTACTGCCAGTGTTATGCCTTGGCAGTAGAGTTGACATAAGCTTTCGCAATTGATCGGCTTTTTATTTATTTCATGCGAAATAAACAGATGATTATTGACATCAGGATTCGAACCGTGAACCTGTAGCGTGACAAGCGATGATGTTACCACTATAAAACGGCCACCCTCAACTGTTACTGGAAACACACTTCCCGGGGTGTAGCGACCTCGTTCAAAACCCTACTACCCCTCAGTTCGTTCCAAACTCAGAAACAAATAATGATGATTATATCATTACAGAGCTGAAGATAGCATGGGTGGTTAAATCATTTAAACCCTATAAATCCGTAGGACCGGACAACATCACTCCAGTCATGTTCCAACATGCTCTACAAGAATCACACCCTGGCTTAAAGTAATTTACCGCAGCTGTATAAAGCTAGGTTACGTACCGAACTATTGGAGAGACGTAAAAGTGGTCTTTATCCCTAAAGCGGGTAGACCAACCCATAACTCCGCAAAAGATTTCAGACCAATTAGCCTCTCCTCGTTTCTCTTGAAAACACTGGAGAGATTAATTGATCAACACCTGAGAAGCCTTCTCAATGAGCACAATTTATGTAATACGCCAACATGAAAGGCAAGTCTGTAGAAACTGCACTACATGATGTTGTCTCATACGAGTACATTGAGAAAATCCTTCACTTTAAAGAATATACTCTAGACGCATTTTTAGACATCGAAGTAGCATTTAACAACCTAAATACGACATTGATAAATGCAGCACTAGTAGAACTAGGAGTAAAAACAGATATAATCAGCTGGATTAACGAAATGCTTAAGAGTAGAATAATCAACTCCGAATTAGGTGAGAGCATCGTAAGGAAAACAGTTACAAGAGGAACCCCGCAAGGAGGAGTAATTTCTCCTTTGCTCTGGCTCCTTGCAGTTAACAAAATTCTGAAGATCCTCAAAACCAACTGAGTAAAAACAGTTGCATATGCATACGACATAGTAATCATGATCAGTGGGAAATACTTACCTACAATCAGTAACCTCATAGAATCTGCACTAAAAGAATTGTCCTCCTGGGCAGAACAAAATGGTCTAGGTATTGTAACATAATGTAGCATAATAACTACGCCCCAAAAGTAAGCAACACATTCTGAAGTGTCTTTTCAGAACACATTCGAGGTTCGTGTCCACGGATAGAGAAGAATTATGTCTAAGACGATGTCGCGGAATTAAGAGAGAATTATAACCACAAGAGATTATTGGCTGCAGCTGTCATCTTGGAATTATTACATCACAATTTTCTCGTTCCAGGGGTCGAAGAATTTGCTAGAAGTTTCTGGCTATCAGAAATGCGACTATATCGATCGAGGCAGGGGCAGTTGGTTTTCGAACCGCACGAAGAGATTAGAAAGTGATAATAGGCGAAGTTGTAATTTTGTGATAAATTGAAAGTTAAGAGTTAACAAGAAGAAGTAATTAGTTTGGATTTGTGAATTAAATAATTGAAATGAGATAAAGTGATTTGAGAAGAAAGAGACCTTGTAAGGAAAGAATTTGCGAAGAACAGTATAGTGTGAACTTGAATTGTTTTATAGACTAGAAAATAAAGAAATAATCTCACAGAATAACGTTTTATCTACTCAAGCCGTACCTCTCATATTACAGTATATGTAAATCCGACTAAAAAAGAACTGGTTCTGTTTACCAATAGAAGAAAAATAGATGAATTTGATCCCCTTAAACTGAATGGAATTCCTCTGAATCTCTCCACCACAGCTAACCATTCTTAATTCGAAGCTCACCTGGAAAAAGTACGGAAGAAAGAAAGAAGAAAGCACTTTGCGCATTCTATGCGTGCAAGAAAACCTTTGGTAAACAATGGGGTCTGCGTCTGTCCATGATTAACTGGATGTACACGGCTATTGTCAGACCCATCCTTACCTACGGAATTATTCTGTGGTGGAATGCAACAGACAAAACCAGCTACCTTAAAATACTCACAAAGGTACAAAGATTAGCATGCATAAACATAACAGGAGCACAGAGATCAACACCACAGGCGGGTTTAGAGGTGATGCTAAATATCCAAAAGTGCGATTCGTTTCAAACAATCGGGCGCATGGAAGCAAAGCTGCTATGGATACGGATCTATACTCAACAGGTCTATTCCGATCTCGATAGAACAACAGATTATATCACACCCTACATAGATTTCGACAAGAACTACTCCACTTTTATTCCCGAAAGACAAGAGTGGGACTCCAACACATTATGGTTTGTAACATCTGTGTTTTTGGCGCTGTTAGTTATCTTAGCATTGTTGATCTTAGGGGAATGTACACCCCGTGCAACAAAAAAAGCCGCACATGGTAATTTTTAACAAAATGGAAGAAATCTAATAAATGTTGACTAATCACTGCGTAGTCACTTTGTATTTTTGATGTTTAACATTTAAGTTAACACATTCCCCAATTTGACAATACATTTCGTAGCCTAATTGAAAAAAAGTAATGATCGTGAAGATCAGACTACACAATATCAGATATTACCCAAGTACTATCAATATACATAAATTAAAAAAAGAGGAACAATTTGAAAAGCAAATTTCTTTTTTCATATTTTTATTAACTAAGAAACCTTTTTACATAATTTAAGACTTTCATAATACTAAAAAATGATTCTAGTATTTCGTAGCACCACCCTTCGCCCTAACAACGTCATGAACCCTGTTTGGCATGGAGGCATAGAGATTACTGAGGTAATTGTTATTAATTTCATTGAACCACACTTCTTCAATGTTGCTCTTTAGATGCTGCATGGTTTTTGGTTTTTCATCTTGGATCTTCTTTCCCATAAGAGCCCAGACATTTTCGATGGGGTTGAGATCATAACACCCATAAATATGAAAAAAAAAACCTCGAATTACTCACAGATTTTGCTCGGTGGCAAGGTGCTGAATCATCTTGAAAAATTGGTTTTGATGTTTCTGCTGTTATCATTTCCATACTCGGTACAACACCATCTAAGATAATTTGTTTGTACTGCATGGCGTTAACAGTGCCCTCGAGCATAATTAGAGATCCAATTCCGATTGCGGTGATGCATCGCCACACCATAACATAAGGAGAATGTTTTACGGTGTGAGCTATGTATTCGTCGCTGTAGCGTTCCCCTTTTCTACGACGAACTATCTGCTTCCCATCCGGTCCGATTAGGTTAAACTTGGACTCATCAGAGAACACCACATTTGACCAATCTTGAACACTTCAGTTCTGCCTTTCCTTAGCCCAGCTAAGGCGCGTTTTCTTCATTTTGTTGGTCAGAAGTGGCTTTTTCGCTGGTCTCCTTGCTAGCAAACCCATCTCGTTGAGACGATTCTGGATAGTTCTGACGCTAACTTCAGCCCCAGTAGCTTCTCGCAGGTCAGCTCTTAACTCCGATGCATTTCTAAACCTGTTTCTCAAGCTTAGCCTCTTTAGTTCCCGGTCCTCCCGAACAGTGGTACATCTCTTCAATCCTGTGCCAATTTTGCTGTCCAGATTGTGATCCCGACGATATTTGTTACAGAATCTTCTTACAGAACTCTCATTGCATCCAATTTGTCGAGCAATTTCACGAAATGATAAGGCGACGATAACTGCCTTATTTTCTTTACTCAATTGTACCCTTTTAGACATCGCGATATACTCTTTTCACTTTTATTTAAGAAATACAACTGCACGCACTGTTAAATACTGCCAGAATGAATTCCGACACATTCCAAAATGTGCATTACCTAACCCGGAAGCAATAAAATATAATTCGGCGAATCCCTTAAATGTAATTAGCGCAAAAAATATATATATATGGAAAACCCGTATGCGGCTTTTTTTGTTGCGCGGGGTGTAGGTTTCTATAGTTTTAAGTATAGTCAAGTGCATAGAAATAGAGATACTTCCCAGCAATATTTGAAATTTGCAAACTCATCTCCTGAAATTGCTGAAGAAAGGGGACAATTTTTGACGTTCCGTGTTTCACATTTGGCATTTGACAATGAACTGAAGTTGGCTGCATTGCATTTAAGTGTGTCTTTGCTAAGATGATCTTAAATATTTGTCAGCAACTGAAAATAAATTAAGTTTCACTTATAAAATTAGATCAACTTGGCTATCACATTGATATTTATTGGGCCTTACTGTCAGAGTTTTCTTGGTTTCCATTTCACAGTTGTCTTCAGAATTAGAATTACCACCAGAAATCAATAAGTAAAGAAGTATCAAACTCTTGTCCCCCTTTTCTAAGAACAACCAATGGTATACATTGATGAGCAACGGAACAACAGTTTACATATGACCGACTCTCCGTCAAAAAATATACCGCCATTTTCACGTGGTGAAATAAAGTAATCCCATGGCTGTGTTCAAAAAGTGAATACGTTCAGTTTAATAGATTGCAGCACTGGAAAACAATGGGAAAATAAAATTAATAATTTGATTTAAGATTACTATTACAGCTAATTGGTGTAATATGAGTATATCATGGATCCATTCAGTTAATATCAACAAATATTACTCCCATTTGAATGAACTTAAAAAAATCATTTCGGACCTCGGAAAGCTTCATCTAAATAATAAGAATTCTGTTTCAACCCCAGGATTCAATTCGCTTAGTATCGGAAAATGTATCCATACCAAAATTACTTGGCATTGAATCAAAAGTATTAATACTTCCCTTGTAATTGTGGTAACATCCTTCTACGAAGTTACCCGATCTCACTCATAAAACTGAGTTTTTCACCACACAGGGTGCTGAATACCTAGTTCTGTAAATTCTTCATATAAACCGAAACATTTCTCAGCACCCAAGCGTAGTAATGCGGTATTTGGATGCTTATCCTTTGAAGAATTGCGTATATAGTACCAAGTTCAGCAATATTTTACAAAGATTTCTTTTGTATGCCGCAGTAAATAACCTTAACTTCCGCTCTACGCATCGCTAGCAAATAGTAAAACATAAGCAGTTATGCTTTTTTCTGCCACAAAGTGCTACATCACCCAGGACAACACAAATTTTATGCAGATTTCTCAAAACAAAAGGACAACAACTTTCTGCAACAAAACGGAAAAAAAGTTAAAAGATTAAATGCTGCAAGTAATGATGACTCTTTGTAGTGGAACAGGATGTTGTGTATGTAATCTGCTACAGAATGCGGATAATACTAAATTGCTTTATTTAACTGGATTACACACTGCGGAACTATTATGCAAAATACCATCATAAAGTTGATATTTCACCCGAAAAAGGACATAGCTAGAGTAGGACATGATACTCGTATATGCTCCTGCTCATGTTTCCTTTGACTCAATTCTCGTAAATAAGGAACTTCTCTGACTTTTTTTTTTGTTTTGTTCCACCGCACCTCCGCCTCCTTTTCACAGGATAAACTCTAGCTTTTGTTCTCACACTATTTATTATTGTATGCGGCAATACTGGCAGAGAGTGTTTCTTTTGCTATGACGGCGGCAGTGGTTATGCATGCGTGTGAGTGTTTGTTTTATGGTTAAGTGTATTCAAGGTTAATGTGATTTCGGGCAGGCTAAGTTGTGTGTGAGTTTTATGCTACAGGGTGTCATGCTATTGTTGGGGCTAGGTTTATAAGGATAACTTATACGGGAGGTAATAAGTTGCAGGGACGAAAACGTTTTTTATTCGCACTTGTGGTGGGCTTTTTTTTAATTTCATGGATGTTGGTTGTGTTGTCAGATTGTGTTTCCGCATCGGTTGTGGTTTACATTGGAGGCTAGCTTTGCATATAAAATATTTTCCAAGGATGAAGTTAATTTTCAGTGGCGCAGAAGTATTATACTGGCCACAGTTACCTAATGGGAGAGGAATTCAAATCTCGAATGGGAAAATTGTAGTAGGCTGTCAGTGTTGTGACAGAGGGTCATTTGGAGGAGCAGTAAGAACCATTCTTAGGAAGTTTATTGGAGAATGTCAAGGTTCAACGAGAGTTTATCTTAACTGCTACTAGTATTTATGAGAGATATGAGCCATAGCTGAAGATTTATTTAGAGGAGGACTTTTGTTAGGACTGTAGAGAAAATGTTGTCACATACGAGTATGTTTACATTTTTAATAAATCGATTCTTTTCTCTAGTACCATTCGGTTGCAGTGCGAAAATTTTGGGTAGTAGGTAGGGTAGGACTCCATAATCCGAAGATGATTGTGATTGGACCTACGTGCAGTAGGACCTACGTATTATTTTGCAGGCAGCTACTCAAAACCAGATCTAATCTAACCTAAAATATTTGTGCCAGATTGTTCCAAGCAACAATCCCCGTATGAAGCACAAATTTTTAAACAATTCAAATTTTTTTATAATCTTTTCTCTCATCTTCTAACCTCTAAGGCTGAGCCAGGGCCCTGAGATGTTTGTAGATGCCTGTTGATTCTGGAAATATATCTCCTGGCAGTTAACTCCAAAGTATATTTGTCCTATCCGCCGTTGCTAGGTGGATATGGCGGCTAGTAGAATTCTCATATATCGTCATTCTCTTGAAGTCTTTGGAACGTCTGCCATAGAAAGGTCATAGGTCTGCTACCAGCCTTTGATGCGCCAAAGGTTGGAGATTTGATGTTATTGTTGGATTCTCTATTAAGCGAGCCACTCATTTCTGCAACCTGTTGGGAGTAGATACACGTGAGAACAATACTCAAGTAGTGGTGTAACATATCCTATAAAATACTCTTTGCCCCAAACAGGTAGATCAACTTGGACACCAATTTTGCGTCCATTTGAAGCTGTGACACTTTACACGAGTTCTTGCTAGAAAGGGCAACGAATTGGGTTTTCTTACCATTGAAGTCTACAAAGATTGCTTTTTTCACTGCAAGATTCTCTGCAGATCTTCTTTTGCATATTAAGTGGATTTGGTCGCAAAAAAATAAGAAATAAATTATAAAGAGGTCATGAATAAATATCCGAAAAGTTGGGAGCAGCGTTGAGTTTGACCCCCGTGAGAGACGAAAATATTCTGTATTAAATTTTTTGTAATAAATTTCTAGGGTATTACCATGTACGAGTATTTTTTACTAAATGGTAATTCAATTCGAGGTTACTATTTACATCTGGCACTACTGTGGTTCTGTCAAAGATAAATATCTGAAATTTGACATCTGTCAATACTAATTATTGACATTTGTAATGATGAAGCGAAATACCAGAGCGCAACCCATTTTAAATGTTAAAAATCATCTCCAAATTGGAGAACTAGTACGATTCGGGACATTGCGAAATAATGTCGGTGAACATAAGCGTCCATCTTGTGCTGCGGTCACTGCTAGATGTGCAAAGACCAGTGGGTCCTCGTAGTGGCTGGTCAAGCAAAAATATCTCTGCAGTGTTCAATTTTTCAATTTCAATTTCAATTTATGTATATATTTAACAAATACAGATTTAAGACTTTCGTCTTGTTACATTGACATTAATATGGTGGTGAATAATATGAATTTTTATAAATATTGTAGTATGCGGGCTACGGCTCGAGTAGATAAAACAATTATTCTGAGAAATTATTTCTTTATTTTCTACTCTATAGAACAATTCAAGTTCACACTATACTATTCTTCGCCTTATTCTTTTCTTACAAGGTCTCTTTCCTCTCAAATCACTTTATCTCCTTTCAATTACTTAATTCACAAATCCAAACTAATTACTTTTTCTTGTTTACTTTCAACTTTCAATTTATCAGCAAATTACAACTTCGCCCATTATCACTTTTCCAATCTCTTCGCCACGGTTCTAAAACCAACTGTGTCTTTTTTTTGACCGCCATCTGTCCTTATATAGCAGAAGTTTCTGATAGCCAGAAACTTCTAGCAAATTCTTCGACCACTGGAACAAGAGAAATAATTCTTGCAGTTATAATTCCCTTTTATCCCTGATATTATTCGTCTCTTTCGTTGACATGTGGAGACTTCGTCCCAGACACGAACCTCGAATGAAAGGACAGTTCGAACCAAAATTCTGCCAGAATGGAAAGTCACTTCAGAATTTGCTGCATAGACATAGGAGCGTAGTTATTATTATGCTACACTGCCCCCCTCTTAGACGTGTTCGTCCCGAACAAGTGCATCCTCATTTCGGCCATTGTATCGACTCAGTCGGTCCACATGAACCACTTTCATTTTGGCCCTCGGTCCTCGCTGGATGCGGTAGACAACATCGTTGATGCGGGTTACTATTCTGTAGGGACCTTCCCAGTTCCGCTGTAATTTAGGTGATTTCCCCTTTTGGCGATGGGGATTATACAGCCACACCAGATCTCCTTCCTGGAATCCTGACGTTGTTGCCTTGGCATCATACCTAGTCTTCATGCGGTCGCTCGTCATCTTAATCTGGCTTCTGGTCCTTTGGTGTATGTCCCTAAGCCTTTCCCTAAGGTCCGCCACGTACTCTTCTTCATTTCTGGGCTCATTGGTAGGAGATCCAAATTTCACCTCACTGGGTAAACGAGCTATTCCACCAAATAAGATTTCGAACGGCATATGTCGAGTAGTGCTATGCACGGCACTTCTATAGGCCATCAAAAGCAAGGGAATCTGCCGGTCCCAATCCCGTTGGTAGTCACCTACGACCTTCGAGAGATGTTCGTCCAAAGTCCTATTGAAACGCTCCACCATACCGTCCGACTGTGGATGAAGCGGGGTTGTCCTTGTCTTTTTGATTCCGAGTAGTTGACACATCTCTTGGAAGATTCTTGACTCGAAGTTCCGCCCTTGGTCAGAATGCAATTCCAAGGGCACACCGAATCTGCTAACCCAATTGTAGACGATCTGCTCCGCCACGGTTCTGGCTTCCTGGTTAGGGATCGGAAACGCTTCCGGCCACTTACTGAAGTAGTCCATCACTACGAGTATATACCGATTACCATTGTCGGTTTCCGGAAAGGGCCCTGCGATGTCAATGGCGATTCGTTCGAAAGGTGCTCCCACGTTGTATTGGTGCATCTTACCTCGAGTTTTGATTCTCGGACCCTTGCTAGCTGCACACACGTCGCATTTTCTGCACCAGTCTTCGATATCTTCCTTCGCTTTTAACCAATAAAAACGTTCTCGTACCTTTTCTAGCGTCTTATTCACTCCCAAGTGGCCTCCGGTCGCCCCGCCATGCATTTCCTGTAACACCTCCTTGACCCTCGTCCGCGGTACGACAAGCTGCATTACAAACGACTTTCCGTCGGAGGATTCCCATTTTCTTCTCAGAACACCTTCTTGGACATGGAGGGAGTCCCACTGCGCAAAATATGCCTTTAAGGTCGGGCTTCTGTGAGAGATGTCCTGATGATCCGGTTTCTCCATGTTCTCCTTCCAGGCCAGAATCGGCTCGATATCCGGGTCTTCCTTCTGAGCGTTCCGGATCTCATCTACGCTCCAGCCGGCGATAGGTTCGGCTCTCATTCTTTGGATGGAAACCAGCTCCCGTTCTTCCTGACGCGCACAATGTTTACAATCCGTTCTGCATGGTCTCCGGGACAGTGCATCCGCATTAGAGTGGAGCTTTCCTTTACGATGCTGTATTTCGTAGTCGTAGATTTGCAGCCTTTCGATCCATCTTGCGACCTGACCCTCAGGACTCTTGAACTGTAATAGCCATTTTAAGGCTGCATGGTCTGTGCGAAGAACGAACTTCCTCCCGTAGAGGTATTTGTGAAAATGCTTCGTAGCCAAGATCAAAGCTAGAAGTTCCCGCCTTGTCACGCAGTAGTTCCTTTCTGGCTTAGAGAGCACCTTGCTGAAGTACGCAACCACCTTCTCTTGGCCGTCATGCACCTGGGAGAGTACGGCTCCTACCCCGACATTACTAGCATCTGCATCCACAACGAACTTTTCCCCGGGAGTGGGGTAAGCCAGTATCGGGGTGCCTTGAAGCTCTTCTCGCACTCAATTGACCATTTGAATTGTTTTCCCTTTTCCGTCAACTGGTGCAGGTTCTTTGCGATCCCGGCAAAATCCTTCACGAACCGTCTGTAGTAGGTGGCTAGGCCCAGGAAGCTCCTTAGTTGGTGTTTGTCTTTGGGGACTGGCCAGTTTTTCACCGCTTCGACCTTCTCCGGATCGGTTCTCACTCCTTTCGCTGAAATTATGTGTCCCAGGTACTTGACTTCCGCTCTAAACAGGGCGCACTTCTTGGGGTTGAGCTTCAGGTGGGCACTTCGAAGCCTTTGAAACACATCCCTTAGATTGTCTCGGTGTTGCGCAAACGTTTTTCCTACGACGATGACATCATCCAAGTATACCAAACAGGTTTTCCATGTTAACCCTTGCAGGACACATTCCATCAATCGCTCGAAAGTCGCCGGAGCATTGCACAGCCCGAATGGCATTACCGTGAATTGCCATAGCCCATTTCCCGCGGTGAAGGCGGTTTTCTCCCGGTCTTCTGGATGGATCTGTACCTGCCAGTAGCCACTCTTCAAGTCGAGAGTGGAAAACCATCGGGCTCCTGATAGTGTGTCTAGCGTGTCGTCAATCCGTGGCAGAGGGTAGCTGTCTTTCTTGGTGACGTAATTGAGCTGCCGATAGTCCACGCAGAACCGCGTGCTGCCATCTTTCTTCTTAACCAGTACAACCGGTGATGCCCACGGACTTTTGGAACTTTCAATCAGACCTTCTTTCTCCATTGCCGACACCATCTCTGCAACTTCTGTCTGCTTTGCCAATGGAAGGCGCCTAGCAGGCTGACGAATTGGTCTAGTATCACCAGTGTCTATTCGATGTTGTACCAGGTGTGTTCGGCCGTATTCTCCGTCCTGTGAGGCAAATACATCAGCGTACTCATTGATAAGATTCTCTGCCATAGTTCGCTGCTCCTGATTCAGCTCACTGGACTGGAGAATCGTTTCTCTCGTTTCCGCTGTCCAAGGTGATGTGAGAGGTTTTGGAGCATCACGTTCAGATATTGTTGCGACGGCGGTAATCGGCGTGCATTTTCCAGTCACCTCCCCTCGCCTTAGTTTGACAGTGTGTGGTCTTGCGTTCAAAACTCTTACTGGAACCATGGTGTTCTTTGGTTCGACTAACGTCTTTCCCACGATGTAGTCTTGAGAATTCTTCTCTGGGTCTGGTTCTACTATGTAGAATCGGTGGCTCCCAAGATCACCTTCCAGTTTCGTCCAAATGATTGTCTCTGAAGACGGCGGCAAAACTTCGTCTTTGCTGATGACTGTCCTGAGAGTTACGGCATTCTCATTTCCGTACACCATCGGAATCTCCACATTTCGATACCTCAGTACTTGCATCCCGATGTCCAAGATTACTTCATTTGCTTTCATGAAGTCTACTCCGATGATGCACTCGTCGCATATATCTGCCACCAGAAACGCATGGGAGAACGTCAGTCCTGCCAGAGTAATCGTAAGACGAACTTCTCCAAATACCTTCGCCATTTCCCCTGTTGCAGTCTTCAGGCAGTAGCTGTTGGTGTTGTGCAGCCAGGAGCTTTTGACGATATCTCTTCTTACAATGGAGGCAGTGGCACCTGTGTCGATGGTGGCTACGCACTTCTTCTCGTTGATTAGTGCCTCCACTGTCAGGCTCTTGTTACCCCGTTTGGTTTGCGAAACTTGAATGGTGGTCCTGGGGGCCTCGATTCCAGTAACCAACTTCTGCCCCGCGAAGTTGGTCCTTACGCATTTCCCGACTGCTGGTTTTGGGAAGTCTGACTGACAGCCAGATGCTTCCTCTCTGCTTCTCCTACTTCCGCAATGTGAACAATTTCCTCGTCTAGGTGCACTTCTGCACTGCCGTTGTAGGTGTCCGGTTTGGTTGCAATTCCAGCAACGGATTTGACTTCCGCGAGCTCTGTCTTCATCCATGATGGCTGTTCTCTGGCATGAGCATTCCACGACGGACATTTCCCTGACACGGTGTATTCCCTGGTATGCTTGGTCCGCAGCCTTCATTGACAAAGCGAATGCCAATGCCTCGGGGAGTGTTCGCTTTTCAGCCATCCTTACAGCCATTTGCAGTTGTCTGTCCTCTATGGCCTGAATAAAAGCTTCCACCGCCATTTCGTTGATAAGCTCCTCACCGGCTTTAGGGTATGAAAGATGGGCTAGTCGCTCTATATCCGCTTGCAACTGTTGGAGCGTTTCCCCCCTTTTCTGGACTCGACTACGCAGCTGAACCCTGTACACCTGCTGCATGTGTTCATCCCCAAACCGCATCTCGATAGCCTGAACCAGAGAGTCGTAGTTCTGCTGTTTATCTTCCGGGATGGTCTGCAAGAGCTCCGCAGCTGGACCCCTCAGTGCAAGCGTGAGTGCAATAGACTTCTCTTCATCGTCCCAGCTATTGGTCATTGCGGCCGCTTCGAATTGCCTCTTATAAATTGGCCATGATGTTTGACCATCGAAGATAGGAGGCTGCATCTCCTTTCTTCTCAGACCGTCAGTGGAATATTCCCGTGCTTTCTGTCTCTTCACGTTGCTGAGCTCCTTAGCAAGATTTTCGACTTGCTTTCCTACTATCTCGAATTGCGTATCCACTTTTTCAAACTGAATCTCTATCTTCCCGAACTGAGTTTCCTGTTTCTCAAAATTTTCATCGAATCTAGTTTCGACTTTTTCGAGTTGCGTCTCGACCTTCTCGATTTTCTCTTCGATCACTTCGAATTTGGATTCCAAGTTCTTGTTTTGCTCATCAAGTTTACTTTCCAGAGCATCTAGAGAATTCTTTTGTTCGTCCATTGCTTTCTTTTGTTCATCCATTGCCTTCTTTTGTTCATCCAACTTAAGTTCTAGAGAATTCTTTTGTTCGTCCAGCTTAAGTTCTAGAGAATTCCTTTGGTCGCCCATTGCTTTCTTTTGTTCGTCCATCGCTTTCTTTTGTTCGTCCAGCTTAAGTTCTAGAGAATTCCTTTGATCTTCTATTGCTTTCTTTTGTTCGTCCATGACTAACTTAAGTTGCAGGAGCAGACTTGTTATACCCGGGTCGGCTGCTGTACTTACTGCTTCCTCTTCCACGTCAAACTCTACGTCGTGCGGATTTTCACCTTCCTGCGTTACTGCTTCTTCCAGACGAATCAGTAGGGCATCTTTTCCCCCAGTTGTGTCGAGGTTCCGCTTACTGAGTTCTGCCTTTAGTTGAGTTATAGTTAGTTTTCCCAATTTGCGACCCATTTTGCGCAACTAATTAACTCAACACAGAAATTGTTTTTTTTTTTTTTTTTTTTGCTTGTGCAATTTCACACCACGGAAATAGTTATTCACAGAATAAGTTTTATCCCGCTTCTGACACCAATGTAGTATGCGGGCTACGGCTCGAGTAGATAAAACAATTATTCTGAGAAATTATTTCTTTATTTTCTACTCTATAGAACAATTCAAGTTCACACTATACTATTCTTCGCCTTATTCTTTTCTTACAAGGTCTCTTTCCTCTCAAATCACTTTATCTCCTTTCAATTTCTTAATTCACAAATCCAAACTAATTACTTTTTCTTGTTCACTCTCAACTTTCAATTTATCACCAAATTACAACTTCGCCCATTATCACTTTTCCAATCTCTTCGCCACGGTTCTAAACCAACTGTGTTTTTTTTTTGATCGCCATCTGTCCTTATATAGCAGAAGTTTCTGATAGCCAGAAGCTTCTAGCAAATTCTTCGACCACTGGAACAAGAGAAATAATTATTGCAGTTATAATTCCCTTTTATCCCTGATATTATTCGTCTCTTTCGTTGACATGAGCTGTGGAGACTTCGTCCCAGACACGAACCTCGAATGAAAGGACAGTTTGAACCAAAATTCTGCCAAAATGGAAAGTCACTGCGGAATTTGGCGCGTAGTTATTATTATGCTACAATATGTTCATTGCAGAATTTTAATGAGATTTAATTTAGATTCAATCCCTTACCTTGTTCAAACATAGATATTACAATAAAGCTACAAAGCTAACAAATAAGGAAATATAATATAATTTTTATAATGTTCGTATCACTTGAGACTTCTATAATGTCTCAAGACCTCCCTTTCAAAACTAGCGCGGCCATTTAATCTTCTTAAACGAACGCGGCAGCAGCTGGTTCTATTGACCAATGGCAAAGATAAAAAACTGCTTTTTGGAGACGTTGAACTTATATCGAGGTGGAATTAGAACTCGGCTTCTTGCGGATGATGAAATCACTAGTTTTGAGGAAAGGTACTCTGGGGTCCCGTTGCATTTTATTTTAAATAGACATAATATTGTTTTACACTTCAGATATGTCTCAAATGGCATGCCATAGATAGTATTGCTGTATTCCGAAATATGATCGAATCTACGAAGATTATAAGTGAATCTACGAAGATTATAAGTGAACTCCAATGGTGGCTGTCCAGATAACTGGGGAGTATTTTGTTTGTTTTCGCTATTATTGTCGTTGCTTATGATTCACAGTATTTTTTCCGTTCTCCTAATGTCATCATCACGATCAAGTTGCATTTTATCCATATGACCACCCTACTGCCAGTGTTATGCCTTCATAGTAGAGTTGGCTTAGATTTCGCAAGTGATTGACTTTTTTTATTTATTTCATGCGAAATAAATAGATGATTCTTGACATCAAGATTCGAACCGTGAACCAACAGCGTGACAAGCGATGATGTTACCACTACACTACGGCCACCCTCTATATTTTAGCTGTGTTAACATAAGGTATTTTGTCGTCACTAATGTCAACACACGGGAACGAATCTGTGTTAACAACATCCCTACCAATGACAATGACTTGACTTTTCTTTGGATTGAGTCTTAGCTGATTCGCAGTGGACCATTTCATAACTAAATTCAAGTTCTCATTTATCCGGACTGTAGCATCTTCAACTAGGCCCAAATGGTAACTTAAGTGAAGTTGTACGTCATCAGCATACATTTGGATGCTACAATGTTTAAGTACTCATGGGAGATCATTGTTAATCATACAGAAAAATAATGGTCCCAGAATAGATTCCTGTGGTACACCGGCGCTAATAAGGAGAAACGAGGATAAATTAGAGTTAACGTAGACGGCTTGTTGTCTGTCTTTCAAATAACTCATTATTAGCTTTATAGCGTTCGATTCGAAATTGAAATTATGTTGCAGCTTATTTAAGAGGATATTTTGAGGTACAGTGTCAAAAGCTTTTGAGAAATCCAGTAATACTAATGAGTTCAGATGATCTTTGTCAATTTGCATGCGTAATTCATCAACAAGCTGTTTGAGGGCAGTAGTGCAGCTATGCTGAGGCCTGAAACCAGATTGGAAATGCGAGAGCAATCGGAATCTGACAAGGTACGCTGAAATCTGGGTGCTTACTAATTTCTCAAAAACTTTTGATACGAATGGCAGGATTGAAATAGGGCGAAACTCTTTCTGCTTGAACGTTGAGTTTTTCTGCACTGGTATAATTTTTGACGCTTTCCAGAGGGTACGCAGATGTCATTAATATTGTATTGGATATGTATGTAAGAAAGGGTAAGACTTGATAAATTATAATTTTAAGAAACTTGGGATGCATTTCATCAAGTCCAATGGCATCAGACTTAATAGCGGTTAAGGCCTTGTATACTTCAAATTCATTTACATGCATAAATCCGAAAGAGTTTGAGGCAGAAGAAGTGCTTATATCAGACCAAGGGTCTGGTAATATAGATTTATTGGCTGAGCAGATTGAAGTTATTGACGATTGAGAAAAAGTCTTGTTTAAGTCGTCAGCATTGATATTGTCGTCTATTTTACCCCTTTGTTTACCTACACCCAAGTCCTTTAAAGCCTTCCACGCTTTCTGAGATGAAATGCCTAGTGTTCGTGACAACCCGTCAGAATCCATTGGCCATCGTTCGCAGCAATTGAACAACAGATCTGCATCTGCATACCTACAAGATGTAAATGACTCAGAAGTCGAAGCCAGCAGATCATGAGCAGCGTCGTGACTTCGTTGATTGGGTGCTAGAGAACCACCAAGTTGATGGCGATTTTTCGAACAAAATCATCTTCAGCGGTGGGGCTCACTTTCAATTGAATGGCTATGCAAATAAACAAAATTCTTGCATTTAGGGTCATGGAAATCTATGAGTCATTCATGAACAGCCAATGCATCCATCAAAAGTTACTATTTGGTACAAATTTAATTTTTTTTTTTTTTTTTTTTTTTCAATACTATTCATTATAATAAGTCAAAATAAATTATATGTACACAGTTTAAAAAAATATTATATATACTCTAAATCCATTAATATAACGTTCCTAAATAGATAACTATAAGTGTTTTTCATTTTGTATTGAATAATATTTAGATACATTCTATAGTTAAGGCAACTAGTGTCGAATGTATCGATTAAGTTAAATTTGTTATATAGTTAAAATTTAAAAAAAAAAAAAAATGTAATTCAAAAAGAGGTGAGGTGAAGAGGGTGATTTTTGAAAAACAAAAGCATAGAAAATATGTATTATGTTAAACGTTAATGTAATTAAATTGAATATCACAGTTCTTTAAGCATTACTTTGATTAAATCGTTTACTTAATTGAAATCAAAATTAAAAAGCCATTTTTTTAATTCTCGATAAAATGAACGAGCATTGTTACTACAACGTATATCCAGCGGTAGTGAGTTAAAAATTCTAGGTGCAACTGAATTATAAAAATTTAAGAAGTGGTGGGTGTTATGCGGTGGAACAATCGCCAGGAATCTTTCGTTGCTTCGAAACCCGTAAACAGTGGGATTACGATTCAATGAATATCCACTCCTTAAGTAAAATATTTTCAATACTTTGTAAAAGTAAAGATGTTTAAGAGGAAGTATTAAAGAGTTACGGAAAAGCAAAAAACTATGATCTAAGCGTTTTTTTCTCCAAATAATTCTTAGAATATGTTTTTGCACTACTAGCAAAGGTTGGATTTTATTGCTATATGTACCTCCCCAACAAACAAGACCATATTGCAATTTTGGTTGTACTAGGCTGTAATAAATTGTTTCTAAGAGTTTACTAGAACAAAACAATCTTAGATGAAACATTATGCTAGTAGTTCTTAGCAAATACTTTGTAAGTAGGGAAGTATGCGCACTCCAATTTAAATTGCTATTAAATTCGAGTCCCAGGTACTTGAAAGTAGTTACCCTTTCAATTATAAAGCATTTCGATGAGTAGCTTAAATCTGGATTAAAGGTTTTTTCCGTACTAGTTTTGCTACAAGTATTAGAACTAACTAGCACATGTTTACAATTAGTACTGTGATAAGTTATTTTAGGGTATTGAATAATACTAGACGATAAGCTAAAAATCATAATTTTGGTTTTATCACTTAACCAATGTCTAAGTTTTTCTAAGTCATTACTAATATCCGCAAATAAATCCAAAGTGGAAGCACTGGAATACGAACAAGCTATGTCATCTGCAAACACGGGTTGTAACTCTTTTAATTGCTGATTGAAGATTGAATTAATGTAAATCAGAAATAAAACTGGGCCCAACACCGATCCCTGTGGAACACCCGTTTCAATATTCAGGCTATTGCTAAAACTGCCTTCTAACTTAACCACTTGTTTTCTACTATTAAGGTGCGAAACAAACCAATTCAGCATGAAGCCTCTAAAACCAGCTTTTTCCAATTTTTCTAGTAATAATATGTGGTCCACAGTATCAAATGCCTTCCTGAAGTGTATTGGAGGCCACTCTTGTAAAGAACATATTAAACACATTAGCCATCTCAACGGGTTCAGAGACCACCCTACCATTGTAATTTATGCAAGTTGTTGTATTCAGAGATACTTTTTTGTTGAGTAGTTCGTTCACAATTGTCCATTCTTTTTTAATATTATTTTTTGCTGATTGAAATTTATTGATATAGTAATTTTCTTTATAAGTGTGAACATCTGCAATAACTTCTCTGCAGATTCGTTCATAAAGATTATGAAAGTGAGCGTTATTGGGATGTTTTTTGCATTTGATTCTCAATTTATCCTTATTGTTCACCTTTTTTTTTAATAAAGTTGGGTTTAAGTTTCTTTAATTTCCTATTACTTCTTGAAATTATTCGAGAACATGTTTCAACATGAATTTTTAAAATATTGCAAAAGTTTTCATGATTAATTACAGATTTATCGTGTGATAGTTGATTCGATTTCCTTATTTCGCTGTTAAATTTCAAAAAAAGACCTGTCATACAATGATCAGAAATCTTGTAGTCCGAAATGGAACTGATAAGCGTAAAATTTGGATTACGATCAAGTTTACCAAATATATGATTAATGCACGTCTGAGAAGAGTGTGCAATTCGAGTTGGTTCATCAAGGCACGAATACATCAGGAAGAGAGGAAAATTAAATCAGGCTTCTTAATAAAAGATTCAAGATGAGTTAGAAATAAATCAAAATTTTTTCTCATGCTCCGAGTATTTTGGTGAATAATTGAAAACCGTAAATTATTAGAATGAAAAACACTTTTTAACATCTCATTTTCAAATTTACAAAATAGAGTGACATTTGGAAGACAGCCTTGAGAATCATGGGGTACATTATTATTTTTATTAATCATAGTAAAAAAAGAAGTTAAGATAAAATTTCTAAGTCCTCAAAACAAAAAATTTTTAGTACTTTCTCCCCTTCTTGTTTTCTCATTAAAATGACTCCTCTATTAATCCACAAGTAAGAAAAGTTTTTCTCTATTTTAATTTGTTTAGCTCTATTAAATAACGCTCTATTAAAATTGGTAATACTTTCATTTATAAAAATTGATTTATCCCCAAATTTTTCACCGAAAAGACTAGCATTTAGTTTCGATCTTCTTTTTTTATTAATAACACTCTGCTTTGGTTCCAACGTCTTAAATTTAATACGCAAAACATCCATTGATTTAGTGCATGTAGAGGTTGAGTTATTCAGCGGCTTTCTGACAATCTTCTTAACATAGCACGATTTAATGTCACCAGGAGAAATGTTTTCACCTAAGCCATCCGTCAGTAATTTGACAGCTGAGTCCAAGGCGTTCTATTTATTTACGTTAGGAACACCGAGGACATCAACACATTTCCTCAAAGGTTTCTGTTGCAACCTTGATTGGGCGGCTTGATTGGGCCGAACTTGTACGCAAATTATCATGATAACAGTTAATGGTGAATGGGACACGGTAACTAATTATTTTTGGCACCAATTGCAGGACATTTATGTGGAAGGCATGTGGTTTCAACAAGACATTTGCCACATAGCGCTAGAAACAACGCAGTTATTGCACACAAATTTTCCCGGCCACGTCATATGAGGTTTTCTGCTTTTATCTCCCGAAAGCTTCATCCTTCGTTAAAACTGAAAGAGACAGCAATATTGCAAATTAAATTTACTATTATAATAGGTACATTTAAAACTAAAGCGAATTTCTAAATACAACGCTGGTCTTGAGGGAGTAGTCGGATATTTATTCCTGCCGCTATCAAAAATATATCTACAGATATAATTTGTCCTTCTTTTTTTCTTAATGTGATTATTAACAAATCTCCCACTACACATGAGCACCTACAGATGACGTTACACGGTTACGATCTTAGTAGCTCACTTGACTGTTTGTCTTTTTAATTTTGAACTCCCCCACTTCTTTGTGGAAGAAACTTTTCAGTACCCCACCATTATACCACATTCCAATCATTTTTGAAGCTCGTGTCCACAATTAAGGCATTGAAATTGGTAAACTTTGAACTTCACTTCACTTACAAATAAATAAATTATTCGCAGTATCATCTCGATATCGATTTCACGAAAAAAAAAGAAAAAAAAGAATCCCTATAATTTTGAAGGTGCCATCAAGTTCTCTTTTACAAATCCTTCTCAACCTGGCAGCAAAATCCTAGGGATTTTTATTCCAAGTATCATATGTATGCTCTTTCTTATCTCATCTCACGTCATAAATTCAATTTAATGTCATCAAAATCAACCATAGTCCTCCCTGTTCCATACATAACAGAGAGACAGGATCAAAACTCACAAATCCCAGGTATCCCAATATATCCTGTGTACTAACATCGAAACGAGAAGAAAACGCTTTAAAATTGACAAAGGCCACCTAACGAAGCAGTAAACAATCTGCTGGCTGTTTTTAAGAAGCTGGTAACTTTTTCGGATACATGTCAGGCAACGGAGCATGCCATATCAGAACTGCACACACAATGGGAAGTAGTACATAAGCTTAGTGGGTTACATCTTTCCAGGGAGCATTAGCTGGTCATAAGGGGATGATATTCAACAGGGCCCCTACCCGCCGCCCTTCAAAATAAGCCAATGTCGATCGTAAATATGGATAGGGATACAAAGAACACCAAGGACAAAGTAAACCAACATGAGAATTCATAGAAGGTTCGAGGAGATACAAGGTGGGTGAGTATAGTATCTCGTCCATGTAAGTTTCTAATACTTGTTGTGACACTGTGTGGTAGGTCGACGGTGCACACACTGTCGTCGGCGAGCACGGTAGAGAGATAACCAGAGGAAAATTGGATAAATTCGGTCAGATTTGGTCGAAGTCGATCCGGGTCCCGGAGGCAGGTGTATTGAGTGGGATTTATGGCAATCGATGAAAATCGTATGCGGTTTTGGAAGTTCACCTCTATAACTACTAGCGAAGGAGAGCGAGGGAGAGATGTTTATGTAAGTTTAATGTCACTTTGGTAGGCGATAAAATTGTTTCGGAATATCGGCGTGTTATTGGACAAGGTCACATACGTATATTTCATATTTAATGCTAATATGTGCGAGACATTTAGCACTGGGTGTTGGAATATAAATCAGGACGAGATTAGATGATAATTTGCTGGGGATGGCTGGGATGGAGATGATTTTGTTTTTTTTTTTTTTTTTGGGATGGAATTATGGGATGAACTTTTATGGTAAAACCCACGTAAGCTTCATGAAGTTAGACTAATGTTATTGACAAAATTTGGTTTTGTTGTTGCGGCGGAAGTTTTTTGTTTTAAGGTGGGGATAGTAGAGAAGTTGAGTGAATGATGGTGAATAGGGAATACCAGATCAAAATTGAAACTAAGTTGTACAAATATTTCTACTTTCAAATAAAACAAACAAGTTTTTGACAGGATTTGGGTAAGCCCCAAAAGTAAGTCTATTATATTGTCTTGAAGTAATCACTTCAGCTTAAAGATATCGCATTGAGCTTTGGGAACTAATTGCCCCCATGACGCACTGTTTTCGAGATATTGAAACCCAGAAACGATTTCAAATATTAGCTTTGGGTAAAGTCAGATATCTTGGAGGATTGTGTACCTACGTAGGGACTAACAAAAGTTCGCTTATTTGATTGATTAATATCAATCAATTGATTGACCAAATTAATTTTAACTTCATCTTTTCTTAATTTCTCCACATAATTCCAATTTATTTCAATACATTTCTTCAGCCGATAGATCCATCTTTCAAAACAGTTTTCAAGATCCTCTTTTTGGAGCTTTTCGATTTCGACTGCATTAATAATCTCCTCATTAGATGTGAAGATTTTTCCCCTAAAATCTTTTTTTATTTTCGGAAACAGCCAAAATTCACATGGCGCCAGATCCGGAGAATAAGGTGCTGGGCGAATTTCATTGATGCCCGAGAGCGCAAGAAAGCTGTTGGTTTTTTCAGCAGTGTGCGCAGGCGCATTGTCGTAGTGCAAAAAGTAGCGGCGCAGCTCCTCTTTTTCTCGGTGTCCTAGTAAATTTTGGAAAACTTGTGGTAAGCAAGTTTCAGTATACCAGATAGCAGTGACTCTCTGACCAGTTTTAAGCGAGATGATAGCGACCATTTCGAAGTACATCGACATCATAACTTTTGTCGCTGACTTTTGTTATTTGGCCTTTACTGGAGGATTTGCACCTTCTGGGCTCCATACAATGGACTGCTGTTCGGTTTCCGGGTCGTACTTGTAAAACCAAGATCCATCACCTGTAACGATCTTATTGAAGCAGCTTGGCTCTACATTTTCAAACTTATCCAGGAAATATTGAGCAAAACGAACACGAGCCTCTTTCTACTCTCCATTTAAAATTTTTAGAACCCGTTGAACTGACTTCTTCGAATATTTCAGGTGACAATTTAAAATTCGTGACACAGCCATGGCATTCAAGTCCAGTTCATCCGCGCATCATCTCCTGTGTCATCCTGGCATCTTTGTCAATTTTAGCCTTCACCAGGGCCACATTTGTATCGTCGGTCGAGGATTTGGGCTGACCTTCACGAGATTCGTCCTCCACAGAAAAATGGACAGTCTGGAATCTTTGAAACCACTTTGAAATAGTAACAAAAGATGGTGCATTTATTCCGTATGCATTTTGGTATTCGTGCATAATTTTGACTGGCGTGAGTTGACGTCAAAATCGGAAGAGAATGGCCGATCGAATTTCTTCTTGTGTTGGCAGTGGAACTTCAACCGAGCTTACGTCAATTGTTTTTCTCTTTCTCGTCTCCATTTTTACCTCTTGTACTAAAATTTGGAAATAAATATTTGTTAGATTATAAACTACTAAACTGACACCAACTAAGCGAACTTTTGTTAGTCCCTACGTACTTACAATTTTCGAAAATTTCGAAAAAAAATTCACCATCCATATTTAGCGAATATTAAAACCTAGAACGAAGGTTATTAGCTTCGGCTTAAATTCTGACATTTTAGAAGATTGCGTACCTGCAGTTTTCGAAAATTTAATAAATTTGACATCCGTCTTGTAGAAAATTTTAAATACCAGACTTTTATTTTTTTATTAGTTAACTAACGTATGATGATGGCAATCATCGGTCGTTTTATTTTCCGTTCGCGTCAAGACAATAATTTTGTACTTAAGAAAACTTGTATCTTAGGACGTAAAATAAACCCCACCACGTTTTTGAGGGATTAGAGGCACAGAAATCTAGCCTTCTGCTTTGTCTTTTACTGAAAGTCTGTCCTTTGGTTGGTTGGTTGGTTTAAGAGGGTGAGGTTATGCTCTTCACTTAGGCCTCCATTGGGCCCGTTGTGTTCCCCTCATCTACGTAACTGTAAGGAATAGTGCTGTGTTTTGGGAATTATGTATTGAGAGGATTTAGGTCTAGGGATCATGGGTAGTATCAACGGGAAACCATATCGTATAGTGATCGGGGGAATCGTAGTGTTCGTCTGGCGAACTCCAATATATCCCCGATTCCTTTCTTACTGAGGTGTGTAATATCCGGAATCCTTAGAGATCCCAGAATTTTCAGCCTTAGCTTCGCTGTAGCAGGGCAGTGACAGAGGAAGTGTTCTATATCTTCCTCCTCCCCTTCACATTTGGCACAGATTGTTGTATCAGCTATCCCGAGTCTGAACGAATGTTTGTTGAGATTGATGTGCCCTGTTAAAAGTCCCACCATTAATCTCAATTGTGTTCTGCTTGAGGTAAGAGATCTTTTTGGTATGTTGTTACTCGGTTTAGTTATTACAGATCTAGCCACTTTGCACGTGTCTAGATTCGTCCAGTAGTTACTGAACTCCAGTCGTATCTTTTCATTGATTATTGTTTTAATAGTTGTCAGAGGGACCCCTATTGTATTATCCGGGTTCAGTTCTGTGTTGCCCGCTCCTTTCCTTCCTAGTTCGTCTGCCTTTTCGTTACCATGTACATCTTCGTGCCCCGGTACCCATGTGAGACGGACTCTATTGCGTCTGGCAAGTAAGTTCAATTTAGTATTGCACTCCCTTACTAGTCGTGATTTTGACATGGGGTTTGAAATCGCGCTAATTGCTGCTTTGCTGTCCGAGCAGATGTCAATTTGCCTTCCTTCCCTGGTGTCTTCTGCGCGTATTTCGGTTGCCTTCATAATTGCATAGACATCTACTTGGAACACCGATACAAATGGTTCTAGGTGAATAGCAAGTTCAATCGGTGGGTTAGCACTGAAGATGCCAGCCCCTGGTTCCCCTGATATGTTAGAGCCATCTGTATAAACCGATATCCCATTGGAGCTTCTTGTCGTTCTTTCATACGTTCAATATTCTCTTGCAGGAAAAATTGTTTCGAAGTTGTTGGAGAACGTATACGATTTCCCAACAACATCACTGGGGCAATCGATGAGTGGTGTCATTACTCTTATCATTTCGGTGATTTTTCGATGTCCCGTATTTGCACCACCGGTGAAATGGCCTATAGTTCTAAGCCGTGAGGCTGAAATGCCGGCAATCTTCTTCGCTTCGAGGTGCACTGGTAGAATGTTAAGTATCGCTTCCATGGCCGCGGTTGGTGTTGAGGATTGTGCTCCTGTAATACCCAGGCAGACCATACGCTGCACCTTAGTTAGCAAGTCTCTTGCATACTTTTTGCTCATCACTGGCCACCATACAACTACACCGTAGAAGATGATAGGTTTTATTACGCTTTCGTATATCCAGTGGACCTGTTTCGGTTTCAAGCCCCATGATTCCCGATGGCCCTTCTGCATATCCAATATGCTCTCTTGGCTTTGGCGACTCTTTCTTCCAGGTTCTTTCTCCAGGTCAGTTTCCTGTCCAATATAATGCCCAGATACTTGACGCTGTCGCGGAGTTATAGTGATACTCCTCCGAGTTGTGGAATGTGAAAGTCACTAGTTTTGGTTTTCTCTGTAAAGAGAACCATTTCCGTTTTATTTGGATTTATTTCTAATCCACTCTCCTCCGCCCATTCTTTTATGATTTGAAGGGTGTTTTGCATAAGCTCTCCTAAGATGTTCAGGTGCTTACCTCTTATCAGAACGGCTAGGTCATCTGCGTACGCTACACCTTTCGCACAGGTTCCATCAAAATTCTCTCCATTGATTTTAGTAAGAAGGACGTTAAGCTAATAGGTCTATAGCCCTTTGCTGTCGACAAATCTTTCCTGGGTTTCGGTAGGAACACCACCCTCACCTCTTGCCATTGTGTTGGTGTGTGTCCGTGATATAGACATCCCCTGAAGATATTGACCAGGGTTTTCTTTAGGGTGTCTAATTCTATCCCTTTTTGCAAGAAGATGGGAAGTATTCCGTTCAAGCCCGGTGATTTGTATGGCGCAAATGAGTTAATCGCCCAGGTCACTTTATCTGCATCAACTATTTTCTCAGTGTCTTCCCATTTTGTATCAGTTCGAGTGACCCCACGCTTCCTCGTTGAAACAGTTTGGGAAGTGTACACACATCAGCGTCTCCAAGGTATCAGCTGCGGTTGCCAAGTTATAAGTTTGTCCTTTACTGAGTCATCGAATTCAATAAATCAGTTTTTTGGTACCTCTCACCTGTTAAAAAACTTAAGTACCTACAATAGTTGCTTGATACGAAATGTTTAGCCTTTAAACATACGAGTATAAATGTCAAAGCATCTGAGGTAGTCTGAGACGAGGAGAACAAACAAAAACTCATAGTTTAGACATCAAGATTTATGCGATTTTCTTGTGGTATTGCTGGTTATTTTGCTAAGATTCGCAGTTGATTTGTCCAAGACAATTTGTCTAAATCAATTTAACTAAACCAAAGCAAAAAGATACTTTGATTGTGTGCCAAAGTAAATTCGTGCAGCAGTTTTTGGTGAAACAGCGAGTGGACCATCTCTTAGCAGAACTCTTTGGACGCGCAGCCAGGAAGAAGCCATTGTTGTCAGTAAATATAAACATTGGACTATTGCTCGTTGCGTTCTTCATGTATTCGATGCCCGAGATCTAAGAAGCTCGATCTAAGGTACACTCAGTCCGCGGTCAAACACGGTGGTGGTAGTGTTATGATATGGGGTGCTTTATCTGTTTGAGGGGTTAGTGTAATTCACATAATTTGAGGAACATGTGGAATTCAGAAAATTGTGGAAATGTGTACTAAGTTTACTTCAATTTTGTACTTCCCTACATACTTTATAGTAGATTTACTTCAATTTATTTTATTACGGTGTTAAATAATCTGGAGTCTAAACACATTGACCTAGCAATGGTAGCAACGGAATTAGTCGTTGTTAATTCTTAAATAATTAGAACCAACGATCAAACGTCCACTGCCTGCTAATACGAGTACATCTGATCTTTACTTTTGATGGCGCTACTCTCCTTAGCAGAATTAAGTTTGTCCTGTCAATGCGATCCCTCGCCAGCTGTTCCTAATTGCGTACACTAAGTTGGTTGAATTTTCTTTACACTTGCGCACTCTATCAACGATGAGGTTTATTATTACCTCCTAAATCGATTTTTATTAAAATCGTTTGAATTTTACATAAAATATCCTAAATACGAAGTGTTTTTTGGGACTGTGGCCGATTTTAAATTGGAATCATTTAAAAAACAAGCACATAAATCTTTGGGTTTTGTTATAAATGTATTATGTATTTAATGCCATTAATGATGAAAAATAATGTCAGCCAAATGGTCACCTCTAGCACTGGCACAAACGCGTGCCCTTTCAATCATATTTTCATCACATTCTGCAGCATGTCATCCGGAACATCTGTAATTGTGTTGCGTATATTGTCTTTCAATTGTTGCAATGTTGTTGGCTTGGTAGCATACTCCTGGTCCATCAAGTAATCCTAGAGAGAGAAGTCGGAAGCTGTTAAGCCACAAATTTCGACATGACCCTGGAAATGCCTGTTACACAATTTCCATTGTTAAACTGGC
Source organism: Pocota personata (assembly GCA_963082735.1). NCBI lineage: Eukaryota > Metazoa > Arthropoda > Insecta > Diptera > Syrphidae > Pocota > Pocota personata. The sequence continues at coordinate 210,723,488 of OY720430.1, forward strand.
TGTATGGTATGTGGCAACGTCTTGTTGAAACCACATGTTTCGGACAACGAAGCCAAGCAACCTGCAAATTTGTAACATCACACGATATCGATAGCCAGTAATAGTAACAGTTTGGTCCAATTATCCCACCAGTCCAAATCGCTAATCAAACAGCCACTCTACAAGGATGAAGAGGTCGTTCATGAATTGTTTACAACTTCACTCAAGTTAAAATGAGCCTCGTCATTCATAATAATTTTTTGAAAAAACTTAGGAGATCACTTACATATATTCAATTGGTAATTTTTTGCACTCCAGTCCCGTTGTCCCTTGTTATCATTTTTTTGAAGTTCTTGTGTCACTTGAATTTTGTACGTAAAGAGATGCAGGTCGCGATAAATAATTTTCCACATAGACGTTGAAGAAATCCGAATTTGTTGAGCACGAAGACGAATCTGACTTTCACCCACATTGTCATTCACTGCACCAATGTTTCGCTGTGCACACGCTACACGGTGTGGTCCAGGCTTCAATAAATCACTTACTGTGTAAAGGTTCCCGAAATTGTGGATAATTTGTTGAATAGTACTTTTTACAAGGACTCCACGTCAGCCAAAAAAAACAAGAAATTTACGCTGTGTTGCAATAATTGATGAACCATTTTGATAAAATGTTTTAATCACTAAAACACGCTGTTGTCGCGTCAAGCTCTTCAAGATGAAATGGCATTGACAGCTGAACACTACTGCCAACTTTCACATAAAAAAAAACATCTCTGTGAGAAATGGCGAGAATTTCAAATCGGCCGCAGTCCCAAAAAAAGTCCTGTATCTGAAAAAGTTAAATTCCTTCTTACTATTTCGGATACGATCTGTTCATTGTGTGAGTTTTCCGGTGGATCGTTTGAAATAAATAGTATTGAAATTAAATATTTCCGAAGATATAAAGCAGATAGGAAACATTACGCCCGATGCTTATAACCTTAAAACCAACTTTCATCACACTTTGTAGAGAAACTTTAATTTTAAAACAAAAAATTATAAGCAAATTTATCTAAAGACTAAGCCTTACCCTTTGTTGTCCTGTTGTGTGTTTCTTTGAGTAGAAAATAATACGTACATACAACTTGAATCATCTTAGAAAAAAAAAAAAAAAAAAATTCCATCCCAGCATGTTTTTCTGCCATTAATCACCTCCTTGCACTTTGCGTTCGCCCTGTTAAGCTTTCATCTTCCTGTGCTTGGTCTTTTTATTTTCTCTAGCTTTTTTCTTTCAATTTCACCCTTTAGGTACTTTAGAAAAGATCCTTAGAAAATATTAAAGGTTGAACATTTCTTTGATATCCTTTGTCGCCAGCAAACCTTAAGAAGTAGTAAAAGGTGTAGTGTAGGTATTACCAGCAAATTTAAATGTCATTCAACTTTGTCTAGTTGTTTAAATGGAGAAGTTCGCTTCCAAAAAAAAAAACAGAGCCAAATTAAACTAACGTCACAGCCAAAGCAAAAGAAAGGACTAAAGGTGCAAAATGAATGTAAAACTGCACCGCGCTTTCGCCGTTCATTAAGAAAAAGGACTTACTCGTAACACTGTGATTCCAAAGAAAGCGCACCACTTCAAGAGGGGTTCATAGGTTCAAGAGGAAATCTCAATTGTTCTCCCTATTTGGGTTTATTATTTCTATTTTTAAACTTGAAGGGACCCTTTTGTTCAATTACAGCGGAAGCTGAGCTAAATGTGTACTCTCACTTGGATTTACTTTTGGTTCGCCAACTTTATTAGAACATTTTCTTTGAGGATATGTCGTCGTTGGCGTTGAAGGCGAAAATCGTGCATATGCAGAGGAATTCATAATTATGTCGGTGTTACGAGGTCTTAGAGCACCCGCATAGTGGTGTTTTTCTGCCGATTTTTTGGAACCTTACCAACGGGGAATCAAATTAAGTGGTTGGATAAAGCTTGAACCATGGCCAATAGACCGTGTTTCATCAAGCAATTCCCCTGTGTATTGAAGGCTTTTGAATTTGTCAATCATATGCCTAGTCTACATAACTGCATTCTGGCTGATTGCAAATCATGCTTATGATTTCAAGGAAACAATACATTCTCCGCATTTCCGCGTATTCTTGAGGTTCATTAACAATTTTAGTGATGAAAAATGGCATGAGTGTGCGACTAGACGCTTGTAGTGTTTACTGAAGCAGCTATATTGAACGAATGTGATTTCATTCCGCGATTATATTTACTAAATCAACCACATTTCTTGATTGCTTTTAAAGTTTTCTAATTAGAATCATTATTTGCATCACATCTAATACTTCAGAGGTATAAGACGAAAATATTGTAATATGCAGGCTACGGCTCGAGTAGATAAAACGATATTCTGTGAGATTTATTTCTTTATTTTCTAGTCTATAGAACAATTCAAGTTCACACTACACTATTCTTCGCAAATTCTTTTCTTACAAGGTCTCTTTCCTCTCAAATCACTTTATCTCCTTTCAATTACTTAATTCACAAATCCAAACTAATTACTTTTTCTTGTTTACTTTCAACTTTCAATTTATCAGCAAATTACAACTTCGCCCATTATCACTTTTCCAATCTCTTCGCCACGGTTCTAAAACCAACTGTGTCTTTTTTTTGACCGCCATCTGTCCTTATATAGCAGAAGTTTCTGATAGCCAGAAACTTCTAGCAAATTCTTCGACCACTGGAACAAGAGAAATAATTCTTGCAGTTATAATTCCCTTTTATCCCTGATATTATTCGTCTCTTTCGTTGACATGTGGAGACTTCGTCCCAGACACGAACCTCGAATGAAAGGACAGTTCGAACCAAAATTCTGCCAGAATGGAAAGTCACTTCAGAATTTGCTGCATAGACATAGGAGCGTAGTTATTATTATGCTACACTGCCCCCCTCTTAGACGTGTTCGTCCCGAACAAGTGCATCCTCATTTCGGCCATTGTATCGACTCAGTCGGTCCACATGAACCACTTTCATTTTGGCCCTCGGTCCTCGCTGGATGCGGTAGACAACATCGTTGATGCGGGTTACTATTCTGTAGGGACCTTCCCAGTTCCGCTGTAATTTAGGTGATTTCCCCTTTTGGCGATGGGGATTATACAGCCACACCAGATCTCCTTCCTGGAATCCTGACGTTGTTGCCTTGGCATCATACCTAGTCTTCATGCGGTCGCTCGTCATCTTAATCTGGCTTCTGGTCCTTTGGTGTATGTCCCTAAGCCTTTCCCTAAGGTCCGCCACGTACTCTTCTTCATTTCTGGGCTCATTGGTAGGAGATCCAAATTTCACCTCACTGGGTAAACGAGCTATTCCACCAAATAAGATTTCGAACGGCATATGTCGAGTAGTGCTATGCACGGCACTTCTATAGGCCATCAAAAGCAAGGGAATCTGCCGGTCCCAATCCCGTTGGTAGTCACCTACGACCTTCGAGAGATGTTCGTCCAAAGTCCTATTGAAACGCTCCACCATACCGTCCGACTGTGGATGAAGCGGGGTTGTCCTTGTCTTTTTGATTCCGAGTAGTTGACACATCTCTTGGAAGATTCTTGACTCGAAGTTCCGCCCTTGGTCAGAATGCAATTCCAAGGGCACACCGAATCTGCTAACCCAATTGTAGACGATCTGCTCCGCCACGGTTCTGGCTTCCTGGTTAGGGATCGGAAACGCTTCCGGCCACTTACTGAAGTAGTCCATCACTACGAGTATATACCGATTACCATTGTCGGTTTCCGGAAAGGGCCCTGCGATGTCAATGGCGATTCGTTCGAAAGGTGCTCCCACGTTGTATTGGTGCATCTTACCTCGAGTTTTGATTCTCGGACCCTTGCTAGCTGCACACACGTCGCATTTTCTGCACCAGTCTTCGATATCTTCCTTCGCTTTTAACCAATAAAAACGTTCTCGTACCTTTTCTAGCGTCTTATTCACTCCCAAGTGGCCTCCGGTCGCCCCGCCATGCATTTCCTGTAACACCTCCTTGACCCTCGTCCGCGGTACGACAAGCTGCATTACAAACGACTTTCCGTCGGAGGATTCCCATTTTCTTCTCAGAACACCTTCTTGGACATGGAGGGAGTCCCACTGCGCAAAATATGCCTTTAAGGTCGGGCTTCTGTGAGAGATGTCCTGATGATCCGGTTTCTCCATGTTCTCCTTCCAGGCCAGAATCGGCTCGATATCCGGGTCTTCCTTCTGAGCGTTCCGGATCTCATCTACGCTCCAGCCGGCGATAGGTTCGGCTCTCATTCTTTGGATTGAAACCAGCTCCCGTTCTTCCTGACGCGCACAATGTTTACAATCCGTTCTGCATGGTCTCCGGGACAGTGCATCCGCATTAGAGTGGAGTTTTCCTTTACGATGCTGTATTTCGTAGTCGTAGATTTGCAGCCTTTCGATCCATCTTGCGACCTGACCCTCAGGACTCTTGAACTGTAATAGCCATTTTAAGGCTGCATGGTCTGTGCGAAGAACGAACTTCCTCCCGTAGAGGTATTTGTGAAAATGCTTCGTAGCCAAGATCAAAGCTAGAAGTTCTCTCCTTGTCACGCAGTAGTTCCTTTCTGGCTTAGAGAGCACCTTGCTGAAGTACGCAACCACCTTCTCTTGGCCGTCATGCACCTGGGAGAGTACGGCTCCTACCCCGACATTACTAGCATCTGCATCCACAACGAACGTTTCCCCGGGAGTGGGGTAAGCCAGTATCGGGGCATCGCATAGCCGTTGTTTAAGTGCCTTGAAGCTCTTCTCGCACTCAATTGACCATTTGAATTGTTTTCCCTTTTCCGTCAACTGGTGCAGGTTCTTTGCGATCCCGGCAAAATCCTTCACGAACCGTCTGTAGTAGGTGGCTAGGCCCAGGAAGCTCCTTAGTTGGTGTTTGTCTTTGGGGACTGGCCAGTTTTTCACCGCTTCGACCTTCTCCGGATCGGTTCTCACTCCTTTCGCTGAAATTATGTGTCCCAGGTACTTGACTTCCGCTCTAAACAGGGCGCACTTCTTGGGGTTGAGCTTCAGGCGGGCACTTCGAAGCCTTTGAAACACATCCCTTAGATTGTCTCGGTGTTGCGCAAACGTTTTTCCTATGACGATGACATCATCCAAGTAAACCAAACAGGTTTTCCATGTTAACCCTTGCAGGACACATTCCATCAATCGCTCGAAAGTCGCCGGAGCATTGCACAGCCCGAATGGCATTACCGTGAATTGCCATAGCCCATTTCCTGCGGTGAAGGCGGTTTTCTCCCGGTCTTCTGGATGGATCTGTACCTGCCAGTAGCCACTCTTCAAGTCGAGAGTGGAAAACCATCGGGCTCCTGATAGTGTGTCTAGCGTGTCGTCAATCCGTGGCAGAGGGTAGCTGTCTTTCTTGGTGACGTAATTGAGCTGCCGATAGTCCACGCAGAACCGCGTGCTGCCATCTTTCTTCTTAACCAGTACAACCGGTGATGCCCACGGACTTTTGGAACTTTCAATCAGACCTTCTTTCTCCATTGCCGACACCATCTCTGCAACTTCTGTCTGCTTTGCCAATGGAAGGCGCCTAGCAGGCTGACGAATTGGTCTAGTATCACCAGTGTCTATTCGATGTTGTACCAGGTGTGTTCGGCCGTATTCTCCGTCCTGTGAGGCAAATACATCAGCGTACTCATTGATAAGATTCTCTGCCATAGTTCGCTGCTCCTGATTCAGCTCACTGGACTGGAGAATCGTTTCTCTCGTTTCCGCTGTCCAAGGTGATGTGAGAGGTTTTGGAGCATCACGTTCAGATATTGTTGCGACGGCGGTAATCGGCGTGCATTTTCCAGTCACCTCCCCTCGCCTTAGTTTGACAGTGTGTGGTCTTGCGTTCAAAACTCTTACTGGAACCATGGTGTTCTTTGGTTCGACTAACGTCTTTCCCACGATGTAGTCTTGAGAATTCTTCTCTGGGTCTGGTTCTACTATGTAGAATCGGTGGCTCCCAAGATCACCTTCCAGTTTCGTCCAAATGATTGTCTCTGAAGACGGCGGCAAAACTTCGTCTTTGCTGATGACTGTCCTGAGAGTTACGGCATTCTCATTTCCGTACACCATCGGAATCTCCACATTTCGATACCTCAGTACTTGCATCCCGATGTCCAAGATTACTTCATTTGCTTTCATGAAGTCTACTCCGATGATGCACTCGTCGCATATATCTGCCACCAGAAACGCATGGGAGAACGTCAGTCCTGCCAGAGTAATCGTAAGACGAACTTCTCCAAATACCTTCGCCATTTCCCCTGTTGCAGTCTTCAGGCAGTAGCTGTTGGTGTTGTGCAGCCAGGAGCTTTTGACGATATCTCTTCTTACAATGGAGGCAGTGGCACCTGTGTCGATGGTGGCTACGCACTTCTTCTCGTTGATTAGTGCCTCCACTGTCAGGCTCTTGTTACCCCGTTTGGTTTGCGAAACTTGAATGGTGGTCCTGGGGGCCTCGATTCCAGTAACCAACTTCTGCCCCGCGAAGTTGGTCCTTACGCATTTCCCGACTGCTGGTTTTGGGAAGTCTGACTGACAGCCAGATGCTTCCTCTCTGCTTCTCCTACTTCCGCAATGTGAACAATTTCCTCGTCTAGGTGCACTTCTGCACTGCCGTTGTAGGTGTCCGGTTTGGTTGCAATTCCAGCAACGGATTTGACTTCCGCGAGCTTTGACGGCTGTTCTCTGGCATGAGCATTCCACGACGGACATTTCCCTGACACGGTGTATTCCCTGGTATGCTTGGTCCGCAGCCTTCATTGACAAAGCGAATGCCAATGCCTCGGGGAGTGTTCGCTTTTCAGCTATTCTTACAGCCATTTGCAGTTGTCTGTCCTCTATGGCCTGAATAAAAGCTTCCACCGCCATTTCGTTGATAAGCTCCTCACCGGCTTTAGGGTATGAAAGATGGGCTAGTCGCTCTATATCCGCTTGCAACTGTTGGAGCGTTTCCCCCCTTTTCTGGACTCGACTACGCAGCTGAACCCTGTACACCTGCTGCATGTGTTCATCCCCAAACCGCATCTCGATAGCCTGAACCAGAGAGTCGTAGTTCTGCTGTTTATTTTCCGGGATGGTCTGCAAGAGCTCCGCAGCTGGACCCCTCAGTGCAAGTGTGAGTGCAATGGACTTCTCTTCATCGTCCCAGCTATTGGTCATTGCGGCCGCTTCGAATTGCCTTTTATAAATTGGCCATGATGTTTGACCATCGAAGATAGGAGGCTGCATCTCCTTTCTTCTCAGACCGTCAGTGGAATATTCCCGTGCTTTCTGTCTCTTCACGTTGCTGAGCTCCTTAGCAAGATTTTCGACTTGCTTTCCTACTATCTCGAATTTCGTATCCACTTTTTCAAACTGAGTCTCTATCTTCCCGAACTGAGTTTCATGTTTCTCAAAATTTTCATCGAATCTAGTTTCGACTTTTTCGAGTTGCGTCTCGACCTTCTCGATTTTCTCTTCGATCACTTCGAATTTGGATTCCAAGTTCTTGTTTTGCTCATCAAGTTTACTTTCCAGAGCATCTAGAGAATTCTTTTGTTCGTCCATTGCTTTCTTTTGTTCATCCATTGCTTTCTTTTGTTCATCCAACTTAAGTTCTAGAGAATTCCTTTGGTCGCCCATTGCTTTCTTTTGTTCGTCCATCGCTTTCTTTTGTTCATCCAGCTTAAGTTCTAGAGAATTCTTCTGGTCGTCCATTGCTTTCTTTTGTTCGTCCAGCTTAAGTTCTATAGAATTCTTTTGGTCATCGAGCTTATGACTTTGATCTTCTATTGCTTTCTTTTGTTCGTCCATGACTAACTTAAGTTGCAGGAGCAGACTTGTTATACCCGGGTCGGCTACTGTACTTGCTGGTTCCTCTTCCACGTCAAACTCTATGTCATGCGGATTTTCACCTTCCTGCGTTACTGCTTCTTCCAGACGAATCAGTAGGGCATCTTTTCCCCCAGTTGTGTCGAGGTTCCGCTTACTGAGTTCTGCCTTTAGTTGAGTTATAGTTAGTTTTCCCAATTTGCGACCCATTTTGCGCAACTAATTAACTCAACACAGAAATCGTTTTTTTTTTTTTTTTTTGCTTGTGCAATTTCACACCACGGAAATAGTTATTCACAGAATAAGTTTTATCCCGCTTCTGACACCAATGTAATATGCAAGCTACGGCTCGAGTAGATAAAACAGTATTCTGTGAAATTATTTCTTTATTTTCTAGTCTATAGAACAATTCAGGTTCACACTATACTATTCTTCGCAAATTCTTTTCTTACAAGGTCTCTTTCCTCTCAAATCACTTTATCTCCTTTCAATTACTTAATTCACAAATCCAAACTAATTACTTTTTCTTGTTCACTCTCAACTTTCAATTTATCACCAAATTACCACTTCGCCCATTATCACTTTTCCAATCTCTTCGCCACGGTTCTAAACCAACTGTGTCTTTTTTTTGATCGCCATCTGTCCTTATATAGCAGAAGTTTCTGATAGCCAGAAACTTCTAGCAAATTCTTCGACCACTGGAACAAGAGAAATAATTCTTGCAGTTATAATTCCCTTTTATCCCTGATATTATTCGTCTCTTTCGTTGACATGAGCTGTGGAGACTTCGTCCCAGACACGAACCTCGAATGAAAGGACAGTTTGAACCAAAATTCTGCCAGAATGGAAAGTCACTTCGGAATTTGTTGCGTCATATTTTTAGGGGGCGTAGTTATTATTATGCTACAATATATACGTGTGCATTTATATGTGTATGACGCATACATGCAAAACAAAATCTTGTATAAGATGGATGACAGATGAGTGCAATACGTCTGTGCTGCATGATCCATTTAAGGTCATTGATATCTGCTTTACCTGACCTACCCTTAAACTTTTAAAGAAATATTAGCAAACACGCCCGGCACATAGAAAGTCATGTACAGTAGCACTCGTAGTTATAAATTTTGAGACTAGACACAAAAAAAATGTATATAAAGCTGAACTAAAATTCATCAAAATCCGTCTAACGGTTCTTAAGTTAGCCCTGCGAAAATTCTTGCAACCTCACCCCGCATATCCTACCGCCATTCTGATTTTCAAGTGATGCTGTCTACGACTGATTTTCAATTGAGACTGTCTACTTATCAGACGAAACCAAAGAATAAAATTTCATCAAAATCTGTTAAGTGGTTCTTGAGTAAATTGCTTTACAAGGATCATTTTTAAGATTTTTACCGCCACTTTGGTAGATGTTGATGATTTCTAGATACGACGTTCTGCATGTACAATAATGAAGCCAAACATTATCCACATTCATTAAGTGGTTCTGGCGATAAGGATGTGATTGAGAATCACAATATTTGATGTTTTCTAGCACTCAATCCCCTAATACTTACCTCCACTCAGCCCGACTTAAATAATTTTTAGGTAGGACTCTATCTGTTTCGTGTTTGATTTAGGAGTGTACGAAAGAGACACATAGTCCGACAGATACGGAAAGAATAATATTTGCTTTAACCAGAAATGGAAATATAAGTTGGAAATCCTAATCTCAGTAACTGATTACGTAACTTCCCGTATGCTCCGAATAGCGAGGAAACAAAATGCTTGTTTTCAGTTATTTTCTGATTTTTGGTGATGCTGGCACGGACTGTAGAACTTTTTGAACTCTATCAAATGAAAAAGCGTCAGGTTACGATCTTGGTACTGTGCAAATTTTGAAAGAGTT